>CM059435.1:47172119-48372247 GCA_030390025.1 Squalus acanthias
TTTCCCAGAGGGTAGTAGATCTTTGGAACAAGTCTCCATCTCGTACGGTGAGTCTCTGAAAACTCTCAAAAGAGAGCTGGACCAGTTCCTGGGTTGGGTGGAGATCACGTCTTATAAAAGGCAGGTGAAATATCAGGCAATATAATCATGGTTAATGTGATCTCCTAGTTTTTGATCGCATAGAGGGGTCTGAGAGGATTTTTCCAGATTTTTTCCCCTAATTGGCCAGGGGTTTTTACCTGGGTTTTTTTGCTTCACCCAGGAAATGTTATGGCTGCTGTGGGAAGGGGCTCTTTATTCACGATGCTTCACACATCATGACTGTGTGGGGCAGGCTTGGTGGGCCAGATGGTCTTGTCCTGCCTGTCAGTTTTGTATGTTCCTATGCAAATTCCCATGGGTGCTGGTAGTTAGTATACTGGCTCGTGTGTTCACATTAGATTCCTGTCTGCTGTTCTGCCAAATCTTTAACCTTTTGAGATGAATTACTTGTTAAAATAACATACACAAAAATTTGATGCAAAGCACTTTGGCTAGTGGCTAAAAATAACGCACAAAAGAATTTCAACCCCCGGTGCTTTCCCAGCCTCAGCCATTACATCATGGGTGTGGGCTGAGCCCATGACTCTCAGTTCCCCCCCTCCACCCCGGGTGAGAAGGAAAATCAACAGTCATGTCCTGTCTGGCTATTATCCCTCACCTCCTAACAACTACTACCAGTGACAAAGGGTCATCGACCTGAAACATTGGCCCGAAAATTAGACCTAATACGCGAGAGTACGCACTGTGTACTCTCGCGTATTAGGTCCCGAATTGCCGGTTTCCTGCATGCACTGCGCATGCGCGGGAAACCGGCACTTCGTGTATTGCAAAGGGGGCGGTTCCTAAGTGAACCGCGTGCGCACTACAGGTTGTGCGCACGCAGTGCACTTAGTTTTTTTTTCAGGTTTGAACGCGCAGGTAAGTGGTGAAGATTTTACACATAAAGAAAGCAGGCGTAGGACCCCCTTTTAACAAGGTAAGTAGTTAATTAAATGTTATTTTAAATTTTTTTCAACAGGTTTATCTTTTTTAGAGACTTTAAAGAAAGGTAAGTTTATTTTTATAACTTTTAAAAAGAATTTAAATTTTTTCAAAAATTTAATTTTTTGTTTAAAGTGGTTAATTTATTTAACTATAGTTATTTTAATAATGTGATGGCTTTTTTTTTACATTTAATTGAGGTTTAGCTGTTCTTTTGGGGGCTTGTAGTATTCATAGCTTTGACAGCCCTTGCTGTCAAAACTATGAATGAAAGATGGTGTGCTGCCATTGGCTCTAACTGAATCACGTGATCCCAGAGCTCGCACAAACTAATTGCGCCTCTGGGACACGCAAGCACTGCATGCTGGCAACAGGGAGAGGCCCTGAAACTGAAGTTCGTGTGGGCCCGAAACAAAAAGGTAGGCGCGGAGTGCGATATCGCGGGGAATCCTTACCCCCGCGGGAACCATCGATGTTTAATTTCTGGGCCAATAACTCTGTTTCTCTCTCCACAGATGTTGCCTGACCTGCCGAGTATTTCCAGCATTTTCTGTTTTTGTTTCAGATTTCCAGTCTCCGCAGTATTTTGCTTTTGTACTACCAGTGATCTGGGACCTCTTCTCCAGGGCACCCTCTTGGATAGGCAAGGAGCAAGGAACACTTTAGGAAAACTAAAACTGCTCCTTTGACTCTACTCTTTCAGCTTTCCTCCTCAACCACACTGGTCTCCCTCTCTCTGTCCCCTCATTCTCCCTTCTTCACCTCTCCATTTCAATCACTTCTCAAGTCAAAGAAGAAATAATTCACAGCTTAATATAATCAATAATTATGTTGATACTTACTCCTGGTTTATTTTATAACCTTCTCATTCAGCAAAATTAAGAAGATGGGAATCAGCACCAGCAAGAAAGGAAAAAGAACAAAGCCAGATAAAAATAGGATGAAGACTGAAGGCTATGATGGGAAGAAGAAAAAGCAGAAGAGTAAACTCAGCTCTCATTATGCCAGCAATGTGTATAGCTCAAACATGTTCTACAAGACTATCCACCCCCAGGACTCTGATGCATTCCATGGCACTTACTTTAGCGGAGACACGTCTGATTCAGGAGGAGGTTGTTTTTCAGGGGGTGGTGATTATTCAGGGGGAGGGGTTTTTTCACGGGGTGGTGATTATTCAGGGGGAGGGGTTTTTTCAGGGGGTGGTGATTATTCAGGGGGAGGGGTTTTTTCATGGGGTGGTGATTATTCAGGGGGAGGGGTTTTTTCAGGGGGTGGTGATTATTCAGGAGGAGGGGTTTTTTCAGGAGGATGTGATTATTCAGGGGGAGGGAGTTTTTCAGGAGGATGTGATTATTCAGGAGGCTGCGATTCCGGGGGATGTGACTAGCTATTACTGGGGACTGAGGCCAATAGACTTTGAGGGATTCTAACTGCTCTGAAACATATCAGCAGAAGTAACTATACGACCATTAAATTTCAGAGACCAGCTCATTAACGGTTCCGCGGATTTATCCAGAATACCTGAATCATACAGAAAAATCCCAGTCTGTGTTTGGATTGAAGCGCGTAGCGGGAGAAGTTTAGCCTCCTAATCCCCGATACATGCACCCATCCTGGGAAGACCTGTGTCAAGAGTGCTAAATCATAGACTGTCAGTGCCAGATAACAGCTGTGGCAGTGATCAGAACGATACAGTCCACTCGCTTTAATTCATAGTCACGTCATTCATATTATCTGTTCGTTCACTTTTTTTTTTAAGTGCAAAAAAATGACTTTGAATTCACAAAAGTCAGACTGTTTTACATTGGTTGTACCAGAATATTCTGTCTGTTATTGCTTCTTGGCATCATTCCCATTGAGTTTATAGAATTGTTCTGATCCCTATCGATTATAGCCTAGAAATTCATGTTGTAGCTTTTAGCACACAATTGCTCAAAACTTGTACAGCTTTGCTCTATCTCCTATTTTAATAGAAGCACTAATCCATTTATTTTAAGCTAGTTAACACCTCCATTAAAATATCGGAAGAGTGTTGTATAAAGTGCGTTAAGTGTTGACGCACTCAGATCGCCAACAGTCATTTTTAAGCGGTTAATGTTAACCTAATTCGCCGGGCGGGAATCACACGGGATCGGGTGGAACGCCGGTTTTACACCCCGCCCAATATTACAATATTACTCCCCATTAACTTCAATGGAGAATAAAATCGGGCAAAGTGTAAAACCAGTGTTGCACCCGATCTTGTCAGCTTCCCAATGGGCGGGTTGGATTAAAATTGCCCCCTGTGTATTTGTTTAAACTATGCCATTGGAATGATATCCTGATGCTCCTCCTTGTTCCTCTTTCTCTGTGTTTAATTTTCTTTTTTTTATGGAAATCACACGCTAGCTCTTGAATATGACCTTTCATTATTTTATTAGAATTAAACCCATTATTTGTTTCCAACTTATTTATATATTGGATTTCATGTATAAAAAAACAATCTTTGACTTGTGCACTTGTTGTTGCTGGTATTTTTTCTGGAAACTGAATAAAGTTACTATAAAGTATTTATCCTTTTCTACTTCACATACACAATATAAAACATTACTTTTAGTCATAACCATTTGAAAGCAACTGGGTGCTGGTGTGGGTGAAAATTCTTCCCACTGATTTCTGGAATCTGGGATTGAGTTCAGCTCAGATTCAGTCTGAAAAGGGGGGTGATTTTGTTATTGGTCAGCAGAACTTGGAGGGAGGGTATCTCTACAAATCACAAACATACAGAAATCACAGACTGTCTGTAAGGATAATGACTAACTGCATCAGGCTAAGAGTTGGCTGCTGCATCCTGACCTTGTCGAGCTGGCTAACACAACCTATTGATCCAGTTCGTGCAAACTGCAGCCTAGCACAAAATTACATCGAATTACATAGAATATACAGCACAGAAACAGGCCATTCTGCCCAACTAGTCTGTGCTGGTGTTTATACTCCACACGAGCCTCCTCCCATTGCATCATCTCAACCTTTCAGCATATCTTTCTATTCCCATTTCTCTCATGTACTCGTCTAGTTTCCTTTTGAAAGCATCTGAGCTATTTGCCTCAACCACTTCCTGTGGTAGCGAGTTCCACATTCTAACCAATCTCTGAGTAAAGAAATTTCTCCTTATTTCCCTATTGTATTTATTAGTAACTATCTTGTATTTATGGCCCCTAGTTTTAGATTCTCCCACAAGTGGAAACATTCTCTCCACATCTACCTTGTCCAAACCATTCATAATTTTAAAGACCTCGATCAGGTCATCTTTAAGTCTTCTCTTTTCTAAGGAAGAAGGCACCAACATGTTCAATCTTTCCCCGATAGTTGTAATCTCTCAGTTCTG
Source organism: Squalus acanthias (assembly GCA_030390025.1). Lineage (NCBI taxonomy): Eukaryota > Metazoa > Chordata > Chondrichthyes > Squaliformes > Squalidae > Squalus > Squalus acanthias. The sequence continues at coordinate 47,176,510 of CM059435.1, forward strand.
GTGCCATCCTTGTAAATCTATTTTGCACTTTCTCCAGTGCTTCTATGTCCTTTTTATAGTATGGAGACCAGAACTGTGCACAGCACTCTGAGTACGGCCTGACCAGGGTCCTATACAAGTTTAACATAACTTCACTGCTTTTGAATTCTATACCCCGAGAAATAAATCCCAGAGCTTTGTTCACATTTTTAATTGCTTTGCTGACCTGCGATGCTGCTTTTAATTATTTGTTCACCTGTATCCCTAGATCTCTTTGCTCTTCTACCCCATTCAGTTTCTTATTTTCTAAGATGTATGTGATGTTTCTGTTTTTCCAAGCAAAGTGCTTCACCTCGCATGTATCTATGTTAAAGTCGATTTGCCACTTAGCTGCCCCGTCTGCAAGTTTTCTAATGTCTTCTTATATTATGTTGCATTCTTCCTCAGTGTTAGCTATAACCCCAGTTTGGTATCATCTGCAAATTTTGCTATTGAGTTACTTATTCCTAAGTCCAAATCATAAATGTAAATTATGAATAACAGTGGTCCCAGCACTGATCCTTGTAGAACACCATTTTCTACTTTAAATCTTTCTACCTGCCGTATATGTTCGACCAGGATTGACCTCCTCTCCCATTGGCACACTCACAACAACTGAGATTCATCCGCCTTCTCGACAGGAGGCTCCATCACACTTACACACACACACATGCATATATATACATATATAGATATATAAATCTGAACTGACCAATGATGAGAGATTTGCATTTACAAGAGGCAGCTTACCACCAACAGTGGGAGTATCTCAATATGCACATTTATTGCTGACTATCCACTGAAAACCATTACGTTTCTGGTTCAATTTAACAGAACTATTAAAATCAGCATGAAATAAGCACCCCAATAGAGGCATTAATACAAATTCAACGCCATAGGGGGAGATTTTGGGTTCAGGCCTAAAGTGGGTGTGCTATGGATGGTGCATCCATAGCACCCGCCCAAGGCCACAGTTGGGAAGCCCGAACCACTTTCAGGTTCAGCCTCATTTAAATTTTACTGGCAAACAGAGGGCGCCAAAAATGGTGCAGCCAAAAATTGCACGGGGAGTGCGGATACCGGGGGCGGGGGTGGGGGGGCGGTCTGAGGGTAAGCGGGCCAGCAACTGGTCGATGAAGAGGGACCTGGGGACACATAAATGATCCACAAAAATCATTTAAAAAAATGAAGTGAGTATTGACCTCCGCTATAATGTGACACTTTATCAAACGCCTTTTGGAAGTCCATATACACCATGTCAACTGCATTGCCCTCATCAACCCTCTCTGTTACCTCATCAAAAAACTCGATCAAGTTAGTCTAGCTTTTCACCATTTAAAAAATACTTGGATCTATCCCATTCTGGTCCAAAGCAGGATGATCTAACACTTACCTGTGTTGAAATCTATCTGCCACAGTTTTGCCCACTCACTTAATCTATCAATGTCTCTTTGTAATTTTATGCTCCGGTCTTCACTACTTGCTATGCTGCCTATCTTTGTGTCATCAACGAACTTGGATATAACAACAACAACAACAACTTGTATTTATATAGTGCCTTTAACGTATTAAAACGTCCCAAGGCATTTCACAGGAGTGTTATAAGACAAAAAAAATTGACGCTGAGCCATATAAGGGGAAATTAGGGCAGATGACCAAAAGCTTGGTCAAAGAGGTAGGTTTTAAGGAGCGTCTTAAAGGAGGAAAGAGAGGTCGAGGCGGAGAGGTTTAGGCAGGGAATTCCAGAGCTTAGGGCCTAGGCAACAGAAGGCACGACCACCAATGGTTGAGCGATTATAATCAGGGATGCTCAAGAGGGCAGAATTAGAGGAACGCAGATATCTCGGGGGATTGTGGAGCTGGAGGAGATTACAGAGATATGGAGTGGCGAGGCCATGGAGGGATTTGAAAGCAAGGATGAGAATTTTGAAATTGAGGCGTTGCTTAACCGGGAGCCAATGTAGGTCAGCGAGCACAGGTGTGATGGGTGAATGAGACTATGCAAGTTAGGACACGGACAGCTGAGTTTTGGATGACCTCAAGTTTACGTGGGGTAGAACGTGGGAGGCCAGCCAGGAGAGCATTGGAATAGTCAAGTCTAGAGGTAACAAAGGCATGGATGAGGGTTTCAGCAGCGGATGAGCTAAGGCAAGGGCGGAGACGGGCAACGTTATGGAGGTGGAAATAGGCGGTCTTAGCTATGCCGCAGATGTGTGGTCGGAAGCTCATTTCAAGGTCAAATATGACACCAAGGTTGCGAACAGTGTGGTTCAGCCTCAGAATGTTAGGGAGAGGGATGGAGTCAGTGGCTGGGGAACGGAGTTTGTGGCGGGGACCGAAAACAATGGCTTCGGTCTTCCCAATATTTAAATGGAGAAAATATTTGCTCATCCAGAACTGGATGTCGGACAAGCAGTCTGACAATTTAGAGACTGTGGAGGGGTCGAGAGAAGAGGTAGTGAGGTAGAGCTGGGTGTCGTCAGCGTACATGTGGAAACTGACGCTGTGTTTTCGGATGATGTCCCCAAGGGGCAGCATGTAGATGAGAAATAAGAGGGGGCCAAGGATAGATCCTTGGGGCACACCAGAGGTAACGATGTGGGAGCAGGAACAGAAGCCATTGCAGCTGATTCTCTGGCTACGATTAGATAGATAAGAATGGAACCAGGCGAGTGCAGTCCCACCCAGCTGGACGACGGTGGAGAGGTGTTGGAGAAGGATGCCTCTATTTATGAAGCCCAGTATCCCGTATGCTTTTTTAACCGCTTTCTCAACCTGCCCTGCCACCTTCAACGATTTGTGCACATATACCCCCAGGTCTCTCTGTTAATGCACCCCTTTAGGATTATACCCTTTAGTTTTTATTGCCTCTCCTCGTTCTTCCAACCAAAATGAATCACTTCGCACTTTTCCACGTTAAATTTCATCTGCCACGTGTCCGCACATTTCACCAACCTGTCTATGTCTTCTTGAAGTCTATCACTATCCTCCTCACTGGTCACTATACTTCCAAGTTTAGTGTCATCTGCAAATTTTGAAATTGTGCCCTGTACACCCATGTCCAAGTCATTAATATATATCAAGAATAGCAGTGGTCCTAGTACTGACCCCTGGGGAACATCACTGTATACTTTCCTCCATTACGAAAAACAACCGCTCACCACTACTCTCTGTTTCCTGTCACTTAGCCAATTTTATATCGCTGCTGCCATTGTCCCTTTTATTCCATGGGCTTCAACTTTGCTGGCAAGCCTATAACGTGACACTTTATCAAACACCTTTTGGAAGTCCATATACACCACGTCAACTGCATTGCCCTCATCAACCCTCATCAAAAAACTCGATCAAGTTAGTTAACACAATTTGCCTTTAACAAATCCGTGCTGGCTTTCCTTAATTAATCTGTAGTTGTCCAAGTGACTGATAACTTTGTCCCTGATTATTGTTTCTAAAAGCTTCCCCACTACCGAGGTTAAACTGACTGGCCTGTAGTTGCTGGGTTTATCCTTACACCCTTTTTTGAACAAGGGTGTAACATTTTCAATTCTCCAGTCCTCTGGCACCACCCCCGTATCTAAGGAGGATTGGAAGATTATGGCCAGTATCTCTGCGATTTCCTCCTTTACCTCCCTCAGCATCCTAGAATGCATACCATCCGGTCCTGGTGACTTATCAACGTTAAGTACAGGCAGCCTTTCTAGTACCTCCTCTTTATCAATTTTTATCTCATCCAGTATCTCCACTACCTCCTCTTTCACTATGACTTAGACAGCATCTTCTTCCTTGGTGAAGACAGATGCAAAGTACTCATTTAGGACTTCAGCCATGCCCTCTGCCTCCATGCGTAAGTCTCCTTTTTGGTCCCTAATCGGCCCCACCCCATCTCTTACTACCCGTTTACTATTTATATGCCTATAGAAGACTTTTGACTTCCCTTTTATGTTAGCTGCCAATCTATTCTCATACTCTCTCTTTTCCCCTCTTATTTTCTTTTTCACTTCCCCTCTGAACTTTCTATATTCAGCCTGATTCTCACTTGTATTCTCAATCTGACATCTGTCATACGCGCTCTTTTTCTGCTTCATCTTACTCTGTATCTATTTTGTCAGCCAGGGAGCTCTGGCTTTGGTTGCCCTACCTTTCCCCCTCATGGGAATGTTCCTTGACTATACCCGAACCATCTCCTCTTTAAAGTCAGCCCATTGTTCAATTACAGTTTTGCCTGCCAATCTTTGATTCCAATTTACCCGGGCCAGGTCTGTTTTTAACCCACTGAAATTTGCCTTCCTCCAATTAAGTATTTTTACTCTAAATTTCATTTTCCATTGCTAATCTAAACCTTATGATACTATGATCACTGTTCCCTAAATGTGCCCCTACTGACACTTGCTCCACTTGACCCACCTCATTCCCCAGAACCAGATCCAGCAATGCCTCCTTCCTCATTGGACCAGAAACATACTGATTCTCTGGCTATGATTGGATAGATAAGAATGGAACCAGACGATTGCAGTCCCACACAACTGGATGACGGTGGAGAGGCGTTGGAGAAGGATGGAATGGTCAACCATGTCAAAAGCTGCAGACAGGTCAAGAAGGACGAGGAGGGATAGTTTACCTTTGTCACAGTCACATAGGATGCCATTTGTGACTTTGATGAGAGCCGTTTCGGTACTGTGGCAGGGCGGAAACCTGATTGGTGGGATTCAAACATGGAATTGCGGGAAAGATGGGCACGGATTTGGGAGGCAATAGTACGTTCAAGGACTTTGGAGAGGAAAGGGAGGTTGGGGATGGAGCGGTAGTTTGCAAGAACTGTGGGGTCAAGGGTTATTTTTTTGAGGAGAGGGGTGATGACAGCAGATTTGAGGGAGAGGGGGACAGTACCTAAGGAGAGAGAACCGTTAACAATGTCAGCTAACATGGGAGCCAGAAAAGGAAGTTGGGTGGTCAGCAGTTTGGTGTGAATAGGGTCAAGGGAGGAGAAAGTGAGTCTCCTGGACAAGATGAGCGTGGAGAGGTCATGAGGGGAGATCAGAGAGAAATGGGGGAAAGATGTGAGTTCAGGGCTAGGGCAGGGGGGAACCTTAGAGGAAGTTTGGCCCGGTGGGCTAGAAGAAGAAAGGGAAGTGGCAGAGGTAGCTGAATGGATGGTCTCAACCTTAGAGACAAAGAAGTCAAAGAGTAGGAAGGTCGAAGGATTGGGGTAGGGATTTGGGAGGGCAGAGAATCCGAGAGAGGAGAAATGAAAGAAGGCATTGTGAAGGAATATACTATTTAGCCTTTTTAGAAAAATACGCTATCTTATGAAAGAATTCTGGCCTTGTTGAGATAAGACAGTGGTTGACCCTGAAGAGTACCTTATAAGGAACTCTACCTTATAAATTCTTTGAAACATGACAAACTGGGTTTGGAAATTTAGAAACCTAACTATGAAATAGCTATGAAAGAATTCTGCTTATTGAAACAGGACAAGTTGTTGACCCTGAATAAATAACCTTATTGAAACAGAAGAATGGGATGGCTCCAAGTGGCTGACCTTTTGGGAACAAAACAATGGTCAACCCTGGATATGTGATATAAATTAAACCTCGTAAAGATGGCACATAAGATAAGGAACATCTGCCCTCGTAAAGATGACACATAAAATAAGGGACACCTGCCTTTCACACCTTTTTATCTGGTGAACCCAGAATACCTGGAGATGTGGCAGATTCTGGAATATTACAAGCTGATGTGGCAGTAAAGAATTGGAGAGGTCAGCAGAAAGATGAATAGTGATAATTAACTTGCATCAGCAGAAACCTTAAAGGAAATACAACTGAAAAAGGGTATAAATATTGAAGTCTCAAATGTGATATCAGAGTTGCTTTAATCGGGCAAGGCGATTCTCGACTACAGAGGCGGCTCTGTGGTCTTCCACTCTTTGTACCTCGGGGATCAAAGGTATTTTGATATTGATGGATATCCTGTATAGAAAACTTTAAGAACTGCAATACAGTGGCGAAGTTAAGATTTAAACGTAAAATTCTCTTTTAAAAATAAGATCATATTTTTTCTCTTTTTAGAACTGTTTACGTTGCGATTGACTGATTCACCAACTGTAAATTGCATGTCGGTTCTTTTAATAAATCTCTATATATTTTTAGAATTGTCTCACATAAGTCTTCTGTATCAATAACTCACAAACTCAATTTCTATACACTCTTTGGTGAAGAGTTACATTTCTGAAGGAGATCTCTGGACCCTCATAATATCCGGGACGTTACAGTCTGGCTAAATTTATTAAAATCGCTATCTGGAGGACGGTAACATTCTCGAGTTGTTCCTTTCCTTTAGGAAGAGATAGCCCAGACCTTTTGACCCAGTTCAGCGTCTTTAGGATTCGGCTACCTCAAACTTTAGTTGAAAGTGAACAATACGCCTGATCCGGGATAGCCCCAAAGGGGCTAGGACTAGTAAATATCCTTTCAGCGTGATGACAGGAGAGAGTGGTCAGGGAAGGATAGAGAGAAAAGGAAAAGGGGGAGAAAAAAGTGGAAAAAGAAATGAACAGCTCGGGTCCAGAGCGGCAGCTAAAGTGCGCACACGACTGGACACAGGGAAAAGCTCAGGTTACATAGGCCTGGTTATGTAGTAATTAATGGGATACATATATGGCTCTCTATTGTGTTATCTAAGTCGTTAATAAATATAGTGAATAGTTGAGGGTGAGGCCCCAGCACAGATCCTTGTGGAACACCATTCATCACTTCCTTCCAATTCGAGTACATACCCATTATCCCATCTCTCTTCTATCACCTAACCAATCTCCTAGCCAGGTCAATAATTTACCTTCAATTCCATGAGCTTTAATTTTAGCTAACATTCTCTTATGTGGAATCTTATCGAATGCCTTCTGGAAGTCCATATAAACTACATCCATAGACATTCCCTTGTCTACTACCTTAGTTACATCCTCAAAAAATTCAATTAGGTTCGTTAGATGTGACCTACCCTTTACAAATCCATGTTGGCTCTCTCTAATCAGCTCAAATTTCTCTAAGTGCTCAGTCATTCTGACCTTAATCATAGATTCCAATAACTTTCCCAAAACAGATGTTAGACTAACAAGTCTATAATTTCCTGGTTTCTCTCTTACCTTTTTTAAATATTGGAGTTACATTTGCAATTTTCCAATCTAAAGGGACAATTCCTGAATCGAGAACGCGTTAGAAGATTATGGCTAAAGCATCTGCAATTTCCTCACCCACTTCCTTTAAAACCCTGGGGTGGAGACCATCAGGTCCTGGGAATTTGTCAGTCTTTAGTGCCATTGTTTTTTCTCATACCATTTTCTTGCTTATGTTAACTTTAGTGAGTTCCAGTCCTTGATTCAACATCAGTTTCCCCGGAATGTCAGGTATATTATCATCTTCCTCTACTGTGAAGACTGACACAAAGTAATTATTCAATAAGTCTGCCATTTCCTTACTTTCATTTGTAATATTACCCACATCTGTTTTAAAGGGCCCACATTACCCTTGACTACCTTTATTCTTATATAATTGTAAAAAAAAAATTGTTAATCTTGATGTTCCTCAGAAGTTTCTTTTCATAATCCCTTTTTGCAGCTCTTACTATTTTTTTTTGTCTTCTTTTGCTGTTCTTTATATCTATTCCAGTCTCCTGGATCTACACTATTCTTTGCATTTTTGTATGCGCTTTCCTTTAGTTTTATGTTATCTCTCAGCTTTTTTGTCAACCATGGCTGTTTTATTTCGTAACTGGTCCTGTAAATTCTTTTTTGAGCACCTCCCTCTATTCATCTGTAGTTTTACCTGACAACAGTTTTGACCAGTTTGCTGTCGTCAGTCTCTGTCTCATCCCATTAAAGTTAGCCGTTCCAAAATCTAGAATCTTAGTAACTGTGTTAAGTTTCTCCTTTTCAAACCTAACATTGAATTTGATCATATTATGATCACTGTTGGATAAATGTTCCCTTACTGTTGAATTCTTAATTAAATCTGGCTCATTAACATAATAATAATAGCCCGTGTTCCAATGTTTAAAGGCCTTAATCATTCCATAAAACAAACAAACAAACCTAAAGACAGTGGATTCAAATACCTCCACTGCTGTAGATGCATCTTACTCATGTAAAACACAACAAACAGATGCAGTGATCAGGGGATGTCCTTAACTGTCCCTCTGCCAAAGGCAAAGGTTGGCAATTCAAATTCATGAAAGTATTCACTTTGATCACTCACAACAGGCCCAGGTGTCCGCTATGTTCTAGCCTCAAGGGAATTAGCTGGGGGGCTATTACTTTTCTAAACCTACGTTTTTACATGACGAATGTGATTCTTTTGTCAGAAAGAGAGAAGAAAGAAAGAAAGAAAGAAAGAAAGAAAGAAAGAAAGAAAGAAAGAAAGAAAGAAAGAAAGAAAGAAAGAACAAACGAAAGAAAGAAAGAAAGAACGAAAGAAAGAAAGACTTACATTTCTATAGCGCCTTTCACAACCTCAGGACGTCCCAAAGCGCTTTGCAGCCAATGAAGTACTTTTTGAAGTGTAGGTACTGTTTTAATGTAGGAAACGCGGCAGTCAATTTTCACACAACAAACTCCCACAAACCACAATGTGACAAGGTGATCTATTTTAGTGAATGTTGGTTGAGGGATAAATATTGACCGGGAGAACTCCCACGCTCATCTTCGAATAGTTCCGCGGGATCTTTAAGGTCCACCTGAGAAGGCAGATGGGACCTTGGTTTAATGTCTCATCCGAAAGAGAATCTCAGAGTAACAGACTGAGGTATATGCATAGCCTAAATTTCCTACAGAATTTCTGTTGCTTTCGGAATCATCATCTTGATAACAGGCCCTATAGTTTAAGCAGAGGACTGCCACTACTGCTGTGAATGATGGGATAGCCCTACCTCCATGGCCTTCTCTGGTTTTTCTCTCACGCTCAGCCAGAAGAAATACTGACAGTTTCCACAGCTAGTGGGAGCTCTAAAGAGAGAAAGGGAAATACAGAAAAAGAAGAGTGGAAGAAGAGGAGAAGGAAAGATTGGAAACAGATGAGAGAAGAGAAGAATATATTGATGCCTTGTGTCATAAGATCACAAAATGAATACAAATGAGGAAGGCTCATATTAACCCTATCTAAGCCTTTTAATATTTGTATACTCTTATTAGGTTCTCTCTCAGTCACCTCCTTTCAAGGCTAAAGAGCTCCAGTTTCTCCAGTCTTTCCTTGTAACTTAATCCTTTGTCATTGAGATCTTCTCTGCGCCCGTCCACAGGTTGAATGTATCCATTTTGCTTTCGTGACCAAACCTGAATACAACACTCGAGGCCAATCTATTACTGTCCCCAGGTGTTTCTGTTGCACATTGACACAAGTTTATGCCTCCTGGCTGGTAAATCTCACTACCTAGGAGGTAACTATTTTGTAGGAAATTCATAGTTATGGATATACCACAGTCCCGAGGTTACTGTGACACTGAGATTCACTGTAATTCAAAGTCAAAGAGCCACAACAACAACAAAAACTTGCATTTATATAGCACTTTTAGCATAGTAAAATGTCCCAAAGCACTTCACAGGAGCGTTATCAAACAAAATTTGACACCGAGCCACATAAGGCGATATTAGGGCAGATGACCAAAAGCTTGATCAAAGAGTTAGGTTTTAAGGAGCATCATAAAGGAGGAGCGAGGTAGAGAAGTGGAGTGGTTTAGGGAAAGGATTCCAGAAATAAAGCTCTAGGCAGCTGAAGGCACGGCTGCCAATGGTGGAGTGATGAAAATCGGGGGATGTACAGGAGGCCAGAATTGTTAGAGGGCAGAGATATCGGAGGGTTGTAGGGCTGGAGGAGGTTACAAAGATAGAGAGGGCCGAGGCCATGGTGGAATTTGAAAACAAGGATGAGAATTTTAAAATCAAGGCATTGACGGACACAGGGGTGTAAGTCAGCGAACACAGGGGTGATACGAGTTAGGATACGGGCAGCAGAGTTTTGGATGAGCTCTAGTTTACAGAGGGTGCAAGGTGGGAGGCCGGCCAGGAGAGCATTGGAATAGTCAAGTCTAGAGGTAACAAAGGTATGGATGAGGGTTTCAGCAGCAGATGAGCTGAGGCAGGGGTAGAAACGGACGATGTTACGGAGGTGGACGTAGATGGTCTTTGTTATGGAGAGGATATCGGGTTGGAAGCTCAGCTCAGGGTCGCAAACAGGCTGGTTCAGCCTCAGACAATGAAACAAATGAGGCCCTGAAGGTGTATGGCCTCATGTGACAGGTTATTCTGAGTTTTGTTTTTGCAATCTCCTGGTAAGTGCATTTTATAATAGTTGGTATTACAGAGAGAATTCTCCTTCAGAAGTTCAGTACTGTGTGCTGCCATGCAGTGGAAAAGCCCAGCTATAACATTACACTGCACACCACCAGAGGGTGTCAGTGCTTCAGATCAATTGATTTCATTGAATGTACAAGTTCATTTCTGAAAACCGGGTGCTCGTCTCTAAAGAGCTTTATTGATTGTTGTCTCCCTGTGTTCCAGCTCTGGGGCAGGAACTTTAAAGGCTTTGGTTAAAACTTTTCAATTAGATAAACTATTTTGGAGCACTTGCCTGACTGTTGCACATTTGCCTTTGCTGTTGGCTTCTACTAGCTACTGGGCTTTTGAAGGTGGCGCTTTCTCTCTTTAAAACCAACTGAACGTCTCACAGCGAGACCTGCTCTGTGGGATACACTTGTTTTTTTTCTTTCTTATACACTCACACACACGCACAAACTCACACACAGTTATAATCTGCTTCTCCGACTCTGTGTGACATCTACACACATCATCTATCTGTCTCACTCTCTCATGCTCTGTCTCTCACTCGTGTACACATAATCCATAGAATTACAGAGAATTACATAGAATCTATAGCACAGAAACAGGCCATGCCAGCGTTTATACACCACACTAGCCTCCTCCCACCCCTCTTCATCTCACCCTATCACCGTATCCTTCTATTCCTTTCTTCCTCGTGCTTATCTAGCTTCCCCTTAAATGCGTCTATAGTATTTGCCTCAACTACCCCGTGTGGTAGCGAGTACCACATTCTTAGCACTCTTTGGGTAAAGAAGTTTCCTGACTTCCCTATTGGATTTATTAGTAACTGTCTTATATTTATGGCCCCTAGTTTTGGTCTCCCCACAAGTGGAAACATCTTCTCTACGTCTACCCGATCCAGGGGTAAATGGTCCAGGACACCATTCCAGACCTTGTCTCACAGAGTACATATAGTGCTGGTTCTTCATTTTCAAAGTTGGCCTTTATTTGTCAGCCATTTGGACCAGGATACAAGTGTCACCTCTTAAAGGGTCAGCTCTAATATCAGCTCAAGGTGGAGTGGCCCATCTAACCCCACCAGGATACAAGTGTCTCCCCTTAAAGGGGCAGCGTTACTAACAGCTCAGGGAGGGGTCGTGGGGGGGATGGTGGGTGGGGGTGTCACCCAAACTGGCTTTTTAAGAAAACAAATGAACAGAATTCACAAAACTGAAGCAAAGCCAATAAAACATTTCCAAGAAAGGTCAGCCGATCTCTGGCAGAAACAGGAACTTTAACTTTTCCTCTTCCTATATTACAATCCAACTATCACAGTGTGGGCTAGAGATTGAGCCTAGGGTCTCCCCTGGTCTGTATAGTTCAATGCCACACTGGGTAGTGAATGTATTCACTGAATCATTTGGGAGATGCCTATTCAGTCTCTAGCAATGCTTTCCCATACTGACACACCAAGACACAATAGTCCCCTTGCTTTCCAAAAATACGCTTCCAATCCCTGTGAGTCTATCTTCAGTCCGCTGAACTCTGCTTCCTGTCCCTGTGTTTACAGCAACAGAAAAGGAGAAACTTTGAACGATTTGGATCCAGAAAGAAAAGAAAGAAAGAAAAAGTTCAGAGGCCGAAGCTGAGGTCAGAGCTGAGAAAGGCCCAGTTGGATCTTGACTTGGAATAAACTGCAAAGTTCCCAGCTGTATCAGTAAACATGCATCCGTTTCCCCGGCACAGAAACAAGCGGATGTTTGTGTTCACGTTACACAATAAATAATCTAAATGCACCTCTGGGTGGTCTGTGCTCATCAAGCAGAACAGCACGTTGACACAGCCAAGCAGCGAGTGATTGGAGCTGGCTGGCAGTCTGAATATATTCACAGGCTTGGCAGTCCAGGCAGTGCATGGCAGTTTTCTGGGCCTTTCTTTTAATCATTCATCTTAAAATCCCTAGTGATTTTAATTGTTCCATGTCTTTATTCCAACCCTGCTTCCCGTATCGCAAACTCTGCTGCAGTTTGAAAAGACACAAACATAAAATCGACACCGAGAATCATAGAATCTTACAGCAAAGAAGGAGGCCACTCAGCCCATCGTGCCGGCTCTTTGAAAGAGCGATCCAATTAGTCCCACCAGCACTCCTCTTTTCCCCACAGCCCTGCAATTTTTTTTTCCTTTTCAGATATTCATCCAATTCCCTTTTGAAAGAAATCGATCATTTTCTGCCGTTTGCTGCCCAGCTCGGCCTGTGTCTGAACTCTCCAGTCACAGCTTCACACAATCTGTGTGCGTATGAATCAATCGCTCAGGAACATTACCGTAATAGTCTTTTTATTTACAGTTTCCTTGCTGCAAGTCCGACATGTTGTGAGGTGCAGCATTTGAAAGCAGTGTCGGTAAAAGTAACGAACAGACACTGAGATGAACAGGTTACTGTTGTTTTCACAGCACTGGTCTGTTTTGCCTGTTGCAGATGTGGCCTTATGGAAATCCTATTGAACAGAGCCTGTCACTCCTGGTCTGAGTGCAGGTTTAACTATGTTATTGGTAAAGAAGCCCTTGTCAAATTTGAGGGCCCGTCTGCCCTGCTCAGGTGGCTGTAAAAGATCCCATGGCACTATTTCGGAAAAGAGCAGTGGAGTTCTCCCTGGTGACCTGACCAACTCTTATCCATCAACCAACATCCCGAAAAAAACATTGGGCCAGAAATTCGGCTCTTGTCGGGTGAGTATGCGCTGTGTACTCACCTGTAAGGCCACCTGAAGTGTCGGTTTCCTGCATGCACTGCGCATGCGCGGGAAACCGGAACTTCCGTTCCCCTGAAGGGAGGGGTTCAGAAGTCGAACGCGTGCGCGGGAGAGGCTGCGCGCACGCAGCGAACTTCGGGGTTTTTTTCAGGTTTCTCCGTGAAGGTAAGTATGAAGAAACTGCACTTTTAAAAAGGAGGCGCAAGGTCTGTAGTTAACAAGGTAAGTGGTTAATTAATTACAATTTAAACATTTTTTCAACAGATTTATCTTTTTTATATACTTTAAAGAAAGGCAAGTTTATTTTTAGCACTGTTAAAAAGTATAATTAATTTTTTCAAAAATTTAAATTTTTGTTTAAAGTAGTTAATTTATGTAACTTATAGTTATTTTAAAAATGTGATGTTTTTTAAAAATTTATTTGAAGTTTAAGTGTGGTTTTGGGGCCGATCTCTATTCATAGATTTGACAGGTCTTCCTGTCAAATCTATGAATGAAAATGCCCTGCTCCGATTGGCTCTCCATGGCCCACATGATCCCAGGGGACGCTTCGAACTAACTGCGCCCCTGGGATACGCAAGCACTGCGCGCCGGCAGCTGGAGGAGGCCCAGGAGCCGAAGTCCTCGTGGGCCCAAAGCACAACTGCAGGCGCGGTAGGCAAGTACGCGCGCGATGCTTGTACCCGCAGGAAGCCTGAAAGCCGAATTTCTGGCCCAAAATCTGGTCATTTATCTCATGTCTGTTTGGGAAACATGCTGTGCGTGAATTGGCTACATTATAACAGTGGCTACGTTTCAAAAGTACTTCATTGGCTGTAAAGTACTTTTGGACATCCTGAGGTCGTGAAAAGCGCTATATAAATACAAGTTCTTTCAAATAAGTGAAAATGGCATCATATTAACATCAACTGTTCCTCATTTCAGAGGAAAAAGAGACAATGGCCAGCAGTGAGGTAAGAGTAAATAGAATTCAGTAACTAGAATATATCCTGCTTAAGCACGTTGCAACATTGCATTTATCTAACGACTTATCACACCTCAATCTTGACATACAATTACTTTGCAGTGCAGTGTTATGTAGTCAAACACAGCAGCAGCATTTTGCACATACCAAGATCCCACAAATCTTAAATCCACCACCTTAAACATCCTCGTCCTACATGGCTGTAGTCTGTATTATCTACAACAACACCCAGGATGCCCGACACCATCCAGGACAAAGCAGCCCACTTGATTGGCACCCCATCCACCACCTGAAACATTCACTCCCTCCACCACTGGCGTACTGTGGCTGCAGTGTGTACCATCTACAAGATGCACTGCAGCAACTCGCCACGGCTTCTTCAGCAGCACCTCCCAAACCCGCGACCTCTTCCACCTAGAAGGACAAGGGCAGCAGGCGCATGGGAACACCACCACCTCCAAGTTCCCCTCCAAGTCACACACCATCCTGACTTAGAAGTATATCGCCGATCCTTCATCGTCGCTGGGTCAAAATCCTGGAACTCCCTCCCTAACAGCACTGTGGGAGTACCTTCACCACACGGACAGCAGCGGTTCAAGAAGGCGGCTCACCACCACCTTCTCAAGGGCAACTAAGGATAGGAAATAAATGCCAGCCTTGTCAGCGACGCCCACATCCCAAGAATTAATTTAAAGAACAGCGGCGAGGTAAAAGACCAAATTTTGATGGCGCTGGTTAAGGGAGGCTTGTTGGACGGGAGATCTTTCTGCTCCTCTCCAAGTGGTGTCACAGAATCTTTATCATGACAGGGCCTCAGTTGAATGTGTCATCCAAAGAACAACACCTCTGACAATGCAGCACTGCACTGGAGTGCCAACCTAAGGTCAGATAATCAGAGAATAATACAGCACAGAAGGAGGTCATTCGGCCCATCGTGCCTGTGCCGGCTCTTTGGTAGAGCTATCCGATTAGTCGCACTCCCCTGCTCTTTCCCCAGAGCCCTGCACTTTCTTTCCCCTTCAAGTATACATCTAATTCCTTTTTGAAAGTTACTATTGAATCTGCTTCCACCACCCTTTCAGACAGTGCATTCCAGATCATAATAACTCACTGTGTAAAAAAATGTTTCCTCATGTTGCCTCTGATTCTTTTGCTAATCACCTTAAATCTGTGTCCTCTGATTACCGTCCAACCTGCCACTGGTAACAGTTTCTCCTTATTTACTGTATCAAAATCCTTCATGATTTTGAACACCTCATCAAATCTCCTCTTAACCTTCTCTGCTGTAAGGAGAACAACCTCAGCTTCTCCAGTCTCTCCACATAACTGAAGTCCATCATCCCTAGTACCATTCTAGTAAATCTCTTCCGCACCCTCTCTAAGGCCTTGATATCCTTCCTAAAGTGTGGTGCCCAGAATTGAACACAATACTCCAGCCTTTGTTCATCAGACGTCACTGGGGGCGGGACTGCTGGTTTCTGGGTTCTAGTCCCGCCCCCAGTGACGTCTGATGAACAAATACTATTTTCCCTTGATTGGCCTTGTTAAGCCCACCCTGCAGGCTTGCTGGCCAATTAAGGGAAAGCCGGTGTCAGATGATGTCAGTGCATGACGCTTCATCTGCCAGTTTTGTTAAAGTGACAAGTACCATAATTTTTTGACAGATGAATTGTCAGTGTTTGACAGCATTGAGGTGCTGTCAAACACTGACAATCACTGTCCAAAGGTGAGCCCTTGCACCCAGGCACACCAACGACTCTCTCCTTAGGAGAAAACAGATGGCAGCTGCATGTGAGATTGCAGAAGCCATCTGTCAATTCTCCCGATCAGATGAGGCTTCACAGAAACATCAAATCTTGTCACCTGCAGATACCAAGGGCTGGATTTTGTGAATGGAGATGAGTTGGAGGCGGGACTGCTGCTTGTCATGTCAATGTCCCGCCTCCATTCTCGCCTGACCAACCAGAGGGATTTTCCCCTGATTGAGCTTGTTAAGCCCGCCCTGCGGGCTCAGCAGGCCAATTAGGGAGGAAGTCACTGACAGAGCACGTCAACGTCAGACGTGCTATCTGTCAAGACTTCTTGAAAGAAGAAATGTCAGCATTTGACAGCTCTGTGAAGCTGTCAAACACTGACATTCTCTTTAGTTTGATGAGTCCTTGCGTTCAGGACTCATCAAACCTTTCAACTTTGTAAATTTCATATGGCTGTTGGTTTGGAGGATCTAACAGCCAGTCTGTGAAATTGACAAGGAGGATGTCGGCTCTCCCGATCCAGCGTGGCTGAAGGCTGTTGGAAGAAAACAAGGAAAGTGAACATTTTTTAACACTTATCACTCACCTTGCATACTTACCACTTCACACTTGCACCCATCACTCACCTCTACATCTTACTTCCAGGTGCCTCCGACCCCCGCAGACCTCCTCCACGTCTCCTCCAACCCGGCGGGGTTCTCTGAGGTTGGGAAGCCTTCACCTGTGAAGGTAAAATGGCACTAATCCTTTTTTCTGCCTGTTAACAGGCAGTTAAAAGGATTAAATGCCTTTCCCGCCTCCAGGAGACGGGACCCGAAGCTGCACATCTTCCCACCTCCTGGCAAAAGGGCACGGAGGCGGGATGGGGGCGGGTTTGCCATCCGCCCCCACTTTCTCCGAGTTTACCGGCTGTCCCGCCTCCATGCCCGCCTCCTCGGGGCTTGGAAAATCCAGCCCATATAACCAGAATAAAAATATTTCTCACTACATTCTCTCACCTGTCATACTTACCTGTGTACCATTGCACCCATCACACTACCTCTGCAGCTGTCATTTGCACACTTACACTGCAGCAGACCCACAGCTCGCCTCGCTGACCCTGGCGGGGTTTCCCACCATCGGGAAGGCCGCATCAGCAGGCTGAAAATGGTGAAAAGCCTCTTAACTACCTGTTAACAGGCAGTTAATTAGCTCTAATCCCCTTCCCGCCGCTTGGAGTTGGGTCCCTGCACGAGTCGGGGACCCATCTCCAGGGAAGATGGTTCGGAGGCGGGTTGGGAGCGGGGTTGGGACCCACTCCCAATTTTTCCCATTTTCCCAGCAGTCCCGCCTCCAAACCCGCCTCCTCAGGGCTGGGAAAATCCAGCCCCATGCCTCTATTTATAAAGCCAAGGATCCCATATGCTTTTATAACAGCCTTCTCAACTTGTCCTGCCACCTTCAAAGATTTGTGTACATACACCCCCAGGTCTCTCTGTTCCTGCACCCCCTTTAAAATTGTACCATTTTATGTGCTCCAGTCCTGGAGGGGGCTTGAAACCCACATACCTTCTGACTCGAAAACAAGAGTGCTACCAACTGAGCCAAGCTAACAGCCTAAGAAGCAGCTGCGGAGTTGCTTGTCCCCGTGACTCTGTGAGTAACACACTGCTTGGTGTGGGACTGAGCTATACAGATGGTGCTGGGGTCAGTCCCTGGCCAGTGGAGAGTTAGCAGATCTCAGCTAGTGCAGTTGAAAGGGAGGCTGACTGCACTGTTAAAACCAGGGCGATTGGGAAATCTAGGCTCCCACATGAAGAATGTGTTTGAGAAAGAAAGAAAGACTTGCATTTCTATAGCGCCTTTCACAACCTCAGGCCATCCCAAAGCACATTACAGCCAATGAAGTACTTTTAAAGTGTAGTCGCTGTTGTAATGTAGGAAATAAATCAGCCAATTTACACACAGCAAGGTCCCACAAACAGCAATGTGATAATGACCAGATAATCTATTGTTTAGTGATGTTGGTTGAGGGATAAACATTGGCCAGGACTCTCCTCATCTTCTTCAAGTAGTGCCACGGGATCCTTTTTGTCCACCTGAAAGAGAAAATGGGGCCTCGGCAATGTTCCCGTTTAGCTGCGCGGCTGACTGAAGCTCCCGCACAGGCCACTTGCCGGTTTCTCAATGGAAAAACCGCGCACGCGCAGACGTTTGAATGGGCCGCACAGCCCCTTAAAGGGACCGCGCACCCCCCCAAAAACATTAGAGGGAACGCTGGGCCTCGGTTTAACGTTCCATCTGAAAACAGCACCTCCAACAGTGCAGCACTCCCTCAGTGCTGCTGCAGAAGTGTCAACCTAGATCTTGTGCTCAAGTCTCATGGAGTTGGGACTCTGAACCCACAAACCTGCTGAGTTCAGGGGGCGAGAGCGCTACCCACTGAGTCACGGCTGACACAGCTTTCTGCTGGGAAGCTTCCTGTGCAACTACATAGCAGCACGAGTCGACACCTTCAGGGGAGAAAACTGGAATATAAAAGTTTTTATTTCACCCCCCTCTTCATCTTCAACCCTGGCTTCGCAGAAGCAATGTGTCAGTGAACCAGCAGATGGCAGTGCTGGCACTCTTAGACCCTATCTGCAGGTTCCAAGCGGTTATGTCCAGTTGCCCCATTATATTGGCAGTGCCAGCACAGAACTGGCCCACATTGCGGTGCAAATGTTTTTGCAGTCTCTCTGATGAAGGAGCTCTCTGAATATTTTAACTCGTCAGTAGCACTGTTCCTCGTTTGAGGGTCTAAAGAGACAATGGCCAGCAGTGAGGTAAAGATCGAGTTAAGCAGCAACTAGAATTCAGCCAGAAAACTCCCATCCCTTCCCTCAACCGGCACGAGCCCACGTGCAGAGGTCCTGCCTCAGTGAGAGAACTAACCGGCAGCCAAGAGGGGGTTTTTGATGTAAATTTTTTTACTAGGAGAGGTAGTTTTAAGGGCTATTGTTCTTGATTTTGTCGTTAATAGTTTGTAAACAGAAAATTAAAAACTGACAACAAATACTGCCGATAGCAAAATACTGCGGATGTTGGAAATCTGAAATAACAACAGAAAACGCTGGAAACACTCATCAGGTCAGGCAGCATCTGCGGAGAGCGAAACAGAGTTAACGTTTCAGGTCGATGACCTTTTGTAAGAACAGAAGTTATAAAGAGCTAGGTCTTCCTCTTCTACGCCCCCGCTCCATATGGTTTGAATCAGGATGTATTGGAGTCTATGCTGCAGCAGCCTCGAGGGGACACAATATCACCAGGGGGCTGCTTTCAGCAGAAAAGAGCAGGCGGTTTGGTTCGTGTCGCTCTTGCCAGCTCAGTGCCAGGGTCTGCCCCACGGTCAGGCAGACTCAGAGATCAAGTTGTGGGAAGCATTACCGCAGGCTGTGAACGGATTAAGCATCGCCCTTTGTGCGCCAGGCTTATGGAACGCTGCATCGTTTAGGTATACGAATAGAATGGGGTGTCTCAGAAAGTGCCAGCAATAATAATGAAAAGCAAAATGCCGCAGACGCTGGAAGTTTCTGGGGCAAAAATATAAAACGGTGGAAACTCTCAGTGGGTCAGGCAGCGTCTGTGGAGAGAACGGATGAGTTAACCTTTCAAGTGTGGGCACTTCATCAGAACTTGTCCTAACTAAGGGTCCTCACCTGAAACTTAACTTGTCGCCACAGATGCTGCTTCCTTCCCCCGTCTGTTTTTTGTATCCCGGCAATTATTGATTGCAGCTTGCAGCTCCCATGCCTGGCAAATGCAGCAGAAACAACACAGGTCTCAGGCAATATAAAACCGCCTATCAACCCACTAGAGTTTTTTTTAATATTCGTTTTTATGGAATGTGGGCGTTGCTGGCAAGGCCAGCATTTATTGCCCATCCCTAATTGCCCTTGAGAAGGTGGTGGTGAGCCGCCTTCTTGAACCGTTGCAGTCTGTGTGGTGAAGGTACTCCCACAGTGCTGTTAGGGAGGGAGTTCCAGGATTTTGACCCAGCGACAATGAAGGATCGGCGATATACTTCTAAGTCGGGATGGTGTGTGACTTGGAGGGGAACTTGGAGGTGGTGGTGTTCCCATGCGCCTGCTGCCCTTGTCTTTCTAGGTGGAAGAGGTCGCGGGTTTGGGAGGTGCTGCCGAAGAAGCCTTGGCGAGTTGCTGCAGTGCATCTTGTAGATGGTACACCCTGCAGCCACGGTGCGCCGGTGGTGGAGGGAGTGAATATTTAAGGTGGTGGATGGGGTGCCAATCAAGTGGGCTGCTTTGTCCTGGATGGTGTCGAGCTTCTTGAGTGTTGTTGGAGCTGCACTCATCCAGGCAAGTGGAGAGTATTCCATCACACTCCTTACTTGTGCCTTGTAGATGGTGGAAAGACTTTGGGGAGTCAGGAGGTGAGACACTCGCCGCAGAATACCCAGCCTCTGACCTGCTCTTGTTGCCACAGTTTTTATGTGGCTGTTCCAGTTAAGTTTCTGGTCAATGGTGACCCCCAGGATGTTGATGGTGGGGGATTCGGCGATGGTAATGCCGTTGAATGTCAAGGGGCGGTGGTTAGACTCTCGCTTGTTGAAGATAGTCATTACTTGTGTATGATTCTTCGATCAGGATAAGGATTTGGTGGTGTAACAGCAGAGAGCTGGTCCGTGGACAGTTCTCTCCTGCAATCCTAATGTCTTTCATTCCTAATGCCAAATATAAAAGCAGCTAAACTGCAGTATAGTTCCCCATCCACTGCATTATTATTGAAATGCAGTCACTGTTGTAACGGAAGTAAATGAAGCAGCCAATCTGTGCACAGCAACGTCCCATAGACAGTAATGAGATAAATGACCATTTTAACAGGGCAAATCTTGACTTTGTGCGAACGTATAAGGCAGGTGATAGTCAGTCGGCAACAACAACTGTATTTATATAGCGCCTTTAATGTAGAAAAACGTCCCAAGGCGCTTCACAGGCGTGTCATAAAACAAGATTTGACACCGAGCCACATAAGGGGAAATTAGGGTAGGTGACCAAAAGCTTGGTCAAAGAGGTAGAAACATAGAAACATAGAAGATAGGAGCAGGAGTAGGCCATTCAGCCCCTCGAGCCTGCTCCGCCATTCAATGAGATCATGGCTGATCATCCAAATTCAGTACCCTGTACCTGCCTTATCTCCATATCCCTTGATCCCTTTAGTTTTAAGAAATATATCTAACTCCTTCTTGAATATATTTAATGAATTGGCCTCTACTGCCTTCTGCGGTAAAGAATTCCACAGGTTCACCACTCTCTGGGTGAAGAAATTCCTCCTCATCTCAGTCCTAAATGGCTTACCCCTTATCCTTAGACTGTGACCCCTGGTTCTGGACTCCCCGGCCATCGGGAACATCCTTCCTGCATCTAGTCTGTCTAGTCCTGTTAGAATTTTATAAGTTTCAATGAGATCCCCTCTCATTCTTCTAAACTCCAGTGAGTATAATCCCAATCAACCCAATCTCTCCTCATACACCATTCCTGCCATCCCGGGTATCAGTCTGGTGAATCTTCGCTGCACTCCCTCCATGGCAAGAACATCCTTCCTCAGATAAGGCGACCAAAACTGTACACAATACTCAAGATGTGGTCTCACCAAGGCCCTGTACAACTGCAGCAAGACATCCTTGTTCCTGTACTCGAACCCTTTCGCTACGAAGGCCAACATACCATTTGCCTTCTTAACCGCCTGCTGCACCTGCATGCTTACCTTCAGCGATTGGTGCACAAGGACACCCAGGTCTCGTTGCACTTCCCCTTCTCCCAATCTATTGCCATTCAGATAATAATCTGCCTTCCTGTTTTTGACACCAAAGTGGATAACCTCGCATTTATCCACATTATATTGCATCTGCCATGCATCTGCCCAATCACCCAACCTGTCCAAATCATACTGGAGTTTCTCGGCATCCTCCTCACGGCACACACTCCCACCCAGCTTTGTGTCGTCTGCAAACTTGGAGATATTACATCCAATTCCATCGTCCAGATCATTAATATATATTGTGAATAGCTGGGGTCCTAGGACCGATCCCTGCGGTACTCCACTAGTCACCGCCTGCCACTCGGAAAAAGACCCATTTATTCCAACTCTTTGCTTTCTGTCTGCCAACCAGTTCTCTATCCAAGTCAATACCTTGCCCCCAATCCCATGTGCCTTAACTTTACATGCTAATCTCTTATGCGGGACCTTATCGAAAGCCTTCTGAAAGTCCAAATACACCACATCCACTGGTTCTCCCTTATCCATTTTACCAGTTACATCCTCAAAAAATTCCAGAAGATTAGTCAAGCACGATTTGCCTTTTGTAAATCCATGTTGACTTTGTCCGATCCTGTCATTGTTTTCCAAGTGCTCTGCTATTACATCTTTTATAATGGACTCTAGCATTTTCCCCACTACCGATGTCAGGCTTACTGGTCTATAATTCCCCGTTTTCTCTCTACCACCTTTTTTGAATAGTGGGGTAACATTAGCTACCCTCCAATCCATGGGTACTGTTCCAGAGTCTATAGAATTTTGGAAGATGACCAGTAATGCATCTACTATTTCTAGGGCCACTTCCTTAAGTACCCTAGGATGTAGATTATCAGGCCCTGGGGATTTATCGGCCTTCAATCCCGTCAATTTCCCTAACACTATTTCCCTACAAATACTGATTTCTTTCAGTTACTCCTTCTCATTAGACCCTATGTTCCCCGACATCTCTGGGAGGTTATTTGTGTCCTCCTTTGTGAAGACAGAACCAAAGTATGTATTTAATTGGTCTGCCATTTCTTTGTTCCCCATTGTAAATTCCCCTGATTCTGACTGCAAGGGACCTACACTTGACTTCACCAATCTTTTTCTCTTCACATATCTATAAAAGCTTTTACAGTCAGTTTTTATGTTCCTCGCAAGCTTACTCTCATACTCTATTTTCCCCCTCTTAATTAATTCCTTTGTCCTTCTTTGCTGAATCCTATACTGCTCCCAATCCTCAGGTTTTCTGCTTTTTCTGGCCAATTTATATGTCCTTTCCTTGGATCTTATGCTATCCCTAATTTCCTTTGTTAGCCACGGTTGAGTCACCTTTTTTGTTTTATTTTTATGCCAAACTGGGATGAACAAATTCTGTAGTTCTTTCATGCGATCTTTGAATGCTTGCCATTGCCTCTCCACCGTCAACCATTTGAGTGACATTCCCCAATCAATCCTACCCAACTCGCGCCTCATACCATCATAGTTTCCTTTATTTAAATTCAGGACCCTAGGTTTTAAGGAGCGTCTTAAAGGAGGAAAGAGAGGTAGTGAGGCGGAGAGGTTTAGGGAGGGAATTCCAGAGCTTTGGGCCGAGGTAACAGAAGGCACGGCCACCAATGGTTGAGCGATTATAATCAGGGATGCTCAAGAGGGCAGAATTAGAGGAGCGCAGATATATTGGGGGGGTTGTGGGGCTGGAGGAGATTACAGAGATAGGGAGGGGCGAGGCCATGGAGGGATTTGAACACAAGGATGAAAATTTTAAAAATCAAGGCGATGCTTAACCTGGAGCATTTGTAGGTCAGCGAGCACAGGGTGTGATGGATAAACGGGACTTGGTGCGAGTTAGGACACGGGCAGCCGAGTTTTGGAAGACCTCAAGTTTACATAGGGTAGAATGTGGGAGGCCAGCCAGGAGTGCGTTGGAATAGTCAAGTCTAGAGGTAACAAAGACATGGATGAGGGTTTCAGCAGCGGATGAGCTGAGGCAAGGGCGGAGACAGGCGATGTTACGGAGGTGGAAATAGGCGGTCTTAGCTATGCCGCGGATATGTGGTCGGAAGCTCATTTCAGGGTCAAATATGACACCAAGATTGCGAACAATGTGGTTCAGCCTCAGACAGATGCTAGGGAGAGGGATGGAGTTGGTGGCTAGGGAACGGAGTTTGTGGAGGGGACCGAAAACAATGGCCGTAATTTTCTCCTGAAAAAACCTGTGTGGGTTTGGAGTGTAGGGGCAGTTAAAGTGTTAAAAATGGGATTCCCAACTTGATCCCCCTCCAACCCACCCACTTCCAGTTTTGCCAGAGGCGGGCTTCCAGGGGGGCGTTACCTCAATTTAAATATTGTAATGAGGCTGGAAGCCTCTATTTTCCCCTCTATTTTGTGTTTAACTGCCTGTGGACGGGTTTCACACAATTCCTGAAACCCGGCAGTTAAACAGAGGTGGGGACTGCTGCATCCAGGAGGTAAGTGGCTTTATACCTACCGTTGGATCCAGGGTCCCTACCATACCCATCCCCTGTGATCGGAGACCCCCCCACGAGGCCTCCCTCCGCCCCACCCCCCCACAGGCCTCCTCTCCAATGATGATGATGAGACCGGCCACAATCCTCCGGTGGCTGGCCTCGATCCTCTCTCCGCCCCTGCCGATCCCCGGCCGAAACCCCCTCCCTGTTCCCCAGCTGACCCCCCCCACGATCCCCGACCGATTGCTGACCCCCCCTCTCCACCCCCTACCCCGATCCCCGACCGATTGCTGACCCCCCTCCCACAATCCCTCCCCCGAACTGGCCCCTCGCCTACCCGCCCCGCGGCCAGCCAGCCTCTTAATCTGGCCGGCTGCAGGCAGGAATCCAAGGCCTCGCATTCAAATCAGGCCCTGATGGTAAAGTCGGCAGGGCCTGCGGGAATCCCATCCTCCCAGGGTTACCGCCTGCCTCAGAGGCCCCCCCCCCACCCCCAACCCGCCTCCCTTGAGAAAATTCCGGCCAATGATTTTGGTCTTCCCAATATTGAATTGGAGGAAATTTCTGCTCATCCAGTACTGGATGTCAGACAAGCAGTCTGACAATTTAGAGGCAATGGAGGGGTCGAGAGAAGTGGTGAGGTAGAGCTGGGTGTCATCAGCGTACATATGCAAACTGACTCTGTGTTTTCGGTGATGTCGCCAAGTGGCAGATTGTAGATGAGAAATAGGAGGGGGCCAAGGATAGATCCTTGGGGGACACCAGAGGTAACGATGTGGGAGCAGGAAGAGAAGCCATTGCAGGTGATTCTCTGGCTACAATTGGATAGATAAGAATGGAACCAGGCGAGTGCAATCTCACCCAGCTGGTCGATGGTGGAGAGGCGTTGGAGAAGGATGGAGTGGTCAACCGTGTCAAAGGCTGCAGACAAGTCAAGAAGGACAAGGAGGGATAGTTTACCTTTGTCACAGTCACAAAGGATGTCATTTGTGACTTTGATGAGAGCCGTTTCGGTACTGTGGCAGGGGCGGAAACCTGATTGGAGGGATTCAAACATAGAGTTGTGGGAAAGATGGGCACGGATTTGGGAGGCGACAACACGTTCAAGGACTTTGGAGAGGAAAGGGAGGTTGGAGATGGGGCGATAGTTTGCAGGCAGCCTGTTTTACATCTCTCCCATTGACTCCAACGAAAATAAAAACCGGGACAGATGTAAAACGGGCTGCCGATTCGCTATTACCCGCTTTACACTATAGCACAAAGTCAAAATCTACCCCAATCTGTTTTGGTTGAGGGATAAATATTGGCCGGCACACCAGGAGAACTCCCCTGCTTTTCTTCGAATAGTTCAGTGGGATCTTTGAAGACTACTTGAAAATACCGACATTAGATATTTTAGGGAGCAAATTCACCCTCTAGTCTTTCAGGAGACTGATTTAGAGAAGAGGAATGGTGTGGTCTGGATACCAATATAAATGGGAACAAATCATTCGCTAAGTCACCTTCCCGAGGCACTGAGAGGCTTGCAGAATTACAGCTCGTTTTACTACCTGTTGATGGCTTTGTTTCTCACCTCTTTCATATGGTTTGTGAGCGGTAACAGCAGGATTAGGCAGCTGATGGGCTTGTTGATAGGCCGCTGTCCTCAGATGAGATTTCTAATTATCTATAGATTAGTGGGGTGGGCTACTGAATTTCCATGTAAACTGAAGGGAGTGTCCCTTTCATCCTATCTGTCTCATTCAGTGCTGCTGAAATGCTCACCCCGGGGACCCTGGGCCTAATCCCTCTGCTGCTTGCTAGATGGTCAAGATAATGCGGCCTAGGCCTCTGCTGGGAACCCCTGGGCTTGTCACTTTACAGCCACAGGAGCTTTGGGCTGATGGTGGGGGAGGGGTACGTAAAACGACAGGCTCGCATTTTTACTAAACTTTTCAAAATTATTATTTATTTAAAGGAAAATAAATGAAACTTGTGACCATGTCTAAATACTGTACTTGGCAGGCAAGGGTTGAATTGAAGGGGCCGGAATGAAAGCTGAGGAGAATTGCTTTTTCCTCTTGCCATTTTCCCCTCCTCCCTTCCTGAAGGTTTTGACTCTCTCATACAGGTGAAAAAGAAAAAAGAAAGACTTGCATTTATCCTTTCACAACCTCAGGATGTCACAAAACACTTTTCAGGCAATGAAGTAATTTTCCAGTGTAGTCAATTTTGCAATTATAGAATCATAAAATGATACAGCACAGAAAGACGCCATTCAGCCCATTGTGCCTGTGCCGGCTCTTTGGTAGAACTATCCAATTAGTCCCCTGTTCTTTCCTCATGGCCCTGAATTTTTTTTTTCCAGGATGTAAAAGAACCATTGCCCTTCTTCGAAATAGTGCCACGGGATCTTTTACGTCCACCTGAGAGGGCAGTTTAACGTCTCATCCGAAAGACGGCACCTCCGCCAGTGCAGCACTCCCTCAGCACTGCACTGGAGTGTCAGCCTCGATTATGTGCTCAAGCCTCTGGAGTTAGATCAACTCAATTAGTGCAAACTGGAGCTTGAACCTGGGACCATCCTGGTCTGAAGTTTACTCACCGGGTAAACTTGCTGAGCCACTGGAGAAGTAGGGAGGTGAAAAGAATGCAGTAAAATCTGCAAGAATTGTCAGTGAGGCTTCCCATTATTTGGCACCCAAATGAGAACGTAGGTTTGTGCTGCACCCACCTCCTCCAATATCATAGGCACAGGAAGCTGGTGGCATGTGGAGGGGGTAGTGACTGTCATTTGTACCTTGCTTACTGGTGCCCAGATCGGCATCTTTTCCCTATAGATGGAGAATAACAAAGAATAACAAGAGTAATCTCTGCCGTCCTGTTTTGAAATGACACTGGCTGGACCAGCACAAATGTAAACATGTTTTCCATCTTTCTCCCTTTCTCTCCTCAAAGTGCTGAATCTTGCTGGCAATATATTTTAAAACAACACCCCCACTCCCCCACCTCCCTCCCTCCCCCACCCCTGCCCCCTGTCCATCGTCCAAGTGTCCATTCTTCATTAAGGGAGCCCAGACAGGGAGAGGTTAATTTTCACTTTTGGCAAGGGGCAGAAAACTGGTGGTATTGGATTGGCCATCCAATATACAACCTGCCCGATTTACCCTCCCATTGAAGTCAATGCAAAGGAAAATGGAGTGGGTGTGTAGTGGGCGGGCGATCCGCTATTGCCGGTTTTCCACCCATGTCGATAGTGAAATTACCGCTGAGTGTCACAGGGTATTCAGCTGTGGAAGGCATCACAATGTGCAAGACCCTTGCTCATTGGACAACCATGCATTCAACTTCCCAAGCCACCCAGTTTCAATTATTGGTCTGTCTGAGTTAGTTGCTCTCAACCAGTAAGGCTGTAACAGTTGATCTCAGTGCTTCTGGGCTAGGAAGGGTTGGGGGATGGCGGGGTGGCGGGGGGGAGGTGAAATCACCCAGGATATCCATTCTCGATTACTAATGGGGCAAAAATTTGCCTGGGCCTGTTTTCGGGACCAGGTTCGATGCTGCGCAGGCCGCAACCGAGAGGCTCGAGGCCGACCTGCAACTGGGCCTCGGGCCTCGGGCCTCATTAACGTTTTACGCAAGGGCTCCGGCACCTGTCGCACCGCCACGGGCAGCTCACGCAGTTGAACAGCACTAATATGGAGCCGCTTGCCGGCCAGCAGTGGGCCGAAGGTCAGTCCTGGCAGGAGGGTTGAAGTGGGCAACAGGGGGAGGGGGGTGGGGCAGTGGCGATCACCGCGACTGTGGAGTTGGAGAGCACTCCTACTCCGCCTGGCTCCACAAGAAGGTTTTTCTTTAAAATTTTGTTTAATAAAAATGAGTTGCCTTTTGTTGGCAGCCGTTGCCTAGGCCACAGCGGACGCTGAAGAATGCTGAGCGAGATAGGCCTAGAGCCTGCCCAGCTCATCACTGTCCAGTTTCTGTGAGGGGATTAGGCCCTCATTTACACATTTGTGGATCCTAACATATGCTTTACGACCCAATACCAGGTCGGAGGTTTTTTAGCTGTTCTTGGGATGCAGGACATTGGGTCTCATTGCGCCATTTTACTGCCTGTAAAACATGTGCAGCGAGGTCCAATTTCTACCAATAAGTGTACCCAGTCTCGTGTTGGTGTGGCCACACGGGACACAGGCTGCGCAGATACAAACTATTGCAAAGTATTTACAGGCCATGCCGGTGTTTGTGCTCCACAGGAGCCTCCTCCCACCCTTCCTCATCTAAGTCTATCAACATATCCTTCTATTCCTTTCTCCCTCACGCACTTATCTAGCTTCCCCTTCAATGCATCAAGTGTCAGCCGTGGCTCAGTTGGTAGCACCCTCGTCTCTGAGTCAGAAGGTTGTGGGTTCAAGTCCCACCCGAGGGACGTGAGTACAAAAATCTAGGCTGACACTCGAGGGAGTGCTGCACTGCTGGAGGTGCTGTCTTTCGGATGAGACGTTAAACCGAGACCCCATCTGCTCTCTCGGGTGGACGTAAAAGATCCCATGGCACTATTCTGAAGAAGAGCAGGGGAGTTATCCCTGGTGTTCTGGCTGATATTTATCCCTCAATCAACATCACTAAAAACAGATTATCTGGTCATTATCACATTGCTGTTTGTGGGAGCTTGTTGTGCGCAAATTGGCTGTTGTGCTTCCTACATTACAACAGTGACTACACTTCAAAAAGTGCTTTATTGGTTGTAAAGCGCTTCAGGACGTCTGGTGGTCATGGAAGGTGCTATATAAATGCAAGTCTTTCTATCTATGCTATTTGCCTCAATTACTCCCTGTGGTAGTGAGTTCTACATTCTAACCACGCTCTGGGTAAAGAAGTTTCTTCTGAATTCCCTTTTGGATTTATTAGTCTGGTCTCACCCACAAGTAGAAACATCTTCTCTACGGCTACTCTATCAAACCGTTTAATAATCTTAAAGACCTCTATCAGGTCACCCCTCAGTCTTCTCTTTTCTAGAGAAAAGAGCCCCAGCCTGTTCAATCTTTCCTGATAGGTATAGTCTGTCAGTTCTGGTATCATTCCAGTAAATCTACTGACCAGTGCAAAAACAGCCCCAAACATTGATCCGTCTTCTCTTCTTCCAGAAACTGGCGGAGCTACTGGCCATTATCATAGAATCACACAGCAGAAGGAGGCCATTCGGCCCATCATGCTTGTGCCGGCTCTTTGAACGAGCGACCCAACCACTCCCACTCCCCCGCTCTTTCCCCACAGCCCTGCAAATCCAGCATATTCGGTTTTTATTTCCGATTACCAGCATCCAGATTTTGTTTTACCTTTATCTTAAGATTTACCTGCGTTGCTTGATGGGGATAATATTACAACCTTCTCATGTCGGCCTGTGGGAACTTGAAAGAACTTGGTGCCTGGTCTCTCTGCCCTGGGTACGCAGGATCATTAGTTAAATTTAAATGGATTCATTACCTTTCAGCTGCAAGGAACAATAAGCAGGCTTCATCGCTGCTAATTTCAGAGGATTAGTGATTTATTTGTAGCTATGCAAATCCCTTAATGGTCTAATCAGGGAATTAAGGTCCAGTACAAAAGAGGCCCGTGAATGATAAAAGAAACATTTTCCCTTCAAATGCCAATGTCTCCAGGACACAGATAATTCCTCTTCAAAGCCGATCCTGCAGATAAACAATTCAAATTAAAAGCTTCACTCGAAAAGTCAGTGATGAAGGAAGATTTTGCAGTACGCTGTGTGGTACCTTCGACAGCTGATTGTTCTGTGAAGTTTTCCCATTATTAGTTTATTTACTACATCCAGGTAAACCTGGTCCTCCTTTTTTATTGTTTTGTACTTAACGGAAACTTTACCACGTTAAGGTGCTTTGTTTAATTCAGATTACTGGAGAGGTGGTTTCATTCCTCAAACCAGGTCCCTTAAAGCAGCAACAGAATTATCGGCCCACGCTTGGTCCTGCAGCCAGGGTAACATCGGCGGTTCTGACAGTGTGAGTGCGGGGAGCCAGAGTACTGATCACGGTCTGAACTCAACAACAACAACAACTTGCATTTATATAGCCCCCTTTAACGTAGCAAAATGTCCCAAGGCGCTTCACAGGAGCGTAATCAAACAACATTTGACACCGAGCCGCATAAGGAGATATTAGGGCGGATGACCAAAGGCTTGGTCAAAGAGGTAGGTTTTAAGGAATGTCTTAATGGAGGAGAAAGAGAGAGGCAGAGAGGATTAGGGAGGGAATTCCAGAAAACAAGTGCTAACTGTTCAAAAAAAGTCTTTACTTGTGTTGAAAGGTTTCTTTCCTCATCAGTTATTCTCCCAATGTGATTAAATCCATATTAATGCAAACTGAATATAGCATTGCACATCTGAGGCTAATAGCTGGCAGTGCATTTATATCGCAGAACTGCTTCAGGAAGCATTCACATATTGGAGCAGTTTCTAAAGATGATGTTCCATACATTTTTCACACAATTTTTGACACCTCTATCAAATCATCCCTTAATCTCCTTTTATCTAATGAAAATAATCCCAATTTTTCAAGTCTTTCTTCATATTTCCTTATACCAGGCAGCATCCTAGCGAATCGGTGCTGTACCCTCTCTATTGACTCAACTTCTTTCCCATAGTGTGGAGTAAACCTGCACACAGCACTCCAACTGTGGTCTTAGAAAGAAAAGAAAGAACTTGCATTTATATAGTGCCTTTCACAACCTCAAGACATCCCAAAGTGCTTTACAGCCAACTAAGGTTTGATATAGATTCACCATTAAATCTAAAATTTATTATTGTATACCTCTTGCCATAACATTATGAAAGTAAATTAGCAAAAAATATAAAAACAGATAGTAAGAGTTTTTATAGTTATATAAAAAGAAAAAGGGTGGCTAAAGTAAATGTTGGTCCCTTAGAGGATGAGACCGGGAAATTAATGGTGGGAAATATGGAGATGGCAAAAGCACTGAATGAATATTTTGTATCAGTCTTTACAGTAGAGGACACTAAGAATATCCCAACACTGGACAAACAGGGGGCTATAGGGGGAGAGGAGCTATACACGATCAAAATCACTAAGGAAGTGGTACTCGGTAAAATAATGGGACTCAAGGCGGATAAATCACCTGGACCTGATGGCTTACATCCTAGAGTCTTGAAGGAAGTGGCGGTAGGGATTGTAGATGCATTGGTAATAATTTTTCAAAACTCCCTGGATTCCGCTAAGGTCCCGGCAGACTGGAAAACTGCTAATGTAACACCCTTATTTAAAAAGGGCAGTAGACAGAAGGCTGGTAACTATAGACCGGTTAGCCTAACATCTGTGGTAGGTAAAATTTTGGAGTCCATTATTAAGGAAACAGTAACAGGACATTTGGATAATCATAATTTAATAGGACAAAGTCAGCATGGTTTTACGAAGGGGAAGTCATGTTTGACAAATTTGCTGGAGTTCTTTGAGGAAGTAACATATAGAGTGGATAAAGGGGAACCAGTGGACGTAGTGTATTTAGACTTCCAAAAGGCATTTGACAAGGTGCCACACAAAAGATTATTGCTTAAGGTAAAAAATCACGGGATTGGGGGTAATATTCTGGCATGGATAGAGGATTGGCTATCTAACAGAAAGCAAAGAGTTGGGATAAATGGTTCATTCTCAGACTGGCAATCAGTAACTAGTGGTGTTCCACAGGGGTCAGTGCTGGGTCCCCAACTCTTTACAATCTATATTAACGATTTGGAGGAAGGGACCAAGTGTAACATATCAAAATTTGCAGATGATACAAAGATGGGAGGGAAAGTAGTGAGTGAGGAGGACATAAAAAACCTGCAAGGGGACATAGACAGGCTAAGTAAGTGGGCAGAGATTTGGCAGATGGAATACAACACTGGAAAGTGTGAGGTGATGCACTTTGGCAGGAAAAATCCTAGAGCAATTTATTATCTTAATGGCAAGAAACTGGAGAGTACTGAAGTGCAAAGGGATCTGGGGGTCCTGGTGCACGAAACTCAAAAGGTTAGTATGCAGGTGCAGCAAGTGATTAAGAAGGCAAATGGAATGTTGGCTTTCATTGCTAGGGGGATAGAATATAAAAATAGGGAGGTATTGCTTCAGTTGTACAAGATATTGGTGAGACCGCACCTGGAATACTGCATACAGTTTTGGTGTCCTTACTTAAGGAAAGACATCCTTGCTCTCGAGGCAGTGCAAAAAAGGTTCACTCGGTTAATCCCGGGGATGAGGGGGTGGTCATATGAGGAGAGGTTGGGTAGATTGGGACTCTACTCATTGGAGTTCAGAAGAATGAGAGGCGATCTTATTGAAACATATAAGATTGTGAAGGGGTTGGATCGGGTGGATGCGGGGAGGATGTTCCCGATGACGGGTGAGACGAGAACTAGGGGACATAGTCTTAGAATAAGGGGCTGCTCTTTCAAAACTGAGATGAGGAGGAACTACTTCACTCAGAGGGTGGTAGGTCCATGGAATATGCTGCCACAAAAAGCTGTAGAAGCTACAACATTAATTAAATTTAAAACAGAAATAGACAGTTTCCTAGAAGTAAAGGGCATTAAGGGTTACGGGGAGCGGGCAGGAATTTGGACATGAGTCTAGGTTCGGATCGGTCATGGCCCTGTGGGTAGTGGAGCGGGCCCAGGGACTGTGTAGCCTGATTCTGCTCCTATTTCGTGTGTGCAATTCTGTTAGATGCAGGAGATGGTTCTGTGATAGATAGTAGATTGGCGGTTAGGATCAGATCAGCCATGATCTTATTGAATGGCGGAGCAGGCTCGAGGGGCCGATTGGCCTACTCCTGCTCCTATTTCTTATGTTCTTATGTAACACCCAGAATTCCATTAGCTTTTGATTAATGGCCTTCCTCACTAAAGGAGCTGCTTTTAATCTCTTGCGAACCTGACCCTCCAAATCTCTCCCCTTTTTCACAGCAGCTGGTCGGGGAGGAGCGGAGACCGGGGAATAAAGAGCGGAGGAGAGAGAGGCCCAAACTCACCGAGAGCAGCAGCGAGAGCAGACCTGGTCGGGGAGGAGCGGAGCCAGGGGAATAAAGAGTGGAGGAGAGAGAGGCCCAAACTCACCGAGAGCAGCAGCGAGAGCGGACCTGGTCGGGGAGGAGCGGAGCCAGGGGAATAAAGAGCGGAGGAGAGAGAGGCCCAAACTCACCGAGAGCAGCAGCGAGAGCGGACCTGGTCGGGGAGGAGCGGAGCCAGGGGAATAAAGAGCGGAGGAGAGAGAGGCCCAAACTCACCGAGAGCAGCAGCGAGAGCGGACCTGGTCGGGGAGGAGCGGAGCCAGGGGAATAAAGAGCGGAGGAGAGAGAGGCCCAAACTCACCGAGAGCAGCAGCGAGAGCGGACCTGGTCGGGGAGGAGCGGAGACCGGGGAATAAAGAGCGGAGGAGACAGAGGCCCAAACTCACCGAGAGCAGCAGCGAGAGCGGACCTGGTCAGGGAGGAGCGGAGCCAGGGGAATAAAGAGCGGAGGAGAGAGAGGCCCAAACTCACTGAGAGCAGCAGCGAGAGCGGACCTGGTCGGGGAGGAGCGGAGACCGGGGAATAAAGAGCGGAGGAGACAGAGGCCCAAACTCACCGAGAGCAGCAGCGAGAGCGGACCTGGTCAGGGAGGAGCGGAGCCAGGGGAATAAAGAGCGGAGGAGAGAGAGGCCCAAACTCACCGAGAGCAGCAGCGAGAGCGGACCTGGTCGGGGAGGAGCGGAGCCAGGGGAATAAAGAGCGGAGGAGACAGAGGCCCAAACTCACCGAGAGCAGCAGCGAGAGCGGACCTGGTCAGGGAGGAGCGGAGCCAGGGGAATAAAGAGCGGAGGAGAGAGAGGCCCAAACTCACCGAGAGCAGCAGCGAGAGCGGACCTGGTCGGGGAGGAGCGGAGACCGGGGAATAAAGAGCGGAGGAGAGAGAGGCCCAAACTCACCGAGAGCAGCAGCGAGAGCGGACCTGGTCGGGGAGGAGCGGAGACCGGGGAATAAAGAGCGGAGGAGAGAGAGGCCCAAACTCACTGAGAGCAGCAGCGAGAGCGGATCTGGTCGGGGAGGAGCGGAGACCGGGGAATAAAGAGCGGAGGAGAGAGAAAATAAATCGAGGAGTGACATCACAGGGCAGCAGGTAGGTGATTGGTTGGTGAGTATTACATTTTTTTTTAGTCTCTAAGCTAGCTAAGAAACTGTAAATTGCTATAACTTTACTTTATTAAATGAGTAACTAAAACTAGATAAACCAATGAAGTAATAAAACTAAAATAATTGATTAAAAAAATTAATTAACTAATCAAATAAATAAAGAAGGTTAGATAGACATGGCAGGGCAGGTGGTGTGGTGTAACTGCAGCATGTGCGAGTTTGTGGAGACCAGCACGATCCCGAGCAACCACATCTGCGGTAAGTGTCTGCAGGTCGAAGAACTTCGGCTCAGAGTTGTTGAGCTGGGTACGAGGTGCAGACATTGCGGGGTATCAGGGAGGGGGAGAGTTACCTGGATACTTTGTTCCAGGAGGCAGTCACACCCCTTAGATTAAGTAGTACTTTAGAGTTCATCAATGGTCAGCGACAGGAGGGTGTGACTGTGAGTCAGGAAGGTATGGGGACCCAGGATATAGTGATGCAGGAGCCTCGGCCCTTGACTTTGACCAACAGGTATGAGATACTTGCTACCTGTGTGGATGAGAACAAGGACTGCAGGGTGGATGAGCAAACTGACCACGGCACCGTGGTACAGGAGGCCATTCAAGTGGGGGGAGTGAAAAGGAATGTGGTAGTGGTAGGGGACAGTATATTCAGAGGGATAGATACTGTTCTCTGCAGCCATGACCGGGAGTTCCAAAGGTTGTGTTGCCTGCCCGGTGCCAGGGTAAAGGATGTCTCCTGGCGGCTGGAGAAGAACTTGGAGTGGGAGGGGGAGGATCCAGTTGTCGTGGTCCATGTAGGAACCAACGACATAGGTAGAACTAGGAATGAAGTTCTGCTGAGAGAGTTTGAGGAGCTAGGGTCGAAATTAAAATGCAGAACCTCACAGGTAATAATCTCATAAGAACATAAGAACATAAGAAATAGGAGCAGGAATAGGCCACTTGGCCCCTTGAGCCTGCTCCGCCATTCAATAAGATCATGGCTGATCTTGGGCTCAAAGCCACTTCCCTGCCCACTCCCCATAACCCTTCACTCCCTTATCTTGCAAAAATCTGTCTATCTCCACCTTAAATGTATTTAATGACCCAGCCTCCACGGCTCTCTGGGGCAGAGAATTCCACAGATTTACAACCCTCTGAGAGAAGAAATTCCTCCTCATCTCAGTTCTAAAAGGGCGACCCTTTATTCTGGATTGTTACCTGAGCCATTGCGAAAATTGGCATAGGGACAAACAGATTGGAAGGTTAAATGCGTGGTTCAAAGAGTGGTGTGGGAGGCAGTGGTTTCAATTCATGGGGCACTGGCACCAGTACTGGGGAAAGAGGGAGCTGTTCTGTTGGGATGGGCTCCACTTAAACCAGGCTGGCACCAGTTTCCTGGTGAATCGAATAACTAGGGCAGTAGATAGGGTTTTAAACTAATGAAGGGGCGGGCAGGGGGGAAGGGGACCCGGTGGGAGGATTCAGGAAAGGGTAAATTCAAAAGCAGTAAAAGAAATGTCAAGGCTGTAGAGCAGAGTAGTGATCTGGGTAAAGATAATCAGAGTGGGTCAGGAAGGGACAGAAAGGTTAATAAAGGTAATAGTGACTAAAATGACATCAGGGAAAAATAGAAAAAAGTTAAAGCTAAAGGTACTATATATGAATGCACGAAGCATTCGCAACAAAATAGATGAATTAATAGCACAGATAGAAATAAATGGGTTTGATCTAATAGCTATTACAGAGACGTGGTTGCAGAGTGACCAAGGTTGGGAACTAAATTTTCCAGGATATTTGACTTTTAGAAGAGACGGACAGAATGGAAAAGGAGGAGGGGTAGCCCTGATAATAAAGGAGGGGATAAAGACAGTAGAGAGAAAGGATCTTGGCTTGGAAAAACAACATGTCGAATCAGTTTGGGTGGAGCTAAGAAACAACAAGGGGCAGAAAACACTACTGGGAGTAGTCTGTAGGTCCCCTAACAGTGGTTGTAGTGTCGGGCCAGAGTATAAATCAGGAAATTAGAGATGCATGTAACAGGGGTAATACAGTAATCATGGGGACTTTAACTATCATATAGACTGGGCAAACCAAATTTGCAGAAATAGTGCAGAGGAAGAGTTCATGGAATGCACTCAAGATAGTTTTCTAGATCAGTATATCAAGGAACCTACGAGGGAATTGGTTATTTTAGAGCTAATACTGTGCAATGAGACAGGGTAAATTAATAACCTTGTAGTATAGGAGCCTCTGGGGAGCAGTGATCATAATATGATAGAATTTTATGTTGAGTTTGAGAGTGATTTAGTTCAGTCTGAAACTAGGGTCCTAAACCTGAACAAAGCAAACTTTGTAAGTATGAGAGGTGAGTTGGCTAAGGTAGGTTGGGAAACTAGATTAAAAGATATGACAGTAGAAAAGCAATGGCAAACATTTAAATAAATTATTTATAATTCACAACAAATATACATTCCCTTAAGGAATAAAAACACCACGGGAAAAATGGTCCACCTGTGGGTAACAAGAGAAATTAAAGGTAGTATTAGATTAAAGGAAGAGGCTTATAATGTGCCAAAAAGAGTAGTAAGCCTGAGGATTGGGATGATTTTAGAATTCAGCAAAGGAGGACCAAGAAACTGATAAAGAAGGGGAAAATAGAATGAGAGTAAACTAACGAGAGACATAAAAACAGATTGTAAAAGCTTCCATAGGTATATAAAAAGGAAAAGATTAATGAAAGTAAACATGGGTCCCTTATAGGCTGAGACAGGAGAAATTATAATGGGGAAGAAGGAAATTAAACAAATACTTTATGACTGTCTTCACGGAAGAAGATGCAAAAAAAAACCTGAAAATAGTGGACAACCAAGGGTCTAGCAAGAATGAGGAACTGAAAGAAATTACTATTAGTAAAAAAATAGTACTGGAGAAATTAATGGGACTGAATGCCAATAAATCCCCTGGACCTGATGGCCTACATCCTAAGGTTTTAAAAGAGGTGGCTATAGAGATAGTGGATGCATTGGTTGTCATCTTCCAAAATTCCATAGATTCTAGAATGGTTCCCGTGGATTGGAAGGTAGCAAATGTAACCCCACTATTTAAGAAAGGAGGGAGAGAGAAAACAGGGAACTGCAGACCAGTTAGCCTGACATCAGTAGTAGGGAAAATGCTAGAATCTATTATTCAGGATGTGGTAACAGGGCACTTAGAAAATAATAATAGGATTGGGCAGAGTCAACACGGATTTATGAAAGGGAAATCATGTTTGACAAATCTGTTAGAATTTTTTGAGGTTGTAACTAGTAGAATAGATATGGGGGAACCAGTGGATTTGGTGTATTTGGATTTTCAGAAGGCATTCGATAAGGTGTCACACAAGAGGTTATTAAACAAAATTAGGGCTCATGGGATTGGGGGTAATATACTAGCATGGATTGAGGATTAGTTAACGGACAGAAAACAGAGAGTAGGAATAAACGGATCATTTTCAGGTTGGCAGGCTTTAACTAGTGGGATACCGCAAGGATCAGTGCTTGAGCCTCATCTATTCACAATCTATATCAATGATTGGGTGAGGGGACCAAATGTAATATATCCAAGTTTGGTGATGATACAAAGTTAGGTGGGAATGTAGATTGTGAGGAGGATGCAATGAGGCTTCAAGGGGATATAGACAGGCTAAGTGAGTGGGCAAGAACATGGCGAATGGAATATAATGTGGAGAAATGTGAAGTTATCCACTTTGGTAGGAAAAATAGAAAAGCAGAGTATTTTTTAAATGGTGAGAGATTGGGAAATGTTGGTGTTCAGAGGGACCTGGGTGTCCTTGTACATGAATCACTGAAAGTTAACATGCAGGTACAGCAAGCAATTAGGAAAGCAAATGGTATGTTGGCCTTTATTGTAGGATGATTTGAGTATAAGAGTAAATACATCTTACTGCAATTATATGGGGCCCTGGAGAGACCACACCTGGAGTATTGTGTACAGTTTTGGTCTCCTTACCTAAGGAAGGATATACTTGCCATAGAGGGAGTGCAACAAATGTTCATCAGACTGGTTCCTGGGATGGGGGGATTGTCCTATGAGGAGAGATTGAGTAGACTAGGCTTATATTCTCTCGAGTTTAGAAGAATGAGAGGTGATCTCATTGAAACATACAAAATTCTTAAAGGGCTTGACAGGGTAGATGCAGGGAGGATGTTTCCCCTGGCTGGGGAGTCTAGAACCAGGGGTTACAGTCTCAGAATAAGGGGTCGGCCATTTAGGACTGAGATGAGGAGAAATTTCTTCACTTAGAGAGTCGTGAATTTTTGTAATTCTCTACCCCAGAGGGCTGTGAAGGCTCAGTTATTGAGTATATTCAGGACAGAGATCAATGGATTTTTGGATATTAAGGGAATCAAGGGATATGGGGATAGTGCAGGAAAGTGGAGATGAGGTAGAAGATCAGCCATGATCTTATTGAATGGCAGCTCAAGCTCGAGGGGCCGAATGGCCTACTCCTGCTCCTATTTCTTATGTTCTTATGTTATCACTCAACTTTCTCCCATTAAAGTATAATTTTTATTTTTATTTTTGTTAACTAAGTCTACCTCCTCATATTTACCAATATTGAATTCCATCTGCCACTTTTTTTGCACACCATTCCACCATTTTGTCAATATACTTTTGCAGCTTCCTTTGGTCAGTTTTGTGCTGGATTGAGAATGTCCAATCTCATTCCACATCGGATTGGTACAGCCAGCAAACAGAGGAGACTTTCACCTAGTCCAGGGGTAAAAGGCACTGCACTAACCACTTCATGGGAAAGTAGACAGAATCACTGAGCATGTTCCCTAAAACTGCACAGAGAATCCCATGTATTAAGAATTGAATTTTATTTATTCAGTCACTATAAACCAGTGGCCCTGCTGCTTCTCTTTACTGCTTTACTGCGAATCAGCAGCCAAGACAACCTATTTGCTGCATTTACTAACATCTTGTTTAAAACAAGAACCTGCACAATTTATGTGACTATAAAGAAAGAGGTTAATAAACTTAAGTATTCTGAGCATAATTCCCTTGACCCACCAGTGATAGGAGCTACATTGATCTCTGGTAAATTGGGGAAACTGAAATTGGAAGATATTAAGGCGGAAGAGCTAGAGTTCAAGAGTAAACTTACATAGGAGCCCTGCTATCAAGGCCCGTAACTTTAACCATCTATCCTGTTCTATACAATACCTGAATAAATAAGAAATGTATCCTGGCCGTTGCTGGAAGTCTCGTATGTTTTTGCCTGATGTGTATTCTAAAGAGAACAAGCAGAGTGTGTGTCTCTGACGATCTGTGTAATTAGACAGATTAGAGAGGTGCTGACAGAAACGAGAGTCAACCTGTAATTAACAGTGACTGAGGGGATATGATTCAGTTACATGGGACCTCTCTGACTGGCCTCGGGCTGGTAACCCACACAGTGCCTTCTTCACAGAACCAAAAACATTCATTAGCTGTTGAAATTTTTTAAAATTATTATTAGTCTTCTAACCAAAACTGTTACCACATTTGTAACTAATAGAGCCAAGACACTGATACAAGTTTTGTGCTTTACCAAGCTCCACCATCAGTTGTCTGGTTAAGAGCTTGGAATTGACATTTGGTTCAGTCAGTAGAACTCCCTCCTTAATACTAGGATTGAACTGTTTACATAAAATCAGACTTTGACTTCAGGTAAAGGTGCCCTGAAATAGAAAATGGACGAACTACACCTTAAATTCAAAAAGAGAACAAGATTGAAGTTTCAACAGCAAAGTGAATGGTGCAAGTGTGGCCCTGAGCTACCTGTGGAGCAGCACTTTAACTCCCCCGCCCATTCCCACACTGACCTCTCTGTCATTGGCATCGTACACTGTTCAAACACAGTTCAACACATGCTTCAAGAACAGTATCTCATCTTTCTCCTAAGTATCCTGCAACCCTCTGGTCTAAACATTGACTTTAATAACTTTAGGCTTTAGCTATATCCTGTTTACAAACCTGTTTTCATTCCACACCTGACCCCCAGGTTTTCCGTCACTCCCATTTTCTTGCATTTCCCCAGGCCTCTCGATCCTTGATTATTTACACACCTTTTGTCTCTTTAATGACTTAATGGTTGTGTCCATTACTTGACTGAGGTTACATTATTTCGCTCATGATTTCTCTCTGGATTTTCTATATCTATATTTATTTGCCGCCTCGCCATTTTCTGATTGCATTAATCCACCTGTCCATCTCTTATTTAGTTTTGAAGAAGGGTCTGCACCCAAAATGTTAACTCCTCTGTTCTCTCCACAAAGAAAAACTTGAGAGAAAGACTTGCATTCACGACCTCAGGATGTCCCAAAGCGCTTTACAACCAATTATGTATTTTTGAAGTCTAGTCACTGTTATAACATGGGAAATGTGGCAGCCAATTTGCGCACAGCAAGGTCCCAGAAACAGCAATGTGATAAAGACCAGATAATCTGTTTTAGGTGTTGGTTGAGGAATAAATATTATGTAGGACACCGGGGAGAACTCCCCTGCTCTTCTTCTAAATAGTGCCGTGGGATCTTTCACATCCACCTGAGCGGCTCATCCAAAACACAGCACCTCCGACAGTGCATCGCTCCTTCATGTGCTCAAGTCTCTGGAGTGGGACTTGAACCCACAATCTTCCGACTCTGAGGCAAGAGTGCTACCTCGGAGCCACAGCTGACTGACCTGCTGAGTGTTTCAAGCATTTTCTATTCTTTTCAGAATTCCAGCATAAGAACATAAGAACATAAGAAATAGGAGCAGGAGTAGGCCAATCGGCCCCTCGAGCCTGCTCCGCCATTCAATAAGATCATGGCGTATTTTGCTTTTTACTTGAGAAGTAAATGTTCCTTGACTATTTTGGATGTTTGGGCAAGGTATTGAAGGGTGGGCGACATACACGGAACTATATCCCTATAGAGGTTAGGATTCAGTGCCATCAGGAAAGAGGATGAGAAATAGAAGAAGGAAAATGCATCACCAGTAAGTATACAGGAGGGGGATACTTAATATTACTATAGCCTCTGCTGGTTACCCGCACTTAATAACTGTGTGCCGGGTGTCAGATTATATCTTGCAGAGGTCACGGTTCTTAGTAATACTATATGGCTGAGCTTCAAATGTCTGCACAGCTTCTGGTGAGCACAATATTTACATAGTACTTCCACTCACGAATTATTCATTAAGTGCTATATTGTGAGCATTGTAGAAGGGACTGGATGTTATTTAGTGAGCATTGCTCCTTCTCACCATAGGCTTGTTCCTGCACTTGCTGCCAGTTGCACTCTGTGCCAGATACTAAGCCTTTACAGCACGGCAGAAGAAATATGAGTGATGCCATTTGAACAGTGTGTTGATTATTATTAACCTCATTATGTCCCTGTGTGGGGGGTTATATAGAATTACAGCTGGCTGGAAGTGTGTCACAAGGCTGTAATGCAATCTTAGCAACCTAATAGCAATGTAGCCATCTGTTGGGTTATGGGGAAAGAGCAGGAGAGTGGAACTAATTGGTTAGCTCTTTCAAAGAACATGATGGGCCGAAAAGCCTCCTTCTGTGTTTTATGCTTCTATCCAGTGCTGCTTTACCTCCAGATGCCCCTTGGACATCCATCTTGTGAGGTGGGTCTTGATCCCTGGTTTATACTATAGGGCTGCCCTCTGAGGCAGTGACATAATATAAATTCCTGCAAAATTCCCTTTTGAAAGTAATTATTGAATCTGCTTCCACCGCCCTTTCAGGCAAGGCATTCCAGATCATAACAACTCGCTGCATAAAAATAAAATTCCTCATGTTGCCTCTGGTTCTTTTGCCAATTCCCTTAAATGTGTCTTTTGGTTACTGATCCTTCTGTCACTGGAAACAGTTTCTCCTTATTTCCTCTATCAAAACCCTTCATGGTTTTGAACACCTCTATCAAATCTCCCTTTAACCTTCTCTGCTCCAAGGAGAACAACCTCAGTTTCTTTAGTCTCTCCACATAACTGAAGTCTTTCATCCCTGGTACCATTCCAGTAAATCTCTTCTGCACCCTCTGGAAGGTCTTGACATCCTTCCTAAAGTGTGGTGCCCAGAATTGGCCACAATAATCCAACTGGGGCCTAACCAGTGTTTT
Source organism: Squalus acanthias (assembly GCA_030390025.1). Classification (NCBI taxonomy): domain Eukaryota; kingdom Metazoa; phylum Chordata; class Chondrichthyes; order Squaliformes; family Squalidae; genus Squalus; species Squalus acanthias. The sequence goes on from CM059435.1 coordinate 47,218,858, forward strand.
CTAAAGGTTTAGCATAACTTCTTTGCTTTTATACTCTATCAAAAGGGCATCACTGATTGGGTGCAGAACATTTTGCAGGTGGGAGGAGAACAGCCAGAAGTTGTGGTCCATGTGGGAACCAATGATACAGGTGGGAAAAGGGTTGAGATCCTACAGACAGACCTTCAGGAGCTAATCAGGAAATTAAAGAGCAGGACCTCAAATGTAGTTATCTCTGGATTACTCCCAGTGCCACATGCAAATGAGTGTAGGAGTGGTAAGATAAGGCAGGTTGACCCGTGGCTGGAGAAATGGTGGCAGGAGGGAGGGCTTCAGATTCCTGGGGCATTGGGAGCAGTTCTGGGGCAGGAGGGACTTTACAAGATGGAGGGGTTGGATCTCAACAGGGCTGGGACAAATATCCTCGCAGGGAGGTTAACTAGTGCTGTGGGGGAGGGCTTAAACTATTTTGGCAGGGAGAGGGGCACCAGGATGCAGCATGATGCGGAGATGCCGGTGTTGGACTGGGGTGGACAAAAGTGAGAAGTCGCACAACACCAGGTTATAGTCCAAGGGGGAAAAATTAGGTTGCGCCCCATTTGGGGCGCAAATATCGTCTGGACACAAATATTAGCGCCTGGCGCTAATTATCGCCACTGACTGGAAACTTCACTTTTACCGCCCCGGGAGGTGAGTGGAGCGCTAAATCAGGCGCTGCACACCTGTCTTAAGGCGCAAAGGCCGAGCAGTGAGGCGCTAACTCAGCGCGCGAGCGCAGCGCAGGTGCTGCCAGTTAGCGAGGGAACACAGACACACTGGCGCCGGCCAGTTCTTAAAGCGGGGGGGGGGGCAACTGTTAGGATCAGTAGGCAAAACTACCTCACAAAGCGTTGAGTCAATGCAGAAGTCTCTCTTTCTCTCTCTCCGAATCTCTCTCTCTCTCTCAGAACGAGTGGTGCAAAAATGTCAACCACAGAAAAAGACAGGAAGAGGCCCCCTTTAAATAGCGCCCCCCCCAGCCCCACAGCGATTGATAGCGTTCCAGTCTTCCGGTCGTTGGATGCGCCAGGCGGTAAGGCAGGGGGCGCCACTCAATTTCCATCTCCGGGGCGCCACAAGGGCGTTGCACCATGGAATGACGTCACAATCTGCGCGCGCAGGTGGTCGCAGCGGTAAAGTTTAGCGCCGCCGCACAATCTCTAGTTAAGTTCCCGAGCGGCGCAAACATCGCGGCGCCCGGGCGTTAGCGGCTTTGCGCCCCATTAGCGCCCTCTTAAGGCGCTAACGGGAGGCGCAACCAACTGAATTTTTACCCCCAACAGTTTTATTTGAAATCACAAGCTTTCGGAGCTGCTGCTCCTTCGTCAGGTGAAGTGAAGGAATACAGATCGGCAAAGCATATATAGACAGAGAACAATGCCTGTGCAGCGTACAATCTCAGACGACTACAGTTAATCTTTCTGACTGCCTTTTATCACACCTCGGCAGAGAGACAATCAGATCAGTCAGGAAGACATTATATCAAAGACATAGCAAAATACAACTAGAAAGCTTGTGATTTCAAATAAAACTGTTGGACTATAACCTGGTGTAGGATGAAGCATCAGAGAGGATATACAAGGTGCACAGAGGACTGAGAGAAACAAACAACATCAGAATAAAGAGTAGTTCAGAAATAGGAGGGATCAGACGGGGGAAATGTGAGGCAGACTGAGATGGGTTTAGAATGCATGTGTGTAAATGCACGGAGCGTGGTAAATAAGGTCGGTGAGCTGCAGACACAAGTAGCCACATGGGATTATGATATAGTGGCAATAATGGAGTCCTGGCTCAAACAAGGGGAGGAATGAACACTTAATATTCCTGGCTACAATATATTCAAGAAAGATGGAGAAGGGAAAAAAAAAGAGGGGGTGGCAGTATTGATCAAAGATACTGTTACAGCACTAGCAAGGGATGACGTACTTGAGGATTCAAAGATGGAATCTATTTGGTTGGAATTAAAGAACAATAGAGGAGCTGTTATGCTGCGGTGTGTGTACTATAGGCCACCAAATAGTAGGAAGGAGAGAGAGGAACATATTTGCAGGCAAATTGCAGAAAGATACAAGAACTTTAGAACAGTGATAATGGGGAACTTCAATTATCCTAATATAGGCTGGGAAAATAACAGTGTAAAGGGCAAAGAGGGGAGGAATTCCTGAAATGTGTCCAGACACATTCCCATGAGGGGGAAAGGAAGGGCATCCAAAGCTAGAGCTTCCTGAATGACTAAATATATAGAGACTAAAATGATACAGAAAAAGGAGGCTTATAGTAAATGTCAGGTTCATAATTCAGTAGAGAACCAAGCTGAATACAAAAACACAGGGGAGAACTGAAAAAGGAACTAAGAGGGGTAAAGAGAGTCTGAGAATAGATTAGCGGGTAACATAAAAAGGAATCCAAAAGTATTTTATAAACACATAAATAGTAAAAGGGTCGTCAGAGGAAGGGTGGGGCCGATTAGGGACCAAAAGGGAGATCATCTTGTGGAGGCAGAGGGCGTGGCTGAGGTACTAAATAAGTACTTTGCACCTGTCTTCACTAAAGAAGAGGATGCTGCCAATTTAACAATAAAGGAGGATGCAGTAGAAAAATTGGATAGGATAAAAATAGATAAAGAGGAGCTACTAAAAAGGTTGGCAGCGATGAAAGTAGAAAAGTCACCCAGTCCGGATGGGATACATCCTAGGTTGCTGAGGGAAGTAAAGGTGGAAATTGCGGCTGCTCTGGCCACAATCTTCCAATCCTCACTAGATATGTAAGTGGTACCAGAGGACTGGAGGATTGCAAATGTTACATCCCTGTTCAAAAAAAGGGGACGGAGATAAACCCGGCAACTACAGGCCAGTCAGCCTAACGTCGGTGGTGGGGAAACTTTTAGAGACAATAATCTGGGACAACATTAATTGGCATTTGGAAAAATATGGGTTAATAAATGAAAGTCAGTACGGATTTGTTAAAGGCAAATTGTATTTGACTAACTTGACTGAGTTCTTTGATGAAGTAATGGAGAGGGTCGATGAGGGCAATGCGGTTGATATTGTGTTTCTCGACTTTCAAAAGGCGTTTGATAAAGTACCACAGAATAGACTTGTTAGCAAAATTGAAGCCCATGGGATTTAGGGGGCAGTAGCTGTGTGGATATGAAACTGGCTTCGGGACAGAAAGCAGAGAGTAGTGGTGAACAGTTGTTTTTCAGACTGGAGGGAAATGTGCAGTGGTGTCCCCCAGGGGTCAGCGTTAGGACCACTGCTCTTTCTGATATATATTAATGACCTGGACTTGGGTATACAAGGCATAATTTCAAAGTTTGCAAGTTGATATGTGTAATGTATTATCATAGGGTTTGGTATGAGCATGCTCAGTTCGCTCTGGCCTAATAAAGCAAGCACATGGACTAGCAACTCATCCTGTCTCTGTCCTTCATTTGTTCCACCCAAGTATATTACATTTTGGTGATGAGAATGGGATCCCAAAGCCATTTTTAGGGATCATGGAACGACACAGTGTTCAACCTTCGAGTGGACAAGTTTAAGGTGAATTTCTGACATCTAAACTGAATTTTTGCGATGTTTTACTGATAATGCTGATGCAGAATCGTCTGTGCTTCACCTTCGCGTGTATGTATACACAGCAACAGCAGTGTTGATTCTCACAGGAACACAGGTAGCATGCTGAGTCACTGTTCAACGGGATCGGGATAAACATGGCCGCACCTATGGGATTCATCGGAAGCCTCAGCATGCATGACCGAGCTCGCGAACCATTCAGTTTTTACATTGAGCGGATAGAGATGTTTTTTAGGGCCAATAACATTATTGGGACCGAAGGTGCAGATGAGAAAGTTCAAGCTCAAAATAAAGTAATTTGTGAACGGAAGAAAGCAATTTTTCTAACAGAGATCGGGCTAGATGTCTACGGAACGTTGACAAACCTACTCGCACCAGGGAAAGTGAAGGATGCGTCATTTGAAGACATTGTCGAGAAACTCGAGGACCATTTCGACCCAAAGCCATTAGAAATAGCAGAGAGCTATAAGTTTGGTACCAGAAACCAAAAACAAAGTGAAACCATCAGAGAGTACATTGTCGCTCTTAAGAACCTGTCTTTGCATTGTAACTTCGGCACATTTTTGGATCGTACGTTGCGAGATAAGTTTGTGTGTGGACTGGTGGATGAGCGCACATGGTCCATGTTACTGAACACTCCAAACCTAACATTTGACATAGCATGCAAAATTAGCCCTATCTATGGAGATGGCGTCTAAGAATGCTAGGGAGCTCTGTCAACTCAAGTTACTAGTGCAGCTGAGGTCTACAGTCACAAAGCCACCGCCAAACCTAAAGTATGTTGGTGAGAGCAGTTCAGTGAATTGTTATCGCTGCAATGGAAATCACTCACCACAGTCCTGCCAATATAGGAATGTAAAGTGTTTTCACTGCCAGAAGCAAGGCCATATTTCAACAGCTTGCAGAGTTAGATCTAAAGCAGAAAGTAAGAACCATTCTAGTGGCAATGCAAAGCAGCGACAACAAAAGGGAGGAGTTCACAATATTGAAGTGAACACACTTGATGTTGAAGAACTAAGCATCTACAGTATCTATGCCACTACCAGCAACACTCGCTGTCGTGAGAAAGACTTCCGTACAAAATTTTTGATCAACGAGCAATATATTGATATGTATCTCGACACGGCGGTGGACTGCTCTATCATGATTAAGGACACATATGAGAGTAAGTTTAATCAAATACCACTTACAAAGAGTACGTAGAGTTAAAAACCTACTCCAGAGAAATCCTAGACATGTGGACAAATGGAATGTTCAGTTCAACACAATGGCCAGTCAGTAAAGCTGCCTATTATTGCAGCGAGCTACAACAGGCCAACTCCCATGGGCAAAAACTGGTTGAGAAAATTAAAACTAGACTGGAAAAACATCTTCAGTGTAGATGCTTCAAAGAAGCGACTTGACACAATGCTGAACAAGTACAAAAGCATGTTCACAGACAGTTATGAGGGCATCACTGGGTATGACGCACATATCCACATCAAGTCCAACGCGAAGCCTGTCTATTGTAAGGCAAGGCCGGTCCCCTATGCACTGAAAAGTCAGGTGGAGGAAGAGCTAGCGAAGCTCAGAGAGAACGGAGTGCTAGTAAAAACTGACAAAAGTGAATGGGCTACCCCAATTGTGGTAGTGCCCAAAGCAGACAAAACTGTACGCTTGTGCGGTGACTACAAAGTTACTGTCAACCAAGCAGTTGACGATGAGCAGTACCCCTTACCTACATCACAAGATTTGTATGCAGCACTCTCTGGGTCAAAGGTTTTCTCCAAGCTTGACCTGTCGCACGCTTACACTCAGCTGAATGTTGACAAAGAGAGTCAACAGTATCTCACCATCAACACACACAAGGGACTGTACTCATAAATCAAGCTGCCGTATGGTGTAAAGTCCTCCCCCAAAATCTTCCAGGCTACGATGGATAAGATTTTGCAAGGAGTTCCAAATTTCTTATGCAATCAAGATGATGTACTGATCACAACAAGCAGTGAGGAAGAAAATCTATAGGTTTTAGATATAGTGCTTCAAAGGTTAAATGCCCACAATGTCAAATTGAAAAGGAGCAAATGTGCTTTTGTGCAGCCCGAGGTTGTGCACCTTGGTCTGAAAGTTGATTCAAATGGCTTGCAACCAGTGAAGGAAAAGATTTATGCTGTCATCAATGCTCCAAAGCCACAGAACGTGTCTGAGTTAAGATCTTTCCTTGGAATGGTCCAGTACTACACGCATTTCTTACTTGAGTTAGCGACCATGTTAGCTCCATTGCTCGAGCTCCTCAAGAAGGATGTCCAGTGGAAGTGGACGTAAGCGCAACAGGAAGCTTACAATGCTTGTAAGAAAAGTCTCTCTAGTGATGCTCTACTTGTGCACTACGACACAGAGCGTGAGCTTAAGATAGCGTGTGATGCTTCCAGTTATGGTGTGGGAGCTGTCATTAGCCATGTAATGAACGATGGCCAACAGAAACTAATCGCGTTCGCGCGAACCCTTACAAAGAGCGAAAGAAACTACGCACAAATTGAAAAGGAAGCGCTCGCCACAGAATCAAGAAATTCCAACAGTTCCTGATCGGCAGAAAGTTTACCCTGATAACCGATCACAAACCGCTCCTAGCAATATTGGGGCCCAAATCTGCCATCCCTGCAATGGTCGCATCAAGAATGCAATGTTGGGCAGTGCTGTTGTCACAATATGACTACACAATTGAATATCGCACTTCAAAGAAAAACGCAATCGCAGATGCCTTGGCCAGGTTGCCACATGAGGACTCGTGTTGGGAGTGAAGGTGTGATTTTCATGCCAGGTGCAGTTGACAAAAACTTTCCCATCAATGCAACTGAGATTGCAGATGAGACGCAAAAGGACTCCATACTGAAAAGCATGTATAAAAACACCTTGAATGGATGGACTGATCAGTGTCTGGACACAGTGGGGGAGAAATTCAGTATCGCCCCATTTGGGGCGCAATTATCGGCCGGGCGCAAAGATTAGCGCCTAGCGCTAATTATCGCCACCGACTGCAAACTTGACTTTTATCGCCGCTGGAGGTGATTGGAGTGCTAAATCAGGCGCTTCACACCTGTCTTAAGGTGCAAAGGCCGAGGAGCGAGGCGCTACCTCAGAGCACTGGCGAAGCTCATGTAATGTCAGTCAGCAATGGAACACACACACAATGGCACGGGCCAGTTCTTAAAGGGGATGGTTAATCTCACTTTCCATCCACATCCTGCTAATTGCAGCCTTGAATCTCGGCCTGGAGAGCCCTGCACATCAAATCTGCTGGAAAGAACAATGGAGAGTACCAGGCAAAGAGCTCAGAGTGCAGCCCCCACAGTCTCTTCTAAATCGATACAAGGAATGGCAAATCAAAATGAACCTGCAAAGTGCTGCTCAGTACCCAAAACTCCTTCACACAACGTTGAATCTCTCCAGAAGTCTCTCTCTCTCTCTCAGAATGCGTAGTTCAAAAATGGCACCAACAATAAAAGGCAGGAAGCGGTCACCTTTAAATAGCGCTCCCCCTTTCCCTTCATGACTGCAGAACGCTCCCCTCAACCTGTTGTTGCTAGCGTCAGGCGGTAAGGCAGGGGGTGCCACTCAATATGCGCTCCGGGGCGATACCGGGGCGTTGCGCACTCGACTGACGTCACGATCTGCCGGCGCAGGAGATCGTGGCGGTAGTGTTTAGCGCCGCCGCAAAATGTCTAGTTAATTTCGCGAGCGGCGCAAACTTCGCCGCGCCTGGGCGCTGGATGCTTTGCGCCCCATTAGCGCCCTCTTAAGGCGCTAACGGGAGGCGCAACCAACTGAATTTTTCCCCCAGAGTTCCATAACCGTTGTACTGAATTGTCTTGTGAACAAGGTTGTATCAAGTGGGAAAACAGAGTGGTGGTGCCTACTTCTTTGAGAGATAGAATTCTGGCCGAACTTCATACTGAACATCCAGGGATCGTCAATGTGAAATCAATTGTAAGAAGCTTTTTTTACTGGCCTGGATTGGACAGTGATCTTGAACCACTCGATCATGAACACATACATGAGTTTGACTCAGTTCAGACTTCAGTAACTGAAGTACCAGGTTCAAACAAATCTGAGATAGAAACAGGATTATCTTTGAGTTCGGAACCAAAACAAAACAGCCCGAAAATTGGTTCAACACCAAAACCTTATGTAAGGAGATCAGGAAGGCTCCGCAAACCTGTTATTAAACTGGATTCGTAGTTCATTTAAAAGAAAAAAAGCCAGGAGTTTTTGTTATGTGATACATGTAATGCTGGAAAAGGTGGGACCTTAGTTTTGTTGTATTTGAGAGAGGAATATGTACATCTTTTTTAAGGGGGAAAGCAGTGAATGTATTATCACATGGTTTGTCACATGGTTTGGTATGAGCATGCTCAGTTCGCTCTGGCCTAATAAAGCAAGCACATGGACTAGCAACTCATCCTGTCTCTGTCCTTCATTTGTTCTACCCACATATATTACAATATGAAACTCAGATATGTAGTAAACAATGAGGAGGAAAGTAACAGACTTCAGGAGGACATAGACAGACTGGTGAAATTGTCAGACATATGCCAGATGAAATTTAACGCAGAGAAGTGTGAAGTGATTCATTTTGGTGGAAAGAATGAGGAGAAGCAATATAAACTAAGTGGTACAATTTTAAAATGGGTACAGGAACAGAGAGACCTGGGGGTGTATGTACACAAGTCTTTGAAGGTGGCAGGACAAGTTGAGAAGGCTGTTAAAAAGGCCTACGGGATCCATAGCTTTATAAATAGAGGAATAGAGCACAAAAGGAAGTTATGCTAAATGGTTATAAAACACTGGTTAGGCCTCAGCTGGAGTATTGTGATGAATTCTGTGCACCACTATTTAGGAAGGATGTCAAGGCCTTAGAGAGGGTGCAGAGGAGATGTTCTAGAATGGTTCAGTTATGTGGAGAGACTAGATAAACTGGGGTTGTTCTCCTTAGAAACAAAGACCTAGAAATTTGGCCACTTACCTGTTTGACCATTTGACCTGTTACCGCCGCGATCCGATCGAAAAATGGCAGCCGCCACGCTAGCGCCCTTCCCTGGCGTGGGACTCGCCAGCCGCCATTTTGTTGTGGGCCTTAGCGGTGCCGATAGCAGCGCTGGCCCTGAAAATGTATATGAAGAGAGCGTGATGTCAGTCAGCGTGCAATACCGAATTAACGTCACCTCAGCAAATTTTGAACTTAGCGCTGAGTTCAGCGCTATGTTCTAAGCGCGCCATGAAAACCTAGCGTTCAGCAGACTGACAGAGACGCTGTCGCACCTCTTAAAGCGACGCACACATCTTTCAGGTAAGTTTGCATTTAAGCTTTTGGACTGGATTTTTTTTATTTTATTGAAGTAGTGGCTTGGTGCAATACATGTTAAAAGTTTTTAAGTGTGCAGGGAGTGCTGCTGGATGCTTGCAAGGCATCGGATGGTAAAGGAAGGCCTCTGAGAAGACAGAAAATGCTGGAAATACTCAGCAAGTCAGGCAGCATCTGTGGAGAGAAAAACAGACTCCATGTCTCAGGTCGAGATGCTGCTTGACCTACTGAGTATTTCCAGCATGTTCTGCTTTTATTTCAGATTTCCAGTATCCGCTCACAGAGGGAAGAGGAAGACGCAAAAGAGGAAGACGCAGAAGAGGAAGACACATTGTAGGAAGCAGAAGAGGAGGAAGCAGAAGGAAGGATGCAACCCAGACAGTCCCTTTCTGGCCGGGATAGCCGGGATAGAATCATTCGCCTGCGGTACCAGTGACCACAACCCCAATTCCCCTTTCAACATTTGTCCCACACCTTACCTTCCCTCTGTTACTGACCATCACAATGTCCTCTTGGCTACAATGCTGAAATAAAAGCCACCACAAAGAAAACTTTCCAATCCAACTTTATACATCTATCCATCCAATATGACATAAAGAAATCAACTCATCACCCTTGTGCATTCTCTTAGTGACTGTCTTGTGTGTGCCTTTGCCTATCCTACTGATGTCACGCAGTGCTACCCCAGTGGCTGCGGCATGGCTGTTGGAAGGCTGCTGCCTTTCAGTGAGGGACACTACAAATGGCCTTGCAGGTCGACCTTGAGGAGCTGGTGGCTGGGAGTGTGAAATCGAGTGACGGTGTTTCTTCTTCTTCTTCACTCTCCTCTCCTTCTTGATCAACCACTGGCTGGACAGACTGCATTTCTTGGGTGTGTGAAATGAGGCAGGCACAAAGGTGGAGTTGTGGTGAGGGGAGGGCGGGAAAGCAAGAGGTTCTTGCGAGAAGGAGGATAATGTATGAGGATCCCAGCATTTTGTATCCTTTCAGTCCCGCTGCTGGCCAAGGGCTCAGCCATGCCCCTGCCAAGAATGGCCAGCACCGTCTCCTCCAAGGGGGTGAGGTGAGGCTAGGAATGGGAGATGTGCCTCGTTTTTGGTAGAGATTGTTGGTAGGTGAGTGAATGGGCGGGGGGGTGGAGTCATGCATTGAGAAATGTGTGAGGCTAGTGATTCAGTTGGTAGGAGATGGCTTTTGAAGATGCATTCACTGACCTTGACCAGTGGTCTGAGGTCATGAAGCCTCTTTGGGCACTGGAGCCAGGTGGTGGAGGTGACACTGCTGGCAGTGACGGCCTCGGTGATGTGGTCGCACATTGTTCTTTCTGGAGGGCCTCCTGGCCCCTGTGGGTAGAGGACATCTCTTGCAGTGTTGACCCCCTGCACAAAGCTGGACGCCCCTTCCCTAGCCTGCTGAGCCATTTGTGTTAGTGCTGAAGCACTTTTCCCATTTTTTTAGGTGCGGAAGGGAATTCAGCTTTAAGAGCTGAAGACTCCCATTTGGGAATTCTTTTTAATGTTTTTTTTCCAGAAGGCAGTTGAGCTGTAAAGGTTAAAAACTGCCAATATTTACATGTTTTTTATTTTTTTCCTTTCAGAAGGCATTGCCCCTTTAAGAGACCGACAATGCTTTCTGAAATGACAGCCTCACTTTCAGAAGGCTGTTCTAGCTGTACTGATGCTTCGGCCATGCTACATTGGGGCCTCCTACTGGAACCAATGGCACCAGAACGACGTTGCACTGTGAGTTCAGCACTGGGCTAATGTTAATTAGTCCCCAGCGCCAATCTTTCGGTTTTGCCAGTGCCACCCTTTTCGCCGGCTGTTAACACCCGGCTGCGGTGGCACCGACAGAATTTGTGGCGGTCACAAATTTCTAGGCCAAAGGCTTGTATTTCTACAGCGCCTTTCACAACCTCAGGACATCACAAAGCGCTTTACAGCCAATGAAGTACTTTTGAAGTGTAGTCACTGTTGTAATGTAAGAAATATTAGAGCAGAGAAGGTTAAGAGCGATTTAATAGAGATGCACAAAACCATGAAGGGTTTTGATAGAGTAAATAAGGAGAAACTGTTTCCAGTGGCAGAAGAGTCGGTAACCAGAGGACACAGATATAAGGGAAAAGAACCCGAGGCAACATGAGGAAAATAAAATTACGCAGTGAGTTGTTGTGAACTGGAATGCACGGCCTGAAAGGGTGATGGAAGCAGATTCAATAATAACTTTCAAAAGGGAATTGGATAAATACTTGACGGGGAAAAAATTTCAGAGCTATGTGGAAAGAGCAGGGGAGTGGGACTAATTAGATAGCTCTTTCAAAGAGCCAGCACAGGCACAGTGGGCTGAATGGCCTCCTTCTGTGTTGTATCATATTATGATTCTATGATTTATAAAGTCAAGGATCCCATATGTCTTTGAGCTGACAGCACTAACACATACTTGTCCTGCCACCTTCAAAGACTTGTGTACTTACACCCCCAGGTCCCTCTGTTCCTGCACTCCCATTATAATTGTACCGTTAAGTTTATATTGCCTCTCTTCACTCTTCCTACAAAATGAATCACTTCGCACTTCTGATGCCACCATGTGCAGGCTGTCATGTCGGCAGCAGGTTTGAAGACTTGACCTGGCTGTGATCTCATTACTTAGTTTACTGGTATATTTTGTATGAGACACTTCAACATAAAAAAGAGCTTGTGACAACTCAAAGCTCTTTAGAGGCTTAAAGCAGCCCTGAATCCCAGACCAGTTTGGTTACGCCTCACCCCTTTAGCACTTGGCTAAGTCTTCACTCTCAAAAGAAATGTTTTGCTTGGGTCGGCAGGTCTATGGCAGTTAAAGCTTTTATATTGGGTCTGTTGTTGCTCGTGCCTGGTGCAAGGGACTCGCACAGCTCATGGCAACTTTGGAGTAAATTTGCCAGATTGACTAAGGAGGACCTGATATAAAAGAAACTATGGCACTGACACTCAATCAACCCAATATAAAAGCAGCTATAAATGTGCCCTTACAAATACTGATCGAAGCCGTTCACTATTATGGAAAGGTCATTAGCAACAACAACAACAACTTGTATTTATATAGCGCCTTTAATGTAGTAAAACGTCCCAAGGCGCTGCACAGGAGTATTGTAAGACAAAAAATTTGACACCAAGCCACATAAGGATAAATTAGGGCAGGTGATCAAAAGCTTGGTCAAAGAGGTAGATTTTAAGGAGCGTCTTAAAGGAGGAAAGTGAGGTAGCGAGGCGGAGAGGTTTAGGCAGGGAATTCCAGAGCTTAGGGCCTAGGCAACAGAAGGCACGGCCACCAAAGGTTGAGCGATTATAATGAAGGATGCTCAAGAGGGCAGTCTTTTATCACCAGATAATGATGTCACTGCGCTTACTCAGTGCGAGTTATAATACATAGGAAGGTAACAGTGTAAATACACAAGAGCTCTCCAATTAGGGCAGTTCATTAAACTGTCTTTTGTAGCGACTGAGCAAATTAATTGTTTTTGCGTGTTAATGGGCATCCTGTCCTCTTAAATTTCTTTTTTTTAAAAGAACTTCAAGCATAATGACGTCTAGACATGCCTGTAGATCAGTCAGCCACGGGCAGCATGACACCATGTGACAATAGGAAGCTGCTAATCTCTGTGAAACGGTAAAGGCCCACTCTCATTAACTGGAAACAATCACTTTGAAAATGTGCAGATGAAATTATAAATACTAAATATCAGAATGTTTTTCTGTGTATTAGAAACCAGTTACTTACAACCTGGAATCTTCTTTTAATTTTTTTTCCTAATTCCCCTCAGTTCAGTTGCTAAGAAGAAAAAAAAACCTCAGCATTAGCAAATAAAAACCAATAAATTGTCAGCTCCGCTGGGAGTAAGAGGAATTTTTTTTTTTAAATCTTAGAATGAAAACCAAAATCAGATTGTCATTACCAGCAGTCTGAAATAAGCCTGCTAATTAGGGCCTAATCCCATTCACCATCGTTGAATCTCGCTCCACTAATACTCGGAATGAACTGAAGGTTCTCCTTCACCTGAACCTATCAGGTCTGTGGGGAAAGAGCCAGGGAGTGGGACTGATTGGATCGCACTTTCAAAGAGCTGACACAAGCGCGATGGGCCGAATGTCCTCCTTCCATGCTGTATGTTTCTTTGATCTGCGATCCTGTAAAATGAAACAGTATTTTTAAAAATGTGAAAGTCAGTAAGCTTCCCTAATGGTTCAGTTGGGAAAGGCGAAGCCTACTGTGGAGCTAAGCCACACGGACCAGGTTTGATTCACCGTCTGTCGGTGCTGAGTTAGCTGATCTCAGCCAAGGCAGCAGTTGGGATCCTACAATTGGCCGTATTGCTCCCGAACTAGAAACAGGGGTGGGGGGGCATCACTCGGGGCTTCCTCTCCTGATTGAGATCCAGTGACTTCCAGCTGGAAGGTGAGAGTTTGGAGATGTCAGGTGAGAGGACAGGATCAGCTTGACTGTGCTGCATTTCATGGGGGAATAGCTTGTCAACACTCGCTATCTAGACTCATACATGAAGAATGGTCCTGAGGGCAACATACTGGATGATGACCGATGCCAATAGTTAGTACAAAGCAGTTGAGGTTTGGCTGCTCCACCTGCACTGAGACCCACCTGGACAGGTAGCTCAGGGCTGCAGTGTGTTCAGTCTCTCAATTACACTGGGAACCTTCCCATGTACTTACTGATGTAAGTCTGACCCCCACCACCACCTTCTCCCTTTTGCAGCCAATTAACTTTAAAATGGGCCGTACACACTAAGTGCTCTAATTTCCTCTGAAACTCCTGTTTCCTTGAGGAGGGTGAATGGAGCTCCAACTTTCAGAGGAGACCAACAAACCATGGTCTGGCTGGTACAGCTCGGGCACTGTTACTTCATGGCCCTGTAAATGTAACAGCAATGCCCTGGTTACACTGCACATCAGAAAATGGAGCAGCTCGAAATCAGTTGTGCAAATTAGTTAACGCAATCTCTGGCAAAGCAGAACAGAGGAAACCAGCGTTCCTTTTTGGTTTCCATCCAATTTGCCCTGAAACTATTTGGACTATATCTGCAAGCAGTTCCTTTCCTGGATGTTGTCCCCCCTCCCCATCCCATATGCAACACAGCCTGACACAGTGATAAGATTATCTATCAATACACATGGTAAGATTTTCCCATGTTATGCATTTTAATACATACAACAGTCCAAAACTGCCAACATCTCATTCTCTGGAGTGGAACCAAGGCTATTAGAGCCAATATTAGTTATGCTGCCCATTAATCATACTCATATGGTATGGTATTCCTGTTAACTGAGGCACTGATGACACCATGACTAAATAGAGATGAGACTAATAACTCAGCAGGGTTGGATAGTGCAGTTGGTTGGACAGTGTCATTTTACCTCTGGGATTTGGGTTCAAATCCATCCCAGACTAATGGGATTAACGTTTCCTCCTTCTGCTGCTGTAAGGATCCTATATTAAATGGCTTTGGCAACCTCCTCCCAGTTCCTATGGGCTATGGGCCCATAGCTCAAATTTCCCCCTGGTTTGATACTAATTGACACTCAGTCACAGGGTGACTGTTATGGGAAATAAAGACAGGGGATGCTCTTCTGAGATTAGACATGAGGCACATCACTGGGGAAGAGTGGAGGGAAGCATAGCGGTCTGTGTGGCTTAATAATACACAGAAATGAAAAATGCTCCATTCCCCACCATTACATCGATTCCTATAGTGCTCCTCATTGATAGAAAGAGACATCCCAGAGCACTTTAATGAAGAATGCGTAAGCACTAAGAGGGAAAGCAAAGAGAGTGGACGGTCCGGGGTGAAAGTGTAGTCAAAGAGTAGTCTTTAGGAGGCTTTTGAAGGCAGGAAGAGAAGTGATGAGGCACAAATGCTGAGGGAGGGTGTGCTAAAGGATGGGAACATTGAGGCTGAAAGAGCAGCTGTTGTTGCTGAGGCAGAGGGAATGAGAAACAAAAAGTAGGCCAATGTTGGAGGAGCAGCACGTGTGCACTGAAACCTTCAGCTGGAAGACCTGGCAGAGGCAAGGAGGTGCAATGCCATGGAGGGATTTGAAAGTGAGGATGAGAATCTTAAAGGCAGTTCTCTAGGGCACAGAGAGTCAGTGGAACTTGACAAGAATGTGGGTGTGGGCCTCAGTGAAAACTAACATCTCTCATCTTCATCAGCATATCATTTTTTGTAGAAAATTAATTACCAAAAAAAGTTATCAAATGCCAATTGTACTAACAACAGTGATTACATTTTGGAGGAAATATATGTTGGCTGGAGAATGTTATAATAGCTGAGGCAATCAGTATCCCCATGGTTACAGGGATGGTGGAGGAAAGCTGTTACCAGGTGGAAGAGCGTAGAAAACAGCAAGATCCCACAAGAGCAAGGAGATAATCTGCTTAAGTGGTGTTGGTTGAAGAATAAATATTGGCCAGGACACCAGGGAGAACCGCCCTGCTCTTCTTCGAAATAGTGCCATGGGATCTTTAACGTCCACCTGAGAGAGCAAACGAGGCCGCGATTTAACGTCTCATCTGAATGACGACACCTCCAGGACTCCCTCAGCACTGCACTGGAGTGCCAGCCTAGATTTTGTGCTCAAGTCACTGGAGTGGGGCTTGAAGCAACAACCTTCTGTCTGAGAGGCACGAGTGCTATTACTGAGCCATGGCTGACAGAGATGCTGGAGCACCACAATTGCTGTCTTGGCTGGGATCAGATAACTCAGAACAGACCAGGTTTTGAGCTTGAACTGTCCTGTTCCATATGATTCAATCTGAACCATCGGGATATAATTGAAATTTAAAAATAATTTCAATTATAACATTTTTAAAACTAAAACTTGAAGAAGAACCCCAAATAAAACTGGGAAGTATTTTGGATTTTGACTTTTCCCCCACCGCCCCGCCCCAAGAGTCAATGGTTGGCATTACAATCTCATTTAGACTTCATGGAGTTACGGAGGCAATCAAATTCAAAACATTTTCACTCACAAGTGAAATATTCATTTTAGCAAATGCATTTGGCAGAAATTTGGAAATAATCAGTCAGATAAGTGGAGGCAGTGCTCAGTATATGGAATCCACATGTCCTGGCTGAGTGCAATAGGCCCATTTATATTTCATGTTCCCAGTAGAACAGCTCCACAGCCGAGTAACTTTGGTGCATGTCCACACAAACATCTACAAGTGCATCATTTGTTTATGTTCAAAATGGTGGGAAATACAATACGGTTTTGCCAGACTATGCAGAATAGGGAAGGAAGAGAGGCATTTGGCCTCGAATTATACTGAGGTGGGTCTGACATGAAACCAACTCCTTGTTTAAGCCAACACTAGTTCAGAATGTTTAGAATATGCTGTGTTTTGGCCACATTTGAGGAAAGATACTTGGTGCTTCAGGTGTCAGCCCCGTCTCAATGGTTGTACACTTGCCTCTGAGTCAGAAGGTCATGGGTTCAAGCTCCACTCCAGGACTTGAACACTTAAACCAGGCTGACACTTCGAAGCAGTACTGAGGGAGTACTACTGTTGGAGGTACCATCTTTAGAATGAAACGTTAAATCAAAGCCCTGTCCGCCCTGTCAGGTGGATCCCCTGGTACTATTTAAGGAAAAGTAGAGGAATTCAACCAGTGTCCCTGGTTAGCATTTATCCTTCAACCTACAGATTTTCTGATCCTTTATCTCTTTGCTATTTGTGGGACCTTGCTGTGTGTAAATTGACTGCTTTGTTCCCTAAATCACAACAGTGACTCAACTTCAAAGGTACTTCATTGGTTGTAAAACAATGGAACGCCCTGAGGTTGTGAAAGATGCCAAAAACAAAATGCAAGTTCTTTCTTTCTAAGATTTCCTCTGTGCTTTACATTTAACAAAATTGTAAACCCATTCTTTAAAAACAGAGTTATGATTTAACTACAAAGAATGCAACAAGGAAATCTTCACTCATTGTGTTTTACCCTACTGTCAAAACACAATGAAATAACATTGTAACTTTTTGCCCTGTCCAAACTCAGACCAGGTGAGGCTTTGGACAGGGCCAGGGCTTCAGAATGGAGTCAATTCATGTTTATGTTGTCTACTTTTTCTCTCCCAATCTCCCGTTACTCTTTCTCTGTATTACCTCAATTTTTCTACAACAAAATAAAGCCTATGACCTATATAAGGACTCAAGTGCTGGGATGTATTTGATACTCTATACATGATGCCTCTAGTTATTAGATAGCAAATGTCAATCCTATGGTCATGTGCAACTCAGGTTGCTGTTAATCTGCAAGTGTGCACAAGGGAAACTTTTTATAGCCACTGGTACTATCCAGCAATCCACTGAATGTGAAGTTCAGGTAATGTCTGCACATTATTCAGCACATAAGAATATAGGAACTGCTGGACGGAAAAAAGACCAAGGTCCATGTAGTTCGTCTTCTATCATCCTGGTAGTCACTTGATACAACGATAATGGAGTTGTTGACTAATCATGGCAATCAATCTCTATCAATTAGTCTAGAACAGACCCAGACATGAGGTGAGGAAAACCCCCAGCTTTAGGAACCATAGGTCCAAAGTCACCTGTTCCGCCCAAGCCTGCTACACTTATCATGTCATGTCTCAAATTACTCATACACTGTATCCAAATTATTATTTCTGAAAGAAATCTATCTAATTTGCATTTGAATGAATCAACACTATTTCCTTCCACTGTTTCCCTAAGCCTGTTCCATAGATTGACCACTCGCTCACTGAAGTAATGTTTCCACCGATTAGCTTTGAATTTACCTTTTAAACAGTCTCATAATACAACTGAAGGTATATGTGACAAAGTGGGTTTAAAAAAATATTTTATTTACCTCATTATATTTTGGCGAATGAAATGAGTCAGAAAACAACAGTTTTTCTTCAATTAACCCAGAGTATTACAGTTGAACAAAGAAATTAATCACCCACTCAGTTGTTGGGGGGAGGGGGGATGGGGAACAGAATACACACAGTCTCTATTCACCACTAATCCAAATGGTGCTTTCAGCAGTACCTGATCTTTCAGAGCCACGGAGCTTTACAGAGTCAAGACTTCTTACCCCAATCGCTCGACAGCTGCCTGATAGGCAGCACAGTTGGACAAGGAATCGAGACTGCAGTCGCACCCTTCAAATCTCCTCTCTGCATACACTGGATTTCAAATCTAAGAAAGCTCAGACTCTTCAATCTAAGTACATATGGCCTCGAAAACCGAATGAAAATTGGGCCACCCACTCAGTAAATGGACTCCTGGTACCCAGTTTTAAATTAGGAAATATACAGACCACTAAAAAAAATGACTGGGCAAAACAGGGATGGGCAGTAACCTGCAGTATAGCCATGGTGTTTGCTGAACTGCTTGATGGTTTTAGTTGCGGGATCATTGTGAGTGAGAGACATGAATATATTACAAGTAGACCTGTGATAATCTAACAGTTACTGTACCAAGGAATAGTCAGAAAAGAAGTCCATTCTGATTTTATCAAGGTGCGAAGGACAACTTGTAGATTAGAAGGCACAATGGAATGTCATGATGAAGCAGCTAATGGGCAAAAATCACTTCACTGCCCAGGATAGTTACTAACACTGACATGGCTTAAGTCTTCCCAATGTCAACCGGAGGAAATTGCAACTCATCCAAGACTGGATGTCACACAAGCAGCCTGGCCACACAGAGGCAGTGGAAGAGTCAAGATAAGTGTTGGAGAGGGAGAACTGGGTGTCATCAGCATACATGTGGAAGTTGACCTCATGTCTTTGGATGATATCACCATAGGGCAGTGTGTAGGTGAGGAAGAGGAACGGGCCAAGGACAGATTCCTGGAGGACTCCAGAGATAACGATATGGGGGGGGGGGGGAGGGGGGGGAGGGGGGAGAAACCATTGCTGGAGATCCTATTGGCTATGATCAGATAGGTAAGATTGGAACCGTGTGAGGATAGTCCCACTGAGTTGAACAACCAAGAAGAGGTGTTGGGGGAAGATGGTATAGTCGGCCATGTCAAATGCTGCAGGGAGATCGAGGAGAATGAGTAGAAATAGTGCACTACGGTCAGAGTCACAGAGGATGCCATTTGTGATCTTGATTAGGACCGTTTCAGTGCTGTGAACACTTAAATTAATTTCTGATAAGGCTGATGCAGACATTGACCTGTTTAACTTGACTGTAAAGGGAATGTGTAAACGCCTATGATGACAGGATTAGCAAGATAGGTATACAGTTTTTCCTTTTTATTTCAGCTTCCAATTTAACTCATAAATAAGGATTAGCTATTCTTAGATGGACTGAATGCCACAAAATAACACATAAAGATTACACAGGGTTTTATTATTATTTTCAATTTATCAAGGAATCAATGTTTTATATATTTCCTCCCTACCTCCCATTTCCTCCTCTCCCAAAAGGTGGTGACTCATACTGGAGTGAAGGTTCAACAGAGGCTATCAGCCCTCTGGTATCCCACCCAAGTGAGCATTTTTTATGGGGAATGCAGACAAAGAGCCTGGATTTTCCTATCAGCGTTATGTATTGGAACATCTAGGCTTGAATGTTTATTCAACCACAATTAAAATCAGTGCAGCCACATCCTTCCCTCACCTACGTACTTCCCATGGAGGTTAGAAACTGCAGGAATCCTGGCGATTATCCCATTTTTAACTTGGAAAAGCTGAGTCATCACCTGTAATTGAGATTGTCTCAGTGCAGACTAGGGATCAAACCTGGCACCTTCCTGACCAGCACCCTCCCACGTGATGTATTTCAACACTAAGCTACCAGGAGAAAGATTATGGAGCTGAAATAAAGGGAGTGGGACATAGGCATAGGACTACTTAATGGGTAGGTCCTGAAAATCTTCCTTGGGGTAATTCAATGGAGGCCTCAGTCCATTTATTTTAAACAGGCCAATGCCTCCACTAAACTATGGGAAAGAAGAATTTCAGCGCAATGTGTTAAGTGTTCATACACTGCTATCCCACCTATAATTTCTAGGGCTTTATTACAGTTTTTTTTTATTATTCATTCTCAGAATGTAGGTGGCAGGTATTATCTAACCCTAGTTGCCTTGCGAAGGTGGCGGGGGGCCTTCTTTTTTATTATTATTCGTTTAGGGGATGTGGGCATTGCTGGCGAGGCCAGCATTTATTGCCCACCCCTAATTGCCCTTGAGAAGGTGGAGGTGAGCTGCCTTCTTGAACCACTGCAGTCCATGTGGTGAAGGTGCTCCCACAGTGCTGTTAGGGAGGGAGTTCCAGGATTTTGACCCAGCGACGATGAAGGAACGGCGATATATTTCCAAGTCAGGATGGTGTGTGACTTGGAGGGGAACTTGGACCGCTGGTAGTGGTTTCATACAACTGAGTCGCTTGCTCGGCTATTTCAGAGGGTAGTTAAGAGTCAACAAAGAGTGTCAGCTGTGGCTCATTTGGTAGCACCCTTGCCTCTGAGTCAGAAGGTTGTTGGTTCAAGACCCACTCCAGGGACTTGAGCACAAAAATCTAGGCTGACACTCCAGTGCAGTGCTGAGGGAGTGCTGCACTGTCGGAGGTGCCATCTTTTGGATCAGACATTAAACTGAGGTCCCGTCTACTCTCCCAGGTGGCTGTAAAAGATCCTACGGTACTATTTCAAAGAAGAGCAGGGGAGTTATCCCTGGTGTGCTGGACAATATTTATCCCTCAATCAACATCACTAAAACAGATTATCTGGTCATTATCACATTGCTGTTTGTGGGAGCTTACTGTGCGCAAATTGGCTGCCGCGTTTCCTACATTACAACAGTGACTACATTTCAAAAAGTACCTCATGTAAAGCGCTTTGGGACGTCTGGTGGTCATGAAAGGCGCTATATAAATGCAAGTCTTTCTTTTCAACCATGTTGGTGTGGGACTTGCGTCACATATAGACCAGACCAGGTAAGGACGGCGGGTTTCCTTCCCTAAAGGATATTAGTGAACCAGTTGGGTTTTTACCACAATCGGACAGCTTCATGGTCACTTTTACTGTTACCAGCCTTTTATTTCCAAGTTTTTAAAACTGTGGCGGCCTCAGTTAATTCACTTATCTTCTGAAGCACTCGTCACCACCAGAGGTCGCTTTTTGTCTCGTTCTCTCCTGAACATCTCCCGTCAAAGAGAAGGCCACATGGTCACAATTAAACGGCACAACTGAGGAGAAACCCCTGCTTAGTTTATTAGGCAAAATATAAAGTATTTATCTCTCAGTGTTTATTTACAGTTTTATTTTTTTGTATAAACACTTTATATATATAAAACATACTGTATAAACTATGACAGAAGATAAGAAAACCTCCGATTTATGTTAAAGATACTCGCTCCACATTCGTTTATGAAATGTTGAACAAGGTGGGTCATTTTAACAGCGACAATCTGGAAAGGAAGGAGGAAAGCCAAGGGATCGTTAACGGGCTGTGCAGCAATTGTTATTTAAAAGGATTAAAATCTGAAGAAGCTTTTAAAAATATGTGAGGACACACCAAAAAATACAATGAAGATGTTGTTAGAAGCGGGGGAGAGGAACGAATGAAACTTATCTTCTCTGGATATAATACACTCTGCATTGTATTCGCGCTAGTTTTCCTCTTCTGCGAAAAATATTTTAAATTATAATCGATGGATGTTTCATTCATCGAAACAATTGGTTCTATTTCACGAAACTACAGATTTAAGATGCAGATTTTATGAATATTCTCAATTACCGGGGTATTAAATTTAATTCACTTCCTTATGTATGTGGGGGTCCCGAATCGAGTGTCCTTTCTCAAATCAGTTCTGATCCCTTAGAGCTGTCGTATTGATAAATAGATTAGCAGAACCGTTCGGCTTGTGTTTTTTTTAAGGTCTTGGGAGTTTAAACACCTGGAGATAGTTTTCCAGAACTTAGTTTTTCTAAGGTAATTGTTTCAGTGCCCGCTCTTACAGCTTCATAAAGAGCAAGTTGGAGTAATTTAACTCTGATCAAAGGCCATGGAGATGGGTTTTCGTAAAAAGTTCTTACCCAGCCCATGAAAAGCAAAACGAAAATAAGTACAAGCACCTCGTGTAGAATTAGACCCTTTTTATAGCGAAATGATATCTACCATGGCAAGATCTCCTGATTAGGACCTGTCTGAATGGATTTCACGAGAACTGGGATTTAGCAAGAAGTAAAAACATGTAGATATATATTTAAAATTCCTTAAAAAAAAACACGAAGTACATCTGTTTGGAGAACATTACACACATTGTCTTTCGGTGACCTTTCAAGTGAAATATTTCCTCTTCCATACTGCTACTAGTTTAACCAGGCCAGTGTGTCAAGTGTGAACAATACATTATTATTCCAGTATTGTAGTATTGTAGACGGACCAGTCTGGTAATCAGCTGTGTGTGTGTGTGTATATATACACTTGGGCTCACAGACATTTATAATATTTACACATTTTTACCAAAATGTCCAGTCTGACCAGCTTGTGGCTTGTGGTTTAGCAGTGTGATGAGTAAGGAGCCAATGACAGTATCTGGGTCTGTTCTAAAAGGTTAGTTGTAACTGCGTTGTATTAATTGTCGAGTCTTGTATTAAAATCGCGATAATTGCTATAAATTAATTCCTGGGGCCACCGACCGTCCCATTTCCACCACAGGTATTGAGAACACAGTCCACGTGTGGGTTCACTCTCATTCCCAGCACTAACAGGCAGGAATGCATCACCGTCCAAGGAGAGAGAAGCCGGATGAAAGTGCAGAATATCAGAGAATGATGAAACCCGCCAAACTTTCACTTTTGCAAATTGGATTGCGGTTAGTGGTTGTCTCTTCTCATTGGTCAGTCAGTACCTGCAAGTTCTCTCTTGGTGGACTCCACCCTGGAATGGTTGTTTAACACCAGCTGTCCCGCTGCGAAACAGGCGCCAGCCCAGAGCTGGTAGTGACCGACTGCAGGTCTGTGGACTGACTGGTCACCGGTCAGACCTGGTCGATTGCTTTTCCCGTGGTCTGAGGTAGCCGTTTCAGCAAGGGACCAAATCTTGGGTTTGAGTGCTGGGCCGCTGTCTTTAGATTCAGCACCGACTGCCTTTTTTACAGCGCGTTCCTCCTCAGATGTTCCCCATTCTGAGTTTTTCACCTCATTTCCCTCCAAGTTTGTCCTCAGATCGTTGTCTTGTTCCTTTTCACTGTCTGTGACATCTTTGACTAATGATCTGTCTCCATGTCCAGGGCAAGATGTCTCCAAATCCCCACTGCCTTGGTGCCCACCAAGCTGCTTGCCATCAGTTTTGCCCTTTTGCTCCGCCTGATGTTGCAGATCTTCCTCCTCCTTCTTGTCTTCTTCGTCGTCGCTTTCGCTTTCCTCCTCGTCGGATTTCGTTTTGGGGACCCAAGTCATTTTATTCTCTTTCTTCAGTCGCCTCCTGGCATTGGCAAACCAAGTGGAGACCTGAGTCAGGGTCATCTTGGTGACAATCGCGAGCATGATCTTCTCGCCTTTGGTCGGGTAGGGATTCTTCAGGTGTTCGTTCAGCCAGGCTTTCAGGGTGCTGGTGCTCTCCCGGGTGGCATTCTTGGCTCGGCCTGGGTCCCCGTGTTGGATGGGCCGGTAAGGAGAATACAGAGCCCCGGCGGGGGAGAAACTAGCCTGGGAATAGACGCATCCAGCCTTCAGATCGTAGGGGGACCCCTGAAATCAGAAGAAAACGGAGTTTATATAATAATACATGCATCAGAATATAATACACAAGACTGTTTAATATTTGAGCATTCAGCACGATTTAATATAATACACAATATCTAATATAATACACAATATCTAATATAATACACAATACCATCTACTCGTTTCCTACAGTACAACAGTGACTTCTCTTTAAAAATCAGTACTTCATTGGCTGTAAAGCGCTTTGGGACGTCCGGTGGTCGTGAAAGGCGCGATATAAAGAAAGACTTACATTTCTATAGCGCCCATAAATGCAAATCTTTCTTTTCTTTTATCTAATATAATGCACAATACTATTTAATATAACAGTATATAATTAGATTTATTTCAACTTTTCTACAAAGAACTTGATTGTATCTAGTGTATTTATCACGCCTGTCAGAAACATCCCAAATGCTTGACATTGAGTGAATAGCGTTTTTTATAGTAATGCCTTTATTCAGACTATTATTTGGACTTTTCTATAAATCTATATTCGATTAGTTTCCACCAATCTCTATTTGTACCTATTGCATGGAACCCTTATCTGGTGTCAGAGTCAAGAGTGAGCTCATGTATTGACACATCAACTCATTTAGGGCCTTACTCTGGAGCCAAACGCTTGAATCTACCAGCGAACATTGGGCAGATGCACTAGACTTCAGAAGATTTGAGAAACTGCTGCCGTCTTGTAAAACTTGTCACAGTTGACCATCACACCGTTCCCTTCAAGCTGTCCAGCACCTGTGTTAGGACACGGCGGAGATCCGCGTTCACCTGGACTCCTGCATCGATATATTGTACTCAACATCTTCTTATGTTCAGGAGATTAAAACCGAACAGAGTAAAACGTGCAGTAATACCGGAACTTTTAATTAAAGTTAGGAGTTAGTGCACAGCGTTTTAAGCAAACTTGTTACAAATTTGAGAATGTGAAGGTTCCATTTAAAGTAGGTCCGGGTCTAAAGCTGTGCAAATTGCACAGTATATTGTATTAAATAGTATTGTACATTATTATATTAAATACGGATGTATATTATATTAAAAACCTATTGCATATTCTATTAAATCATATTGTTTATTTTATTACATCGTGTTGTATATTATATTAAATAGTATTGTTATACTATAGTATTTAAGTATAATAAAATCAGCTCCACCAATACTTAACCTGTTATTAACATGGTTAGTTTTACTCTAACTAGCGACCCGAAGATATTATGCTTTAACTATTATGAACCTCAAGTTCAGCCCACAACCCAAGGCGTGGTCTTTACAGAGTGAATCGAGCTTGGGTAAAACTCACTGTTGAGCAGATGAGACTGCTGCAGTCTGTAACTTTAAACACAGACAGGGTTACGGTCAGGAGCGATGAGGTGCTCCACTCTGAGAATGATCCCGTCTTGTTACCAGTGCAAGTTAAACCATTACAGTGCCGGGAAGGGGGGGGGGGGGGGCGGCTGGGCTGTCTTTTAAAAATTACTTTAAAAAAAACTCACCAGGGAATTTCAAACTTTAAAAAAAAATACAAATAAAACAAAGTGCTTCCTTACCAGATGAGACAGATGCCTGAGATCGGGATAGGGCTGGAGGCTGTATCCCTGTGGAATGGGATATGTGCCGGGGTACCGGGCCAGCAGCGCATGGAGAGGCGGAGGTACCCCGAGACTGAGAGCGGCTCCGGGAGAGCCCAGCATCGCTGCCTGTCTCTCCACAAACACAGCCTGCAGACCGCTCATTGCAGACCCCTTCCCGGCCGTCACCACGTCTCCATATCCCAGCTGGGGCATAGCCATAATGCGATTCAGCCTAAAAACACTGCCAAACTAATCCACCTTCTGTCTCTATATATCCCCTTCTGTCCACTCCATTGGAGAGCGCTGGCGTGATTGACGGGAGCCTTGTAAATGATATTTACATACGCTTAGTGAGATTTAACCATTGAAGTCCCAACAGGCAAAGGATACTGTACTCACGACAGGGCTGACAAACAGCGGCCTTAAACACGGTCTAAAGAACATAACGCCAAGGGCAATTCTAATCTCAGAATCAAATTCATCTGATCTTTCATATTTGAATGCACCTTTAAACAGATTTAAATCAGATAACACGATAGTAACATCAATGGGAATATTCTCTAAACTAAACTCAGCGGTTTCACTGTGTTTTCAATGTGCCCTGAAATAATTAAAACTGTTGGATGTAAAGAATCGGCCCAGACACCGACATACATCCACACTCTTCCAACTTCAGATTACTTTAGTATCCTAATTTACCGTATTTGCTTG
Organism: Squalus acanthias; assembly: GCA_030390025.1. Taxonomy (NCBI): domain Eukaryota; kingdom Metazoa; phylum Chordata; class Chondrichthyes; order Squaliformes; family Squalidae; genus Squalus; species Squalus acanthias. The sequence continues at coordinate 47,244,816 of CM059435.1, forward strand.
AAAGTTATTTGGACTTATTTATTTTGGGCAATCAACCATTTTTCTCCTTTTTTTTTCCTGATCTAATAATACAAACGCGCGACCGAAACCAGAGGAACGATTGGAAGAGAGATCCCGACCGGTTCAGAACAGAATAACCGCGGTAATCGGATGCTGTCGGCGAGTCAAACAGCGCCAAGAGGGCAATGAACTCGCTGGGAGCGGCGGTCAGATTTCAGGGAAACCTGTGAAACTCCCCACAGCCTGAAATGAATGTCAATATCAGCGCCAATCATTCTGAAAGAGAAGCTTTGATGGAGCGTGTCTAACTATAAAACCTTTGCTAATTGTGTAAGTAGCATTGTTAAGCTGTTATAAATACTCTCTTGATAAAACATTAACCGAGAGATCGATTCCAATCGATAGTTGGACGTCCAGGGGATTCAATTCTCTTCACACCTTTAAGTTTAACTGGATAATTATTAAATACCAGCTAAAATTATTGGTGGCACAATTGCTTCAATGCCGTTTATTATTAATAATATCAATTATAGTCCATTGAAATGCAGTTAAAGTCAGGGTCTAACATTTTTAATGCAGATTATTAATCCGTTTGACTTCGTTACAAATGCTTTCTGCATTAACATTTCAACCTGGGTTGATTTCTTCTGCAAAGTGCTCACGACACAAGATTGCGATGAGATTTGTTTGAAAACTCTCAGTTTCGCGACTGAGATCTTTTCTTGGATTGTAAAAAAAAACCACATTCTAATGATTATTGTATTAACTTGCCCGCGGTTTGCTGTTGGATTTATTAACGGCGCTCGCTCGCCGCTGGGTGAAAGGCGTCCATCGTGTGCAAATATTGCCCACAGCGTCGCTTCTTCTATTCTGTGCCCATAAACTGTGACACATCGATCATTCTGGCAATCGATACTGAGAATTGTTGACGATCAAGGTGTGATTTTTCTCCCCGCCTCTCCATTCTGCTGTCTTTGGGTCATTTATCGACCCGAGTGTATTCTGCTGCCTATCTCAGCGGTCCTTTCAGTGGATTCTCTTGAGATGCAAACACTGACTGTATTGTAGCCACCTCATCGAGGACTGACACTAACTAGTGACCAGGAGGGGAAAAAACTGTTTTAAAATGGTTCACTCCCATGTGCAGAGCCAGAGGTCAGTTTGTGGCTTTTTTCCCCATAACAAACTGAACTTTTCTTATTCTGAGTTGCAGGCTGTAATATTAGGAAGATAAGCTTGCAGTAATATCGCACCTTATCAATCTCCCACCCTCAAAGTGCTTCACATACTTGACTTATCTGTCAGTGCAGTGACTGTTTCACATCGGCAAATTTGGAAACAAAAAAACAGGAAAAGGCTGGAAATACTCAGCAGGTTAGGCTATATGGGTGGAGAAACTGAACCAGCATTTCAGGTCTTCCACCCTTCCTCAGTTGAGGAAGAGAAGTTGGGTGGTCAGCAGATTTAGTGGGAATGGGGCCAAGGGAGCAGGAGGTGTGTCTTGAGGACAAGATGAGCTCTGAGAGGGCATGGCTCATTGGTTAACAACCAGAAGCAAGAACCCCGGATGATTTTGCCCTTACCGATCCAGAGGCACCGAGACCAAAATTGTAGTGCTCCAACCCCAGCCCAGCTAACTCAACATAGACAGGGGATGAAACCTAGGAATTTTCTGGTCAGTTATCATCTCCATTAATAGTGGTGTAATTAATTAGTTAGTAGAGTTTAACACCAGCCGGACTGCAAACAAATGCAATAAATAATGAAGGTGAGACATACCTCATACACCCAATGCCTAGAAGCTCTCAAGGCCAATAGGCCAGGCCTGTGTTTAGACTGCCAGCTTACTGGGGTAAACCCGGGGCATTCCAATAATTCCTGGGATCAAATTCTGTGCTGGCTTTACACAGGAATAAGGGTCTTGGAAAGATTCTCTGTAACTATTCCAGAATAAAGACTTCAGTACAACACACAGGGATTGGGGTCCATCAAAATAGGCTGCATAGCCCTTTTAATAGCAAATGATGTGCTATAAACCATCAAAATATATCTTATAGCATACAATAAGATCCTGTGTGCAAATTCTCTGTGGTATTAAGGACACCTTTTTTTTGTCACGTTATATTTTACAGCTTTCCTACATTCATGTAAGAGTATCTAGTACAATAATCGAAATCCCATCTCCGACACTCGTTATTTACCATCTTAAGAAGATAAATACAATAAAAAGAAAAACTTTGCTTTCTATTGAAGACTTTCTCTGCCCCAGATCTCCTCCCTATTGTCATCTAAATGAGAAATCTCAGTAAAGTCACCCAATGGCCTAGGCGGTTAAGGCCCTGCCTTTAGCAATGTTAGTCCTAAACTACATAGAGCAGGTGGTCCCATTCTGTGCTAAATTAGCTGGTCTCAATCAGGCAATCAGTTGGGGCACTTCTATTGGCCCAGTATTTCTCAAATAGGTTGGGAAATGCAGCCAGGTTGCTGCTATTGATCACTATCTAGTGCTCTTGATTAAAAGTGCATATGTGGAGATGAGATGAGAGGAGAGGAGAGGAGAGGAGATGAAATGAGATGAGATGAGAGGAGATAAGGATTCAGCTTGGCTGTGATGCCCTCCATGGCGGAATATGCTGTTGACACATAAGAACATAAGAAATAGGAGTAGGCCATTTGGCCCTTCGAGCCTGCTCCGCCATTAAATAAGATCATGGCTGATCTTCTACCTCATCTCCACTTTCCTGCACTATCCCCATATCCCTTGATTCCCTTAATATTCAAAAATCTATCAATCTCTGTCTTGAATATACTCAACGACTGAGCCTCCACAGCCCTCTGAGGTAGAGAATTCCAAAGATTCACCACCCTCTGAGTGAAGAAATTTCTCCTCATCTCAGTCCTAAATGGCTGACCCCTTATTCTGAGACTGACCCCTGGTTCTAGACTCCCCAGCCTGGGGAAACAGTCTCCCTGTATCTACCCTGTCAAACCCTGTAAGAATTTTGTATGTTTCAATGAGATCACCTCTCATTCTTCTAAACTCTAGAGAATATAGGCCTAGTCTACTCAACCTCTCCTCATAGGACAATCCCCCCCATCCCAGGAACCAGTCTGGTGAACCTTCGTTGCACTCCCTCTATGGCAAGTATATCCTTCCTTAGGTAAGGAGAGCAAAACTGCACACAATACTGCATTCACTGTCGAAGTTCAAATGTGAATAATGACCTTTTCAATGGGGCACTGAAGGACTGTTGGTGCCTGTGGAACTGTACTCCAGCACATGCAGCCCCTTCACACTGATCTCTAATCAAGAAAGAGGATCAAGCAAGGAGACTGCTCCTAGGCCTCCGTACATGATGCTCTTGAGTTGATTGTATGATGATGGAAGAAAGCAGCCAGGGAGAGGGGGGAAAGGAACGTTCCCTTTGGTTTGCCTGTTCCTTGGGGCACCATTTTCCTTGAAGTGCGGCTGAAATCAGGAATTTGACATGTGTAATTTTCCCATCATTCCATGACACGACTGAAGCACCAACAAGCTGCAAAACCGCACCACAAATTTCACAGTTTGATTAAGTCATTCACCCTGGAAAATTTGGAAAAGACCACAATTAAATGCTATTTATTCTATAAATTATAAGGAAAAATCACATTTCACCATCTCCATTGACCTCGTCAGTGCTCAGAGTTAGTGCTGCGCTCTGGGTTTAAACATCAGACAATGGCACCTCGTGTTTATGAAGGTTCACAGTGAAGGACACCACCAAAGTTAAAAAGATGTGAGGTAAGTAGAAAGTAGTGTTTGGGTGGCACCAAATTTAGCAAGACTTGACTGGAAGAGTGAGAAGGAGAGGAATGGGAGGAAGATATCATTAAAAAAAGGGTGTGGCAACTATTGGAGCACATTGAAATATCTGTATGGGGGTAGTGGACTTTGAGGTACTTTTGCAAACAAGAGAATAAGACAAATGGCTTTTCCGTTACTGAAAGTGTATGTCAATCATATTTGAAAAGATCCCCCTGGACTACAACAAATTTGGGGCTCTCCAACAAACCTATGGGACATCCTTGGGAACTGGAGAATATATTATAACGATTTGACACCTAACCCAAAAGGACATAGTAAAGACCCATGTACATGGAGGTTGGAAAAGCCAATGTATTCCGCTGAGCAGATAAAGCTTAATGAACCAGTCGAGTGAAAGGAAGTAGACTCCAAAATGCAATCCCTAACTAATGGTAAGGGGGGGCAGGCACAGATGGTAGTCATGCAGATTTCCTAAAAAATGCTCTGGACAAGGAGAGCGGGGATGATGGCAATGGTCTCAGAGCACAGTGTCAGGAACCACTGACTTGCTTTGGGTTGTGCTCCTCTGAAGCTGGCGAATAGGATACAGTTTGAGGCGCACACAATGTTCCACAGCACAGTTGTAGTTTCTACCCACAAGAATAGTGAACCTAAAAAACAGCAAATAATCTCAGTGATATTACCTGTTCTTTGGGCTGTCGTGGCATGCATATTGGACGCCTGTAGATTAATCAGAAAGGAACAGGCTAAATTATGTTCTCTTGAGGAATGTGTAGGGGAGGTTGTGGCTTTATATGAGATCGTAGAGTGTCGTAGAGCTCAGAGGAAACTCACTTTGTTTTTTTATCATTGATTTTCATAACATTTGCAACCTAGTGCCTCATGCAACTTTCACGAGAAGCTGGAACCCATGGCAGTACCTGGCTACATTTTATCTGGATGTGTTCTCCAGTTCCAAGAGTGAATGAACCTATTTTCCGTGAATGAGGACTAAGGAAAGGCTGTGTCCCCCGTCCTATTCAATGTCTTTATCATTGATATGGGAAGGTCTCAGAGTGCCTGCTCTAGGCATCTCTGAAAATATTGCAGTGCTCTTTTTCACTGATGATATTGTGTTGTTGGGGATTGGCGGGATCTTTTACCATCTCCAACAATGGGCTGACCAGTGTGGTGTGTTGGTAGGTAGTGCTGTATTATCTATGGCTACAGAGAAAATCTTGAAGGTATTAATTAGTGGATACAACGGGTATTCATTCCAATTTTTGAATCATATTAATAACTAGGGATCCTGGTGGCTGTTGACTTTGGTCTGGACACAGGCCTTCAGGATTACACTGAAAGGAACAAAGGGCATTTTGGCATTTCTTGTGTTTCTTCAATGACCATGTAAATTAAGCTTTGGTGTACAGATGTGTCCAAATAATTCTCCTTCATGGTTCAAAATTTCTAGGTGTGCAAATCAGCATAGCAACAACTTACATTTTTATATCGCTTTTAACATTAAAAAAAAACCCACAGTGCTTCACAGAGGGGGAAAAAGGTATGGGGCTGGAATTCAAGGAGGATGGCGGGTTAGGGGCGGGGCTCTGACGCGGTCGGTAAACCCGAGAGGCCGGGTTTCCCAAAGGCCCTGCCGACTTTAACAGCAGGGCCTGATTTGCATGCGAGGCCTCAGTTTCCCGCCCGCAGCCAGGCAGATTGAGAGGCTGGCTGGCTCCGGTCGGGTAGGCCTGCGGCACTAGGCTGCACAGAGGAGGGAGGGAGGGAAGGATCGGGGATTGGGATTGGGCTGGGCCGTTAAAAGGATGGGGGAGGGGGTCAGCCAGGGATCGAGCCATGCCATTAAAAGGATGGGGGGGGGTTGGCCAGGGATCGGGGATCAGGCCGTGCCATTAAAAGGATTGGGGGGGGGGGGGTCGTCAGGAGTCTGCTTCCAAAAGTGCAGTATAGTGAACCCAGTGCCATCCCAACACACATTGAGATCTCCAAATGAGACATCTACCAAGAAGTAACTGCAGCCAGCATCTCTGTATCATTGTCCTAATACATACACAATATTAACCATTTTCCAACATGAGGACCCGCACTTCCTCCCCAACCCAGGATTGCTTTTCATTACATATATATATACACACACACATCTATATAGATCTCGATAGATAGATAGATAGATAGATAGATAGATAGATAGATAGCATTGGCATGTTATATTAAGTCTCCATTTCCCGTTTTGTGTGTGTACATGTGTAGTGTTGTTTTGCAAACATGTAGCTGCCCATGTGAATGGCCAGACTCCTCCATGGCAAATCGCAGTGCTATCTTGAAAACCTCGTAAATCTTGATGACATTGACAGTAGCCACAATCTAAGGTGATTTTACTTTGCTAACAATGTTGCCCAAGGATATACCAAATTGCTCCATTTCAAGCTGTGACTCCATTTCCATTATTCTCTTCAGATGCCTTGAGCCATCAGTCAGCACTAGGGGCAGGTGTGGAAGTAGGTACATGGCAAGGGATTTGGTCGAAAATTAAAGCATCATCAGATGTTCCCACAGGAATACTCTTTAATGCAACACCTCACTCAGGCACTTGTAACATATTTGTCTCAGTGCATAACATGAAAAAGGTAAAACAGATTAAATTGTCATCAGAGAATGAAGTGAGATAAAGAGATTCTACTCCAGTTGACAGCTAGATATCGTCACTAGCAATCTAGGGTAATAGGTATAAATCTATGCACAACAACAATAATTTGCATTTATTTAGTGCCTTTAACATAAAAAAATGTCCCACGGCACTTCACAGAGCCATGAGCAAAAAACACCAATCTCTGAGCCAAAGAAAGAGAGATTAGGAGAGGTAACCAAAAGCTTGGTCAAAGAGGTGGGTTTTAAGAAGAGTCTTAAAGGAGGGGAGAAAAATGGAGAGGTTAAGAGGTTTAAGGAGGAAATTCTAGAGCATGAAATCTAAGCTGTGCAAAGATCAGTTCGGTCATTTCACAAAATACTCTGTGATTGCGATATGCTTCCTGCTCACAGCACATTCATCCACAAAGTATTTAGCACAGAGGAAAATCTCATCGGGTCACCTAATTTAGCTCAAACAACCGCTCCCTCAGCAATCACGCAGAATTGGAAGTCGTGAGCGTGGTGGGGGTGGCCTGGTTCCTCTATCCCCACCTGATCTCTAGATCCACTCATTCCCACTCCCACTAGCAACAGTATTCTCGGATGCTGACAAGCTTGCTGTATATTTCCAGCGTTTTCTGTTTTTATTTCAGATTTGTTGTTTTTTTTTCCACTTTTGATTCCAATTCAATACAAATCCACTTACTTTATTGTAATCGGGGCTTTAGTGAAGAGGAACATTGGCCCAGCCAATAGGTAAATGGGAAACTTGCATAATCAATAAATCTGTCTTTAATTGTGTTTGGTCCCTCCTCCTCCTCACAGCTTCTTGTTCTTTCCTATGGTGCGTCACAAGGCTGACCTAGCCTAGAGCCTCCCCCTGAGCTAGCTCCTCTAATGTCTCTTCATTGTGCTGGTCCTCACATCTCATTTGAACACTAATTGCAGGTTTTTAAATTTAATGAGGCCTGTTGTCTGACAAGTAAATGGCTTTAACATATTTACCACAAATAAAAGATAGAAAAGGACCACACAGTGATTAGCTGGTTAAAACGTGACTTTTTTTCCTCCAGTTTTTCTCCCCCCTTTTCTGAAGAGGATGACTCACAGAGTGATACAGTTACACAGACACTCTCATCAAGGATCTCATCTAGGGGGGCATTTTACCTGCAAGATTGCAAACTTCTCTCCCTCTCTCCGAAGAGCAGTGACTGCTGTTGAAGTGTGGTCCACGTTCTGGCAGCACTTGATAACAGCATTCAGCCATTCTTCAAGTATGAGTCCAGACAGTGAATGTCAACAGGCTGTTAAACTATGGGAGGCATCACAGATGAGTCCAGATATTTGCCTTTCCTAGCCCATAGAGACAATGATGTCACTTGTAGGATCCCCAGTGCTGTCCCTGGTGATGTCATATTTATATCGTAGATCCGTCTCCATGGGAGTGGCAAAATGGTGGGTGTGCCTGTCCTCCGAATCTGGCACACTTACATAGTGGGTTGGATTCAGAGCTCCAGTGATAATGCTGGAATTACATATCACATAGAATTACACAGCATGTACAGAACAAAAGCAGGCCATTCGGCCCAACAGGTCTATGCTGGTGTTTATGCTCCATACGAACCGCCTCCCACCCTACTTCATCTAACCCTGCCAGCGTAAACTTCCATTCCTTTCTCCCTCATGTGTTAACCTAGCTTCCCCTTAAATGCATCTATGCTAATCGCCTCAACTACTCATGTAATTAATTAATTAATTAATTAACTACTCAGCTAATCATGAACAACTGCATGTGTGGTTTGCGAATTTATTGTCATGGCTGCATACCATTCCTGGGGACCGGGAGGCCCATACAAGCCAGCAATGTAAAAATAAACACACTGCCAGCCAGTAAGAGCTCAGCCTGCTCGTGGCCAGAATAAAATGGTGGCCTTTGCGTTCAATGTCCCTGCTGACGTCACTTCATCCCTTGCACCAGGGAAGTTAACCATCTCGTGGGATGGTATCCTCCAGCTCCTCCAGGGGTAGTGTGGCTGTGCAGGTTAACTAACTTACCACAGAGCAGAAATGAAAGCTCAGATGTTCGTGAACTGTATGGCTCAGCACCACATCACATGGTGCATTAACCTACTGAACCATAGCAGAAACCAGATGACTTTCAACTCATTAACTACTGCCTCATAAAGGGCTGCTTTGGTCTTTTATTTAAAAAAAATACTGTTCCCTTAAATATCAGTCATCCGTTTAATTTTCTCATAAAAATTTCCAGCTTAGAATAATCATCACATAAAGCAAAAACCTTTTGAAAGAAATTGAGTTGTACAAAACATTCACGATACCAACCGACTGAGAGTCTCAGTTTCCAACGATTTGATAAGACAAAGTCGTACAATTCATTCATAAGGTTTTGGTGCAAATACCTCAATTACTGTCAACAGCAAACACGATCACCTTCATTATATTGAGACCAAGGACAGAATTTTTTTAATATTCATTCACAGGATGTAGGCGTCGCTGGCAAGCCCAGCATTTATTGCCCATCCCTAATTGCCCTTGAGAAGGTTGTGGTGAGCCGTCTTCTTAAACCGCTGCAGTCCTTGTGGTGAAGGTACTCCCACAGTGCTGTTAGGGAGGGAGTTCCAGGATTTTGACCCAGCGACTATGAAGGATCGGCGATATATTTCTAAATCAGGATGGTGTGTGACTTGGAGGGAACTTGGAGGTGGTGGTGTTCCTATGTGTCTACTGCCCTTGTCCTTCTAGGTGGTAGAGGTTGCGGGTTTGGGAGGTGCTGCCGAAGTAGCCTTGGCGAGTTGCTGCAGTGTATCTTGTAGATGGTACACACTGCAGCCACGGTACGCCAGTGGTGGAGGGAGTAAATGTTTAAGGTGGTGGATGGGGTGCCAATCAAGCGGGCTGCTTTGTCCTGGATGGTGTCGAGCTTTTTGAGTGTTGTTGGAGCTGCACTCATCCAAGCAAGTGGAGAATATTACAAAACACTCCTTACTTGTGCCTTGTGGTGGAAAGGCGTTGGGGAGTCAGGAGGTGAGTCACTCGCTGCAGAAAATCCAATCTCTGACCTGCTCTTGTAGCCATAGTATTTATGTGGCTGGTCCAGTTAAGTTTCTGGTCAATGGTGACCCTCAGGATGTTGATGGTGGAGATTCGACAATGGCAATGCTGTTGAATGTCATGGGGAGATGGTCATTGCCTGGCACTTGTGTGGCGCGACTATTACTTGCAACTTATCAGCCCAAGCCTGAATATTGTCCAGGTCTTGCTGCCTGCGGGCACGGACTGCTTCATTATCTGAGGAGTTGCAAATGGAACTGAACACTGTGCAATCATCAGCGAACATCCCCACTTCTGACCTTATGATGGAGGGAAGGTCATTGTTGAAGTAGCTGAAGATGCTTGGGCCTAGGACACTGCCCTGAGGAACTCCTGCAGCGATGTCCTGGGGCTGAGATGATTGGCCTCCAACAACCACAACCATCTTCCTTTGTGCTAGGTAGAGTTTTCCCCAATTCCCATTGAGTTCAACTTTACTAGGGCTCCTTGGTGCCACAATCGGCCAAATACTGCCTTGATGTCATGCTTTTTGTGAACAGGACATACCTGGGCAATTTTCCACTTTGTTAGGTTGATGCCAGTGTTGTAGTTGTACTGGAACAGCTTGGCTAGAGGTGCAGCTAGTTCTGGAGCACAAGTCTTCAGCACTACAGCCGGGATGTTGTCGGAGCCCATAGCCTTTGCTGTATCCAGTGCGCACAGCCGTTTCTTGATATCACGTGGAGTGAATCGAATTGGCTGAAGGCTGGCTTCTGTGATGGCGGGGACCTCAGGAAGAGGCCGAGATAAATTATCCACTCAGCACTTCTGGCTGAAGATGGTTGCAAACGCTTCAGCCTTGTCTTTTGTACTTGTTGGGCTCCGCCATCGTTGAGGATGGGGATGTTCATGGAGCCTCCTCCTCCCATTAATGATTTAATTATCCACCGCCATTCATGACTGGATGTGGTAGGACTGCAGAGCTTTGATCTGATCAGTTGGTTGTGGGATCGCTTAGCTCTGTCTATAGCATGCTGCTTCCGCTATTTAGCATGCATGTAGTTCTGTGTTGCAGCTTCACCAGGTTGGCACCTCATTTTTAGATACGCCTGGTGCTGCTCCTGGCATGCTCTTTTACACTCTTCATTGAACCAGGATTGGTCCCCTGGCTTGATGGTAATAGTAGACTGAGGGATGTGCTGGGCCATGAGGTCACGGATTGTGATGGAATACAATTCTGCTGCTGCTGATGGCCCACAGTGCCTCATGGATGCCCAGTTTTGAGCTGCTAGATCTGTTCAGAATCAATCCATTTAGCACAGTGGTAGTGCCACACAACATGATGGAGGGTGTCCTCAGTGTGAAGACAGGACTTTGTCTCCACAATGACTGTGCGGTGGCCACTGCTACCAATGCTGTCATGGACAGATGCATCTGCGACAGATAGATTTGTGAGGACGAGGTCAAGTAGGTTTTTCCCTCGTGTTGGTTCTCTCACCACCTGCTGCAGGCCCAGACTGGCATGCTCTTCGACACTCTTCATTGAACCAGGGTTGGTCCCCTGACTTGATGGTAATGGTAGAGTGAGGGATATGCCGGGCCATGAGGTTACAGATTGTGGTGGAATACAATTCTGCTGCTGCTGATGGCCCACAGCGCCTCATGGACGCCCAGTTTTGAGCTGTTAGATCTGTTCAGAATCTATCCCATTTAACACGGTGGTAGTGCCACTAAATCCTGAATTTAGTGTGAACTGTATTATGATGCATGGATTGAAAGTTTTCAGATCGGCTTCAAGTTTTTTTTTACTTTGCAGAGTCCAGCACTCTATTTGCTCTGAAGACTTATCTCTGACGACAGTCCCAAGCATGGGAACTGCAGGGTAATTAGGGTGGAAGTCCGAATTTTGAAACTTAATGGTGGCTCTGAAACCGAAGAACATAAACCAGTTAAAACACTACACAACCGTTTTCTAGCAATAGTCATCAAAGAGGTTAACACGAACATGCTGTCCAGTTTGTGTCATACACCCAATATCCTGCAGGACTTCCAGGCCAATGAAGAGGAGCTATTTGACAAGGACTTCAGCCATGATCTAATTGAATGGTGGAGCAGGCCCAAGGGCCTGAATGGCCTACTCCTGTTCCTAATGTTACTATGTTACTAACAAATATCCGGGACCAAATGGCATGAATCCTAAGGCTCTGAGCAAAACCGAGGAAGAAATCTGTGGAGCGCTGGCTTTAGACACAAAAGAACATTCGGCACTGGGGCAACTCTGTTTGTAAGAGGTTTGTACATTCAAAAAGACCAACAGATCTGACCCAGACAACATCTGGCCCATTAGCTTTACATCAATAACAGGTAAAATAAGGGGAACTATTCTTGAGGGTAGTTTGGAAGAATTCCTGTATAATATGTTTTTACATAGAAGTTACATCATGGAAACAGACAGTTTGGCCCAACTGGTCCGTGTTGGTGCTTATCCTCCACACGAGCAATAGTCCTCAGACCATTTGCCGTAAATCCAATAGGGAATTCAGGAGAAACTTCTTTACTTAGAGTGTGGTGAGAATGTGGAACTCGCTACCACAGGGAGTAGTTCAGGCGAACAGCACAGATGTATTTAAGGCGAAGCTCGATAAGTACATGATAGGATGAGATGAAGTAGGAATGGGAGGAAGCTCGTGTGGAGCATAAACACCAGCATGGACCTGTTGGGCCGAATGGCCTGTTTCTGTGCTGTAAATTCTATGTAATAGATGCTTGATAAGAAACAGTCAACGTAGATTCGGAAGGAGGAGTATCAAGCCTAGGAAACCTCCTTGACCTCTTTGAGGATGTTACAGATAAAGTAGATTGCAGCACTCCCTATTATCCAGACTTTCAGAAAGCTGTTGTCAAAAGTGCCACTTGAAAGATGACTAATTAATCTAAAAACAATCCAAAAACAATCCAAGTCGGGCATGGGACTGGTCCAAAATTTGGTTAATAAACAGGAAGCAGATAATACTGGTGAGAAGGCCAGAATGGGAGGCCGGTGTTGAATGGGGTTCCACGGGAGGCTGGTGCTGGGACCCCTGTTGTTTCCAATCTTCATTAATGACCTAAGCGTTGAAACTAACGGCGAAATTGCCAGGTTAGATGACAACTCCAAAATAGGGAGAGAAGCAGGGACAGAGGACGTAGCAAAGATTTACAGATTATTTAGACAGGGAGAAATACCAGATACAATTCCCACACTGAAAAATGCAAAGCGTTGCAGGTTTGTTGTAAGAGTGAGCATTCTATGTGTACAATGAATGGAATTGAATTGAATTGGCAAGATGGAGACTTAGAAAAGAACCTGGAAGTGATAAAAGACTCATGATTTTCAATGTCTGCAGCAACTAAAAGAGCAAATAGAATGCTGGGAGATAGAGCCAGAACAAAAGAGTACAAGACTCTGGAGGTTATGCTGGGGATTTACAATGCATTGATCAGACCAGTGCATAACCTCCAGAGACGTAAGAGTATTCTATTCAATCCTGGTCACCGTGCCACAAAAATCATATAACAACAACAACTTGCATTTATGTAGCATGTTTAACGTAGTAAAACGTCCCTCGGCGCTTCACAGGAGCGATAAAAGCAATGGAGAGGGTTGCAGAGAAGAGCAACAGGAATGATCCTGTGTGTGAACGGGTTGAGCAATGAGGAAAGATTGGAGAAGTTTAAGAGAGTCTAGAAAGGAGGCTGTGATGACATCACTGTATACAAAATATTAAGTGGTAGAGTTGGGATAAACTTTGAATATTCAAAAAAAGCCAGAAAAGCAGGACATGAGGATATAAATTTAAAGTAGTGGGAAACAGGTTTAAAATAGGTAGTTCGCACAGCTTCTTTGCTCAAAATAGTAAATGTAGTTGTATAGTGATTATCACATTCTCAAGATATCCTAACGTACTTCACAACCAATCAATTACTTTTGAAGTGTAGTTACTGCAGTTGTGTACATTAACCTAAAAAGTTGATAGGTATTTCAATCAATCTGTCAGGGGGATAGAATTGGCAGATACATTAGTGAATTCAAAATGAAATAACATGCCCAAGTCAGCATGTAGAAAGTCCGACAAGGGAGGGGGCGGTACTGGACCTAATTCTAGGGAATGTAGCCGGGCAAGTAGCAGAAGTGTCAGTAGGAGAGCATTTTGGTGACAGTGACCATAATTTGGTGAGATTTAAGGTAGTCATGGAAAAGGACAAAGATGGACCGGAAATAAAGGTTCTAAATTGGGGGAAGGCTGATTTTAATATGATAAGGCAGGATCTGGCCAAAGTGGACTGGGATCAGCTACTTGTAGGAAAATCCACATCAGAACAGTGGGAGTATTTCAGAAAGGAAATAGAGTACAACGCCAACATGTTCCCGTAAAGGTTAAGGGTGGGACCAACAAACCCAGGGAACCCTGGATGTCAAGGGATATACAAGAATGGATTAGGAAAAAAAGGGAGGCTTTTGGCAGATACAAAGGACTAAAAACAGTGGAAGCCCTAGAGGAGTATAGAAAGTGCAGGGGGGTACTTAAAAAAGAAATTAGGAGAGCAAAGAGGGGGCATGAAAAAACACTGGCGGGCAAAATAAAGGAAAATCCCAAGGTGTTTTATAAGTATATTAAGGGCAAGAGGATAACCAGGGAAAGAGTAGGGCCCATTAGGGACCAAAGTGGCAATCTGTGTGTAGAGCCGGAAGATGTAGATGAGGTTTTAAATGAATATTTTGCATTTGTGTTCACTATGGAGAAGGATGATGTAGGCATAGAAATCAGGCAGGAGGATTGTGATATACTTGAACAAATTAGTATTGAGAGGGAGGAGGTACTAGCAGTTTTAGCGGGCTTAAAAGTGGATAAATCCCCAGGCCCTGACGAGATGTATCCCAGGCTGCTGTGTGAGGCAAGGGAGGAGATTGCAGGGGCTCTGACACAAATTTTCAGAACCTCTCTGGCCACAGGGGAGGTGCCAGAGGACTGGAGAACAGCTAATGTAGTGTCATTATTCAAGAAGGGTAGTAGGGATAAACCAGGGAATTACAGGCCAGTGAGCCTAACATCAGTGGTAGGGAAATTATTGGAAAAAATTCTGAGGGACAGAATTAGTCTCCACTTAGAGAGGCAAGGATTAATCAAGGATAGTCAGCATGGCTTTGTCAGGGGAAGATCATGTCTACCAATTTGATTGAATTTTTCAAGGGGGTGACTAGGTGTATGGATGAGGGTAGTACAGTTGATGTAGTCTACATGAACTTCAGTAAGGCTTTTGACAAAGTCCCACATGGGGGACTGGTCAAGAAGGTAAGAGCCCATGGGATCCAGGGCAATTTGGCACATTGGATCCAAAATTGGCTTAGTGGCAGGAGGCAGAGGGTGATGGTCGAAGGTTGTTTTTGTGACTGGAAGCCTGTGTCCAGTGGTGTACCGCAGGGATCGGTGCTTGGTCCTTTGCTGTTTGTAGTGTACATTAATGATTTAGATATGAATGTAGGAGGTATGATCAGTAAGTTCGCAGATGACGTGAAAATTGGTGGAGTGGTAAATAGCGAGGAGGGAAGCCTCAGGCTACAGGATGATATAGATGGGTTGGTTAGATGGGCAGAACAGTGGCCAATGGAATTTAACCCTGAAAAGTGTGAGGTGATGCATTTTGGGAGGACTAACAAGGCAAGGGAATACACAATGAATGGTAGGACCCTAGGAAGGACAGAGGATCAGAGGGACCTTGGTGTGCATGTACATAGATCCCTGAAGGCAGCAGGACAGGTAGATAAGGTGGTTAAAAAATCATATGGGATACTTGCCTTCATTAGCCGAGGCATAGAATACAAGAGCAGGGAGGTTATGGTGGAGCTGTACAAAATGCTAGTTAGGCCACAGCTGGAATATTGTGTGCAGTTCTGGTCACCACACTATAGGAGGGATGTGATTGCATTGGAGAGGGTGCAGAGGAGATTCACCAGGATGTTACCTGGGCTGGAGCGCTTCAGCTATGAAGAGAGACTGGACAGGCTGGGGTTGTTTTCCTTCGAGCGGAGAAGGCTGAGGGGGGACCTGATTGAGGTGTACAAAATTATGAGGGGCATAGATAGGGTAGATAGAAAGAAACTTTTTCCCTTAGTAGAGGGGTCAATAACCAGGGGGCATAGTTTTAAGGTAAGGGGCAGGAGGTTTAGAGGGGATTTGAGGAAAAACTTTTTCACCCAGAGGGTGGTTGGAATCTGGAACTCACTGCCTGAAAGTATGGTAGAGGCAGGAACCCTCACAACATTCAAGAAGCATTTAGATGAGCACTTGAAACGCCATAGCACACAAGGCTATGGACCAAGTGCTGGAAAATGGGATTAGAATAGACAGGGCTTGATGGCCAGCGCGGACACGATGGGCCGAAGGGCCTCTTTCTGTGCTGTATAACTCTATGAGTAGCCATTCTTCACGTGTCAGCTTGGAAAATACTAATTTAGCATGAGGTGCTTCATAGCCAACCCCAATCCTGTCCAGAGACTTAAGCATTTTCAAGCACAGGTCACCGGAGAGTAATCAGATACACAATTCTGACTGATTTTCTTAGCCCAGGACCAGTTGAAATTAGGTATCTCGACACAGAACAGGAGTCAAGCTTCTGACCTTCTGCTCTGTATGGCTCAGTACCATATCAGCCAGTGCATTGATCCAGTACACTATCAGACCAGCGAGTTCAGATTTGCCTAATTTCCTTGTGTGGGGCCATTTCTACTTGTCTGGTTGTATCCAGAGCATCTCCAGCATCGGCTTCTCTTCCTGCTCCCACACCATCACCTCCAGAGCCCCCCAAGGATTACATAGAATTTACAGCACAGAAACAGGCCATTCGACCCAACTGGTCTATGCTGGTGTTTATACCCCACATGAGCCTCCTCCTACCCTTCTTCATCTAACCCTATCAGCATATCCTTCTATTCCTTTCTCCCTCGTGTACTCATCTAGCTTCCCCTTAAATGCTATTCGCCTCAACCACTTCACGTGGTAGCGAGTTCCACATTCTCACCATTCTCCGGGTAAAGAAGTTTCTCCTGAATTCCTTGTTGGATTTATTAGTCTTAAGAAAGTCTTGCATTAGTGCATTAGTGACTATTTCATATTTAATACCAGTGTTCCCTGTAAGGTGCGCGGGCATGCACTGCTCCAGGGAACTCATGCAGCCGGCTTGCCGGCATTTCAACATAAACATGCGCGGGTTTTTGAACGGCCCGCGCAAGGTGAAAAAAAATTACAGGGAACATAGTTTATGACCCCTAGTTTTGGATTCCCCCACAAGTGGAAACATCTTCTCTACGTCTACCCTATCAAACCCTTTCATAATTTTAAAGACCTCTATCAGGTCATCCCTCAGCCTTCTCTTTTCTAGAGAAAAGAGCCCCAGCCTGTTCAGTCTTTCCTGATAGTTAGAATCTATCAGTTTTGGTATCATTCTTGTAAATCTTTTTTGCACCTTCTCCAGTGCCTCTATATCCCTTTTGTAATATGGAGACCAGAACTATTCACAATACTCCAAGTGTTGTCTAACCAAGGTTCTATATAAGTTTAACAGAACTTCTCTGCTTTTCAATTTTATTCCTCTAGAAATGAACCCCAGTGCTTTGTTCTCAATCTATCGTTGGGCCCACTCAGCTTTCTCATCTCCAGACATGGGCTCAGCTTTTATATGCTTGTGGATGACACCCAACTCTACCTCTCTGACTTCCACAACCACATCTCTGCTATCAGACTGCCTGTCCAACATCAAATAATGGATAAATCATAACTTTCCCAGATGCACTTTGGGAATGCCAAAGCCATTGTTTTTGACCCACTTGCCCCTGACTCCATCCTCTACCAAGCTACTCGCTCAGATTGAACCAGAACAGGCAAAACCATGGTATCGACCCAGTGCTAAGCTTCAAACACCAAATCTTATTTATCACCAAGATTGCTTATTCCATCTCTGCAACATTGCTCACCTCTGTCCTTACCTCAATTGCTCTATCAATGAAACCCTTAACCATACTTTTGTCACTTTTAAACTCAATTTCTCTATTGCCCACCTAACTGAATACCAATCCACCACTCTCTATAACCTCCTACTCCAAAACCCAGCCACACTAAGTCCTACTCACCCATCACTTCCATCATCACTTTACTAAGCCTCTCAGTCTCCCTTATTTTCTCTCCACCTTTAAAACATTCTCAAAAAAATTTTTTTTTGCCTTGAGATCCTTTGCGTCCACCTGAGAGGAAAGAGGGGCTTCAGTTTAATGTCCCATCTGAAACTCGGTACTTCCGACAATACTGCACTGACGTGTCAGCCTAGATTATGTGCTCAAGTCTCTGGGGTGGGACTTGAAGCCACAACCTTTAAAAGATAAGGTAAGAGATAGCAGAGGCATTACTACACATATTTAATAATTCGTTAGAAAAAGTGTAGTGTCAGAGGACTGGTGGATAGCTAACGTAATATCTATATTTAATAAGGGAGATAGAACATGCCCAGGGAACTATAGACCAGCCAGCTTAACATTGGTGGTAGAAAAAATAATGGAATCCCTACTAAAGGAGAAAACGGAAGAATATCTAGAAACCAAAAATATAATAATGAATAGTCAGCATGGATTTCAAAAGGGAAAGTCTTGCTTAACTAACCTAATTGAATTTTTTGAAGAGGTAACAGAGAGAGTAGACAAGGGTAATGTAGTAGATGTAATTTTTCTAGATTTTCAAGGTACCACATAATAGACTAATGAATAATGTCAGGGAATGCGGAGTCAGGGGACAAGTAGCAGAATGGATAGCTGGCTGGCTTCAAGACAGAAAGCAGAGAGTAGGGGTAAATGGTAGCTATTCAGAGTGGTAGAAGGTGGGAAGTGGTGTTCCACAAGGATCAGTGCTGGGACCACTGTTGTTCACAATTTAAATTAAAGATTTGGACTTGGGAATCAAAAACAAAATTTCTAACTTTGCGGACGACACCAAATTGGGGGTGGGGGGGGCGGGGATAGTCAATACTGAGGAGGACTGCAACACGGTGGCATAGTGGTTAGCACTGGTGCCTCACAGCACCAGGGACCCGGGTTCGAATCTGGCCTCGGGTGACTGTCTGTGTGGAGTTTGCACATTCTCCCCGTGTCTGCGTGGGTTTCCTCCGGGTGCTCCGGTTTCCTCCCACAGTCCAAAAATGTGCGGGTTAGGTTGATTTGGCTATGATAAATTGACCCTTAGTGTTAGGGGGGGGATTAAATATGTGGGGTTACGGGGATAGGATGGGATATGTTAGGGGGAATTAAATACGTGGGGTTATGGGAATAGGGTGGGATATGTGTCGGTGCAGGCTTGATGGGGATTCTGTGTGAGAAAGCAGGGACAGGGTACTGGATTTGGATGATCAGCCATGATCGTATTGAATGGTGGAGCAGGCTCGACGGGCCGAATGGCCTACTCCTGCTCCTAGTTTCTATGTTTCTATGTAAATTACAAGAAGACATTAATAAACTTGCAGAATGTGCATATAATTGGCAAATGAAATTCAACACAGATAAATGTGAGGTATTACATTTTGGTAAGAAAAATAGGGAGGTCACATATTACATGGCGAATAAGAATCTAAATGGGTTAGAGGAGAAAAGGGATCTCGGAGTACAAATACACAAATCACTAAAAGTATCGACACAGGTTAACAAGGCCATAAAAAAGCAAATCAAGCACTAGGGTTTATTTCTAGAAGAATAGAATTGAAAAGTAGTGAAGTTATGCTAAACCTGTATCGAACCTTGGTTAGACCACACTTGGAATACTGCGTACAATTTTGGTCATCAGAAAGAGGCACTGAAGAGGGTGCAGAGGAGATTTACAAGGATGATATCAGAAATGTGAGGGTATACCCATCAGGAAAGGATGAACAGGCTGGGTCTCTTTTCTCTTGAAAAGAGAAGGCTGAGTGATGACCTAATAGAGGTCTTTAAAATCATGAAAGGTTTTGATAGAGTAGATACAGAGAGAGTGTTTCCAGTTGTGGGGAAGAGCAAAACTAGAGGCCATCAATATAAGATAGTCACCAAGAAATCAAATAAGGAATTCAGAAGTAACTTCTTTACCCATCGAGTGGTGAGAATGTGGAACTCGCTACTACAGGGAGTGGTTGAAGCGAATAGTATAGATGCATTTAAGGGGAGGTTAGATAAGCATATGAGGGAGAAGGGAATAGAGGGTTATGCTGATAGAATTAGATGAGGAAAGACGGGAGGAGGCTCGAGTGGAACATAAATGCCGGCATGGACTGGTTGGGCTGAATGGCCTGTTTCTGTGCTGTATATCCTATGTAATCCTATGTAAACTTCTGAATCAGAGGCGAGAGTGCTACGGCTGACACATTTCTTAAGTGAATAAAAGTGACAGTCAGTAAAACTGGTGCAGACTGGTGACTCAGCAAGAATGTTTAGAAGCATGTGGTAATCACGTGGAAAAAGTAACACTTGACAGGAACAGAAAAACTGTCGAATTTAGAAATGTTAAGAATTAGTGAGATTGTAACAACAGTTGTCCCTTCCAAAAAAAACAGTGGGATTCGCCAACAATGAGACTTGGCATGCCTGAAACAACTGTTAACCTTGAAACTTTCATGAAAACACTTACTAATGGTCCCATTAATCCCAAAGTTAACTGCTTTACAGTCTCCGAGAACTGTTTAATAGTGTTTAGTTTGCCACCTGTAGGTTGCTGTTTTTTTCCTCTCCCCTCATCACAAGGGGTTACCATTGGGCTTCACCTGGTGCTTCACCCGAGTGGCCATTGTTCCTGTTTGACAGTGAGCGCTGGCAGGCTGATAGCTGAACCCAATCCTGTCCTCACCCAATGTCCATGCACACCGCAGAAGTGGGAATCCTGGCTGATTTCTCCCTTTCCTAACCCTATGCAAGAGCGACTCTTTCTAGAAACGCCAACTTTAATCCCATTGAGCCCAATCAGAGACCGCCCTCTTGGACCACCCTCGCCCCACAACATGCACACAAAAATAATTTATCTATGGTGTAACTAGATCCCTGCTCAAACTGCTACAAATTAGTCCCACCCCCTCAGTGATGATCAGAGTTGTCTCCAGTTAACGCAAATCAGGATTTATGGATGAAGTATATGATTTGTGAAATTGATTAATGAGGTTTGCTGGTCAGTTCATTCAGACGCTAGATTCCCTCCACAGCTTTGTTGGTAAAGGAAGTGTGTAGCTCTGCGGCGTTACATGCTCTCAGCCGAAGGTTGGTACAATTGACCTCAGCCTTCCCTCCCCCAGAACAAGAGAGAGGGGAAAAAACATTCCTGATCACCATCCATTGCCTGCTGCTGGCAAACTGTGCAGGGATGGTCGGTGGGATGGATAGAATTGAGTTTAATTGCGATATCTCCAAAATTCAATTGGCCTCCCAAAATTCACCATATTTCACCACTGGTATTGAGAGAGCAATGCTGCACAGTACCAGCCTCCCAGTGCTGCTGTCTCCCGAAAACACTTCCGCCCGCTGCAATTCTCCATGTCCTGCTACAACTGTACAGGGTATTGGTGAGGCCACACCTTGAGTACTGCGTACAGTTTTGGTCTCCTTATTTAAGGAAGGATATACTTGCATTGGAGGCAGTTCAGAGACGATTCACTAAGTTAATTCCAGAGATGAGGGGTTGACTTATGAGGAAAGGTTGAGCAGGCTGGGCCTATACTCATTGGAATTTAGAAGAATGAGAGGTGATCTTACTGAAATATATAAGATACTGAGGGGGCACGACAAGGTAGATGCAGAGAGGATGTTTCCCCTCGTGGGGAAATCTAGAACGCAGGGCCACAGTTTTAGAATAAAGGGTCGCCCTTTTAGAACTGAGATGAGGAGGAATTTCTTCTCTCAGAGGGTCGTAAATCTGTGGAATTCTCTGCCCTAGAGAGCTGTGGAGGCTGGGTCATTAAATACATTTAAGGTGGAGAGAGACAAATTTTTGCAAGATAAGGGAGTGAAGGGTTATGGGGAGCGGGCAGGGAAGTGGCTTTGAGCCCAAGATCAGCCATGATCGTATTGAATGGCAGAGCAGGCTCGAGGGGCCAAGTGGCCTATTCCTGCTCCTATTTCTTATGTTCTTATGAGGCTCCAGGCAGAAGCAGATTTGATGAGACAGGCAGTAGTCCCTAACATTCAGGAAAAAGGAAGTCTCCGTTTCCAGTGGAACAAAGCAAGTCAGCACTACTTGCAGCTGGCAGTGGGGGAATCACACACCTGTTATTGGTTGTAGTTTAAAAATGTAAAGGTGCCTATTGTCCACAATCACACATGTTACAAGTTTAGTGGATTGCCTTAGATATAAAGTACTTTTTTGAAATGTAGTCACTGGATTAGGTGTCAGCCATGGCTCAGTGGGTAGTGCTCTTGCTGTTCCCTCGTCAAAAGGTTGTGGGTTCAAGTCCCACTCTACAGATTTGAGCACAAAATCTAGGCTGGCTGGCATTCCAGTGCAGTCCTGAGGGAGTGCTGCATTGTCGGAGGTGCCATCTTTGAATTAAACCGAGGCTCCATCTGCCCCCTCAGGTGGACATAAAAGATCCCATGGCACTATTTCTAAGAAGAGCAGGGGAGTTCTCCCCAGTGTCCTGGCCATTATTTATCCCTCAACCAACATTATTAAAAAACAGATTATCTGGTCATTATCACACTGCTGATTATGGGACCTTGCTGTGCTCAAATTGGCATTTCCTACATTACAACATTTCAAAAAAGTACTTAATTGGCTGTGTAGCGCTTTAAGACATCCTAAGGTTGTGAAAGGCGCTATATAAATGAAAGTCTTTCTTTCATTCTTTTGGGTACAGATATGAATCGTTAAGCTGCTTTGTTTCACACTAATTTAAGCAGTTTATTGTGACTATAATGACTGTTACTTTTCACTCGATGAAGGATACGCACACCAAAACACCTTTTCTCTTTACAAATGCTGACTGGCCTGCTGTGTCTTTCTGTTTTGACTTTAGATTGCCAGCATTTGCAGATTTAGCTTTTTACTTAGTCATTTAACATCTAGTTGCCTTTCCTTACCTCTCGCTGCTCCAAAGCAAGGAGTTAGCGTCTTTGGGAGAGAAAGTGAGAAATTAGGAAAAATAAACTGGAGAAAAGCCATGTGGGCAAATGCAAATCATCATTATTAGTGCCTAGCTGTCCTTTTACCTCAATCACTCAGCATCTAGTGGATGATAAAATTACCACCAGGACAATTATTAATGTTTGTTCATTTACATCTATCTATTTGGGTAGGTGGTGAGATTCTCTCTTCCATATTTTCTCCCCTGCCCATTTTCTGTTGGTTTTCCTATGACCAGCACTATCCCAGCTGAGAACTTGGGCAGCTTGGTGTTCCCAGTCCTCCGTCAATAGATTCTATTACTATTACTGGCAGGTTCTTGAATGCAGCCCAAGTTGCGTTTCCCTTCATTTTTTTCCTTTCCTCCCTTTGGAAGGACAGAACATCACCTGTGGGAAATTATGGGTAAGTATGCTTATGTTACCCTTGATTTAATTTAATTTGTTCAATTTTTCATCCATTCTTGACGGCGGTGACTCATGATGGGTTCCAGTTGTACAGCAAGTGCCAACAGTTCAGTAGACGACAGTTCTTTATGTGTGAGCCTGGGCAGTGAGTGTTCAACAGGAACGCTAGCATTGGGAACCGTCAGTCAAACCTGGCATGTAGACACAAGCACTACCAGCAATGGTGGGAGCAGGGGGCAGGGGGTGGCTGTGGTGGCATGGCACTGAATACCTTTCAACACTAGCTGACTTTTCCCTCCCTGGCCCGATGGCCACTGTTGGCAATTCTTGCACCACCCACCCACCCGACCCCCCCACCCCCCCCGCCACCGCCGCCCCCCCCCCCGCCACCGCCCCAACCACAGCTCCAGAGAAGATCAGCAAACTCAGCACAGGCCTGAATCAAGTCTTCTTGGCACGGCACCACACCGCTTGACGCATCTGCTCACTGAGTCACCGGGAAAACCGAGGAATTTGTTATTGATTTTTGGCTTTACTGTTTTACAAAAAAAAACCTCAAATGTCCCAGTGGCATATACACACATAGCAGCTTTTCAAAAAATTAATGCAAGACAGGGAGGACTGAGGAGATGAAACAGTAAAAGAAACTGGGTCCATTTTTCTGTACTCTGGCTCATCCAGTGCCAATAAATAAACAGAATCTTTTCTGAAGCAGCTCCGTTGCGTCCACTGGAACCTCTTACTATGACGATAAGTTGTAGTTGCTGTAAACCGAGGTTTGAATTTGGATTTTGTTAATTATTTGGCTAGTGTTTGAAAGAACTCTGTTACACTGTTTACTGCACAGCATCTGCTGCATGCGTCCCTCAAATGTGGCACAGCTGTAAAACATTCTCGCTGCGCGAAATGGCAAGCAGCAGCTCAGTCCTAAATAAGGGGGAATGCAGGACTGGAGGTATTTTTATTCAAACCGTGGTGAAACTTAACTCTTCTTCCACTCTTGCATAAAATATTCCATCTGTGACCCTGAAGGGTCAATACATTGTGTGGCATGTGATACTGAGCAACACACTCCAAACCAAGTTCAAACCCTGGCCAGTGCTGAATTACCAGATCTCAGCCAACACCACCAATATCACACCACCTTTAAATATGCTGTGTGCATCCTCGATTTCCTTCATCCCACCATTGGCAGCCATGCCTTCAGCTGTCAAGGCCTTAAGTTCTGGAATTCGCTCCCTAAACCTCTCCGCCTCTCTATCCTCCTTTAAGAAGCTCCTTAAAACCTACCTCGTGCTAATATCTCCTATGTAGCTCAGTGTCAAATTTTGTTTGATGACACTCCTGTGAAGCGCCGTGGGACGTTTTACTATGTTAAAGGTGCTATATAAATACATGATGTGGAGATGCCGGTGTTGGACTGGGGTGGACAAATGTGAGAAGTCGCACAACACCAGGTTATAGTCCAACAGTTTTATTTGAAATCACAAGCTTTCGGAGCGCTGCTCCTTCGTCAGGTGAAGTGAAGAGATGAGCAGCGCTCCGAAAGCTTGTGATTTCAAATAAAACTGTTGGACTATAACCTGGTGTTGTGCGACTTCTCACATATATAAATACAAGTTGTTGTGTATATTTCAGGTAACAGAGACTGCACATTGATATCATTGACTCCACCACAAGTGTAGTGAGCCTCTATGAACCAGTGCTCCATAATCATACATAAGTGCGACCTGTTGGCATCACACGCAATAGATTTCACTATCATCTTTCAAGTGGACAGAACTCTCAAAAGTACAACAGGTTGAGCTGAACTTGATCTGATTCCCATGTAATGGAGCTTTATTGGAATTAGCAACATCCCAATAAACAAGGCTAATGGCTGTGCACAGATTAGAAGCTGATAGAGGCCGTGCTTGCACTGGTTACTCTACTGAAAAGCAATCACTGCTTTTATTATCAGTGATAAAGGGAGATGTCAAATCAGTCCCTCCCCTCCCCCGCCCCAGCCATTCACCACTTAGTTGATGTGCTGCAGCAACAGGCTGGGTGATGAAAGGACTGTTATGTGAAGCAAAGCTGCTAAGCACTTCTCCCAGCTGAATAGACATGGACAATGCAACAGTCAGGTCATTAGCGAGCTTCAAACACTTCACAGCAGCAGGATGCTGTGAGTGAAGGGCAATGGACAATGGGTTTGGTTCATGGTAAAGGTGTGGAGCTTGGCTTTGAAGCTATGTGAAGTCAGGATCAGCTGGGTGTGTGCTATGCTGAACACCGATACTGTCCTCTACATTGTACACATTACTTAACCAGCTTTGAGGACAAAACAAGCTGTAGAGTTGAGTTTTCTTTTCTGAATCAACGCTGTTCTTTTTTGGGCTGTTTTTAGACTATGCAAGACCTCTGCTAGCATAAAAGCAAAATACTGCGGAGGCTGGAAATCTGAAATAAAAAGTGCTAGCACCTCTGGTTCCTGACACACAGGGGCTTGCGAGCTGGCTGTTGAGGCCTGTGCATCATGAACTGTTGATAGAATGGCCGGCTACAAGAGCAGCTGTTAGCTAACCCGGGTAAAGCCCCGTAGTTCCCACATTGGGCTCCCGGATCACCAGCCCTACCACAGTACCAAAACAGCTCTCATCAAAGTCACAAATGACATCCTTTGTTACTGTGACAAAGGTAAACTATCCCTCCCCATCCTTCTCGACTTGTCTGCAGCCTTTGACATACATGGTTGACCATGCCATCCTCCAACACCTCACCACCGTCGTCCAGCTGGGTGGGACTGCACTCGCCTGGTTCCATTCTTATCTCTCTAATCGTAGCCAGAGAATCACCTGCAATGGCTTCTCTTCCCGCTCCCGCATCGTTACCTTTGATGTCCCCCAAGGATCTATCTTTGGCCCCCTCCTATTTCTCATCTACATGCTTGGCGACATCATAAAACACAGCGTCAGTTTCCACATGTACGCTGGCGACACCCAGCTCTACCTCACTACCACTTCTCTCGACCCCTCCACGGTCTCTAAATTGTCAGACTGCTTGTCCGACATCCAGTACTGAATGAGCAGAAATTTCCTCCAATTAAATATTGGGAAGACCGAAACCATTGTTTTCGGTCCCCGCCACAAACTCCGTTCCCTAGCCACCGACACCATCCCTCTCCCTAACATCTGTCTGAGGCTGAACCACACTGTTCTCAACCTTGGTATGAGCATATTTGACCCTGAAATGAGCACCTTTGACCACATATCCACGGCATAGCTAAGATCATCTATTTCCACCCCCATAACATTCCACCCCCAGTTCTGATGAAAGGTCATCGACCTGAAACGTCAACTCTCTTTCTCTCTCCACAGATGCTGCCTGGCCTGCTGAGTTTTTCCAGCGTTTTCTGTTGTTATTTCCCATAACATTGCCTGTCTCCGCCCCTGCCTCAGCTCATCCGCTGCTGAAACCCTCATCCATGCCTTTGTTACCTTTAGACTTGACTATTCAATGCACTCCTGGCTGGCCTCCCACGTTCTACACTGCATAAACTTGAGGTCATCCAAAACTCGGCTGTCCATGTCCTAACTTGCACCAAGTCCCATTCACCTAACACCCCTGTGCTCGCTGACCTTCATTGGCTCCCGGTTAAGCAAGGCCTCGATTTCAAAATTCTCATCCTTGTTTTCAAACCCCTCCATGGCCTCGCCCCTCCCTATCTCTAATCTCCTTCAGCCTCCCCCCCCCCACCCCCAGAGATATCTGCGCTCCTCTAATTCTGCCCTCGAGCATTCCTGATTATAATCACTCAACCATTGGTGGCCGTGCCTTCTGTTCCCTAGGCCCTAAGCTCTGGAATTCTCTCCCTAAACTTCTCCGGCTCTCTACCTCTCTTTCCTCTTGTAAGACGCTCCTTAAAACCTACCTCTCTGACCAAGCTTTTGGTCATCGACCCTAATTTCTCATGTGGCTCGGTGTCAAATTTTTGTCTTATAATACTCCTGTGAAGCGCCTTGGGACGTTTCACTACATTAAAAGTTTTATATAAATACAAGTTGTTGCTGTTGTTGTTGTAAATGCCTCGGTGGACCCGAAAAAGCTCTGATCATCCTTGACAGTCAATGCTATAGAGCTAACTTTGCCAATGATATACAAAAGTCAGAACGAACTTGCCTTCACAACCTCAGGCTTTTAAAAAAATTATTCATTCATGGGATGTGGACATCGCTGCCAAAGCCAGCATTTATTGCCTATTTATTCCCTAATTGCCCTCAAGAAGTTGGCGGTGAGCCACCTTCTTGAATACAACTGAGTGGCAGAGGGCAGTTAAGAGTCAGCCACATTGCTGTTGGTCTGGAGTCACATGTAGGCCAGACCGGGTAAGGACAGCAGATTTCCTTCCCTAAAGGACATTAAAAAGAAAAAGAAAAAGACTTGCATTTATATAGCGCATTTCACGACCACCAGACGTCTCAAAGCGCTTTACAGCCAATTAAATACTTTTGTAGTGTAGTCACTGTTGCAATGTAGGAACCGCGGCAGCCAATTTGTGCACAGCAAGCTCCCACAAACAGCAATGTAATAATGGTCAGATAATCTATTTTAGTGATGGTGATTGAGGGATAAATATTGGCCAGGACACTGGGGATAATTCCCCTGCTCTTCTTCGAAAGAGTGGCATGGGATCTTTTACGTCCATCTGAGAGTAGACAGGGCCTCAGTTTAACATCTAATCCGAAAGACTGCACCTCCGACAGTGCAGCACTCCTCGGTACTGCACTGGAGTACAGCCAATGAAGTATGTTTGGCGTGTAGTCACTGTTATAATGTATACAACCACTTAGTCCAACTGTTCTTGTCTGCAGCATTATTGCTGTCAGATTTTAATGAATTATACTAATATGTAACTGTTAACGTACAGATATTATATGTGCATAAATAGCTGCTGTGACTCTGGTAAAGTTCTCACTGCTGCTGCTGGGATAATCAGTTGAGTTTGTCCCTTTTACATTGCAGACACAGCAGAGCGGCTCTGAATAATGGCATGTAGCAATGGCCAAATGCCAGCAGGATGATGTCAGGCACCGCTGGCATCATATTAACCACGTTGCCAGGCAGTGATAGTGCTGCTGGGTTGTGAGCTACGTGATATGTTTTTTGTTCCTTCTTTAATGCCCCCTCACATTTTGCTCACCTTGTTCCTCTTCTCCTAAAGACAGTGATTAACAGCTCCGCAAGCACAGGCAGTCCTTTGGTACCTTACCCAAGTGGCCACTCTTCATGTGTGAGACTAGATTGAGAGCATTGTAGGCTACCTACCTGTGGAGAGCAGAACAGCAGAGCCCAGTTCTGTCCTCACCTCATATCCATGCATAGGGGGTCACTCAGGAGGGATCAGAGGTGCAAAACTTAGCTTTTTTTCTTCTCTTGCAGTCCATAATATACTGATGAAACAAGGATAGCACAGGACCTGATCTGTGGCCTCATCCATCAATGACCTTCAACGATATTGGTGAAGTACAGACAGTTGCCCACCATTACTTGATTAGCAGTGACCATCCTATCAGTACAGCACATTTACCCAGATATGGAGCTCGTCATTTTCATGCACAGAGGGAAGAAAAAAAGCCTTGTCTGTCCTTTATAAAGAACCCATGATGTGGAGATGCCGGTGTTGGACTGGGATGGACAAAAGTGAGAAGTCGCACAACACCAGGTTATAGTCCAACAGCTTTATTTGAAATCACAAGCTTTCGGAGCGCTGCTCCTTCGTCAGGTGAAGTCTCCTGATGAAGGAGCAGCGCTCCGAAAGCTTGTGATTTCAAATAAAGCTGTTGGACTATAACCTGGTGTTGTGCGACTTCTCACTTTATAAAGAAAACACGTGCATTAATATTGCCCCTTATCATGTCCTCAGGACGTCCTAAAACACCTTACAACCAATGGAATCCTTTTGAATTGTAGTCACTGTTGTTATCTAATCAAATGTAGAGCCAATTTGCCCATGACAAGGCACTACAATCAGCAAATGAATGAATCACAAGATAGTTTGTCTCAGCTCAATGTCCCAGTTTGCATCTCATCTACTATTCCAACTCTTCCCTTCTGCATGTCCTTCTTCTCACCTTCTGCTCCACCAGTGCCCCGCACTGCGGAACTCCAAGTCTAATGTCCTGAGCCTTGCCGCATCTCTCCCCATTTCAAAGCCCTCCTCGTAACTCACCTCTTCAGTCACTTCCCCCAAGCCTCCACCCAAACTCCAGCTCAGTGAGTGCTCCCTCTTTGTGAAGCATCCAGAGTGTTTTGCTAACAGAGCTCTACCTGGGAAAGTTGCTGTTGCTGTTTGAAGGTTCCCTATTTCTTTAAGGCCTGTATTTATACTCCCATCTGCGCCACTGACAGATCGACTCAAAACCAAACTGGAACCATGTAAATGTATTATAACTCACTTTTGACTGCTTATATTCCAATTATATCGAAAAATATGCAAAATCCTCAATAATTGTAATCTAATTTATTATTTTGATAACTGTAAGCACAGTACCGTTGATATGCTAATTGATAATTATAATTTGAAAATCAAATGACCTTCAACACACCAGCCAGAAGGTTCAGTGTGTAAATACACCACCTAGTGCTCTACTGAACCATAGAAACCAGGAATGTCCCAGGTCTGACTCACGGTCTATGCTGAGTTAGATAATCTGAGCCAAAGCAACAGTTCAGAGCACTACAACTGGCAGCAGTCGCAGTTCTGTATCTTCATTACTGTCCAGGTAGACGATGGATGCCAGGATGAGACTTGTTTGTGATGCCCTCCATGTTGAATAGTCCATCAGTACTCACTGTCCAGCTCCACACCTGAGGAATAGCCACTTGGGTGAGGTCGTGGAGGGCAGTCAATGCCCACAGATCCGTACTCCAGCATAAGCCAGTGCTTCAGGAAAGATGGGGAGAGAAGAAAAAAAAACACAAGCCAAAAGAAAACTCTTCAGTTGCTGCTGTGGGTTAAGTTTCCACTCTTTTGGCTAGCATCCACTCTGCAAATACATCCTTTACCTCACATTCTGCCCTAGGAGAACTGGTCCTCTCCTCACTCTGAATCTATCTGTTAAAACATTCGGGCAGCTGAAGATTATATCGGGTACGCAGGCTTGGCTGGTCCAGGAGCGAGGCAGATTTGACGAGTTAAAGGAAAAGGGTTAAAAATAAATCATGTAAAGATCACATAATGCTTGTAATTCGTTATTTTCCATTTCTGTTTTCTATGGATTTCAAAACTTCTTGGAAACTTTTACGTTGTGATGTCATGCAGAGAACTAATTACTGACTTTCATGAACATTTTTAGGGAAAACATAGAATGCGAATTCTGAACAAGGCAAACGGAGAGCTCTGAACAACAAAGGGAGCTGTAATCTCAGTCTGAGCTGCGCTCCACACAATGCTCAGTTGTTCAATAGAATGTGCAGCCACTGTAAGACAATGAGGGCCTAATCTTCTGAGCTAAAGGATCAGGCATTTACACAGCAGTTTGCGCTCTTCCAGCCTCACGCAGTGAGCCAGCATTCTCTTTGCCACAGCATGACACCTCGGGCTCCCCAACAGCGAGTCCGAGTTGCCCATTTGTTCTGCGGCCTACAACAGTGGTGTCTGAATACATTGAAGGGACAGCACAGAAGTTTTGGATTATGGCTAATGTGCCACCCTGGGCCTATAATCTCTTCAGAGAACTGGGTCGAAATAAGTATCTGTTACAGAAACTGCCTTCATCTTACCCCCTTCTGAGTCGCCCAGCTCTGATACCTGACACTGAAACAACTGGGGCCATTCTGCACTAATCAGGCATTAGCTGCTAAAGCCGTATGGAGAACAGTTAATCTCCATATTTACTCCATCTGTGCACCTCAAACTGATTTACACTGGGCTTTGTAGATCAAAGGAACTTTGTAAAGTCAGATTATTGGGGTAAGGGGATGAAGAACTGTGCTAGTGGCCCAGCTATCCACTGATCTCATTAATGCTGCTAGAGTGTGTAAAAGACACTTCTTATTAGTTAACCCTCAACCAGTTGTTTAGTGTCTTCAAATCCAGTTAACACTTACTGCAGCATTCCTGAGCTGAGTTAGAGAGACTCTTTAATCTGTGTTACGCAGGACTGCATTTTTTCATATAATGTATATATGAAAAACGATGCAGTCCTATATAATGCAAATAGCCCTTTAAGATCTCTTAAACAACAACAACTTGCATTTATATAGTGTCTTTAACATAGTAAAATGTCCCAAGGCGCTTCACAGGAGTGTTATCAAACAAAATGAGACACATCTTTGTTGGGCTTTACTGAAAAATTCCCAACTTTAGCATTTATTGGGAGTTTGTGATAAATGATGCACAATACATATATTACACCAATGTTGAATGAGATTTTTTTTATAACACAAGATGCACAGTTACCATTGACATAACTTTAATGTCCTTAGGTTATTTGAAGAACCATGATCCAGAACCCCTTCCTTCTTTGTCAGTCACTTTGTTTAACAGGGAAGAGGGAGAACAGTAAATAAACATGTTAAGTACTTAATATATCGAATTGCACCAAAATACATTAAAAATATAAAGCCCCACTCCCTGTTGTTGAGTGGCTAAAAGCAATGCCTGGTTTGGTGCTGGGCTGTGCAGACCAGAAAGACCCAAGTCTGATCTCAGCTGAGGCAACCATTAAGATGCTACAATTGTTTTTCAGCAGCCTTGGACTATGAGGAGGAAACAAATCAACCTACTCTCATCATTGTTCAGGAAGCGTGTGTGTAAATAGATTTTGGGTAGGGACAAGATCAGACTTGACTGTGATGCCTTTTATGGTTAGATAATCTGGACATAAGTATGTCCAGCCTCATATATGAAAAATGGCCACCTGGATGAGTTACCAGAGGGCTGCTGACACCTTTGGAACTGTACCCCAGCAAGAGTCAGTGCCGTCAGGTGAAGAGGGGCCTCTTCAGTCGTCAGTGGCAGTGCACATGTAAGAGTAACTGATTCAAATTTCCCCGGGTTGCTGCTTGCCCCATCATTCACTGCAGCTCCCAGGGGTTAATTTTATGCATGCACTGCTGCTGATAACTGGAGCATTCTGCTTGGTCGCTTGCCTGACCCTCTGCCCACCAGCAAGTGCGGGTAAGTTTACAGTAAGTGTGACCAGAGGGAACATCTATTAAAAAACTCAGAGCATGTGCAATAGAAATGTAATTTGTATTTGGGATAATTGGGTGAGGTTTGCCGTTTCATGTACTTGTCCCAAAAAAGACAGTTGAAAGAGAACCTTGTCGATGGTTCTCACTGAGGGTGCCAAAAACCTTAAAGCATAAACCATCACTGAACTGGGGAAACAAATTAAATGGAAGAACTACTAAATAATCATCTGGAAAGAAAATAAAACACATACCAAGTGACTCCTCTCCTTTTACATTTGTACATTTGAAATGCATTTCTCATCATGTCTGCTCTTCCACTTCCCGCTCACTTGTCTCTCCAATTTATTTAATCCCATGAGTATTTAAAGTAAATTTTAGTATCTAAGAATGAATAAATGACACAGTGAAGATTATAAACTGCTTCCCATCAACTCTTCATATTCAGGTATAATAAAACATTAGCAGAAATTGTGGGTGTAACTAAACAAAATTGCTATTCCAGAAATTCGGGTCCCCACGGGTGAGTACGCGCTGTGTACTCATCCATAGGGCCACCGGAAGTGCCGGTTTCGCGCATGCACGGGAAACCGGAACTTCCGGTCTCGTGAAGGAAGGGGTTCGCGGGTCAACTGTGTGCGCGGGAGAGGCAGCGCGTACGCAGCGAACTTCGGCTTTTTTTTTTTTTTTAAACAGGTTTCTCCGTGCGGGTAAGTCCCTAGCAGCTGCGCGGGGAAAAAGCAGGCGCAAGGCCTGCTTTGAACAAGGTAAGTGGTGAATTAAGTAAAATTAAAACATTTTTTCCACAGGTTTATTATTTTTAAATACTTTAAAGAAAGGTAAGTTTATTTTTAGCCCTGTTAAAAACTGTAATTAATTTTTTCAAAAATTTAAATTGTTTGTAAGTTATTTTATGTAATTTATAGTTATGTTAAAAATGTGATTTAAAAAAAAAAAAATATTTGAAGTTTTAGTTAGGTTTTGGGGCCGATCTCTATTCATAGATTTGACAGGTCTTCCTGTCAAATCTATGAATGGAGATTCCCTGCTCCGATTGGCTCCCCATGGCCCACGTGATCCCAGGGGACGGTGCGAACTAACTGCGCCGCTGGGATCCGCGAGCACTGCACACCGGCAGCTGGAGGCGGCCCAGGATCCGAATTCCATGCGGGCCCACAGCACAACGGCAGGCGCGCTATGTAAGTGCACCCGCTATGCTTGCACCCGCGGGAAGCCTCCGACCCGAATTTCTGGCCCAATTATTTCTGATGTTACATTACTATTCTGTACAATGTTGATGAGTCTGCAGGGCATTCACGGAAGTCTGATTAGAAAGTTAATTAGCTTGAATCCAAATGAGCCCCCTGACATCATCAAGTGGTTTTCCCAAGACCCACCTAAGTAGTTGCCTTGCTATTTGCACAAGTCCTCAAAATCAAAACTTGAACTCGCTCAAGTGCGGCTGGATTGATTCCAGGGTGCAAAGTTTGTTAAATTGGCATTTTATGTTATGATGTCAATATGCATCGCCATATGTATATTTTTTGATAGCATATATTTATATCTAGCATGTGCTAGCTGTTCCCAATGAAGCGGACAAGGCAAAGGGAGGGAAACAACCTTACCTCCGGGGTGGAGGCTAACTACAGGAAGGCAGCAGGTTCAAGAGTCAGCCGTGGCTCAGTTGGTAGCACTCTCGCCTTGGAGTCAGAGGGTTGTGGGTTGAAGCCCCACTTCAGAGACTTGAGCACATAATCTGACACTTCAGTGCAAAAGTGAGGGAGTGCTGCACTGTCGGAGGTGCCGTCTTTTGGATGAGACGTTAAACCAAAGCCCTATCTGCCCTCCCAGGTGGATGTAAAAGATCACAAAGCACTATTTCAAAGAGCAGGGGAGTTATCCCCGGTGTCCTGGCCAATAGTTATCCCTCAACCAGCATCACTAAAACAGATTATCTGGTTATTCTCTCATTGCTGTTTGTGGGAGCAAATTGGCTGCTGCGTTTCCTACATTACAATAGTAACTACAGTTCAAAAGGACTTCATTGGCTGTAAAGCGTTTTGGGACGTCCTGAGGTCGTGAAAGGCACTATATATATATGCAAGCTTTTTTTAAATAAAAGAGTCACTAAGTGTGTTAGTTTTCAGGGCCCCCAGGTCATGAATATCAGAATGTAAATTCGGCCAAATCCAACATCTCTTCCTTTATTTTTCTCGAGATTGTTCTCTTTCTCTGAAGGGCTCTATGGGTGGCATCTCACCCATTAGATTATTCTTCATGTGTGGGCCTGGACAGTGTCAGCAGGCTATTTGACTGCAGTGAATATCACAGCTGAGCCTGATCTGGTTTTGATCCGAACGTGCACAATTTCCAGCAGAAGTCACTAAACAGTGATCAGGAGCTGGAGCCCGAACCGATTATACCCGTGACACTAAAACCAATTGCAGCGTACAATAGCCCACCTCAGCGAAGATCAATACCCACCGAAGTTCGAAGCTGGAACCTTTGGGTCTGTATGGCCATTGGGCAAACTCAACATCCTTTTCTAAACAAAACACACCAAGTGGCGCAAACCCTGGATCTGCAACACAAAGTTTTGAAACTACTATAGCCTAAACCTTAGTGCAGTGTAGATTACTGCACTCTACAGGGTTTTAGAAATTACAACATAGCTACATAGGGCTTTAGATTAATTCATAGCACTTTGTGCTTCAGGAAACCATTTTGCAATATAAGCTCAGATATTGGGCACTTCTTATGTCAGTGTGGTAAAATCCTATCATGAAACAAAAGTACATCAGCGATGTCCCAAGTGAAAAAGATCATTACCTCCCAAGGTCATGGAAGTTGCCTCCTTGTGAAGACTGCTCTTGTAGGGTAGGACCATTGCCTTTAGACTTTCTGCACTAGTATGTCATTAGGGCATTCAAGCTCAATCAGGCATATATAGTGCTAAACGGTTAAATTAAAAATGCTTTTGGCAAGTAATTTTATTCACTTAGCCGTTCTATTCTTTTATCAGTTTTAACTGTTGTATTATGTTTGGCAAGAAGCCAGCACTGGAATGCAAACTGGATTGCAATGACAGACTGTAAAAACAGTCACAGTTATGGATAGCTGAAAATGTATTTATGTTGTTTACTTCATTACACTTTACAGTGCAGTACAAATGTTTAAAAAAGCAGCTATAAACACATATAAATCACCTCTAGCAATACCGAACAGTATTTAACAGTCAATATTTTTATTTTTTATTTTTTTATAAACTGTTCACAATTAACGCTCGCCATTTAGTTGGAGACACCTCTAGCTTATAGAACACTCAACATGCGTCCTATGATGCAGGATGACATTCCAGGTAACGTCTCTATTTAGCAAAACACTCAATATTTTCGAATTTTGATGGGCATGGGATTGCAGGCCTATCCTCTAAATCTTCAGCATTATTGCCTTCAGATGTGGACCTTTCATCAAGCCCAACAGATTCAACAATTTCAGAATTACTATGCTCCCAAAACACTCAAGTCTGTCGTTAATTCTAATGATTCTGGTGCTTGAACAGCATTAATCACAGGAGCTTCCATATTCTTATCCAGTCAAAATCCTGCTGCATTTTCATATCACCTCTGGGTGTATTTCTCTCTGTGCTTGCACCATCACATGTATGGCATCCAAAATTGTCACCTGTTTGGACAGTTCCTTCGCTGATGCAGCGCTTCCGCTATCAACTGCTGCAAGTATTCGGAATGAGCATCCTTTTCCAGTAAATTCTGAACGATTCCCTGATCTAGAGGCTGGATTGGCAATGTTGTATGGGGGAGGGGAGGGGGGGCGGCATGAAAATCAGCTTCAGGTTAGACAACACCACATGTGGATGAGTGCTACAATTGTCAAGAGCCAATGGCCCCAAATTACTGGAAAAATAATGGTGAATTAACAGCTTCCACCATTATTAGTTTGCAAAAAAATCCAACAATTTGTAGCGAAGAGACACACCATGAGTTCCGATTCTTCAGAAATTGCTGCATGATTTGTGCCGCGTTGCCGTTAGCCTTGACAAAAACCTGAAAACATTTCAAATTTGCCTTGAGCCTCGCCATTGAAATTAATTGCACGTCATGAAATTGCTGGATTTGAGCCATAAGTGTGAATTAATCTCGCCGCTGCTATTTAGGGTTGGTAATTCATGTCATTATGACCCGTTAATGACGTGATTTATGGTCCCGACCTGAATGGAGGCTCAGAAAGGGAACAAATGAGTCTCACTCCAGCAGGTAGTGAATTGTTCCTAGATAATTTTTAAAACTTTATTTTAATCTATCGTGGCAGTCTTGCCACCCACACTTCTGCTGGTGTCAGAAGGCAATATTTTTCAGGATGCAAAGCTGTTTTGACACTCAGAAATGCAAAGTAGATAGATTTCTTTCAGAAAATAATTTTGGGATACAGTGAGTAAGAATGTTTGTACACGTCGCACACTTACCCTGCCATTCACTCATTATTAACTTCTCAAGAACCAATACAACACTTCCCAAACACAACTGGGCTACAATTTTCTCTTCTGCCTGTTATTTTTAATTTTTTTCTTACTTTTCTTGTGTCTCTTTTCTCTCTCTTTTGATCTATTCTTTCTTTTCCTCTTGCTTTCTCTTTCAGTATCTAATTTGACTCGAATTCACCCTATTTCCTTTTCAGTTGTTTGCTCTGTTTCTTTCTCTATCCTTAAATTTCATTGGTTAAGGAGATAGATCATTGGACATAATGTTCATGAGGTCCCAGATGCGAAGTTGACATCACTGCGGCATTATCAATTCGCATTTGCAGTGCGATCTGAAAGGTGAGGGGGAAAGTCCAATTCACGTCAGTCACCACG
Organism: Squalus acanthias; assembly: GCA_030390025.1. NCBI lineage: Eukaryota > Metazoa > Chordata > Chondrichthyes > Squaliformes > Squalidae > Squalus > Squalus acanthias. The sequence continues at coordinate 47,281,911 of CM059435.1, forward strand.
AGATGTGCCACTCCAGCGACTTCTGGGCCAGTAACATTTTCTTTCTTTTTTGTTGCACAGGTTTGTTTAACTTCTGTAACCACTCTGCGGTCATCTGACTGTTGCTGTTTGCTCTGTATGTCACTTGCATTTGCTCTGAATCACCACCGCAAAAGCATAGTGGATTCTTGTTTTTGCTAACAATTAAAAAGTCCATTTTTTCCAGAGCCATCTGAGTTGGGGCACAACATGAATGTATGTCTGGCACGTGCTTTTTTTTTTAACTGCGATTTTGGATTCTGTTTATAAGGACAAAGTTCCCTCGGGAATTGCTCTGAGAGACCTGAATCATCATCAGTTGTAAATTTCAGATGGGGCATAACTTCTGATGAGATCCAGTGTTTCCAATGCTCTGTTGCTGGTTGATCGGCATCATGAGCCTTTTTAAAGGCAATGTTGTGTCTAACTTTGAAGTGAGTCAGCCATTGTTAGGACCAAAATCTGACTTACCTGCGTAAGCGGTCCATTTATTGGAATGTCAGCTGCACAGGCATTCTTAAACCAGCGCAGCAGAGCAGTTTCTACTGAAGTGTCATTACCTCATCTTCCATTTTCTTTGAGGGTTTGCATTCTGATGCCATTCATCCATAATTTGATCTTTATTTTGCGACAGATTTGCGGCTTTGATACACCAAACTGTATTTCACTCTGGGAAGCTTTCAGCCAATTCAGCTGTCCAATTACTTTCACTTCATCAGCGAGAGTGAACCTTCTTCTTCTTTAGAGGTAGCGTTGCCATTATTCCCAGAGACAGGGTTTCTGCCAGCTTGTTGCCAAAGGGTTTGTGCGCCGCTAAAACATGGGTAAATTATAAGCATCACAAAGCTTGAGCATTAGCCCCTGATGAGGCGGTTTTCCCATCTAAACAAAAGTACTGGTCACACTGATTGCCGAAAATGCTTGAGTCCTAGCACCTGATAAGGTGAAAGAGACGGAAACATCATGAAATTGGTTACTAGCCGATTTTCATACCTAGACAACAACACTTGTAAGAAGAGCTCAACACTGATTCGTAAAAAAAGGCTCAACACATCGGCTTTAGCAAGGCAGTAGAACATTTAAATGAATAAATTCAGACTTTTGCAATTTGTTTAACCATTTCATTCATTTAACAGGGACACGTATCATTTGAAAAGATAGAAAAGGGATTTGTGCATGGAGATTTTATTGTCTTCAACGTTTTATTTTTTTTAATCAGTTATTCATTTAAGCGGTCTTGACTGAAGTGCCTTACTCCACTGTCAATGCATACGACCACAGTGATAGTGCAGGTCCACAAGGGAACTTACCAATCCAGTATTTGGAGCTACAATGCTGCATTGCCAGCTATACTCCTGAATTCTGGCTTGATTACACACTGATTGACTAACTGCTGTGAAAATCATGAGCCCACCTGTCCAAAACCTAATCAGCCTGGGAGAGAGGCAATGCAGATGGAAAGGCTGCAAAAGTATTCCTGCCAAATAATTAGATCTGATCCTGCACCACCAAGAGATTTCTAAGGATGCAAAATCCATCAACAATGGCTTTATCTGAGGGAGAATTCTTTGGAATATCACTGTGCTGACAAATTGAGCTGTAGTCACCTCATCAGGAGTCTGACTTCAGAGACTACAAAGATGGTGGCTGCTCTCTAAGACACAGTAACCTTTCAAAGCTTACATTTCCTTGTGGTTGGATAATCATGAGCTATAACTGATGAATAAATCTGCATTTACACAGTGTCAATGCAAAATGCAGATGTAGCTTTGGGTGCTTATCCACCCAAAAGCAGCGACATAACTCAGAAGACTATGAAGCACAAATGCGGTGAGGTTTGAGACCTCCTGAATGAAGCTGGGCCACATTGGTTTGAGTTTCCAAAAAGTGCAGTATAACTCCAGCCTTGCTTAACCATATGTTCAGTATAATAATGATTTGTTCAATTGATTAATTTGAGATATGTTCCACTCTGATGTATTTTATTTATATTTTCATGTAATAAAATAAACTTGTAATTTAGGAAAAGTTGACAGAAGTATCTGCCTTAACTCGCTTGTGCTGCTACATTTTCCACTCTGTTCCTTTGTCTTGTTCAAACTAACACTTTAGGTTTTATGCTCTTCCTCTTCTCATTTCATGTTATTCCTTTTTTGTAATGCTTTAGTTTGTAGCCATCAAAGCTGCTTCAGAGTAGTATGGCAAGACTTACTGTTCTGTGTATAATTGCTAATCTAATTAAAGTGACAAAATAAAAAGTTCAGTGGGTGATGGTTAAAGAAATACATCAGCTAGCAATGATTATTAGAAGTCTATTTTTTCTCTTGCTATCCCCGCACCCCCCCTCCCGAAAGCATCAACTCTATGTTGGGGTATTATTGATGTGTAAATCTAAACAACAACTGACAGCATCGACAGGCTACTTGACTGCATGGGGCACCTCAACGGAACTTAATCCTGACCTCATCCAACATCTCCACTCACCTACTTCCAGCAGGATTCATTGGATAGCAGTCAGGAGTGGGAGCCTTGGCTGACATCCCCACCCCAGTCCTAACTGGCACTGAAGCCAACTGTAGTACCCCTACCATCATCTCAATTAAAATCAGCTAACTCAGCACAGACCAAGGATCAGAGTTTCCCCACTGTTCGAATCAGCGACTCACTGGACACACTTGCTGAGCCATCAGGGGAGTTCAGGGGAAATCTGTTTGTAATCATTTTCAAAGTGAGTTTAATTTTGCACCATCTGTCAGTCATATAACATTTTCACTGTTGCATTGAGTCTGCTCAAAGCAATGTCAGGATACGTGTGAGGAACAAAGAAAAACAAATTCACAAGTCTCTCTGCTTTAGGAGATAAACTGGGAAGAATAAGCAAAGAGTGGAACAAGAGAGACACACAGGCAAAGGCTTAGTTAGTGCAGCTTACCATAGAGATATACTAACACACATATCTAGAAATATTCAAACTGTGCAGTATTTCCAAGCATTTTCTAATAATGTACATTGAGAGGTGCTCTTGCCACATACCAACTGGTGCATAATTAGTGCATATTTTAAATAACATGATTAATTAATTGTTCGTTTAATCTCTATTAAGCAATACTGATAAATGGCTATTCCAAAGAGATTCCTTAACAGATTAAAAATATTTATAAGCCAACCTCTCTGATGCTGTAACTGATCTCATTCAGGATGGCAGTCAGGGCACCACAATGGTCTCAGCACCATTAGGTTAGACAGAGGAAAACCAGCCAGCGTTCCCATTCCTGATCGTCTTCTAGTGACCTTGCTGGATAGTGGTCGTAGTTGAGAGCAGAATTAAGCTTGGCTGTGATATCTGTAAATGGTCGAATAGCCTCCCAACATTTATCAGCTAGACTCACACAAAGAACGGCCACTAGTACAATCCAGTTAAGTGTCCTGGTTAACATTCATCCCTCAACCAACATCACCAAAACAGATAATCTGGTCATTTATCTCACTGCTGTTTGTGGGACCTTGTGTGCAACTTGGCTACCACATCTGCTTACAAAACACCAGCGGCTATACTTCAAAAGTAATTTATTGGCTGTGAAATGCTTTGGGACTGCCTGAGGATACAAAGGGTGCTATATAAATTTTAAGTTCTTTCTTTACCTTTTGTTACCTCTAAACTTGACTGTTCCAATGCTCTCTTGGCTGGCCTCCCATCTTCCACCCTACATAGACTTGTGCTCATCCAAAACTCTGCTGCCCGAATCTTGACTCGCTCCAAATCTCATTCACCCATTACCCCGTGCTTGCTGACCTACACTGGCTCCTGGTCTGAAAACGCCTCAATTTTCAAATCCCTCCACGACCTCGTCCCTCCAAATCTCTGTTACCTCCTCCAGCCCTACAAGCCTTCGAGATCTCTGCGCTCTTCCAATTCTGGCCTCTTGCACATCCCCGATTTTAAGCCTTGGCCCCAAGTTTTGTAATTCCCTCCCTAAACCTCTCTGCCTCTTTTAAGATGCTCCTTAAAACCTATCTCCTTGATTAAGCTTTTGGCCATCTGTCCTGGTATCTCCTTCTGTGGCTTGGTATCAACATTTTTTTTGCTGATATCGCTCTTGTTAAGCGCAGAGACACGTTTTACTACGTTAAATGCACTATATAAATGTAAGTTGTTGTCGTTTACCTTACTTTTCCATTTGTAGGAGAATTCTTGGTTACTTATTGGTAAGCAGCATCAATACATAGGCAGAAAGTAGAGTTACAGATTTAAAACATGTGGTTCTCAAAAGTCTAAGCCTTTTATCTCTATTAGGTGGGGGAATACTTTATATTGTGAAAATGAAAATCTTTCTTAATGAAAACATCAAACTGAACACATTACTTTTTTTACACTCCAGAGTCCAACTACACAAATATACATCAAAGAGTTTGAGTCTTTCAGTGTGCTGTATTTACCACATCCATTTATTAAATTCCTGATCTGTGCTATTTTAACATAGTCAGTCAATATAAAATAAACAAGTTAGTGTCCATGTTGAAATAGTGCAGTCAGGAATTTATGCAAATACATTACAGGTTCATTGAAAATAGCCCAGAGGGAATTAGGTTCACAACAGTATTGTGGTGGCGTAATGTGTTTCGATGCACTAAGAGTGGTTACATTGGGCTCTGACACACTGTTCGTGGTTTATTGTGGGCTTGCCTGATTGCCTCTGATTTTTTTCTTTGATTTTCTACCTTCTTCTCCTGAAGGCTTTGTTTCCTTCCTAAAGGTACAGTTCAAAGGTGGCAGTTGGCCCTCACCCAGCATCCACATACAAACAACTCCAGCAAAGGTTGTTATGGCCAGTTGTAGAGTGCTTATTGATGCCCAAGCCAAGAAGAGACTAGGGACCAAACCTGGGACCTTCCTGCGCAATGATTAGGAACTTGGCCATGGTCTCAGATAAACTGGTGGATAAATCACCTAGTTCAGGCCACTCAGCCACATATTGGTAGCCAATTAATTAGTCATTTTGGCAGAAATCTAGACGGCATTGGCTAAAGAGCTGCCTCACCTGCAGATCTGCCCTATATACAATGCGCTCTAAGTAACAACAATCCAAACAGAGGAGATACAATGGAATTTTGCCCATGAAAAAAAATACACCATGCTATAATATGTAAATATAACTTTATTTAAGATTGGTAACACAAGTAACACAATTTGTTGGTATAACAATTGGTTGTAGACATTTCGACCTTGACAATTACTGATTTGCCAAAAAGAAAACTGACCTGCCCGAACATAAAATACAGATGAACAAAAACTGAAAAGCACAGCTTTGTAAGGCTTGCTGAACTTCCAGGTATTTCTGCCGCTACTTGGGATCATTTACAGCACTGGCTGAGGAACACACCTAGTGCTGTAACTCGAGACTGAATAGTAAAGCCATCAACTTTTTCATTGTATTATATATAAAATTAACGAGTTCCTGAGCAAATGCTCTATTTAATGAACAATTTCATTTATTGGGTCTCTATTAACCAACATGTTTTGTATAAACATCTCATGTACCTGTCTTTTGTTTAAGAAAAAGACAAGATTGCTGAGTCAATACTAACTAATTTCATAATAAAATATTAACCATTTAAGAGCTGAAATAGCAGTTATGGACCATAGGTAGCAATGAAAATTACAGAAGAACTTAGAATGTTTTTTGGAGGGATTTCAGTTATGTGGAGAGACTGGAGCAGCTGGGATTGTTATCCTTAGAGATCAGAAGCTTAAGGGGAGATTTAATAGAGGTATTAAAAATGCTGAGTGTTTTTTTATGGAGCAAATAAGGAGAAACTGTTTCCACTGGTGGGTGGGTCAGTAACCAGAGGACACAAATTTAACATAAGTGGAAAAAGGACTAGAGGGTGATGACATTTTTTTTATGCAGCAAGTTGTTCTGGAATGCACTGCCTGAAAGGGTGGTGGAAGTAGAATCAATAGTAACTTTCAAAATTGAATTGGATAAATACTTGAAAAAGGAAAAAACTGCAGGGCTATGGGGAGAGCGGGACTAATTGGATGGCTCTTTCAAAGAGTCGGCACAGGCACGATGGGTCAAATGGCCTCCTTTTGTGGTGTAATATTCCATGGTTCTATTCTCAACCAATTTACAGCGATATGATGCCTGATTATTATTATGGCTTCTAATATTCATAAGAACATAAGAAATAGGAGCAGGAGTAGGCCATTCGGCCCTTCGAGCCTGGTCCACCATTCAACAAGATCATGGCTAATCTTCTACCTTAACTCCACTTTCCTGCACTATCCCCATATCCCTTGGTTCCCTTAATATCCAAAAATCAATCGATCTCTGTCTTGAATATACTCAACAACTGAGCATCCACAGTCCTCTGGGGTAGAGAATTTCAAAGATTCACAACCCTTTGAGTGAAGAAATTTCTTCTCAGCTCAGTCCTAAATGGCCAACCTCATATTCTGAGACTGTGACCCCTGGTTCTGGACTCCCCAGCATCTACCGTCAAGCCCCTTAAGAATTTTATACGTTTCAATGAGATCACCTCATTCCTTCCTACATTTTGTAGATATTCGTTCCCATGAACAGTTATTTAATTCAACATTTACCTGTAAAATGGTACTGGTATTCAGTTGTACCCTGATAGACAACTGTGCTCCTATATTAGAATTCAAAGTTTAGAATTATATGGGTTGGGAAATTGTACACTTAAAAAAAGGGATGTTGTCAATGAGGTAAATATTCATTTTCTGGTGGAGCAAACTGCTTACCCATTACGGAACTCACCTCATTTCATTTATAAGAACGTAAGAAATAGGAGCAGGAGTAGGCCATTCGGCCCTTAGAGCCTGCTCCACCATTCAATAAGATCATGGCTGAACTTCTACCTCAACTGCACCTTCCTGCACTATCCCCATATCCCTTGATTCCCTTAGTATCCAAAAATGTACTGCTCTGTGTCTTGAATATACTCAACGACTGAGCATCCACAGCTCTGTGGGGTAGAGAATTCCAAAGATTCACAACCCTTTCAGTGAGGAAGTTTCTCCTCATCTCATTCCTAAATGGCCAACCCCTTATTTGGAGACTGTGTTCTAGACTCTCCAGCCAGGGGAAATATCCTCCCAGCATCTATACTGTCAAACCATGTAAGAATTTTATATGTTTCAATGAGATCACCTCTCATTCTTCAAAACTCGAGGGAATATGGGCTTAGTCTACTCAATCTCTTCTCATAGGACAATCCCCTCATCCCAGGAATCAGTCTAGTGAAACTTCGTTGCACTCCTTCTAAGGCAAGTATATCCTTCCCTAAGTAAGGAGACCAAAACTGTACACAATACCAATGTTCCCTGTAATTTCTTTTTGGTGTGCAAGCCCTTTAACTGGCTGCGCGGCCCATTCAATTTTTCGTGCATGCGCGATTATTTACATTGAAAAGCCAGAGAGCGGCCTGCGTGAGACCTCCAGACTGCTGCGCAGCTGCGCAGTTTAGCGGGAACGTTGCACAGTACGCAAGGTGTGGTCTCACCAAAGCCCTATATAATTGTAGTAAGACTTTTTTACTCTTATACTCCAATCCCTTTGTAGTAAAGGCTAAGGAAATAATGAAATCTTCTGATGCTCTTCAATCTCCCAGTATGAGTACGTTATGCCTTCCTTTGGTTTTAATACTGATTCAATGAAATGCTCTCTGCAGTACATAATCATCTCATCATTTAAACAATATAACAGTAAGCAATTTTGCTAATCACATAGAAATTGCAACCAGTCTGTATTTGTGCTTGTCTCAATACAAGCAGTAGTCTTAATCCCATGTGCTCTCTGTTCCCATATAACTTACTTTCCCTTTCCTTTAACACCTATCTAAACTATTCTTAAATAGTCCCTGCGTCAATCACCAACTCTAGTAGAGAATTCTACAGCCTCACAGTCCTTTGTGTAAAAAAAAGTTTCTTCTTCTCTATCCTAAATCTCTCACATTTAATCTGATATCTATATCCCCTCATTTAGAGCCGTCAATCGTTGGAAACAGTCGGCTTCTAATTATTCTGTCCTGTGCATTCGTATTTTTAAACACCTCTATCAAATCACCCCATAATCTCCTCTGTTCTAATGAAAACAGCCCAAATTTTTCAAGTCTTTCTTTATATTTGTATTTCCTCATACCAGGCAACATCCTAGTGAATCTGCACTGTATCCTTTCTATTGCCTCAACATCCTCCTCATATTGTGGAGTTCAAAACTTCGCAATACTCTGACTGTGGTCTTACAAGGGTATTATATAGATTTAGATTTACATCTTAACTTCTATATTCCAAATCACTTGCCATAAAACCAGTATTCCATTAGCTTTTTCTACGGCCTTATCCACTTGAGGTGCTGCTTTTAATGTCTTGTGAACCTGAACCTCCAAATCTCTCTGCTCTTCCAAATCACCCATTTCCCCCCATTCAAAGTATAATGCACCATCACTATGAATAAAATCATTACATGAGCTGGCATAATCTTACACCAAGTCCTTCAAAGGATGTAGGGGGCTGATAACAGAGTGTATAGTTCAGGTCTTTGGAGACCATCGAGGATCACATAACACCTCTGCTGTTAACATTAAAGAAAATAGTGCCAAGTACAAACAGTTTAGAGCCAGCTATACTATAAACTTTACTTCCCACAAATTCTGTCATATTCTGTCTCTTTCAGGATGCTGTCAGTTACATGGCAATATGCACATTTTATTTCATAGTTAGATATTTTTATATTTCCAATCTACCTTTGATGTTTTTGAAATATTTTTAATTGGACAAGACATTTTCCAGTATGTCTACTCCCAGCTACCTACTAGTCACTGCAGGGTTCTAGGGCACAATGTCTTTGAATTAAGATGTCACTTTGACTCAGAGGCTGGTGTCTGCCAAGAAACTGCTCTCGGGGAGTTTGTCACCTGGTACCTGATTAAACAAGTTCCCCAACCACCCACCCACCACCACCCCACCCCCCCCACCCCCACCTTAGCTCAAATAACAACTTGTATTTGAAAAGGATAAAGAAGCAGAAATTCTTTTTCTACATCACCCTCTTATGGAAAAGGCCACATCATCACTCACTAGTGCAATTTCACATATACATTCATTAAATGCAAAGCTTTCAGAAAAAACAATCATATTTTGAAAAAGCTCAGAACTAATTCATCGCTACATATTTTGTAACTGCATGGAACAAAATGCATTTGGCAGGATAAGTGTAGCATTCCTGCAGCCTTTTCTTCTGCTTTCCTTGTCATTTACTGCTCGATGATACAGAACAGTTGTACTTCAATATTAATCTGAATAACACATATCCTCTGATTTTCCTGTTATCGCATCAATTCCTGAAAGTCATGACTCCAGGAAGCTACAGTCTTCGGGCACCTCATCCAAGTGGACATTTTCCATATAGGAGCCATGTACTGGTGGTTTATTTGAACTTTGGACCAACTCAGCTGAGCCTGACTCTGTCCTCCCTCTACATCCATACTTGTGCACTTCCAGTAGAACCACTGGATAGCGATTGACAGTACCTCACTTCTGCCTATTAATAACCGAACAACTCAACAAACAGCAGGGATCAGACCTGAGATTGTTCTGGTCAGCATAGCTCAGTGGCATACCACACAATGGAGTTACAAAGTAAGGCTTCAAGAGGTACTTTAACCTCCAATACATGTTAACTCAATGTATGAAAAAATATACTGTTTAAGCCAACCTGAAGAATCCACTCCAGGCTCAATCTGTCCACATTTTGGAGTTGATACTATACAATTGCAAACCTATAGTGATATTGGGATCTTACTTTGGTGGCAGTCGCTCGTATCCAAACAGGGACACATCAGAGAACCTGTACAGCTCAATTCCTCGCATGTGGGCTCAGGTACTGTATTAATGTTGCAAAATATAGACTTGAAGTAAGGTAATGTAAAGTGGAGTCATGTAGAAACTCCTCTTTACTACTCTAAAGCTGCAGTTATACTGTCTGTCACTTTCATATTGATCAGAAACGGTTTCAGGTAGGAATCGATGCAAAAGAGGAACTATATCTTGGGTATCAGAGCCTGATCTGATGCAAAGAGCACTAAAGCCAAGCAGCACGCCAAAAGGTTGTCCCACACAAGTTTAAATTTGCACCAGCTGTAGAATAACTCCAGTAAGGCTGATCCTACTGTAATCAGTATAAATCCAGTCTACCAACGGCATATCCCACCTCATATGAAACCAGTAGCTGCACGTAATCACAGCCCTAGCATGACTAGAAGTAACAGTGTACACTAGGTTACATCACATGTTTGCACTAAGTGACATATTTATCCCTTTACAAAAGCATAAAGGATATAATCATGTACATTATTGCAGCGCTGTTCAGAAAAAAACATGGAATAGGCAATGATGGGGGTATTTACACTCAACTTTCTTGCAACTTTATTTTACCGTTCACGGGGGCAACATCCAGTGTAGTCCTGCTTCATGCCTGTCTGCATTTGGGCTTGCTACATTTTATATTATAATGCAGTGATCATGTTGTATTCAATTAAATTGGCCCTCTTGCAGATTAAATCTTGCCAGACAACTGTTGGTATTTGAACATCAAGGGGCCTATTTCCCCTGAACTGGACAATCACAATTCTATGTAGAAAGACAGATAGAACTATAAATCTTTATTCCCTAAATGCGGTACAATACGTTAACCACAATTGATTTATTTTCCACTCCAGGTTTCACTCCGGTTTTCTCCCCTTCCCAAAGTCCCTGATTCTGGTTAAGATATGGGTGCATGCAGCCTTCCAGTACTTCCCCAAATGACCATCCTCACGTGTGACACTACTGCACATTGAGGGTGTTTGGCCTGGAGGCCAGCAGGATGGAGCCGAATCACTGTCCTCTCAGACAGGCATCATACATGCTCACGACTGAACCTTTGGGAGCTACATGGATAACAGATTTATGGAAGGATGGAGTACAATAGTGTTGGGTCAGCACCCATCCCTTTTGTGATGTAACAAAATGGCTGGGTGAATGTACATTAACATTACTTGGATGGAAGGGCTTTTTTGGAGACTTTTAATTGTCTGGACAGTTATCCTTACAGGCACTGAAATTCACTTGTTAAAATGTTGAGCTTTCTCCTACCCAAAATCTAGGCTCAAATGTGTAGATTGCAAATAAGACAGGTTCAAAGAAAATCTTACAAGCACCACAGAAAAGAAAAACATATCAAAACTAGGTGCAGAATGTAAGAACCGCCCCCCCCCTTGATTTCAGTAATCATGACCCTTCCAGCCCATGAACAAGGTTCCCGATTCCTGAATTTATGATGGAAGGCAGGGGAAACAGAAAACACTAAAATGTGTGCAAACTAACTTTGCATTTGTGAAACCAATTAACCTGCCAGTTATTACATAACATCTGTTTAAATAACACTCTAGTGGGGAAGATTCCTTTGGTTTGTGTGTGTAGCAACATTATACAGTGGGAAAATAGGACCCTAAAATACAATTGCTTACTGAGCATGGACTTGCTGTTGAATGCTGATATTAGTTTAACAAGCCAAAATATGTGTAGTTCATAAAAACAATACTGACTTATTCGAGCCACACTTTCTAGTTTACTGAAGTGCCTTATCTGGAGAACTTGCGCACAGCTTTGTACGATGTCGGTACAGACAGAATATGGAGCCATCTTTGTCCTCCGTTGCCAGATTCTCTACTGAACCCCAATTCTTTTTACTGCTTCCATAGCTCTTTGGCAGGAAGAGTCCAGCAAGTTTTCGGTTCCGTCGTTCTCCCCGGGACTGCCGGAATTCTACAACATGAGAAAGGAGATCAGTTACCACCTGAACAATAAATGCAGGAGAGCACATTTACTGCCAGGCTGTATAGAAGTAATTCAAAGCAAACTACAAATATTACTAAAGCTAACAAGATTGTCCCAAAAAGGAAAGATTATTGTATGAAAACACAATTAGAGTGTTCCTTTTAAATTGAACCCCGTATTCACATTCAACTCCTGCTAATTCAGTCAATTTTTGTCTGGCTTCACCCTCTAAAATTCTAATTAGAGTAATTCAAATTAAGCATTTAAATGCCACAGGTGACTTAAAAAAAATGCAATTCAAAATTTGAATTCTCCAGTAATTAGAATTAAGTAACTTCAAATTAACAGAAGTCGACTGTATCTAAAATTAACAAAGTTGTTTTCACAGTCTAGAAAACTGGTTTTATTATACTGCCAAGGAGGATGTTCTTCAGTGCAGTACACACATATCCGTTATCTGTTTTATCAAATTAATTTACATTTTACTTTTTTATAAAAGCTTTGTACTACATATAGTTTTTACAGTAATTGTATATTTTTAAAAAATCCAACTTTTCTCCCTGCCTCTTTTGAAGTTAGGACCTCTTGTTAATGTATGATTTGGGTGAGGACAGGGTCAGGTTGTGATGCCCACACGATCAAATAGTCTACCAACATTCACTGACCAGGATCACACATGAATAATAGGTTATATGTGGGTGAGGTATAGTTTACACCTGTCAAAATATACTCCAGGAAGGAATCAATGTGTTCAAGAACAGAACATAGAACAGTACAGCACAGTACAGGCCCTTCGGCCCTCGATGTTGTGCCGAGCATTGTCCGAAACCAAGATCAAGCTATCCCACTCCCCTATCATTCTGGTGTGCTCCATGTGCTTATCCAATAACCGCTTGAAAGTTCCTAAAGTGTCCGACTCCACTATCACAGCAGGCAGTCCATTCCAGAGGTGGGAAAATTATTGAAAAGCAATTGTGTGACCAGATCAATCTTTACACTGTTAGATTGACTGGTTGAGAATTGGTCTTTGAAGCCAATTTCAGTCAAAGAGTTTAGATTAGGCTCCCTCCTATAAATGGGCAGTGAAATTTGTACGGCAGAGGAAATTAGGTAAAAAAAAACAATTTTAAATTAAACAGCCTAGAAGAACGTATCAAATTGACCGAAAAAGTTTGTTCATTAAAAGCTTTTTAAAAAACAGAGAAATGGGCTAAAAAAAAGGTTACAGTGAAAGTGTAACTAGTTTTTTTTTTTGAGTGTATTAATATTGCATTAATGTTACAGCAACATTGACTGGTGACAATAGAGTACCTCTATTACTGTAATATTACAACTTGTTTCAGTGTTGTGGTGTGCGAGATGAAAAGTTGAAAAAATAGCCAGCCCCTGCCAGCAGTTTATCTATTTAAAGCTTAAGAATAGATGTGGTTTACTGTTGTTGTTACATTTTACCATCAGCATTTTAGGGCTAATATGAAGTTCTTTATTTGTTTTAACACTAGGACAGCTACAGAACAGGTTAGCATGTTGAAAAATAAAAATCAATTGTTATCCAGTGATTGATAATTATAACAGTGGACACTTATTATAAAAGTGTTTGTTGTGTCAGAATAACTCAGATGGCAACGAATGGCACATCATCCTGTTGCAGTCTGAAGAGTAGACCCAGATATTGAATTGCTTCTGATGCTCATGTTGTTATGAACCAGCATGAGGTTACTTCCAGAGTGTGAGGCAGATGAAGAGCCAGGTTTTTTTTGGTGTGCAGATGGAGTATCCCACTTAGTGGCACAGCTGAAAGCTAATGAAACTGATCCCACACAAATCAACTGGAGGTTATAAAGTCAAACCACGTCTGCAGTATTATGGGACTGGCTTATCTGCAATAATATCAAGATACCCAATATTCAATTTCACTTTTCTTTACAAAATTTTGCAATAACCTAGTAATTAAACTTTGTCCTAAACCTGTGCAACACCAAACTGAGACATTGCAATCAGTGCATTATGAATGAGAAAACAGGAGAGGGAAATTATCTAGCGGCAATTCAAGCTCTATTAGAATAACTTACAAACATGGGCTCTTGACAGCAACATGCATTTACATCTGTCAAAATAAAATGTCTGAAGCATTATACACAAGCGTTATCATCACATTCTTTACTGACAGCTACGCATTTAGTCATTCCAGTGGAATTCAGGAGTACTGCACCATGGTGAGTTACAATGATTGATAGACTTACTGTTTATTATTTTAGTTTGCTTTAATACTGTAAAATAAAGCTAAAAATACACTATCTGAATAGAAGTGCACAGAAAATAATTTGATGAGTCTGTTCAGGTAAACAGGTCGTCTTAAAAGAAGGAAAAGAAAGACTTGCATTTATATAACACGTTTCACAACCTCAGGATGTATTAAGATCTTTACAGCCATTGAAGTGCAGTCACTGTGGCAACGCGGAAGCCAATATATATGTGCACAGCAAGGTCCCACAAACAGCAATGGGATAATGATCAGATAATCTGTTTTAATGATGTTAGTTGAGGGATTATTATTGGCCAAGACTTCGGGGAGAACTCTCCTGCTCTTCTTTGAAATAGTGCAATGGTATCTTTTACGTTCACCTGAGGGGGAAGACAGGGCCTCGGTTTAATGTCTCATTCGAAAGACGGCACCTCCGACAGTGCAGCATTCCCGCAGTGTCAGCTGAAATTTTGTGCTGAAGTCCCTGGAGTGGGTGCTACGAACTGAGCCATGACTGACACAGTCTTAATTAAAGATGTTTCTCATGTTGCAAAATACAGCTTCAGAGACAGCTGATAGTACAGAAAGTCACATAACCAAACATCAACAATTAAGAGGCACTTACATTCAAATCCATTTTATATAGAACATACATTTGGCCCAACCAGTCTATGCCAGCGTTTATGCTCCAGTCGAGCCGATTCGAATTATATTGTAATCCATTTTGTAAGTACAGGAAACTTTCGTTTATCCGGCACCGACGGGACCGGCGTGGTGCCGGTTGATCGAAAGTGCCGGATTACAGAGAGGTATACTTACCAAGGTACGAGAGCCCCGTACACGGCCACAGGCTGAACAATTGGGACCCGGAGAGGGAAGGTAAACGAGACTCCGGCTTTTTCCTCCGTGGCGGCGACAGGTCGGAGTCGGAAGAACGTTGACCCCCCTTTCGTGGGGGCGAAAGGTCAGAATCGGGGTCTTGTCTGGATAATAAAACTTACCTGATTTTTGCCGGTTAAGCGAGAATTCCGGATATTAGGGTGCCGGATAAACGAAAGTTTCCTGTAGTATGCACATCATGTATAAACAAGCTGCATTGAATCAATAGTGGGTAAGCCCATCCAGTGATAACCACCTTTGAAACAGAAGATAACACTTTCCAAACATCTCTTCCATCTTTTTCTGAAGCATCTCCTCTGATTAGCCCCAAATCTTTTACCCACCTATTTTCCGAAGGCCACCAGTATTTGTTCTCTCTCTCTTTCTGTAGTCTTGATAGTGGGAATGGTGGCAATGATTGGTAAACCAAGCTGGAAGCTGAAGGCTGGACAGCAGAGCAATACTTGTTTTTCACAGAATCACAGAATCCCCACAGTGCAGATAGAGGCCATTTCGGCCCATCGAGCCTGCACCAACACATATCCCACCCTATCCCCGTAACCCCACGTATTTAATCCCCCCTAACACTAAGGGTCAATTTATCATAGCCAAATCAACCTAACCCGCACATCTTTGGACTGTGGGAGGAAACCGGAGCACCCGGAGGAAACCCACGCAGACACGGGGAGAATCTGCAAACTCCACACAGACAGTCACCCGAGGCCGGATTCGAACCCGGATCCCTGGCGCTGTGAGGCAACAGTGCTAACCACTATGCCACCGTGTTGCCCGATAGCTCAGAAGTAAAGTTTCCATCTCTGAGCCACACAGCTGAGGTGGTTCCACGTTAGATCCCCAGAGTTAGCTGATTTCAGGTGGAGCAGCAATAACTGTGCTAAAATTGGCCACAGCAGCCTTGGGTTAGGGTAGGGAAAATTAGCCAGGGTTCCCACTCCTGATCACTTTCCAATGACTCCTGCTGGAAGTGTGTGTGAACACCAGATGAGGAAAGGTTTGGGCTCAGGTGTGACGGTTTTTGTATTGTAAGGATTCTAACTGTACTTGTGACAGACAAAACTGAAATAGCACACAATCCACACAGTCATTCACAATTACAACAATGTGCTGAAGAAGCACAAACTATTAACACTTCTAAACCCAAACATACACCCATAACGAGGATGTGTCTGTACTGTATGTTGTAGAAATGGGATACGTGTCAAAGTCCGATGTTCTCCTCTCCTCCTTTTCTGAAGTTGTGGACCCTTTGCCAAGGTATTGTTGCATGCATGTTGTTTGCCCTATGGTACCCCAACTAAATACTCATTCTTCATGTCTGAGCCTAGATGGTGAGTTTCACTGGGTTGTTCAATTGTAGGAGTCATCACAGTCCTCTCCTCACCTGACATGTACATACGAGTATTTCCAGCAGGGGTGGCTGGATAGTGATTGGGGGGTGGGAAACCTGAGGGATTTTCCCCTCCCCTAACCCACTGGCAACAATGCCATTTGCAGCTGCCCTGTACTACCGCCCTGGACTGAAATCAGCTAACGCAGCATAGGCCAAGAAATGAACCGGGGATTTCCCTGGAATGTATGGTTCAGCTACTCACTGCTTTAATCAGCTCAGCCATTGGGGAAAAGACTGAAGGGTTTAATGGACGTAGAGTACTTGTGGTGTGGGCATCATAAACTCACAAATTTTACATAGTCATAACCTGTGGCCTCATGAGTTACAATGACACTTTCTGGTGGCTTATTTACCATAAACCACTGGTATGTAGCGTTACCAACATAATATACATATATAACACATTTATCATTTGCACAGTCCAAGGATAATTTGCCGATTGGTGCCTGCACTTGAAACCCAAATGCATGCCTCTTTATATTTATCACAAAAGTAGTTTTAGTTTTGGATATTTAAAGGAACTAGTGGGACTGGATTGAACTTCACAAAATGTGTTGTAAAACACACCAGTTAATTTCCCAGATGTCTTGACTTATCTGATTATCTGAATTCAGTCAGGTCAGTGTCAATATACTATGCATTATAATAAAACTGAATTAAAAAATATTTTGGCTTTTTTTTTAAATGATAGCATATTGTGAAAATGAATCAGGCAATCAGCAAACACATCATAAGATTCAGTCATCATCAACACCAGTTGTATAAGAAAAGCTTACGTGAAGAGACATTTGAGCAGTCAGTAGGGTCATCATTGTCTTTCAGATAGTGGGAGGCAAACCGTCCACTATAGTCTCTCACATTTGTTTTCGCACCTGTTTAAAACCAAAAATACTTGTATTGCACAGTGCTGTTTCCAAAATCTCTTTCAAAATCAACATTGATAAGTGGGTAAGTAAGCATAGCATTAAAGCATTTCAACCACATGCTTTAGTGTTGATGGTGCAGACACCACTACACATATTAACTGACAAAAATTCAAGTTCCAGTGAAGCTAGAAACTATTAAAACTAGAATATATCAACTGTAAAATATTAGACTATTCAGTAATACTTTAGTAACATTGCTCAAAATAATTTGAAACCATTTGATAATATAAAGTAGTTTTTACAGCACTATAATCAGAAAAGAACAGTAGGAGATGCTCTTCTGGTATATTAGAGCAACTATAAAAACTCTGCCTGACATGGGGCCTAATTCATACCTGACCGAAGACTGCTAACGGTTGTCTCTGGGTTCAAAGTAGAAAATGGACTGTAGGATCTATCTCTGCACTCTTTCATGCCCCTCTATACAATCCCCCAGCTCTCAGACTGTGGCCCAACTGGAGCTGTGGTGCCTTCACGTACCAGTTACGTTTTCTCTCCCATTTATTTTAGTTATCAGTGTGCAGGAGTCACATGCACAAAATGGCTTCAAATTCAAAAATGTGAAGGTTATAACGACAAGGTATGGCAAAGCGCAAGAGTCACAGTGGTTCAGTAGGGGGTTGGTGGTACTCTTCTGAAGATCATCATGGTAATTAAAAGGAGTACCCTGCCTTCCAATGGGCCCAATCCATACCTGACCTAGGAGTACTTGAGGCTGTCTCTGGGTTCAAAGTAGAAAAAGAGACCAGTAGTGTCATCCTTTAGCTTGATGAGGACAGATTTGCAAGAAAAAAGCAACAAGGGAGGGGGATCGATAAAGGAGGTAAAATAGGATAGGGAAAGATGAACAAAAACAAAATTAAACATATTTTTCCACAAATATTTGGATATTTCAGCAGACACTGAGGCTTGTAGCTATGGTTTAATAATGGAGATACAATACAAAGGGACACAATAGAGAATAATGACTACCTCAAAATGAATTACAACATATTAATCCAATCATGGAATTCAGATGATTTGAAAGCAAAATTTGAGTGGTTTATGATTGTAATATGAACACGAAGATTAGAATACCATCTTAAAATTGACCAAAAGGTACAAGATGATAAAATCTACCAAAATGTGGAGATGTGAATAAGAGAGATTTTTTTTCTTAAACTGAATGAGACACTGAAAATAAAGTGACAGTTAACACAGAGCACAGTATATTGAAAACATACTTGTTCTGAATGCAGAATACATGTACCCTCATTCAATACTGCTGGAATATTTGTACTGAATTTGTTTGTACTTGGGTGAAGGTGAACATCTAGGAATGACACATAGGCCTGGAATTTTCTGGATCGCACTTTACATCGTTTTCTACACTGATCTTGCCGACGGGTCCAAATTTCCTGAGAATTGTATTAGCAAACCGGCGTAAAGCAAGAGGAAATCAGCGCAAACAATCGGGCCCCGAGAAAAGTGCAGTACATATGCCTCTTTATTTTATTGATGTTACGAAAATAATTTGAAGCCATCAAACCATCATTTACGCATATTAAGCACAGCGTGTTTAAGAAAATGCAACTGTGGAAGCTTTACTCTTTTTAATGTAACAGAAATAGAAAAAAAATATAGTGCAGGTCTCAGTAAGGAGAGAAAAAAAAAATTACTAAAAACATCAGAAATGGTGACTTCATGTCCTGCTGCACCTTAAATTTTTAGCCTAAATTTATGCACATTCAGGGCAGGAAACTTGCGTTCTCTGGTCTTATGCATGGGGGCAGGAAAGAGCTACATTAATGAGTCAAGTGGGGTTTCGGCAGAAGTAACTTGGGAGGGGCATGTAATGATGTTTTGGAGTAAAACCGGCATAAAACAGTTACACACAAATTTCTACGGAACAAAATACAGCACGACTCCGCTCTTACATCGCAGTTACGCCAAAACGTTTTGGGAAATTCCGGTCCATATCAGTACTAGGAAAGGTTAGAATACAGTAACACACTAGAGGGTTCCAGATGAAGTCAAACTGCAATTGTGAAAACAGCATCTGAACCCCAGGATTGTGTACCAGTCTATTTTTCCAGTCTGTTTCAGTTTAAACAGTACACATACAGTATATAGACATGTATATGCCATCATGTTGAGACAGAACAGCAGCAGCATCATTAGAAGCAATAAATTCAGCCCATGGTGTATTATTTATCAATAAAATTCCTACCACATTTTATGCACAGCAAAGCTCCCAGCCACAATGGAAAACTTGGATGGTAACGAAGGGCATAAACTCAGAACCTGAACAGAAACTTTAATAATGGAAGTGGCCGTACCGACCAGGATGGTCAGAGAGCCCAACCTGATCTGTCCTAATTTTCTCCACTCCTCTCCCAACCCTAAGGCTTTGACTCCTCATTGGAGTACAGTTACATGGATGTCAGTCACCCTCCAGTAGTCACTCTCCCTAGTCCAGCATCGACAAATCCAATCCTAATGCTTCTACCACTGCCGAGTGAGATTTGCTGACTCAGTCTGAGTGATTCTAGGGCCTGCTACAACTGGCTTCTGTGTCCCTGGGGCAGGGAGGGGAAAAACTGGTCACAGATCCAGCTGTTAATTACATCCCATGAGCTCTGCGGCATGTTGATGTCAGGTGAGAACAGAATCAGGCTCAACTACATAGTGCCTCCCACATCAAATATCCTGTCAATCCTCAGTACCAAGGCTCACATGTGACTAATGGCTAAACGGGTGCAGTACTGGAGGATGACCAAAATTCATGGAAATATACTCCAGTAAGGAATCACCTCTTTGAGGTAAGGAAGATAGAATTTTGATGGGGGAATGGAAACAAATGCCGGGATTTTACTAACATCGGCGGGTCTGTGGCGGGCGATGTCGGTGGCGGGTCCAGACCCCGCTGCTGGCTCCCGCTGTGTAAAATGAATTTCCCTCGATTGGGCTTGTTAAGCCCGCCCAGCGAGTTTCCCGGCCAATTAGAGGACGCGGGTTTGGTGAAGTCATTTGATGACGCGTCATCAGCCAGTTTCCTTAAAGGGACCATGGCCAACTTTATTTTGACATTTGTGTTGTCAGTGTTCTACAGCCTTGAGGTGCTGCAAACACTGACAATTAATGCACAAAGCTGCCCCCAGGCTCTCCCATGACTCCCTCCATGTGCTTATGCGATCAGTCAATGGAGAGAGAGGTAATGAGGTCAGACTGGATGGAGACTTGTGTAAAGACTTTCAGCATGGTGAATCTGTTGTAGAAATGCAGTGAGGAAGAGCTTGTGGCTGAGGGAAGATATCGCTGTAAGGTGGGAGCTTTTACTTTACATTTGAAGCTGTTAACTCAACAGCGGATTCAAAAACCACTGAACTCCCGCCTCAGCTTGACAGACGTGGTCTACGACCAGCGTGGACCCCGTGGGCGAGCTGTCAAATGCAAAAGCTAAGCTGAAAATCATTCTTAAGTGGCTCTAAACAAGCCTGAATTGGGTCCCCCGCTGCTGTGTGTCGGGTCTGCTCAGTACTGACAGACCCATCATCGGGAAAGGCGCATGGCGGCGGGTTCACAGCAGGGTCCCAACCCGCTGTGGAAAAAAACATTTTCCCACCCGACCCGCTACCGATCGCGCCCACTGACCACCCCCCCCCCCTGCAAAATTCCGGCCAAAGTAACAGAACATTTATATAGGTTATGCAATATTAGACCCACAGGTCACAATTTGGATACTACAACCCTATAACATATATATGATCTAAAACAAAAAATAACTGGGAAGGTTAAAGTAATTTCAGGTATCCAAAGATGATGTAAACCTTTAGAATAGCATTATAACTCCACTGATTGAATTAGTTTCAGGCCCTTCTAGGAAGTCCATTGTTTACAGCACATACATTAGGAAAGTGGTTCTTTGTGACATATGTAACTAAAAATTGTACAAGGCAACAAAATAACATACTTTAATATTTTATGAATACTATAAGACTCCAATTCTCAATTTTTGATAAATTAGTTTTAGTATTATCCACCGTATATTACATATTATCTGCAGTTTTAATAGATAGATTTCTCCATTTCAGAAATCTAGACTAAGACATACTTTTCACTTGTATTTTTTTTATAAATGTCTGCCAGCAATAAATATAGCAATAAAATGTTACTGTAATAGACATAATTCAGCAGGAATCTCACCATAATTATGAATTAAAAGGTCCATGATGTCCTACATGGGAATGGAGGGCTGCTATGTGCAGTGGTGTGTAACCCTGGGAAAACAATAATAGTCATTCTTATTTGCTAGTACCTGGTTGGCCAAAGAAACACAAAGATGCTTTGTTGGAACAAATGGAAAACCTTTTATTCAACTGTCGAGAAGATGACAGATATTTCCATTTAACGTCATTTGTCATAGTAAGGAAAAAAAACGTGTCAGCATGGCAGTCACATGAACTGAAGGCATCATGTTTACTTCAATAATATTGTTAACAGTATAAAGGAACAGAAGTCGTGAGAAACTAGTTTCTCAAAGACAACTACTTTTCCCCCCTTATACAGTAGCCCCACTCACTTAAAATTCAGGCATACCACAACTTCTAATATAACACCCCCCTTCCAAACATATCATTAAAGCCTCACTTTATAAGGGGGAACTTGTGATACACCCTCATTACAACAGGCATTTTGGATAGCTATAGACTGCATGTGCTTGCAGAATATCAAGAATAATTCAATGCAGTATATGAATGTGTTCATTTACAAACAGTTATAAAATAACGTTCAAAGCTTATATAGTATCCATCCAGGCAATTGCTTACTTATTTAACAATAAAGATAACATTATCAAATGTAAGGCAGGTTTGAATTTTGTTATTGTAGTGCCTGTGTGCAACTGAAGGGGCACCTCCTTTATGGTAGTGTTTGGCAATCCTTTTCTCATTTGTTTACAACCCCACCATGCAGTGATGAACTGTGTTAAAATGTATTAGGACCAAAATGTTGAACATTTTGCCTCTTATTTCTCCCTGACTGGAAAAAAAGTTTCTCAAACACTTTTCCGTGAAAACAATGTATGCCAACAAAAATTGATCTGGTTTAACATTAATAAGAACTACAAAAGGTAAACAAAATGAGTACATTCAAATATTGCAGCAATATTATCCCTATACATCAGTTCATGATAAAAAGCACTTTATGTAGACTGAAAAATAGTGCATTAGTGCACATAATGCTTTTAATAGTAGCTCAGTGATTGTAAAAAGCAAAGTAATGCCATAACTTAACAACCAACGTAAATTAACAAAAATTAAAAAGACATGCAATACTCACTCCCTGTAACAGAGAAGGAGGCAAGGCGATCACCAAAAGCAGGGAGAAGAAAATAAGTTGAATCAAACAAAGTGCTCTTTCAAGGGTTTAATTTGCAACAGTTAATATTTTTTTCCAGTGATTTCTTTTCCTATCTGAATCATTCCCCCATATTGAAGACACTCATCTTTACTGGAATTCCGAGCCAATCTCTCCTGATGCCTGAATCACACTGTAACATTAAGTGCTGGGAGATGAATGAAGGGGAAACAGGTAAATATGCTTCAATCGGAACAATTAACTGGTTGGTGAGATGGTCACAAGAGGGCACTAACTTAAGATAATCACAAAAAAAATTAAAAGGGAGGTTAGAAAAAAGAGTGTGATTATATTGTGGAACTCTGCCATAAAGCATGTTGTTGAAGCAAAGTCCACTAATTCTTTTAAAAATGACTTAGAAAGTTACTTGAGAAAGAGGAATATTAAAAATTGGAAGTGAGCAGGAGGTTAGAGTTAGACTAGGTGGAAAAAAGTACTGGCATAGACTTGTTGAGTCAAAGGCCCCTTTCTACACTGTAACATTGTATGGTTTTAAAGCATAACCCCATCTAGACAGCATTGTTCAACTCATGCTGATCACTATTGATCTCTCTGTACAACATGTGTTGCTGCCCAGTGACATGGAGTGGCTTATCAATCAGTAAACTTGCAGTGATTGCATCATGATCATTACTCCTTCATTGTGGACTAATATATTTCTCCTTATATTATTATTTTTTTTTAAACAGTGAAGTTGTAACAGATTTGAAATATTTAGATGTAATTTCACTTTGCATTTAGATGATCACCTTTGACCTAGGAATAGGGTAAGGTGGGGGGGGTAGGGGAAATGTTGCTGCCAACAAGAATCTTCACAACACTGTCAATGCTGCTTTTTAGCTGAGTAATCAAGCAGTCCTCCATGAGTGCAATGGGAAGTACAGCCTCCCACTGCCTCCCAGTCAGATTTCCCCCTCCATCAAGTTTCTCAATCAAGACTGGCAAAATAGTGATGATCATTTGAGGCTTGGTTCAAATACAGATCTAATGGAGAGTTCAAAGCTATATTGTTGCAGTTCCAAAATTGTCCTAAATTTGTAACTTCGTAAATATGTAAGTAATTACTGTGCATAACCAACAATCAGTGCTGCCACTGCTAGGGCTAGATAAACCATTGACCAGCTACTACTTATTTCATTTAGTAAAGAGCTGAGCGTTAGAGGCTACAGGGGCTTTGATTCGGGAGGGGCGAGAAACAAATCACTTCTAATCACTGTCCATGCAGAAGTCCGCGTGTACAGATAGCAGGTAAGGGTGGACTCAAGCTAGGCTCGGATATCCTTCACTGCTGAATAGTTTGTTGTCACTCACTCGAGGCTCACACGAATGATGGCCACGAGTGGAGGTACCAGAAGGCGACCATGTCAGCGAAGCCATGCCGAACAAGGAATCAATACCTTCAGGAGGGGAGAGGAGAAAACTGGCAGAGAAAATTGGCAAGAAAAAAACAATACAAAAAACTGTCTTGAAGTAATGGCAATCACATATGTGCTCTGTACTTAATTTATCGTGTTGTATTTTTGCTGAACCTAATTACATTTTGCTTCATATAACAGATCATAATTATTCAAAACAATGTTGTTAAAACAAACTTGAACTTACATGCTGTGTTTATCCATCAGTTGGCAGGAAGCAATGAAAGAAAAACAAATGTGTTATTCATTTTAATTTCAATTTAACTACAATTTTATGTAGCATATTGAAATAACAAAAGAAAGGTGAATTAAATATCCTAGGTCAGAGGATGAGATCTTTATGCCACATTCATTCAGTATTCAACATCACTGTGTTCCATCTGGCTCAGCTGTGAATGCCCCCATGCAAGTGGCAAGGGTTCAACTAATTAACCAACCTCCTTCAGTCACTTGTAACGGAGAATATTTCCCTACTTGAATTTCTTTTCTGAAAGGTGTAAAGGAGCAACAAAACAAAAATAGTGGCTCAAACAGTAGCAGAAGCTGTATTCAGACAGTAAGAAACTGAGGACACTCCTGGACAGAATAAACAACTGGCCATCTGATAGTTAATCACTCTCTCACTGCAAGCCTCTAATCTATCATTCTGTCACAACCCTTCTTGTCTCGTACTTTCTCACTAATACTATGGTCAGCGCATATCTGACCTTTCCTTTCTTGTTCCTTTAAGATTACAATAAAATGTCCTCCACATTGTACTGCCTTCACTACGTTGAAGTCCAGGTTTATGGCGCAGTCTCCTAAACTAACACATTCTTACCCAGGACATCAAAATTGTTGAACTTCTCATTTCTCTCTTCCTCTTACCATCTCTAGTTTTTCAAAAATCAAGCTTTGCATTAGCTAAATCACTACTTATATACCTCTTCTTTTACTCTTTTCAAACTTAATGGTGACCTGCACTATGGAACCTTTCACCTTGGTTTCTTAATTTAAAAAAATTGAAGAACTTGATCTGTATTATCACCTTTCAGATCGACTCATCTATCCTCAATTCCCTGGGAAAGTGTAGAAGCAGCAATACACTATCTCCTAACTTTTTTGCATAAGCATCCAGGAAGACCAAAGAACAATGAAACACGACCGGAAACGTCTGTGATACAATTACAAGCATTCATCGACACTTGCCATGGAACATTATTGTGTGCAACACTGTGGTTTGGTATCCATGTACTAACTGAAAATTGCCATGTTGTCTGTAGTAGTTTGTGGTAATTTTTATTCCAAACTGGATTTAGGAGTTTCCCATCATTTTGTTGCTAGTGATCTTCCACAGTGGTGTGTATAACTGTATAATTAGTTTTAAATTAGAAACTTTTCCATCTTTGAAGATTCATCTGTCATCATTTAGGTTTACTATAAAGCTTTTAAGTCCAGTTCTTTTCTGTCACTCACTCACTTTCCCCACCTGCCTAATTGCCCAAATTGCATTCTTTGCGTTGTTCATTCTCTTCCTCCATCTGCCTGCCATTTCTCTATACGCACTGTTATCTAATACTCTAGGGATTTGTACACCACGCTACCATTTATGGCAGGCTACCCACCTAATGACTCCCTCTCATTCTGCTACAAATAGTTCTGTACATTTCTCCACTTATCTCTGCTTCCACTGCTGTGTCTACCCTTTTATGCATCAAGTCTATACCTATCAGCCTGCTTATGCAAGTACTTGATTCTTGATTCACGTGCTTGACTGTGTATTCCACAACTGACGTGACTTTTCCAAGTTAATGTGTTTGTGCTACACCACATGTGCAATTCATTTTAATCATATACAGAAGTGTGTAATTACATATAATGTAAATAATTCTGTCATTTTAGTGCTATATATTTTAAATAGTACTATTTTACTGAAACAGGATTTAAGTAGGTTCGTGATTGGAATTGTACAGTGCAAGAAGTAATTTTAAGTATGCATACGATGTAAGTATAGACGCAGTTTTATGTTATACACGCTATAAAGTGGTGTACAGTTCATATTATAAAAACTTCATTAAGTTCAGTGATTCATATCAACCACATTTTCCGTCTATGCTTCTGATGCGCAACCGTCTATACTGGGTAATTTCTCAAACATTTTCCATCACCGTAGAAACCAATTATAAAGGCGCCGCTAAGAACGTATTAAGCGTGCCAGCTATTTTGAGCCATTCAATAAGCTTTTTGCACCTCGTTAAAGTGCGATTACTTTAATCCTCTCTACTTACTTTTTTTAAAAGCTCTGCTGATTTCAGGCAAATTGAAGTGTTTATTAAATGTCTTTCACCTTGTACTGATAGTCACCTGGTATTTAGGAGCAGAGTGCCTCAGTACTGCAGTGCAGTCAGACATTGCCACCGTTTGTATCGGGAGTGTGGTGAAATAGTGGCTGAGTGACGGGATTACAGTACATGCATTTACCCATTGTAAGGGGCTCAAGTTTTATTCTTCTGAATCCCCTCTTTAGGATGTTGATGACTCCTAC
Source organism: Squalus acanthias (assembly GCA_030390025.1). Classification (NCBI taxonomy): domain Eukaryota; kingdom Metazoa; phylum Chordata; class Chondrichthyes; order Squaliformes; family Squalidae; genus Squalus; species Squalus acanthias. Next base: position 47,308,568 of record CM059435.1, read on the forward strand.
ATGAACAAAGTAGAGCTGGAAGATTGTGCTACGATGTAATATTGGGCCAGGTATTAGAGTGCTACTGACACTGTCTTTATTCTGCACTTCTTAGTTTTACCGTCCACCATGTATAGGGGGAAATCACATGAGCACCAACATTCCTGTTCTAAAAGGTGGGGACTGTACTGCAAATAATGGCATGATTTTAGTTATGTAGAATCTGAATACTTCCATTTTTGCCTTTCTTCCCCCCCTCCCCTCACCCCCAATAACTTTCTCCCCTCTACTGAAAGCATATTCTCTTTCCTAGAGTCTGCTTTCCTCTAGTAGCCACCCTCCAGTATCTCACCCAAGTGTCCATCATTCATGTGCACTGTGACAGAGAGTGTGGAAGGTTATCCAACAGATAATTAAGAGCCCGAGCCCGATCATATCATCAGCTCACATCCAAGACATGCACACTCCCAGTAGGAGCTTCTGTAGAGAGATCGGGAACATAAATATCCTCAAGCCAAAAACACTACTGATAATTGCTGAATCAGCTGAGACTAGCTAGCTCAGCACAGACTGGAGATGAAACCAAGGACCTTTCTGGACTGCTCGGCTCAGAGATGGGAGACTTTACCTATGAGCCAGTGCCAGCCATTCTTCTCCTTAAAACATTTACATAACTGATCAGATTGCTTTTTTTTTTACAAAAATGAAATTTTCCTTCACAAACTAGACTTCTCTTTATATTTAACTGCTACTTTTGTTCTAGGCAAAGACAATCAAACTTGGCTGTGATGGCACCTGTTAATATTCCCTGTCCGTGCTCGTGCATGGAGATAGATAGATTACATGCTAGGATCTTCACTCCTGGATTGATTTGCTTCCACCACACCCGAAAGGAGTTTAGCATAGTTTGGTAGGTTCTGGCAAAACTACATACTGAGCACACACAAAAAGGTCAACATGATATTGCATATGGGCAGGGGGGGACAGATGATCTCCTACTCTTGACCTCAGGACATATGTCAGTTAATTTTCATTCAAGTTAAACTGAAAACCAACATACCAATAATCACCTCCCCACCCAAACAAATTGTTACCATGCAGGGCCTATAGCAATGAGTGGGTGGGATTGTTGTGTGTGGAGGATGGTTATCACTTGAATAATGAAAAAGATCCTACCAGATAAGTCACCTATTAATCTTCTTTCTGCTGCATCGTTCACACAGGATACAAAAACTAGTACAAATTTAAAATAGTCAAGGGAAGGTCCTGGCATAGAAGCTATAACATGAGCTGTCAGGGCCGATCTGCCAAAGGCATGGTCATGTGCACTCCAACTGTGATGCAGTATTCAGGGATCTGATATCCCCTTTACAGGAACAATCCCTCCTGAAATATGAGCTTCTGCTTGGATTGCACCTGAGATTTCATGTAACTTTACACAGCTCTTGGACTATATTCAGCATCTGCCACATGCTGACTTGGCAAACCTCAGGCATGGGGCTCTAATGAGTCAATCATCCAGGGATGGATGGGCCTCCTAAGATGTGCTACAAATACTGATAGACAATGTGAAAAGCCAGGACAGTGGTGAAAGGGAGCACCTTGCACAGAAACTTCCAGTGGCATTCCTATATGGTGTTATGGAAATATACATCCTTTAGGTCTATTGTAGTTGATCAGTCATTTGGGCACACTGCCTCAATAATCTGTGGCAATGTCCACCTTAAGCCAGGAATCAGTTTGAACTTTAGTACAGGGTAGAGTCCCTCCATTCTTTTAGGGACCACAAAGTATTTGGAGTAAAAACATTCCTGAGGTGAACTCTTTCTGTCTCCTCTGACAACGCTGCTACCACACTGCAGGTGGTCTGATCACTCCACAGAGTCAGAGAGGATTGCTTGTGATATGGAGAGTGTAATCTTCTCCAATAGTCTCCAGCAGCCAAGCATACATAGTGATGCTTTCCCATACAGATCCAGAGACAATTGAGAATATCTGTCAAATCACTGATGCAAGGCCTGAGGTGGCCTGATTCCATGTAGGACTGAGATGAGGAGAAATGTCTTCACCGAGGGTGGTGAATCTTTGGAATTCTCTAACCCAGAGGGCTGTGGATGCTCAGTCATTGAGTATATTCAAGGCTGAGATAGATAGATTTTTGGACTCTAAGGGAATCAAGGGATATGGAGATTGGGCAGGAAAGCAGAGTTGAGGTCGAAGATCAACCATGATCTTATTGAATGGCGGAGCAGGCTCGAGGGGCTGTATGGCCTACTCCTGCTCCGATTTCTTATGTTCTTATTTAAGGATCTCCATGAAAAGGATGTGATTCAGCTGTAACCAAGTTGAGCAAATCAGGCTTTTAAAAGGGATCCCCATTCACAGCCACTCTTGTAACAGCATGCATGTTTTATTGTTTTTTTTAAAGGATTACAGCAGTCCCTCAAAATCTACTTGAAACAACTGTGGCTGCAGCTCCAGTGGGAGTGATGCTAAAGATACCAACAATAATTTTGGGAGCAATACATTGAGTATCATGGACATTACTCTCTAAAATTATAATTTCTGGTAGTTTAACCTCTGGTGCCAGCCTTTGTTGACACCTAAGCCTCTTGGGAAACCTGACAAAGAAACACAAAAATCTATAGCCAGGCAAATAATGATTAACAGAATTCTGATACTCTCTAACTCACTCAGCAGAGATGCAGGAGACTTCGTCCCAAACTTTTGGCAAAAGGAGAAATGAAGCTTTAAACGGGGAGAAACTAAAAGCACAGATCCTGGGGCTTTATACAACACGGGAGTAGGACACCAATGTGGCACTACCTATCCACAACACATGCATGCTCAACAGGTTGTTTCCCCAGAACTGATCAAACTAGGCCATTCTCCTATAGTTTGTAAAGGATGCAGAATGAAGAAAAATGGTAATTCGAGAGACATAACCAGAGGGCAGCCAGTGGCCAGGCAACTGTATGATTTGTAGATGGCATGAATTACTGCATTGAGGAAAGGACTGGTAAGGGAAGAAAATCAGCAGAAAATTTAAATAAAAAAATCACTTTTTGCATTAAACAATGCAATCACAGTAAATTTCAATAAAGTTAAACTGTAGTGTAGTTATCATACATTCTTTAAAAATAACCAATTTTCATATCACAAGTATGCTAAATGAAATATATTTGCAATTTTATTTTATTGAAACTAATTTTAGGAAACAGCATTAATACGGAGTTCTGCCTGGTCAGTGTTTAAAACATTGATATATCATATAATAATTGTGAACTTAGGGTAATATTGCATTTTCAAGGATAAGCAAGAGAATGCCTGTTTTTCTCTATAATTAACAACACAGTAAAGAATCACATTCTCAGAAATCACAAGTTGCAAGGCTGTTGTTCCCATGGTTTCGTTAGCAGGTTGTTAATTATGCAAAAAGGAATCCTTCCATTTTTGTTTTAAGGAGAATTTGACCCAAAAGCTCCTGTTCAGCAGTACAGTACAACAATTAAAAAAGAAAAATATGTAACTCACTGCTCTGAGATTGATATCTACACCCGCATTTATTAACATGCGTGCCATATTTTCTTTGCCGTGTTTAGCTGCCCAATGTAAAGCAGTCTGCAAAAAAAATAAAAATTATACATTAAAAACTTGCAAATTAAATAAATATTTTACTTCAAAAACAAGGATTCTATATTAAAATGTCAGTTACTGAATGTTACCACAGTTTTTTTGTCTTCTCCCCTCCCCAAGATAAAATGATTTATTTCTATTTTTACATATGGAAAATGTAAAACAGTTGGACCCAACTATCTGTCCTAAGCACACATACTGGGCTGGATTTTTCCAACCTCGACGGATCCGGGGCGGGCGATGTCCGTGGAGTTTGGGGACCCTGCATCTGTGTCGATCCCGGCCTCCAACAAGATATTCCATTGATGGGGCTGGTTAAGCCCGCCCTGCGAGGTTCCCGGCCAATTAACAGGAAGCAGGTCTGATGATGTCATTTGATGACGCGTCAGCAGCTGGTTTTCTTAAAGGGACCATGTCCACAATCTTTATGACATTTGTGCTGTCAGTGTTCTACAGCATTAAGGTGCTGCAAACACTGACAGGCACTGCACAAAGGTGCACGGCTACACCAAGGCTCTCCCATTACTCCCTCCATATGCTTATGGAGGGAGTCACAGCACGCAGGGAGGTTTTCCCTTCCCTTCCAATGGGTGGAAGACACCTCCCTAGGACACAAACGCAACCTGGTTGCACATTGCACAGGAGGGCACAAGCAGTGATGTGGTCAGGAGGACCTGGCTGCAGTGGCACAAACCTTTCAATGATCTCAGTAGATCACAAAACATTACTGCAAAGCCACACTCAACCTCATCCTGCTGTGCCACTCATCACATCCCCATCACTCTGCCTTCCCTACCCTACTCCTGCACATCCTTACTCACACCAACTTACCTTACACCTCCACCCATCCCTCTCTATCTACGTTATCACTTGCCCATCTCACTAGCCACCCCTCACACTCACCCTCATCCTTGTCCAATCATTCAAACTAACACACAAGGGTAGGCACTTGTGCGCTTTAGCCAATGTTTGTATAAAGTGTCTGTTGATGTGTTGTCAAACATTGAAATCTTTATTTTCAACACTTTGCCTTCTTGGACAGATTTGTGTGCACCTTTGGAAGTGTCAGTGAGTTCCAGTGAATGGTGAGACATAACTCTGCCACCAGCCCCCCCCCACCCCCATGGAATGGCTTGGCCATTGTAGGGATGCTTTATGGTGCTGGTGTGGGGTGGTGCCAACCTGGTGCATCATGTGACAGCGTCAAGTGAAGTAAATCTGGCCATGGTGAGGCCATCCCTGGCATCGTGTAACGTGCACGCGTGATGATGCCCTGTGTCCTGTGCAGCATCAGCTGATTGCGGAGAAGGTTAGTGTGAATGTTGGTGCAGCTGGTGTGCCCGGTGATGCTGGTGTTGGGATTCTGAGGACCAAGCTGAGATTTTTTCAAGGGCACCAATGCTAATGGAAGAGATGGCAGGTAAGGTTGAGATGACAGAAGTAATCGGTCAATGTTGAGATAGGTTGATCCAAGGAGGTGACAGAATAGAGAGATTACTCCAAACACTTCAAAAGTGCATAAAGCTCAAAAGTGGGTTCCAAATCATTAATGCTCCAGCTTCTAAGATTGGGAAGTGAACAGCTGTGAAATGGTAGGTTTTACACCACTTTTGCAGCTTTCAGCTATTCACAGCAATCCAGTCACTGAGAACCTGACATACTTACCTGACGTGATAGCCGCTCTCCGGGAACCTCGTTGAAAACCTGGGAAAATGGTAAGTGCATGGGGAAAATGGTTCTTAACTACCTTTTAAGAAGCTTTTAACTATCTAAATTGGCTGACCCACCGCTTGGTGTCGTGTCGGGTCTGTTTAGTGATGACAGACCCGACACTTAGGAAACTGACAAGGAGGCGGGTTTACAGTGGGATACTGACCCGCTGTCATTCTTTGTGATTGACAGCGAACCCGCCTCCAAACCCGCACTCTGAGTGCTGGCAAAATTCAGCCCACTGTATCCAACAGTTGTCGACCTTTATCATTTAGTTTTGCTATGCTTCATGTTGTAATACATAATCTTTTTTGGTAAAAACAAAAAAAAACACATTTTTTTCTGGACCTGCAAAAGGTGAACATCTAATAGGTGCAGTGTCAATGTGCTTCACTTCGCTCAATAATCTTACTGTTGGAATCCAATTATCTTGGTTTCTAATGAACATATTTACCTACTCTGCAGCAATCTACCTTTACATTAATAATGCAGGTACAAGAGCCAGATGTGCATCAGTTACATAGTCACCTGTCCACAATGAAGTGTGGGATATATTCCTTAGATATTTGCATAATATTGCAATTGCAGAATTGTTAGGTAAAACTCATTCAAACCATGGTATGATATGGTATGCTCACACTGCAACTGGTAAGACTATGCAGCCATGGGGCGATTTGATTACTTTTCGCAGGACATTTTCATATTTATTACTAAATGCCTTCAAAGCAGTTTGAAAAAGTGGACTAAGATTCTACTGCTGCATGCTGGGTGTATTATACACTGCAGCTGAACTAAATTTGACACTGTCGAGCAACATACAGGACCACTTTAAGAATCTGAATGAGAAAAATCAAGCTGTATTAGCAAAGCTAAATGTTCAGCTTAAAAACAATCAGTAAAAGAAATATTAAAAAGTTACTGCCAGTAAACTATTGTTTTTTGTCTAATTTGTTAACTTTAGAGCAATTCTAGAGATGCAGAACTGTAATTTTGTCCTTGTTCAACAGAGCAAAGACATTCTTATCATGGGCTGGGAGAAGGAGAAAGGATCAAAAACATTTTTCCTTCCATTATTCACTCACCCCACTTGAAGATCCAGAACAAATTACACCCAAAACAAATGCTGGCAGTTTTAAGTGCGAGACCAAACGAGGATCTGTATAGTTACTGTGTTGAAATGTTTTTTCCTCTCTGCTTTATTGACAGAAAGCTGCAAACACAGAGCCCAAAATGTGCATTTTCCCGAGTTGTTCTGCATTTTTGAGCTGTGTTACACGTGCAGTGTGTTCATCATGTTTAGTCTGCTGCCATTTATTGTGAATTGTGATGACAATGCAAAGATGACAACAAATCAAACAATAAGGAGATTGGTGTCAAACGCTTTGAGCTGCAATCCCAAAAGTTTTTTCAGCTTGTATAATACAGTATATTATTGCTGTGGAAAAAATATCCATCCACATTGATTTTAAAACATTTTCAAGGCACTAGCTTAAATTGTCACTGTGCTCCCATTCTTTACATCTGGAGTAGATCTGAAGTTCTTTTTAAATTAGGTGCGGCCTTGGTTCATTGGTAGCACTCTTGCCTCCAAGTCAGAAGGTTGTGGTTTCAAGCCCCACTCCAAAATCTGGAGCACATAATCCAGGCCAACACATCAGTGCAGTACTGAGGGAGTGCTGCACTGTTGGAGGTGCCGTCTTTCAGATGAAACGTTAAACTGCTCTCTTAGGTGGATGTAAAAGATCCAATAGCACTATTCAAAGAAGAGCAGGTGAGTTCTCTCCAGTGTCCTGGCCAACATTTATTCCTCAGCTAACACCACTAAAACAGATTATCTGGTCACTATCACATTACTGTTTGTGAGACCTTGCTGTGCACAAATTGTCTGCTGGGTTTCCTACATTGGCTGTAAAGCACTTTGGGACTTCCTGAGGTCATGAAAGGCACAATATAAATGCATGTTCTTTCGTTCTAAATTAAAAGTTCAATGTTGCTTACCAGTTTCTGGATGGTTCAGTAAGTTTACCCAGTGAGCAGCCGAGTCAGACAGACTAAAATGCCCCAGGTTCGATCCCTACTCTGCTGAGTTTAGTGTCTTACGACTGTGCCCCAGCCTCCCATCAGCTCAATTGTGGATGGGAAAAGTCAGCCAGATCCGGCTTCTGATCATTATCCAACGACCCTTACTGGGAGTGGATGATGGGCGAGAGTGGGATTGGGCTCAGTGGTAATGTCCCCTCTTATATGAATAACCTTCTGGCACGCTGCATCAAGGCTCAATCATGAACAATCTAAGATTTGAGCACGGTATCAGAGGGAGCCCAGTGCCAATGGAATTGTACCCCAACAAAGGGTTAATCATCACCAGAGAAGGGGTAAAATTGGCAAAACCAACAATACCTTTCCTTCATCAAAACATTAGTCTGACTTTTCTCTTTTCAGAAGTTAATATACCTGCTGATTATTTCCAGCATTTGAAGTTTTGAAATCACAATATTCATATCCTACTTGTTTGCATTGTAGCAGATGGACAGAGACAGTAATAGGCAATTACGATTTGGAACTGTATTTTGCTGCTAAATAAAATACAATTCCAAGGCAAATTTGCCACCAAAACCGAAGTTTAACATTGTTCTAAATCTACTAAATTTGGGAGATGAGTTTTCTTCAAACCTGCAAATGGCTAAAACCAAATAAACTGTAGGTTTATTTTAAGGAAAAATAAAAAATTAAACGCCATTCTGAAATGACATGTTTTTGAACATGGATCATGGATCTGTCCTTGATGATCCTAAGAAATGTGTCAGCCTGTTACTACCTGATCAGCGTATCTTTTCCCTGGAGCCCCTGTGTTTGTAGTACACCGTCTGTTTCATTCTGGAAAATTCCCTGAATTTGCCAGCTGCACGAGGAGTGTATGTACGACATTTCCTGCCCATTCGGCCAAGCTAATTACAAAACAACAAACCAAGCGTGCCTCAAATGAAGCCAAGGTGTAAGTGCCTGTCAGGGCTGATGATTGATGATGTTTGCTGCGACCCATCGGCCGTGCTGAACAGGGGCCTAGTTATGCTCTCACCAAAATCCCACTCAGTGGGAATGTCACAACTGAAGCTTAATATTTATGTTAAAAATGATTTTAGTGAAAGAAAGAAAACCAGAGTAATTGCAATGGGCTCATTAGACACCTGGGAGAAGAAACTTCCACTAGAAGTCGATTTATTTTCATGAGACAGTATTACCATCTCATTATAATTGAACAGCTTTTCTGATTGTCCCCTGGTAATCTAAACATTCAGTTCAGACAATACATGCCTAGTTTTGGATAGTAATTTGTAGCAGTTTGTACAGAGGTGCAGAAGCTCTGATGTGTGTGGCAAAGACATTACTAAGACTGGTATTTTTCTGACTAATGTACAGATTTATTTATCTACAGACTATATTTTTTGGTATGCACATATTATACACGTACATAAATAAAAGCCATCAGCTCTAAAAGCGGTGTTCTCGTCTGAGTGAATTCTTTGAGGCTTTCTCCTGCACACTTGAAGGATTTACATGGCTAGAACCTAGTATCCATCAGCCCATCTGCCAGGGTCAGCAGCAAGGTGGTTCCCCACTTGGTGTGGGGGGGGGGGGGGGCGCAGAAGTAGAGAACAAGTTGACCAGGCTACTCATAGGCCACCTAGTGGCTAATTATAGACTGGCATTTAGAACATCTAAAGGGTGATTCTGCAATCGCATGCTCGCAGAGGGGCGCTGTGCTTGCAGGGAGCATGGGTCAGGCAATTGGAGCAACAACGCTGCAGTTCTATCTCCAACCTGCGCACCCTGCAAGCAAGGCTTCCCTACTGCGAGTGCAGGATCACAGAATTATCCCTTTAATTTAATGCTATATGATGAATGAAAAGAATGGATTCTCAGATTGAAGGGATATACCAATCTTAGCAACTTTTCACTGTAAAGCATCTTCATAAACAAAATGCTGAAACATTCTAACTGTCTCCATCAAATTTTTGGCCAAATTCTTGCAGTTATTCAGCTTTGTAAGAAAATAGTAAAGTACCAATAATTGGGAGGGGGAAAAAGGGGTGAAACGTGTGTCTTGTATTCTCTGGAATTTAGAAGATTAAGGGGTGATTAGATCGAAGTTTAAGGGGAACGGATAGGGTAGATAGAGAGAAACTATTTCCGCTGGTTGGGAATCTAGGACTAGGGGACATAGTCTAAAAATTAGAGCCAGGCTTTTCAGGAGTGAAATTAGGAAACAGTTGTACACGCAAAGAATGGTAGAAGTTTGGAACTCTCTTCTGCAAATGGCAGTTGATGCTAGACCAATTGTTAATTTTAAATCGGAGATAGATAATACCTTTTGGTTAACAAAAATCTAAGGGATATGGGGCAAAGGTGGGTATACGGAGTTAAGTCACAGATCAGCCATGATCTCATTGAATGGCAGAACAGGCTCGAGGGGCTAAATAGCCTACTCCTGTTCCTATGTCTTCATGAAGACCTGAAGGAATGGTGCAGTGCTAGAGCAGGCTCAGGCTGACTGCCGCTTTTTATTAAAGGCAACTTTGGGTGCTTCAAACTCTCAAATGTCATGAAGATTTTGGTCTACTTGTGGGATAGGATTACACACATGGTAAGATTTTGTTACTACATTCTTCACATGTCAAATGTTGGGCAGTTAACAGGACTTTACATTTCTACACCTCTGTCCCACCTCCAGCGTATCCAAGCACCGAGCCTTGCATTGTATGTTCCCCGTTTACTGACACAGTAAATCACTGAAGGGCTGTCAGTCAGTCTACAAGAAACAGCTTTGAACCCGAGGTTCCAAGGCTGCAGTTTCAGCCTTATCCAAGATTATTTGTAAGCATAAACCTGCCTTACTTGGTTGCACTCTCAACACTTGATCAGCAGGTTGTAGATTCAAGCCCTACATTAGAACTTGAGTGCATAATCTAGGGTAAAACTTCACTGCAGTACAGAGTATGAGAGATTAAACTAAGTTTCCATCTGCCTGTTTTGGCAGACAGTAGGGCGTTTTCCAGTTGTCTTGGCCAACACTGGCCTCTCAATCAAGAATACCAAAAAAAAAAACATCTCATTGCTGTGTGAGACATTGTTGGCACAGAATGGATGTTGAATTTCCCTATATAACAGATCATTGCATCCAAAAGTAATTCATTGTGTTGAAGTACTAAGGTAGTACAACATAATAAGGCACCATACAAACATATCAAATGACTGCATTCAGAACCAAGCACTCTGACCACCTTGGGGACAAAATCACCAGGCAGTTAGTTTAATAGTTTGGGGTGGGGGTTCAGCTTCTACCAATAATCACCCTCAGTTCACTACATCAGATAACACAAGTGCATCCTATGTCTGCATCCCATCTGATCTAAGGGAGAGTTTGGTAGATGAAACAATGCAACAGCCTCAGAACTGTATATACAAAGGTATTGGTCATCGTACACCCCAGAGCTCTGAGACAGGGTTCTGGTCTGCCACTGCTGGCCTGAACAAAGTAAGTTTTAAAAACAAGTATAGGAACTTGTCCTTTGCCAGAACAAAAATGTCCAATATCATCTGGGATATGATCCTTTGGCAAAATATGTCTTAGAAAATCCATAATTAAACTTTCTTTAGGTTAGATTCCTGGCTCAGTAGTCCAATTGACTTCCTTTATAACTACCTCCAGGGAGCACACTTCAGCAAGGCTTTGATCAAGGTGAAGATATTTGGATCTTGTAACTCTAAGAAATAGGAGAGTAATTAACTTCTGAAAGACATTTGTTTGCCACTTGAACTAAAAAAGAAAAACCTGCTTTGGCATTCCCTCATATCCATGTGGAAGCACAGGCAACACTCAGTTTCTGAACACATTACCTGAATAATAAATCTCTCCATTTTTGGGAAACAATTACGATTTCTGAGGTCAACGGTAGAATGGAACAAAAGGAAAGGAATCTGATTTTTAAATCCCTGGTGGTTTGCAAACCGGGAATTACTTCCATAGCTGACAATTCTGCTGGAATTAAAGTGTTTGTCAGTTCTAACAGACAGGTAAGGCCAGTTGCTAAGAATGTCATTCCTTTGTTTTTTTTTTAACCACCCTGAAAGAGGAACTCTAGAAACTCTGCCTTAAATAATCAGGGATAGATTTATATTGCAACTCCCTGGTCCCTAGATTTTTGGATTTCAATTGTGAGCTGATAAGTCACTATAGCATTAAATTCAAAATTCATCTAACCTGGAACCATCCAATATTGGCCTCCTAATTCTCCTGCTTTTCCTCCTCTACAGAGCAACTCAAAGAGTTTATCCTGAGTTTCCAAACCTGGATTGGGGCACAACACGAAGGAGTAGCAAGTCCTTTATTAACCTGCCTGCTGTAAATCCTTTAGTCTTGTGGTTTCATGTAAGTTATTGTGGAATTACTGAATCACCGCTGGTTTCACTTGACTCCTCCCAGACAGTAGATGCAGTTAATGATTTGGAGAAGAATTTAAATTGGTTTCACAATTGTCCAACCAAATAACAATGAAACTTAATACCAACAAATGTAAAGTATTAGACAGTGGGCAAAATCTGTGAAACAAGTATACAAATAAAGAAACAGAATAATTAAAGGATACTTAAAGAATCTGGGAGTATTAGTAGGCATGTCAATTTCATTGTCCAGACAATGTGGTGATACTAATAGCAAAATAAACCTAACAGAATATTGAAACATATAGCCAGAACAGTAAAATATATGGATATTATTCCGAGGGCTTCTAATGATATTCACACCACACCTGGAGGTCACTGCGCTACAAAAAGGATGCACGTGCACTGGGCAGTTTAACATTTCATTTGAAGAATGAAGACACTGGGGGCAATTTGTACTGCAGTTGAATGCTCGGCTGAGAGAATTGGAGTATTAGAGAGACTAGCATCAGTAGACTGTAAAAAAAAATGCTAAAACTAAAAAGGACAGTGGTTTTATTTTTTCCAATCCTCTCCCTTCATTAACCATAATAATGTTTCTTAATATGATGCAGAATAATACTTACAAACTATTGTGAAGCACCATAATTTCCAATGTGAAAGAGATGATCCACAATTCATAGATGATGATCCACAATTCATAGATGATGATCCACAATTCATAGATGAAAAACAAATTGCAGTTGATATGCGGGAATAAATAGAAAAAACATGAATATCAAAATGGGGAAAACTCTTGAGCATACAAATAAATATTTCAATACTTGTTCGATATTTATATTTTCAAATGTAGTAAAAGGCTGTGTACTGCATAAAACATGCCAAGTTAGCAACTTGTATTTTCAAAATGTAATTGCATGCACGCTCTAGCTCACAGAGCAATCAACTGCAGGATTACCAAAAATAGCAGCACACAAGCAAGGGAAAGTTTTACAAGTGTGTGCTCTTTGTGCCGTGCCTGCCAGGAGTGTATATTGAGAATTCAGGCATTGCCGGAGTTCCTGCTATGTACCCCCAGTAGGCAAGAATCTGGGCTGTCAGCATAAACTTGTAAAAATGATTCATTTAGTGTATTCTGTGAGTTTTACATTGAACATCATTAGATAAAGATGAGTTCTTCATACAATAAATAGGACAAAGGAGCTGAATTCCAGAGGTGAGGTGAGAGTGACTGCCCTTGACTTCAAGGCAGTATTTGACCGAGTGTGGCATCAAGGAGCCTAGTAAAATTGGTGTCAATGGGAATCTGGGGGAAAACGCTCCACTGGCTGGAGTCATACCTAGCACAAAGGAAGATGATTGTGGTGGTTGAAGGTCAATCATCACAGCCCCAGGACATCACTGCAGGAGTTCCTCAGGGCAGTGTCCTAGGCCCAACCATCTTCAGCTGCTTCATCAATGACCTCCCCTCCAACATAAGGTCAGAAATGGGGATGTTCGCTGATGACTGCAGTGTTCAATGCCATTCACAACTCCTCAGATAATGAAGCAGTCCATGCCCGCATGCAACAAGACCTGGACGACGTTCAGGCTTGGGCTGAAAAAGGGCAGGTAACATTCGCGCCACACAAGTGCCAGGCAATGACTATCTCCAACAAACGAGAGTCTAACCACCGCCCCTTGACATTCAACGGCATTACCATCGCCGAATCCCCCACCATCAACATCCTGGGGGTCACCATTGACCAGAAACTTAACTGGACCAGCCACATAAATACTGTGGCAACAACAGCAGGTCAGAGGCTGGGTATTCTGTGGCGAGTGTCTCACCTCCTGACTCCCCAAAGCCTTTCCACCATCTACAAAGCACAAGTAAGGAGTGTGATGGAATACTCTCCACTTGCCTGGATGAGTGCATCTCCAACAACACTCAAGAAGCTCGACACCATCCAGGACAAAGCAGCCCGCTTGATTGGTACCCCATCCACCACCTTAAACATTCACTCCCTCCACCACCGGCGCACCGTGACTGCAGTGTATACCATCTACAAGATGCACTTCAGCAACTCGCCAAGGCTTCTTCGGCAGCACCTCCCACCATCTTCTCAATGGCAATTAGGGATGGGCAATAAATGCTGGCTTTGTCAGCGACGCACACATCCCATAATCGAATAAAAAAAGTTTAAAAAGAACTAGTGGATGCTGCATAGTTATGCAGAAAAAATTAAAAAAAATTTGTATTCTCTCACTATGTAACTCTCCCACACTTTAACTCTTTGCATCTAGTTTTCCAGTGTTATTTATCCTCCATTCAGTCTCCGTCCTTCTCTCGTGCTGGCTTTGAAGATATTTTCTCTTGTTTCTTTCTGTCCATCTTCAAGATTCCTCACTCTTTCTGAAAGTCTGGCCTTCTCTTGGTAACTTCTCTTCTATATGTCTTCCATCTGTGTACGCCGGTCTTTGTCTGTATAGCTTTTGCTCTGCCTGCCTCTTTCTGTATGTTTGCCAGTCTATATCCCCATCACACACTTTATTCTTTTCTCTCATCTTGGGTTTATATTTTATCTTTTGAATTTGCTTTACTTCTTTCTTTTCACTGGAGAGCAAGAGATTCTGAATGGATCAAGAACTTGGTGCATGGACACCTTGGGAAGGCTGTGGAGATTCGGGTTATGATAGGGGGAGGGGTAAGAGAGGAAAATTGGATAAGACTAGGAAGAAAAAATGTGGAAAAATAGTGAAGAATGCAAAAGAAAATTAAAAATGTTAAAAATGAAGTAAATAATTTAAAAATAGGGAAGCACGGAAGTACAGTCAAGTGTGGCCATAGTCTAGTTTTACGTTAATGATCTTTATACCCAAATGGACAACTTTGGCCTTTCTGCATCAGAAAAAAATGGATGTTATCTTTCTAGCATGTTAAGGCGACTAACAAATCTAGTGTTCGCAAATTTAGCCAAAATAAAGCCTGCAAAAGAAAAAGGCTATTCCCATTATTTTTGCTTCATTGTGAATATTTCAAGGTTTCATTTTCACTGACAAGTTTGGATACAAAGTCGAGTCTTTTTGCTGGGCAGGAATCCCTTGTGTGTAGTCTACCTGCTTGACCAACATAAACTGAATCGAGACAGGTCATTATTAACTATCTTCTAGCTTAACTATATTGGCACTATGACTTGAATTTTCAGAGATCAAGTGCTCCCTTTACAAGTGATGACATTTCAAAAGTACTTAATTGGTTTTAAAGCATTTTGGGATGTCCTGAGGTTGTGAAAGGCGCTATATAAATACAAGTCTTTCTTTCTTTCTGATGGCTCCTGGGGTAAATACACCATCTGGTGTTGTCAGATTGAACCTATAAATCAAGAGGCTTCACAAGGTCACTATGGTTGAGAAAGGCCATTCAGCCCATCTAAATTCATCAATCCAGAACGATCCTGAAGTTTCCCCAATGCAACATCCACTTGTTGCTTAAATGCTTCAAGGGTTTTTACCTTTAATACTTTATATGCAAGTCTATTCCATAAATTTGTCACTCCCTCAGACGCCTTCTTTTCAGGCTGAAAAAGTCTCTCCAGTGTTTCCACATAACTCAGACCTCTGACACTAGGGGGGGGAATTTTTCAGGTCAGTGGGCACATTCGGTGGCAGGTCGGGTGGGAAAAATGTTTTGACAGCGGGTCGGGACCCCACCACGCGCCTTTCCCAGATGTCAGGTCGGTCAGGGCTGAACAGACCCGACACGCAGCGGCGGGGGAGGCAATTCAGGTCACTATGACCTTGTTAACAGCACATTAAAAAGTATTTTGAACTCACCGTACCATTTTACAAGGTCGCCCATAGGGTCCACGTCAGGTAAGGAGGTCACGAGTTGTATGACAATGGGATCATCTCATTAATTGACAGCTGCAAATGTGCTAAAAAGGTCTCATCTCATAGCTGTTCACTTTCCAAGCTCAGAAGCTGTTGCTTACTGCATTTGGAAGACAGATTGAGCTTATGCAGGCTGCAAGTGTTTGGAGTAAACTCTCTATCTAGTGTCACCTCATTGGAACAACCTCTCTCACCATTGACAGATCGCTTCTGTCATCTCAAGTTCACCTGCCATCTATTCCATCAGCATCAATGCCCTTGAAACAATCTCACCTTGATCCTCAGAATCCCACCACGATCAGCCCCAACACCAGGCACACCAGCAGCACCAACAACAACACCAACCTTCTCCACAATCAACTGATGCTGCACAGGACAGAGGGCATCAGCATCCGACAACATTGCTGCCCGGGAGGCCAGGGATGGCCTCACCATGGCCAGATTTACTTCACTTGATGCTGTACACCCTGGCTGAAACATGATGCGCCAGGTTGGCCCCACCCCACATCAACACCATAAAGCATCCCTACAATGCCCAAGCCATTCCTTTCACAATCATCAGCATTGCAGGGGGTACCGTTATGTCTCACCATTCACTGCAACTCACTAAGCCACTTCCAAAGGTGCACACAGATCTATCCAAGAACGAAAAGTGTTGAAAATAAAGGTTTCAATCTTTGACAGCACATTAACAGAAACTTTACATGACCATTGCATAAAACACCCAAGTGCCTACTCTTGTGTGCTGTTAGTTGGTATGATTGGACTAGGAAGAGGGTGAGTGTGAGGGGTGGCTAGTGAGATGGGGAAGTGATAATGTAGATAGAGAGGGATGGGTGGAGGTGCAAGGTAAGTTGGTGAGAGTAAGGATGTGCAGGAGTAGGGTAGGGAAGGCAGAGTGATGGGGATGTGATGAGTGGCACAGCAGGAGGAGGTTGAGTGTGGCTTTGCAATAATGTTTTATGATCTACTGAGATCATTGAAATGTTTGCGCCACTGCAGCCTGGTCCTCCTTACAACATCCCTGCTCGTGTCCTCCTGTGCAATGTGTAATCAGGCTGCGTTGGTGTCCTGGGGAGGTCTCTTCCACCTATTGGAAGGGAAGAGAACCTCCCTGTGTGCTGAGACTCCCTCCAGAAGCATATGGAGGGAGTCATGGGAGAGCCTGGGTGCAGCCGTGCACCGCTCGTCAGTGTTTGCAGCACCTCAATACTGTAGAACACTGACAGCACAACTGTCAAATTAATTTGCGCATGGTTCCTTTAAGGAAACCGGCTGATGACGCGTCATCAAATGACGTCATCAGACCCGCTTCCTTCAATTGGTTGACAAACGCGCTGGGCGGGCTTAGCAAGCCCAATCAACGTAATTCATTCTACACAGCGGGCTGGACCCAGCAGCAGGGTCGGGACCCGCCACAGATGTCGCTCGCCCGGATCTACCGATATGGGGAAAATCGCTGCCTAGGGATCAGGCTCATACCTCTGACACTAGGGATCAGGCTCACGGCTCTTCTCTGCACTGTCTTTAGTGCTTGATTGCCTTCCTCTTGTCTCATCGACCAAAGCTGGACACAGCATTCTAGGTTCAGTCTGACCAGAACACTGTACAATTTGATCACAACTTCCTCTTCCTCATTTTGTCTGGTAACTTAGCATTTTATAGACATTTCCAGGTTCAACCCTTGGTCTGTGCTAAATGAACTAATCTTAATTGACAGAATCACACATTTATCCTATTCCTCATCTCCATACCCTTTTATATTTTAATTTTTCAAATATTTATGCACTTCCTTTTAAAAGTTGTATTATGGATGATGCTTCTACCACTCATATGGTAGGGCACTCAACAACCTCTACATAAAAATATTCTAACTTCTCCTTTTGTTCTTTTAATGGTTACCTTAAATTTATGCCTTTCTAGTTACCAAATCACTGATCTCTATTTACCTTACCAAAACTTCCCATAATTTTCAACAGCACTACAAGATCTCCTCCTGATCTCTGAAATTATAATGATCTGGTATTTATAATTGCCCACAAAGACGAAGGAGGAGAAAAATAATTCATCCAGAGTTCCCATGCAAACATATCCAGTAATCCCAGCTGGGAAATTAATGTGGGACAAGGAAAGGATTGGGTTTGCTGTAATGCCCCCATGGTTAAGTAGCCTGCTTACACTGACCGTCTGCCACCCAAGAAGAACAAAGATAGGTATTCCAGTAGTCAGTGCTTTCAAGAAAATAAGGCAGATAACTCGAAAAAGAAAAATGTGGGTACTGTTTTTTTTTTAACCTCAATTCTTGTACAGACCCATAGCCACAGGCAGGTTCCGTGAAATCGCCTGAATGGCAGGATTGTAGTGTGAAGACAGCAGCCATTTTTTTGGGCGCCATCATGTTTTTTCCCCTCCTGCTGAATGTTCAAAGCTGCTTCACAACATGGCTCTACATCAAAAATGTAGCATATTATCCTAAATCAGGAGTGTCCTAGCTTCCATGCAGCTTCATAAGCAACATTTGAAGTTTAAATCAATGCTCTTATTAATCTGCATATATCTCAAGCTGTGGATACAAACAGATCTTGGTGTTCTGATTTAGGATTTATCCACTAATGAGGCAACAGCATGAAGAACAGCCATTTACAAACCCCCATGAAGTTTGAAGAGGCCAAACCAGCAAGTTAGAAACATTGGCCCAGATTTTGCAGGAGCGGGCCATCTCGTTAGACTTGTTCGTGCACGTCATTTTCTGCCCACAATGCTGCTGGAGGTGCGAGCTGATAATGGTGCGGTGAGGGCAACAAGACATCTGGGACCTTGGTGAACAATGGGACATATAGTGTATCTCTTTAACCAATGAGATTTAAAGATTGAGAAATAAACAGCGGAAGGACTTAGAAGGAGTGTGAATTAGAGTGGGTGAATTCAATGTCAAATCAGGTGCAGAAAGAGAAATAAAGAGAGGGAAACAGTAGATTGAGAGAGAGGGGAAAAAAAGTGACAGAAAGGAAAAGAAAGAAATAAAAAGGTAAAATTTAAAATTTGACATTTTTAAAATCTCCAACAACAATTCACAACCTGAAGGAATATGACTCCATACTTTTAATTATTCGCTTTCTTTGCATGAGGGGTTGATTAGCAGTCATTAACAATTATCACATTGTTAAAAGGGTACTTACACTGTTAATTATTAGACTTTGTGACAACTTTAATGGGCAATTAATGTGCAAATGCAGCAACTTCATGAAAATCACAGGAAAGTTAAGGGCAAGATGCCATTTGCGCAAAGCTAACGGTGGAGGGGCGCAAATCAGCCAGCAACTTGTGGCATTTCACAATTCAAGGGGTTATCTTTTCCTCGCCACATTGCTGGCTGATTTGCACATTAATAACGGCGTGCATCGTTTAGACACCGTTAATATTTCAGCAAAATTTGGCCCTTTAGCACAAATATAAACCGAGCTGCCTGGACTGATTGGCAGGCTTGTGAACAACATATGGGCCACAGACTGTAGTTTGACCAGCCCAGCTCTCAACACAATGGGAGAATGTCAGCGTAAAACAATAAGCCAATGCCAGATGAGAAGACACTTACATTTATTTTAAAAAAGAATGAAACAAAATTGTACTGAGTTAGCGGATCTCAGCTGGGACAGCAGAGGGAAGACAAAGGTCATCCAGGTGACTGGGCTAGAGTGGTGTAAACAAAGCAAACGGGGCTCTTACTCCTGATTGCTGAAAAGTGTGCATGCAAAGTGAGGGCAGGATTGGGCTCGGTTGTGACAAATCCCTCAAGTCGAATAGCCTTCCACTTCTCACTATTTAGATTCACCCATGAAGAATGGCCACACGCACAAAATCCTGGAGGGCTGCTAGCACCTGTAGAACTGTCCCAGATTGTACCCCACTATAATTCACTGTCTACAGGACAGGAGAGAAGGAAAAAATGCAGTAACATATTCTATATTAAATCAGGCACTAAATCTTTGTTTACTGTCATACATATGCTTTCATGCAAAAGATGTCTGTCATAGTTCAAAGAGTCACTTTGTAAAGGGCTCAAATTTGTCGTAAAAGGAATCAACTTACAAAGTTTAGCCCAAAGTGAATACAATTTTAGTTCTGAAGGTGGTAAGCCAGACTTTCTGGAAACATATTTGTCTACATAAACATCTTTAATAGGAAGCCAGTGTCTGGAGAAAATTAGTCACTTAATAGAATTTATTGAAAATCTCATGACAAGCAGATTTTAACAGATAATAATTAGGCAAAGCGATAATAAATCTCCCCACTTCTGTATCAGATTGAATGACAATTACTTTAAATTTGATCATTAATTGACATCACATATCAGGAAGACTTTTGGCTACAAACCATGAATTCTCTCTGGAAAAAAACTGTGCTAAATCTCTGAAGCAGAACTCGCCCACAGTTTTTTTTGCAAAGTTTTTATCTTCCCTTCCCAATGGCACGGAGCCTTTCTACCAGCGGTTACCTCCCCCTAACATGCCCAAGTGGCCATTCTTTATGAATGAGCCTCGACACTCAGTGCTGACAGGGTATCCAACTGTGGTGAGGTTGATGGTGGTCCTCACCTGACATCAACATACACAGGCTGACAACAGAACCTGCCACCTTCTGTTCTGTATGGCTTGGTTAAGTCCCTTATGAACTGAGCCTTCGGGGACTTTAATCGTTAGTTTTTGTATCTGAATAATGATATCATTTCCACACTTATTTGAAACAAGAATTTCAGAATCCGCAATACCTACAGAAATACATCTGCACGGTAAAAGATAGAAACAGGACTGAGATTTGCAGCCCGTGACTCAACTCCAAAGCTATCTATCGAAAGAATACATCAAAGACCACGACACAGACACTTTTTACTTAATTCCACATGAGGTTCTCCTATTCTTAATGTAGATCCTCTTTTATCCATTATTTGCAGATTAATTGAAAGAGTGAGCTTATCCTTAGGGAAGCTATAGTAACCAATAATCTCTCCCACATCAGTCAGAACTATGTAACAACAGCTACAGGGGTGGAGCTGGCTGCTGTGCTGTGTGCTGCAAGGGAAATTTATTTTTTATTTTTCTAATGATTATCCCATTATTCCCTCTTTTACATTTTATTAGAGCTGCACCGTCACCTAGGATTACATAGGATATATGACACAGAAACAGGCCACTCGGCCCAACCAGTCCATGCCGGCGTTTATGCTCCACTCAAGCCTCCTCCCGTCTTTCCTCATCTATGCTAAGGTCTCACTTTTAACAATTCTCAAGTAGAACCGTCGTATATTTGCGATGTTCCACAGTGCAGATCACAGATAAAAGGAAGAGTTTAGTATTTGGCAATCCACACTTTCTTCTGCATCTCTCTCACGAACCAGTCAGGTTTGTTTCTGGGATGTGCCACCAAGCCCAACATCTGTTTGATGTTGCTACAGAGCTTTGGGAAGCACTCTCAGACCTGTAACTAAAGATCTCGGAGATCCAGTACCAAGCACTGCTTGCAGGGATGCCTTCCCTTTCTTTTTCCTGCATCCTCAAGCTTCTTCCCCTTTCTTTTCTTCTTCTCCCTTTTCCTCGCTGTCCCCTCCATACTTTTCTTTCTTCTCACCTTTGTCTCTTTCATGCTCCTCTTCTTCTGCATTTTATGTTTACCTTCTTGCCCCTGTTCTTGCTTCCTGCTCCTCTACTTTTTTTTCTCTCTATTTCCCCTCTTCCCAGTGGTAGCATTCCCCTCTCTAGTCTTCTCGTCTCTCCAAGCTCCATTAACTTTGTCAAGCCTCTCTTCCACCTTGCACCTTGAGCCCTACAAAAAGGAGTAAGATTAAATTAAAATGAAAGGCTCGAGGTGAGAGTTGGAAGAAAGGCCTGAAAAGTCAGCAGAGATCTCAACTGATGCATGGGGAAAGCTGGCTAAGGCTATGGAGAGAGAAATCAGTGGTCCCCGAGGGGAGGAGCCTTGGGCTGGAGAGGAGAGCCTGTAACTGTGCATGGACCCATGGCATGTGATTGGTCTCCAATGGACAGACTGATGATCCTCAACCAGAAGACCAGATTTGAGTGTCTCTTTTTTAAATTTAGATAGATGAGCATTAAAAGGTCATTTTTAAAATGCTTCATAATTAACTGTTAAACTTGTTAAGGGACTTTATAATCTATTTTGCTGCTTGCAACAGAATCAAAATGGTAAACAGCTTAAAATGATGGCATGTCATTAAATGATGCCATCATATCTGTTTTTATGCAAGTCTAAATACTGTCAGCAGAATGTAAACTCATTAAATTAATTAAAAAAAACACAGAAAATGCTGGCCACAAACAGCAGGTTCAGCCAACGCCTGGAAGAAAAAGTTAGGCCAACAGTTCAGAGTTCTGTTGAAGAATCCCACTCAAAAAAATTGTTGCCTGGCCTTTCTCTTTCAACTGCTGATTAATCTTTGTTTATTTCCATCATCTTCTGTTTTATTTCAGATTTCCAGAATTTGATATTTTGCTTTTTATTGCAATTCATTAATTTAGTGCACATTGTTTACAATCCATGATAAGCTGGTTAACGTTTACCATCAAACAGTGGTCACGCAATAAAAAGCTCCCAAGTCCAACAGTAGAGCCCTAAATTTCAATGGAATGGGATTTGGATTTGTCCACATCTGCTGGTAATATAAAAGATGCTGATGTTAATCAGAAGTAGTCTGAGCTGGTCCAATGAGTGCCAAACAAACAGAGCAGTCAGGAGGATAACACAAGCCTTTAATGTTGATACTGACCTGCTGTGATACCAGCAGTTTTATGATATGAATGTATGCTCACTTTTAGTTAAAGGAATGAGTTTTTAAATAATTTTGGAAACCACACGATTTCCTTGTAGGATTAAAAAACAACCTTTTGCCGTACAACTTAGATTACTCCCCACCTAAAAAGGTGATTTAAATTTTTTTTTTTAAAGTATTTAATTTTAAAAATTTTAAATTAAAAAAAACATTTCCACTTGTAGTGACAGCCTCGCAGTACCTCGCCCAACCAACCACTCTTCACTTGCAAGGCTAGACAGTGAATATCAGCAGTTTACTTGATCATGGGGGAATCATAGCCAAGCCCAATCCTATATTCACCTGGCATAAAGAAAGAATTGCATTTATATAGCGCCTTTCACAACCACCAGATGCCCAAAAGCACTTTACAACCAATGAAGTACTTTTGAAGTGGAGTCACTCATGTAATGTAGGAAACACGGCAGCCAATTTGCGCACAGCAAGCTCCCACAAACAGCAATGTGATAATGACCAGATAATCTGCTTTTGTTATGTTGTTTGAGGAATAAATATTGGCCAGGACAGCGGGGATAACTCCCCTGCTCTTCTTCGAAATAGTGCCATGGGATCTTTTACGTTCACCTGAGGGGGCAGACGGGGCCTCAGTTTAACGGCACCTCCGGCAGTGCAGCCCTCCCTCAGTACTGCACCAGAGTATCAGTCTAGATTTTTGTGCTCAAGTCTCTGGAGTGGGACTTGAACCCACAACCTTCTGACTCAGAGGCGAGGGTGCTACCCACCTGAGCCACAGCTGACTCATGTGCATACGCGTTCCAGCAGGAGTCACTGCAGTGATCAGAAGCAGGAATTTTGACCAACTTGTCCCACTCTTTAGCTCAGGCCAATTGTAGTGCTCTGCTCCCACCGCCCCAGTGGAGATCAAGTAACTTGGCACACACCAAGGGCTGAACCGCAGGTCTTCCTTGATCAGTAACATGCAACATGACACATTTATCGAGTGATCCCATTAGTTCTTTTTAATAACTATTTTCCCCAATTCTCTCTTGCCCGATCTACACTACATTCTAGAAAATGCAGTGTGTGATACTATATGAAGGCTTAACATGATCAAATTAAAATCAATAGGTTAATGCCTCAACTAAACTGAGGAATTTTATGTATTGCATTAAGTGCTCATACAAGAATATTGGAGTATAATAACCAAGCTTATATCTTCATTAAAGTGTGTACTTACCGCATCTTTAATGTTTATACTTTTGGTACATCTTCCGCTCCTCCAGTTCTTCTTGTGAATCAGATTCTCTTTTAGTTTTATGTATATTTGTTGACTTTTTACTTTTCTGCTACCCTCCCTAACTCTCCGCTAAATTAAACGTTCCAACATTAACATGAATTTCTACAACTTAGAAATAAACACATGGCTGCAAGGAACAACTGGAGCCAGCCTGGACAGATGAGAAAGAGTGACGTATGTCAATAGGAGGAGAAAATGGTTGCTGAGGCGGGAATGAGTGGGCTGGGCCTGGAGGTCTGGAAAGGTGCCATGGTGAGTTATCTACACTGAGGCAGGAATAAAAAAAGGATTAGGAGACCATGAGAAACTTCTAGAACAAAGAGGCAGTAAAGACTGGGGCTAATGTCAGGCCTGTTGGCATGACCTCTGTAACATAGTTAAGACTTTCACCAGATCCTAATATTCTCTTCAACATTTGCAACTTCACAAAACAACATGCAAATGAGGCGTTTACATTGTAGATACAGTTAGATATGATCAGTGTCTCTCCTTCCATGTGCTTTTTTTAAAGCACAAAGTCAAAGAGAATGTGAAACTACTGATCTTTCAAAATGAAAAATAGAAATCAATATTAAATAAACAGTTTCTGCAGCCCAGGAAGCATTCTGTTCAACTGCTGGTTAATACAAATGTTAATTTATCAGGTAAAAATGCAACTTTTTGGTAAATGAAATTACATTTACTACACAGCACATCTCTTGTTTAAAATAAATGTTTTCTTAATACAGTAGTTGAAAAGCTTACTCAACAATGCTAGCACAAAGGAGGTCATAAAATGCATCAGCTTTTATTGTATTCTACTGTCCTCTGAAAAAGAGGTTTACAAGTGGCAATTTATTCTCTGGGCCTGCTGACCATGGACCAAAGAAGTCTAAAGATTTATACAGACCGTGGAATATTTTTGATCAGGTACTTACCCCCTAACATCAGACAGATTGTTTCAGGGTTATTGGAATCAATCAGGAGAATCAATTTCATATAGGCAACACAGGGAAAAAAACCAGAAACATAATTCAGTCAAGAACTTAAAATTCATAGATCCTCGTGCAAGTTCTTTCTACGTGTTAACCAGTATTAAATTATTTAAAGCTACACTGAATATTGATTTCTTCTGTTCCTAATAGCACAGTATGTCCTCATATTCCCCACTAAAACAATACAATAAACAGAGCAACAATTCAGTTGACCATCAATCTTGAAACATTCCTGATAGGAAACCAATGGTTTGAGTAGCCTGGAACGTTGTGATATGGCATCCTGACACTTAATAGACTCAACCTGGGCCCCAGCAAACCTCGCCCCAAGTCCCCAACACTACTGTTATTCATGGAAGTGGTTGCAGAACTCAAAGCTATAAGCCTTTTAACTGAGAAAATGACACTGTGGGCTCAGCGGGTGGCTGGGTAACAAATAGGAGCAGCTGCCGCTCCAAATTGATTTAAAGTAGCGCTTATTCCTTCCACGTAAATTTAATCTCAGTCACCAATCTATTCTGCCCAATTGCTTGGTAATATTCATGCCTTTGCTTTGGGCCATTTTGAGAAAGCATTGTGCAAAAGAACCACATTTTGATTAGAATGAGAAAAGGAAATTAAATTGTGTTTTTGAATAATTGAAATTTATAAATAATTCCCAGGCAGGAAAATTTTAGTTGCCTTATTTAGCTACGATATTATTAACAAGGGCGGACCTTTATATACACACACACACACACTTGTTAGAACTTTTGAAGATAATATTCTGATTGCTTAGTCATAGATCTTATTCAAAGTTTCAAAGTAATCTAAAAATCAAGTGTGTACAGTGCGTATGCTCTTGCTTCCTTTGATTTTACTTGATGCACAACAGAGCAAGCTTCAGCCTCTTTCCTTGGGTGTTTCCAATATCAATTTATCTTGAGATCTTTAATGAAAAATACATCAGCCCCCAGGTTTACAAAGTACTTTCACTTCATTCAGACTGGGTACGGTTTACTTCGGAAATACATTTTAAAACAAGATTGGTCAGCAAATCTGGCACTTATTCATTTAGAAAATGATATTGCAACTTTCAGAGATCTGAAGACAAATTCAAATAAACTCATGATTGGATAAATTAAGTGAATTTCCAGGAATTCTAATTCAGTGCTTGAGCACTATTCAACAAAGTAGATAAATAAGGCTAAAGTATTTTTGCTGTTTGGGTTTTAAACTTTTGAAATAGAAGTGTCTGCAGAATATTATTTCTGATTCTGAAACATCAGCAAAATATGAACTGAAACCAATGACTGCAGATGGGGTGTGCTGCAACTTACATTCAGGCATTTTTGTTTTGTTTACATTTCTAATATTATTTAAAATAGTTATAAATATTAACACCATATTATAGGGTTGTAATATGCGAGTTCACAGTGCTGGAATGTCCACTGCTATTGGAGGAAAGAAGCCAGAATGTGCCTGAAATTAACACAGACGGCAATGGCCAGTGTCAAAGGTTATAACAGATCAAGGGGACGTTGTACCCTTCTCAACAAATTCCACGTTAAACATGTTAAGTAACTTATATAAAACGTTCAGCTAACATAGAGGCACACATTAATATTTATTAAACTAATTCCCACATTTTTAAAAATCTAACTATACAGTATAGTAAAACTTGACTAGTCATCGCACTTAGCTTGTGCAGATGCTGACTAAATATATTGACTGATTGGGTAAGGGATCAGGTATAATCTGTATTAAACACATTTAAATACTGTAAATTTTAGACAATAACTTCAGCATTCCAAATAAAAGCCAGAAGTATAAACATGGTCACTTACAGATGTGAAGTCCTTTAGATTTTCAACGGAAGAGTTTATATGGAAGAGAGAGAAAATAATTATTTTATAGATGTATTACTTTCTTACTGTGCTATTACAGAAATGACGCAAGGAGCAATAACCCAGCTTTCAGCACAACACAAATTATCGTTAATATCCTACTTAATGTAACCGATGGATGTTGAATTTGCATGTGAATTCTGATGAGCCAGACATCCGTTTGGAATTCAGTGGTTCCACATCTCCACAAATACTGTGTATGCACATGCACATCATCTTTCTTAGTACTGAAGATTTAATGCAACTTTGATCAGCCAATCAAGAAGCATGATTGAAAGAGCCAATGACAACAGTTCCTTTTCTTGCCCAGAGATGAAACATTTCACTTCTGCACAGTGCTCCAACTTCACCGGAGGCATGAATGTGGCAGGTCAGCCAACAACCAGCTTTTAAAAAATGCTTTTCCTTCACCTTTGTTCCTGAAGGCAGTGGCTCGCGTTGGGGTCCAGTTCCACGGGACCTGTAATCCTGTGGTACCTCATCCATGTTGTCATTCTTCATGTCCACAGTCAGAGAGCTTGTGTGAATACAGACAGCAATATAGCCAAGCTTGATCCCAGTTTCACCTGACACCTTCACATTCTCGTAGGACAGGGATATCCAAACCTCTTCTCTTCCTATGCCATTCAGTTACTGATCCCAGAACGCGAGGGCCACCTATACACAAAAAAAGAACCCCCCACTGTTGCCACTATAACATTCGCAAACTGGCTTAGGATGGCCCAGAGTTTCTTAGCCTTTTCACGCCCTTTTGATGGCTCAGAAGTTCCTGCAACGGCGAGATGGGCGATATAAGCTGTAAATTTCTCCGTCTAGCATGCCAATCTCACTGTTGCTTCCTTAGTCCAAAATTTCTTGGTATTCTAATTAGGATATGTTGCGGAGAATCATAAGTGGTGCGGCCAATGGCCAATGTTTGCTATTCTGAAGAAAAAAAGGCAACAACAGGGATATTGTATAGAAGATTCAACCTTGATGAAATTTTAATCAGAACTTGTGCTATTCTATCGTATTTAATGAGTTGTAGTACTGAAATTTTACATACTTTGACATGCTGTTAGATTTTTACATCAGAAATCTTTTAAGTTGCTCCTTCGGTTTGCTGTTATAATAAGATCCCCTTGCTAAATAAATGCGACCTTATGAGACTAACAGACTCATGGAAGAATACGAACTCGGTATAGCTGCTCCACATCTGGTTGTCTCTGTACTGGCTGAAGAAGGTTGTCGTCTGGTGAAGTTACAAGCCATCAGGTAAAAGCCAGCCTCAGAGACACTGTCAAACGGTTGTTCCAGCTAGATGAATTTCAGGTAAAACCTGGATGTGTGCTTTTCAGGGGGCCTGCCTGGTTATGCTGGACAAAGGTGTAGGAGCCATGGTCACCAAACTTTGATCTCTTCTCTGCTGCCCTGGAGTAAGGAACATTCTTGGCCAACATTTCATTGCTCTAGTTCTCCTCAATGTCTCTCCGGCATGCCTCGTCAGTCATCGAGCTCTACTTGATGAAATTGGGCATCAGAAATTTGATCAGCTTGCTGAGCTGGAAGTATTCAGCCTCTCCTTCTCTGGGAAGTGGTCGGACAGGACCAACTACTTGTTTCTGAGATAACCGGAGAGATACCTGAAGAGGAATCCGTCCTGATCTATTTAATAACAGCCCCTGTTGTCCCTGGGAAGCATCACGTCATTATTCCTGGAAAACTGGTTCGCCAGGAGGGAATCAGAGTTGCTGACCATGGTGTCATGCTTGGTCACGTACACCTGCCCTTCAAAATTCGGCTCCACCATCTTGGGAAAGGAGGTGGACATCTCAGCGCTAGGCAAGCTGCTGTGGCAATCAGCCATTTTTTTGAAGGAAAATAGGTTGTGAGGGGGACTGGGGGCGGAGGCTTTCTGTCGGCAGATTTCAGCTCCCAGATGAGAGCCTGCACATCATTCACTTAGAAAATTAGTTCAAAATTCAAAGACAAGTTTAATTTGAGGTCCAACAATAATGTATTGAAGTTAGATCTGATCATCCCACAGCCCATCATGTTGAGAAATATAAACATACCTGTTACAATTGGCATTTGTGAGGTTTTTTATGTGTTTCCCTTTTTTTTTTAAATGATTTAATCTTATTCTGATTTTTGAATTCTCTTCTGGCTTCTGATTATATAATAAACTGTGAGTGAAGTTGCTGTATGATTTAACACCTGCAAAAGAGGCAGTATTTGGCTAGGGACCAGGCTCTCCTGGAGCTAAGTAAACAAGCTCAGGAAAATTCGAAACATATTGAAAGGAAACCGATCTTGGAGCAGTAACTCACACCGCTACCCAGTCAACTAGGGCCCAGCATCGGCATTATTTTACAGTGTAAGTAGCAGTGGTGATAAAAGTAGCTTTAATTCAGGAAACTCGCGACCGCCATTGATTTTAATGAGGGCAGAGCTATGATAATTAATTTCTCACTGTTTTGGCAAGGGTGATAGCAGAGTGGCGCAGAAGTCCCAGGAAACAATGGCGTGGCATAAGAAATGGCATAAGTCACACACCATAATTTCCTGGGACTGTTGCGCCTTAAAGCAGGCCCTACGATGATTGCCATAGCTGAAGTCACCCAAGAAATTTTGGGCCGATGTTACAGCATTTTCCTCCCCCGCCCCCACCCCCCCACTCTAGGTGGCACTTTTCTCCCCTTGCCCCAGTTCAAGGAGGCACTGGAACTGTTCTCCCTCCCCTCCAATTTAAGCCTTCTCTTTTCTGCCCTCAGTGAAACTCCCAGCTTCTCCCCACTCGGTGGCCCTGGTGGTTCTTACTTCCTCTGCTACTGCTGTTCCAAGCGATTGAATATCCCTGCACACTGGGGGCTGGAATTCCTGATATCAGGAGAATTCCTGTGTATTTACAATGGCATGAGGGCAGAACTGGCTAAAGTGGACTGGAAAAATAAATTAAAGGGTAAGACAGTTGAAATGCAGTGGCGGAAATTTAAGGAGATATTTCATAACTCTCAACAAAAATATATTCCAGTGAGAAAGAAAGATTTTAAGAGAAGGGAGAACCATCCGTGGCTAACTAAGGAAGTAAAGCATGGTATCAAATTGAAAAAGGCATACAATGTTGCCAAGGTTGGTGGGAGACCAGAGGATTGGGAAATTAAGAACCAGCAAAGGATGACTTAAAAAAATAATAGAGAGATGAATTATGAGAGTAAACTGGCAAGAAATATTAAAACAGATAGTAAGAGCTTCTACAGGTATATAAAAAGGAAGAGAGTAGCTAAAGTAAACGTTGGTCCCTTAGAGGATGAGACTGGGGAATTAATAATGGGGAACGGGGAAATGGCAGAGACTCTGAACAAATATTTTGTATCTGTCTTCAAAGTAGAAGACACTAACAACATCCCAATAATGGATAATCAAGGGGCCACAGGGAGGGGGAACTAAAGACAATCACTATCACTAAGGAAAAAGTACTTGGTAAAATAATGGGACTAAAAGACGACAAGTCCCCGGACCAGATGGCCTGCATCCCAGGGTCTTAAAAGAAGTGGCTACAGAGATGGTGGATGCATTGGTTGCATTATACCAAAATTCCCTGGACTCTGCAGAGGTCCCAGCAGATTGGAAAACTGCAAATGTAACATTCCTATTTAAGAAAGGGGGGGGGGGGGGGGGCGACAGAAAGCAGGAAACTATAGACTAGTCAGCCTAACATCTGTCATTGGGAAAATGCTGGAGTCCTTCATTAAGGATGCAGTAGCAGGGCATTTGGAAAAATCATAATGCAGTCAAGCAGAGTCAGCATGGTTTTATGAAAGGGAAATCATGTTTAACAAATTTGCTGGAGTTCTTTGAGGATGTAACGAGCAGGGTGGACAAAGGTGAGTCAGTGGATGTGGTGTATTTGGATTTCCAGAAGGCATTCGATAAGGTGCCACATAAAAGGTTACTGCATAAGATAAGAGCTCACGGAGTTGGGGGTAATATATTAGCATGGATAGAGAATTGGCTAACTAACAGAAAGCAGAGAGTCGGGATAAATGGGTCATTTTCCGGTTGGCAAGTAGTAACTAGTGGGGTGCCACAGGGATCGGTGCTGGGGCCTCAACTATTTACATTCCACATTAATGACTTGGATGAAGGGACTGAGTGTAATGTAGCCAAGTTTGCGGATGATACAAAGATGGGTGGGAAAGCAAGTTGTGCAGAGGACTCAAAGAATCTGCAAAGGGATATAGACAGGCTAAGTGAGTGGGTAAACATTTGGCAGATGGAGTATAATGTGGGAAAGTGCGAGGTTATCCACTCTGGCAGGAAAAATAAAAAAGCAAATTATTATTTAAATGGAGAGAGATTACAAAATGCTACAGTTCAGAGGGACCTGGAGGTCCTTGTACATGAAACACAAAAAGTTAGCATGCAGGTACAACAAGTAATCAAAAAGGCAAATGGAATGTTGGCCTTTATTGCAAGGGGGTTGGAGTATAAAAGCAGGGAAGTCCTGCTACAACTGTACAGGGTATTGGTGAGACCAAACCTTGAGAACTGCGTACAGTTTTGGTCTCCTTATTTAAGGAAGGATATACTTGCATTGGAGGCAGTTCAGAGACGATTCACTAGGTTAATTCCAGAGATGAGGAAAGGTTGAGCAGGTTGGGCCTATACTCATTGGAATTTAGAAGAATGAGAGGTGATCTTATTGAAACATATAAGATACTGAGGGGGCTCGACAAGGTAGATGCAGAGAAGATGTTTCCCCTCGTGGGAAAATCTAGAACTCGGGGGCATAGTTTCAGAATAAAGGGTCACCCTTTTAGAACTGAGATGAGGAGGAATTTCTTCTCTCAGAGGGTCGTAAATCTGTGGAATTCTCTGCCCCAGAGAGCCGTGGAGGCTGGGTCATTAAATACATTTAAGGTGGAGATAGACAAATTTTTGCAAGATAAGGGAGTGAAGGGTTATGGGGAGCGGGCAGAGAAGTGGCTTTGAGCCCAAGATCAGCCATGATCTTATTGAATGGCGGAGCAGGCTCGAGGGGCCAAGTGGCCTATTCCTGCTCCTATTTCTTATGTTCTTACGTATTTGAAGCAGCTGCAGGAAGAGGTAAAAACCAGTAGTGGCACTGGGGACGGGGGATAACAGAAGCCTGGAGCAATTCAGAGAATAAACGCAATAGTTTCTGTATACGTCAGTCAGATAGACCAAGTGTGCGGGCCATAGTTTGGACATCCTTGCAGTAGGGTTACTGGATGGCGATCATGAGTGGATAAGTTTGCAGATTTTTCCTCTCCCCAGCCTAATTCTTAAATGCAGCAATAACTTCAACATAAATTTTACACTTACAAAGGATGTTTGATGAAAACCATGTATCCATTTAAAAGTATTGCCTCTTAAAACTTATTGCATGTTATTTTTGTTGCATTTATTTCTCTGTAGCAATTGTTTTTTTTAAGCTCCAACGTACCTAGAGACAAATTTGTCTATAACAAAGTTTACCTTTTTCATTGCCAAAGATGGATCCTGCCTGAGAAGATCACACAAAGCAGTTAAATGTCCACTGGCAGCATACTTCAGCCACTCCTTTTCCAAGGGATCCAACTGCAAAAAACAAAAGACCGAGAATAGACCATTTAAAATGCACTTTTTCATTTAACATCAACCATGCTTTCTGCACAGATTTGTCGTCATTCAGTGCTATGGGATAACAGGGGAATACTCCAGGCAAGTGATTTATGACGCAACTATCACATACCTGGATGAAAACATGGTACTACATTAGATTCTAACAAGTTTGAAATGTAATTCCATCTGTAATACAAGACAGAACATAGCAACTCCAGACACCCATTTTATAGGGGTGTAATCAATGCGAAGTGCATTCCTGGTGTGACAACTGGGATATTGAGTCACCCCCTCATTAAAGGTCATTTCCATTGCATTAATATTTTACAATGATTCTCCTGTCTATTTTTGATGGGAGCTTCTTGCAGCTAGGTCCTACCCAACCAGAAATGCACGTGACACGTGTTGTGAACAGAGATCCGGCAAAGTCTACCTCCTGGTCCCCACCTGGCAAATGTAACTGCAAGTCCCACTGCTACATCTCTCTTCTATTATTACCAGTAACAGCAGATTAAAATATCCAAACAGAGAACAGTGGGGCAGAGTCGGCCTGGTGTTCAAATCCAGCCCAAAAATTAAAGTTTCCTCTGTCTGCTAGCTGCAAGTCCTTTGTGATACGAGTCGACGCAATCTCATCCATTTCCCGACGACAGTGGCTCCATCGCACAAAACGGCTCCAAATTCAGCTCCAATTCTGCTGGAAAGGAGGTGCTTCTGAGGCTGAAAGAAAGTTAGAATGAAAGGGGCTATACGAAGAGTGCTTGGTGCCAACAGTGGGTAGAATGGAAAGTGTTCCATTTCCTGACATTGGCAGCCCTCTCCTTTGCAAGAACAAAAATCTCATCAAAAAGCCCTTATAAAATAAATGTAAATTTTGAGGGCATTGTAGTAGTACAAAGCATTGGAACTTAACATACTGAATCCAGGTTAGTACCCACGAATCACCATATGTTGAACTCTTGATCTCAACGACACCAATAAGCAGATTGGAGGCATTTTCCTCCAGCAACTGAGGGCCGCTAACCTTTAAAAACTGAAAAGTGAGAGATGGCCGGTTACTGCCAATGGGGAGCATAGGATTATGGGGAGAGATAAATGGAATTAAATACCAATACCAGCAGTAGGAAACTTGATTTACCTGCTGGTAGTGGCCATCACTAAGCAAACTCTCTCAGAATTCACAAATCAAGAGCTAAACTTACCAATACAATTATAGGGGTCCATTGATTTTATACAGCAATAAAATAAATGAGATCTGGATTTCATCTCCAAATGTGCACATACAATAATACAAATAATGAATATTAAAATAAAGCTTTAAAGATACACAACATTTGAAAGGCTAGGACTATCATCTCTCTTTGAAACAGCAACAATTTCTGAAAATGGCAGCAGAGTAAAGGCCAAAAAATTGCCAATTACAGGACAGGTTTAAAAAAATAAACACAAAATTAAGAACTGCATGATTTCATTATGGAAATGCATCATCATTAAGGCAAGTATCTGGTAGTTGGGATCTGAGTGTTACAGTGGGACAGCACACTGTAATTTCACATCAGAGCCTAACCACAACAAAAATCTCTTTTCTCCGTACCAGCTCAAAGGGCCCTACCTGAAATTAGTCTGGATAGATTCAACCCAGTTCCCCACGATTCCTCACCTTGATTGGGGCAAAAGTCATCAAAAAAATATTGATGAATTTTATTATCCTGGATTACTGCTATAAAAGCAAGCTGGTTCATTTAAGTAGAGGTAGGATGATGTGCAGCCTGACCTGATCAGAGAGAGAGAGAGAGAGAGAGAGAGAGAGAGAGAGAGAGAGAGAGAGAGAGAGAGAGAGAGAGAGTTGAGTGTGAGTGAGTTGAGTGTGAGTGAGTTGAGTGTGAGTGAGTTGAGTGTGAGTGAGTTGAGTGTGAGTGAGTTGAGTGTGAGTGAGTTGAGTGTGAGTGAGTTGAGTGTGAGTGAGTTGAGTGTGAGTGAGTTGAGTGTGAGTGAGTTGAGTGTGAGTGAGTTGAGTGTGAGCGAGTTGAGTGTGAGCGAGTTGAGTGTGAGCGAAAGTGAGAGCAAGGGAGGGCGGGAGAGCGCGCGCGCGCCGGAGGGCGGGAGAGCGCGCGCGCGCCGGAGGGCGGGAGAGCGCGCGCGCGCCGGAGGGCGGGAGAGCGCGCGCGCGCCGGAGGGCGGGAGAGCGCGCGCGCGCCGGAGGGCGGGAGAGCGCGCGCGCGCCGGAGGGCGGGAGAGCGCGCGCGCGCCGGAGGGCGGGAGAGCGCGCGCGCGCCGGAGGGCGGGAGAGCGCGCGCGCGCGAGAGAGGGCGCCCGAGAGAGGGAGAGCGCGCGCGAGAGAGGGCGCCAGAGAGGGCGAGAGCGCGCGCGAGAGAGGGCGAGAGCGCGCGCCAGAGAGGGCGAGAGCGAGAGAGCGCGAGCGAGAGAGCGCGCCAGAGAGGGCGAGAGCGAGAGAGCGCGAGCGAGAGAGCGCGCCAGAGAGAGCGAGAGCGCGCGCCAGAGAGAGCGAGAGCGCGCGCCAGAGAGCGAGAGCGCGCGCGAGAGAGAGCGAGAGCGCGCGCGAGAGAGAGCGAGAGCGCGCGCGAGAGAGAGCGAGAGCGCGCGCGAGAGAGCGAGAGCGCGCGCGAGAGAGAGCGAGAGCGCGCGCGAGAGAGAGCGAGAGCGCGCGCGAGAGAGAGCGAGAGCGCGCGCGAGAGAGAGCGAGAGCGCGCGCGAGAGCGAGCGAGAGCGCGCGCGAGAGCGAGCGAGAGCGCGCGCGAGAGCGAGAGCGCGCGCGAGAGAGCGAGAGCGCGCGCGAGAGAGCGAGAGCGCGCGCGAGAGAGCGAGAGCGCGCGCGAGAGAGCGAGAGCGCGCGCGAGAGAGAGCGAGAGCGCGCGCGAGAGAGAGCGAGAGCGCGCGCGAGAGAGAGCGAGAGCGCGCGCGAGAGAGAGCGAGAGCGCGCGCGAGAGAGAGCGAGAGCGCGCGCGAGAGAGAGCGAGAGCGCGCGCGAGAGAGAGCGAGAGCGCGCGCAGGAGAGAGCGAGAGCGCGCGCAAGAGAGAGCGAGAGCGCGCGCAAGAGAGAGCGAGAGCGCGCGCAAGAGAGAGCGAGAGCGCGCGCAAGAGAGAGAGCGAGAGCGCGCGCAAGAGAGCGAGCGCGCGCAAGAGAGCGAG
Organism: Squalus acanthias; assembly: GCA_030390025.1. Classification (NCBI taxonomy): domain Eukaryota; kingdom Metazoa; phylum Chordata; class Chondrichthyes; order Squaliformes; family Squalidae; genus Squalus; species Squalus acanthias. The sequence continues at coordinate 47,343,905 of CM059435.1, forward strand.
AGCGCGCGCAAGAGAGCGAGAGCGCGCGCAAGAGAGCGAGAGCGCGCGCAAGAGAGCGAGAGCGCGCGCAAGAGAGCGAGAGCGCGCGCAAGAGAGCGAGAGCGCGCGCAAGAGAGCGAGAGCGCGCGCAAGAGAGCGAGAGCGCGCGCAAGAGAGCGAGAGCGCGCGCAAGAGAGCGAGAGCGCGCGCAAGAGAGCGAGAGCGCGCGCAAGAGAGCGAGAGCGCGCGCAAGAGAGCGAGAGCGCGCGCAAGAGAGCGAGAGCGCGCGCAAGAGAGAGCGAGAGCGCGCGCAAGAGAGAGCGAGAGCGCGCGCAAGAGAGAGCGAGAGCGCGCGCAAGAGAGAGCGAGAGCGCGCGCAAGAGAGAGCGAGAGCGCGCGCAAGAGAGAGCGAGAGCGCGCGCAAGAGAGAGCGAGAGCGCGCGCAAGAGAGAGCGAGAGCGCGCGCAAGAGAGAGCGAGAGCGCGCGCAAGAGAGAGCGAGAGCGCGCGCAAGAGAGAGCGAGAGCGCGCGCAAGAGAGAGCGAGAGCGCGCGCAAGAGAGAGCGAGAGCGCGCGCAAGAGAGAGCGAGAGCGCGCGCAAGAGAGAGCGAGAGAGCGCGCGAGAGCGAGAGCGCGCGCAAGAGAGAGCGATAGCGCGCGCAAGAGAGAGCGAGAGCGCGCGCAAGAGAGAGCGAGAGCGCGCGCAAGAGAGAGCGAGAGCGCGCGCAAGAGAGAGCGAGAGCGCGCGCAAGAGAGAGCGAGAGCGCGCGCAAGAGAGAGCGAGAGCGCGCGCAAGAGAGAGCGAGAGCGCGCGCAAGAGAGAGCGAGAGCGCGCGCAAGAGAGAGCGAGAGCGCGCGCAAGAGAGAGCGAGAGCGCGCGCAAGAGAGAGCGAGAGCGCGCGCAAGAGAGAGCGAGAGCGCGCGCAAGAGAGAGCGAGAGCGCGCGCAAGAGAGAGCGAGAGCGCGCGCAAGAGAGAGCGAGAGCGCGCGCAAGAGAGAGCGAGAGCGCGCGCAAGAGAGAGCGAGAGCGCGCGCAAGAGAGAGCGAGAGCGCGCGCAAGAGAGAGCGAGAGCGCGCGCAAGAGAGAGCGAGAGCGCGCGCAAGAGAGAGCGAGAGCGCGCGCGAGAGCGAGAGCGCGCGCAAGAGAGAGCGAGAGCGCGCGCAAGAGAGAGCGAGAGCGCGCGCAAGAGAGAGCGAGAGCGCGCGCAAGAGAGAGCGAGAGCGCGCGCAAGAGAGAGCGAGAGCGCGCGCAAGAGAGAGCGAGAGCGCGCGCAAGAGAGAGCGAGAGCGCGCGCAAGAGAGAGCGAGAGCGCGCGCAAGAGAGAGCGAGAGCGCGCGCAAGAGAGAGCGAGAGCGCGCGCAAGAGAGAGCGAGAGCGCGCAAGAAAGAGCGCAAGCGCGCGAGAAAGAGAGCGCGCGCGAGAGAGCGTGTGTGAGAGAGTGTGTGTGCAAGTGTGCGCGAGAGAGTGTGCGCGAGAGAGTGTTACTTAGCTGACTTTTTTAAAAATCATTTAGTGTGTTACAAGGCCCTTAGCACTAGGAAACTGATAGAAGGAGGATGGGATACGACAGGGACAGCCTGAGGGCAGGTGAGCATCAGTTATAGAGAAAGCAGGTGGCCAGCGGTCCAAATGGGGTGTTGAAGCACAGCGAGCAGGGCAGGCTACCATTCACAAGAAAGTGCGAACAAGTTCAATGGCAGGGGCTGGCAGCACAAGTCCTCGCGAGTGTGAGGGTAGGCAGGTACGGGGGTAGGGGGTGGTGGTAAAAGGTCATGCTGACTCCTGATTCCTGCAACTCTAAGATAGTCACCACTGCTTCCTCAACCTTCTGGCCATTGGCTACCAAATCCAAAGTTGCTCACTCCCATGGGATGAGCAGCTGAAGAAACTGAACACTTCATTTCATCTGAACTTCAGAAATTAAGGGGAGATAAGGGGCCAAAAATTCAGCACTTGCTGGGTGAGTACGCGTTGTGTACTCACCCGTAAGGCCTCCTGAAGTGCCAGTTTCCTGCATGCACTGCGCATGCGCGAGAAACCGGAACTTCCGGTCTCGTGAAGGGAGGGGTTGAGAGGTGAACCTCGTGCGCGGGAGAGGCTGCGCGCACGCAGCGAACGTAGGTTTTTTTTCAGGTTTCTCCGGGAAGGTAAGTATGAAGAAGCTGCGCTTTTAAAAAGGAGGCGCAAGGTAAGTGGTTAATTAATTACAATTTAAAAATTTTTTCAACAGGTTTATTTTTTTTAGATACTTTAAAGAAAGGTAAGTTTATTTTTAGCACTGTTAAAAAGTATTTAAATTTTTGTTTAAAGTAGTTAATTTATTTAACTTAGTTATTTAAAAAATGTGATGGTTTTTAAAAAAATGTATTTGAAGTTTAGGTGTTGTTTTGGGGCCGATTTCAATTCATAGATTTGACAGGTCTGTCAAATCTATGAATGAAAGGTGGTCTGCTGCCATTGGCTCTCCATGGCCCACGTGATCCCAGGGGACGCATCGCACTAACTACGCCCCTGGGATACACAAGCACTGTGCGCCGGCAGCTGCAGGAGGCCCAGGAGCTGAAGTCCCCGTGGGCCCAGAGGTCAACGGCAGGCGCGGTAGGTAGGTGCGCGCGGGATCCTTGCACCCGCGGGAAGCCAGGGAGCCTAATTTCTGGGCCATAGAAAATGAGCTGGCAGAAACATGGATGTTGCATCAAATTCAAATTCCACAGAATTCAACATCCGTGTAAATAGCGATCACTGCAATTACAGTTGGATTCCCTGGTAATGCGATGTAACTGTAAACAAGGCAATGTTATGCTCTTTTGACTATAGGCCATGTCATTAATCAGAATAGTAACTATGTATTCCATTACATTGGCAGAAATATACTGATCTGAAACTACTATAGAAGCAATAATGGAATAAAACTACTGGTGTAAACACACACAACTTAAAGTTGTGGCGGGAAGCCAATATAAATATATTCCCTCAGACCCTGGCTTCACACCATGTTGAGAGGTCGCACAACACCAGGTTATAGTCCAACAGTTTTATTTGAAATCACAAGCTTTCACACCATGTACCAGGGCAACCTTCTGTAATGGTTAATTTAAATCACATTAGAAGATACAATCTGAAATCAGAAAATTGTGTATTGAGAGAGGACAGATTCCCCACTGTAGAGCAGATTAATGTGCTAGTGTAAATGGGATTCCTGTAGAGTACTCAATGATTGGAAAAGGCAGTTTGAATCCAGATGCTACTTTCATTATTGCTCACAGTATATTGTTAAAAGGCGAAAATAATGTTTTGTAGAGATAGCAGATTAGCAATTATATTCTTAATGAGGTGTTCAACAATTATGCCACGAATTTTATTTATGTACTTACTCGTTATTCCACTTATGTACACTAAATGAGTAATACCCTCACCCCTCAAAATATTTAAAAAATGTGTAAGAATATTTTTTTCCCCCAGTTAGTTTGAATCATCCTTATCCCGCAAAGAGCTGCCAAGATTCATCCTCATGGCTTCAAATCCTGTGCCTGAATTACGGCAGGTCAAGACTAAGTGCAGTAGTCAGGTCGAGCAGTTTTGGAGGGCAGAGAAGGTAAATGGACCTAGACTTTGGGGTGGGTAGGGGGAGGGGGGGGGGGGGGGGGGGGAGAGAAAAAGAGAAACAAAAAAGAGATAGGGAGAGAGAGCGATATGGAAGGTGGTAGAGGGGAGAAGGCGGGGGTATGGGGCAAGTGGATGGGTGCGCAAATAGGAGAAGAGCAGCGAGCGCAGGAGCAGGTGGGTTGAAGTGAGGCTTATTACTGGAAAAAATGTGCCGTATTCAGCAGGGTCCAGTGAAAGGAAGTTTGTAGGAGCTGTAAGGGCCCTTTTATTTTTTATTACATTTGCATTTAAACCCAATTATTTACCTCCTTTACATTCCTATACCAACATGGTTGCTGGCTAACAACGAAGAGCAAGAGAAGTAGGCTGCTCCACAGTGACACTCAGTGGCTAGATTCTGGAACTATATACAGACTAAACCTGTCTTTTTTTACCATAAACTTTCAGCGCACTTTTTAATCAGCTATTGTTTTAGTAGCTAATATCATGTGAAACTTAACATTGAAAACCCCCATCATATCACCAGCTGCAAACATAACTGGTACTGCAGGTAAATGTTGAAACTTTTATAATGCACTTTTACTCCATTGAGATGGGATAACAGGATTTTTCAATGCATTTTGAAATGGAATGTTGCAACCCACTCAGCAGATATAGTTAAATATCAACATTTAATTCTTTCGAGACTTTCCTACTTTTGCAAACACACAGGAATCACACAAAAAGATACTTAACTCGACAGAGGACTGCTAAATGGAAGCACGGAAACAGTGGAAAATTAATACTCCACAGTTTTCACTATAGATTGGTGGTATAGGCAATTTCATTGAAACAAGGGTATTATTCATATAGCATCTGAACTGATGCTGTGGATTACAAAACAGTGGAAGTTCTAACCAAAGTTTTCATATTACAGCAGGTACTACAAGGTAACTATAATATAAGGAGCATTAAAAAGCTGTAGTATAATATTGGGGAATCATAGAATGTTATGCAATGCAACAGCAGAGAGAGTGGTTTATCACTCAAACAAATCCCAAGCTGATCTTACAGATTTAGAACCCTCTTAAAAAAAAAAATCGATAGTTTATTACAAGTACACAAACCTCCCCTTTTGTCACTAAAGTTAGATTTGTTTCTGCTACTGCTGCCACAGTTTGAAGCCCTGGTTAGTAACTTCCACTCCAAGTCTCACCAAATTGTGCGACAGTACTAAGATTTACACACAAAAAGTCAGCATTGGGAAGAAAAGGGGATGATAGTTAACTGCATTACCTTTATAGTCACCATTTTGCAGCACTTTTATATAAATCCTTGTACATAATCATATCAGCTGACTTTTAAATCTGTCAGAGTTATTATTTTTATTGATTATTTCATTTCAACGATGATAAAAAATGCAACGTAGTATGGTTTGTTTAAACAAAAACCCTGAAAAGATAATACTAGATATAAAAAAAACTTTGGCAGTGTCCCAGTCAGATTTAGCCTGTGTCTGTCTGATGGATGATTACATAACATTATTACTGACAGAGTTAAAGTATTAAGGATAGTTTTTGATGTGCCCAGTAATAAGATCTAATTTGCTGATCATTTTCTGCAATCACAGTTGCTTTAATGTCACCACTTTAGTGTAATTACTTGTTGGAATAATACACTATGCACATCCATAAGGCGGCTTTGCACATTCCCAGAATAAAATTCACTTAGTATCAAGGGATTACACCACTACTTATTCACTGCATCCCATTCAGTGAAGAGTGACCCAAGGCTAATAAAAACAGATCTTGGCAGACTATTAAACTGGGCTTATGCTTTCATGATAAATGATCCTTCTACATGGCAACAGCTCAAAATTGGCATAATGTTTACTGTTGGATATATACTTCAGAATCAATGACCTTTAATAAATTAATACATATGCAATAATTTGCTATAATTCAAGCACCCAAAGTAGTGTCTATTAGTGATGTCAAAATTCAGTGCGACACTATATACCTCTGTATGCATACTTGCTTCAATAGTACACAGAGCAAGTGTGTCTAGCTGACATTTTTTGTTCCCTCTTGTAAACATCCTGAGATGTCTACCACTATTTCCACAAAAGATGCCTTCAAATATCCTCCACCATTCCCTCCTAAGTGTTCTCAGATGTCCGCAATGTTACATCCATTACTTGTTCAGATCGGCACATGTTTATAAAGGAGCTCTACAGACCGAACAATATTGTACACTGAAAAGCTCTGTGGACTTAACAGGACATTACATTGAGAATAAATGCTGGCTAGGAGGGTTACAATTATAAATCAGTGACAGTGAAGATCAAGTGGTATGGAATACGTTAACTCATAATAGAAAGTGTATGTGTACACACAGACACAATATACACACATAATCGATAACTTTCCACATGATACAGGAGTGGATCAGCTTGTTGGAGCTCCAATGGGCTGTGCCACAAGAGTACAAGGAAGCGGGTTAGAGCTCACAGTTTCATGTGTAGCAAATTCCTACTCCCAGCCATGTTGTTGAGGGAGGTATAAGCAACTGCCAGACAATACCTGAGAGGGCAAAGGGGAAGGGAGAAAAACACACCAAGGAAGGAGAGTCACCTTGAGCTTGTCTCACACATCTTTCTATGGTTGGTTGAAGAGTGGCATCGGTAGTGGCCTGGAAGCAAGACACTTGCCTACTTGTTCAGGTGGAGAAAGACTTGCATTTATATAGTGCCTTTCACGACCACCGGATGTCCCAAAGTGCTTTACAGCCAATTAAGTGCTTTTTCAAGTATAGCCATTGTTGTAATGCAGGAAACCCGGCAGCCAATTTGCGCACAGCAAGCTCCCACAAACAGCAATGTGATAATGACCAGATAATCTGTTTTAGTGATGTTGATTGAGGGATAAATATTGGTCAGGACACCGGGGAAAACTCCCCTGCTCTTCTTCGAAATAGTGGCATGGGATCTTTTACATCCACCTAAGAGGGCAGATGGGGCCTCAGCTTAATGTCTCATCCAAAAGATGGAGTGTGGTACATGGAGAAAATTGAAGAAGAAATTTGATACAGGAGATAACAGCTAACAGATAGACAAAAAGATTCCCTGAAACTACCAGATGATAACAGTAAACTGATATCAAACTTTATTTCCAAGCCCAATGTCTTACAGGATGGAATATTGGCCAAGAAGTCCAAGTTTGTGGATGACACCAAATTTGGTAAAGTGGCCAACGATGTTAACCAATGTGCAACGATCCAAAAGGATCTGGGAAGGCTAGGTTAATGTGCAGCGATGTGGTACACAGGCTCAGCAAAAATAAGTACGAAGCCTTGAGATGTGGTAGAAGCAAGGATGTGGATTACATATTAAATGGCAACGTACTGAGGTAACAGAGTAGGAAAGAGATCTAGAGGTTTTGGTGTTGACAAGTGGTGAAAATAAGCAAATAAAATGATGGAATATATAGGTATGCATGTGACTTATTAAGTCCAAGGAGATGAGGTTATAGAATTATAGAGCAGAAAGATCCTGTGCCGGCTCTTTGGAACAGCTATCAAATTAGTCCCACACCCCTGCTCTTTCCCCATAGCCATGCAAATTTTTCCCCATCAAGTATTTATCCAATTCACTTTTGAAGGTTACTACTGAATCTGCTTCCACCACCCTTTCAGGCAGTGCATTCCAGATCACAACAACTTGCTGCGTAAAAGTTTTTTTCCTCATGTCGCCTCTGGTTCTTTTGTCAATTACCTTAAATCTGTGTCTTCTGGTTAGTGACCCTTCTGCCACTGAAAACAGTTTCTACGTATTTACTCTTTCAAATCTCCACTTAACCTTCTCTGCTCGAAGGAGAACAACCCCAGCTTCTCCACATAACTGAAGTCTTTCATCCCTGGTACCATTCTAATTAATCTCCTCTGCACCCTCTCTAAGGCCATGACATCCTTCCTAAAGTGTGGTGCCCAAAATTGGGCATAATACTCCAGCTGGGGCCTAACCAGTGTTTTATAAAGGTTTAGCATAACTTACTTGCTTTTGGAGTCTATACCTCTTTTAATAAAGCCAAGGATCCCATATGCCTTTAACAGCCTTCTCAACTTGTCCTGCCACCTTCAAAGATTTCTGTACATACACCCCACAGGTCTCTTTGTTCCTGCACCCCCTTTAAAATTGTACCATTTAGCTTACATTGCCTCTCCTCATTCTTCCTACAAAATATATCACTTCACGCTTCTCTGCGTTAAAAATCATCTGCCATGTGTTTGCCAAATTCACCAATTTGTCTATGTCCTCCTGAAGTCTGTTACTATCCTCCTCATTGTTTACTACATTTCCGAGTTTTGTGTCATCTGCAAATTTTGAAATGATGCCCTGTTTACCCAAGTCCAGGTCATTAATATATATCAAAAAGAGCAGTGGTCCCAATACCGACCCCTGGGGAACACCACTGCACACTTCCCTCCAGACTGACTGACAATCATTCACCACTACTCTCTGCTTTCTGCCCCTTAGCCAATTTTGTATCAACGCTGTCACTGCCCCTTTAATCCCATGGGCTTCAATTTTGCTAACACATCTATTATGTGGTACTTCATCAAACACCTTTTGAAAGTGCATATTCACAGCATCAACTCTCATCAACCCTCTCCGTTACTTCATCAAAGAACTCAATCAAGTTAGTCAAACATGATTTGCCTTTAACAAATCCGTCCTGGTTTTCATTTATTAACCCATAATTTTCCAAGTGCCAATTAATTTTGTCCCGGATTAGTGTCTCCAAGTTTCCCCACCACTGGCAGTAAGCTGACTGGTCTGTAATTGCCGGGTTTATCTCCCACCTATTTTTTGAACAGGGATGTAACATTTGCAATCCTCCAGTCCTCTGGTACCACTCACATATCTAGTGAGGATTGGAAGATTGTGGCCAGAGCCTCCGTAATGTCCACCCTTACTTCCTTCAGCAACCTAGGATGCATCCCATCCAGACTGGGTGACTTTTCCACTTTGAGCACTGCCAATTTTTTTTTAGTACCTCCTCTATCTATTTTTATCCTATCCAATATCTCTACTACCTCCTCCTTTACTGTGACATTAGCAGAATCCGCTTTGTTTGTTAAGACATGCAAAGTACTCATTTAGTACCTCAGCCATGCCCTCTGCCGTCACAAGAAGATCTCCCTTTCAGTCCATAATCGGCCCCACTCTTCCTCTGATGACCTTTTTACTATTTATGTGTTTATAAAAGACTTTTGGGTTCCCTTTTATGTTAGCCACTAATCTATTCTCACTCTCTCTTTGCCCCTCTTATTTCCTTTTTCAGTTCTCCTCTGTACTTTCTGTATTCAGCTAGGCTCTCTACTGTATTATGAACTTGAAATTTGCCATAAGTTTCCTTTTTCTGTCTCATTCTGTATATCTTTATTCATCCAGGGAGCTCTAGCTTTAATGCCCTTCCTTTCCCGCTCGTGGGAATGTGTCTAGTCTATACCCAAACTGTCTCCTCTTTGAAGGAGTCCCAGCGCTCAATTACTATTTTGCCTGCCAATCTTTGATTCCAATCTACCTGGGCCAGATCCCTTTTCAACTCACTGAAATGAGCCCTCCTCCAGTTAAGTATTTTCACTCCTGAATTTTCTTTGTCCTTTTCCAGAACGACACTAAACCAAATGATATTATGATCACTGTTCCCCAATTGCTCCCCCACTGAAACATGCTCCACTTGATACCCAGAACTAGATCCAGCAATGCTTCCTTCTTTATTGGGCTGGAAACATCCTGATCAAGAAAGTTCTCTTGTACCCATTTCAAGAATTTCTCCCCCTATTTGCCCTTTACACTGTTACTACCCCAGTCTATATTAGGATAATTAAAGTCCCCCATTATCACTGCTCTATAGTTCTTGCATATTTCTACAATTTGTTGCAAATTTGCTCCTGTATCTCCTTCCCACTATTTGGTGGCCTATAGTATACATCTAGTAGCGTAACAGCTCCTCTACTGTTCCTTAATTCTAACCAAATAAATTATTTGAACCCTCAACTACATCATCCCTCTCCAGTGCTGTAATAGTCTCTTTGATCAATACTGCCAACCCCCTCTTTTTTTCCCCCTGTCCCTTTCTTTCCCGAATACCCTGCAGCCAGGAATATTAAGTTTCAAATCCTCCCCTTCTTTGAGCCAGCTCTCTGTTACTGCCACTAGATCATAATCCCATGTGGCTACTTGTGCCTGCAGCTCACCAACCTTATTTGCCATGCTCCGTGCATTTACGCATATGCAAGCCAAACCCATCTTTGACTGCCTTGCATTTACCCACTGCCTGATTTCTCCTATTTCTGAACTATATTTTGCTCTAATACGGTTTGTCTCTCCCAGTTCTCTCTGCACCTTTTTCTCCTCTCTAATGCTTCATCCTGGTGACCCTCCCTCACAGCACTATTTAACCTCCCCACGAGGACATTGATCCTAGCCCTGTTGTGGTGCAACCTGTCCAACTTGTACAGGTACCTCCTGTCCCAGAACTGGTCCCAATGCCCCAGGAATCTGAAGCCCTCCCTCCTGCACCATCTCTCCAGCCTGTTGACCTGGCATATCTTCCTGTTCTATACTCAATAGCATGTGGCACGGGGAGTAATCCAGAGATTACTACTTTTTTCACCTCCATTTTGAATTTACCTGCATGTGGATGGGTTTCATACAATTCGTGAAACCCGGCAGTTAAACAGAGGTGGAGACTGCTGCATCCAGGAGGTAAGTGGCTTTATACCTATCTCCTGGATCCAGGGTCCCTACTTAACCCACCCCCCGTGATCAGAGACCCCTACCCCCCCAACAAGGCCTCATATCGTTTCCCCCGGCCTCCAATCCCCACAATGAGGCCTCCACCCCATCCCCACCCCACCAATGATGCTGAGGCCCAGCCTCGATCCTCTCTGCCCCCCTGCCGATGCTCCAGCCGATCCCCGACCACCCCTCCCCCACCAATACCTGACCGAGCACCTGCCTATCCTCGACCGAACTCCTGCCGATCCTCGACACCCCAACCACCCCTAGCTCCACCCACAATCCCCGACACCCACCCCACCCGAGCCCCTGCTGATCCCCAACCGAGCTCCCCCATCCTTCCCCCGGACTGAGCCCTCACTCCCTCTCTGCAGGTGCAGGCCTACCCGCTCGCAGCCAGCCAGCCGCTCAATCTCAGAGGCCCCTCGCCCCCAACTCGCCTACCTGCAGAAAATTCCAGCCATTGTTCTTTGCAAGATTTGGAAGTGAATCTGGTGGTATGAATAGAAGCAGTGTGACTGGGTGCACACAAATAGGGAAGCGTCTGTAGTTAGTGGTATATTTGTGGTGGGAAAGGGTAAAATGTAGACAGGAATGTGAATGCAGTGGCCAGAACTTTTCCAGTATCAGAATGGCACAAATGTCACTTGCAGCCAACAGCAGGTTGTCCTCTGATCTTTTTCAGGCTGCACCTCACCTTGCTTAAACCCTTGCTCCTCTGGGAGCCTTCTTCCTCAGCCTCCATGAGGAGGTCCTTTTGGAAGAAAAAACTGTGTAGCATGCAACACATCACCATGATCCTAAAGATCCTTATTGTACAGACTATACTCTAGGTGCCCCCTGATCGATCCAAGTATCTGAAGAAAATCTTTTAAACATGCCTATGGTGCGTTTTATGAGGGCTCTGATAGACAAAATGGACGTGGTTAAAGTGCTGCTTAGCTGGGGCCCTGGGAAAGCACACTCTGGTCTCCAAGGATCCACCCAGAGACATAGCTTTCTGTAGTAAGAAGTGGTTGCACGATGGACTGCTTTCAAATAAAGGAAAGCATACATTCACTTACATGATGGTGTGAAACTGGTGCACAATGAGAAACTGGTATGCTTTCCAGTTCACACACGTCACGGCCATTAGTGCAGGGAGCATAAATGACCATAAATAAGCTAAGACTTCTTGGACCTTGGGGAATGGTGTCATTAAGTAAAATTGAAGTGAGTCAATAAAATTGCTAACTCTAGAGAGCAATGACTTGCCTGATGAATCTGTGCAGAGCCGTTTGCCTTATGTTATCGATGTCCTCAGTGGCACTCTGGAATCATTGTGTGGCATAGAAGCTAAGGGCGGTTGTGACCGTAACAACCATTGGCAGAGTGGTGTCTGTGGTGGAGATCTGCTTGTAGCTCAAGATAAACTCTATGACAGCTTCCTTTGTAATATGAAGACTCCATTGGCATTGCTCCTCAGCAAAAGCAGGTAGAAGCACTTTTGCCTGCACACTCTGGTGTTTGGGTCGCAACAGGTGAATACCATGTGCCTGCTGTGCAGCCTTACAAGCTTAGCCTCGCTCCATTATCGCTCCTCTTCTTCCAAAAAGAGAAGACCCCAGCTAATGGTACCAAAGTAGGTGGCATCAGCAAGAAAACCAACAAAAGTAACAGAGAAATAAGGTTTTCTCTATCAATTTACAAGCTAGTCCCAGTTAAGTATTGGGGTTCTTTTTACCCTTTCAGATATTTTTGGCTTTTGTGTTTAAGCCCAAATTCCCTGTATTCCACAAACTATTTTCACCTGCTCTGACATCTAGGTAAAATTGATAGGATGCCAGGATAACAAATAGGAGAAAAGATCTCAACTCCTGATTCCATCCCGTGCCTTCACCAACTCCTCCTCGTCTTCAAAAGGCAAGATAATAAGGTTACACCAGACCTTGTTTTAGGTTTTAAGTGACAAATAAATTTATTAGCCAGTAATTGGACAAGCAAATAGTAACAGGTACATTTTTTTTTTTACTTCCGTTAAGCTTCACTGGCTGCTTGAATAGAAAAGAATAGTTCACAACTTCTAGACTAAGCTATGCTGTAATTATTTTTCATACACTGTGTTTCTTTTTATCCTTCTCTCGCCAACTACAAACGTTCTCTGATTTAGCTAACTCTCTTTGGGGGAGTTCCAGACAGACATTAGCCCCAATATTTACTGGAGTGGGGAGTTATGGTTGGGAAACCTGGAAGTGTGATTTTCCCCGAATGCCGTGGAGTTTTCCGAGGTCAGGGAAACCCAGCCGACAGACCCATCTCTGAGAGCGGATTGGTCACCCGCCCCTCGATCTGCCTTCGTTAAAACCGGAAGTGGCCAGTTTGAGACGGCTTGGGGTTGTGTTTTTACATTTTTTACATTTTTACTTCAGGCCCGACCCAAACCCACCCATTTTTAGCGGTTAAAATGACCCCCATTGTCTTTAAAAGCTCCACATTAGATTTGAAATGACAGGCTAATAATTAGTTGAGGCAGAGACCACTGCATCTTTTAAAAGAATAAACATTTGAAGCAGAGAAAGATGCTGGACTATGGGGATTGAAAACAGGGCAGTGGGATTAATTTTGGATTGCTCTGGCAAAGAAGCAGCACGGACACAATGGGCTGAATGCTTCTATGGCTCGAATTACCTTTGAAACAATTACCAGGACCTCATGAATTTAAATAACTTTGTTAAATTCAAAAAGATGCCATTCAAATCACATAGAATATTTGTATTTAAATTGAATGGCTTAGCCCCTCCCACGGACCGCTGTTTTTCAGACAAAGTGCATAATTACTGCAACAAAATGAGCTGGAGCATTCTTCTCCGAGTGAAGGCTGGTTTTAAATCTCTTGTATACCACAACAGAATTAAAGTAGCTAATACCAAGCCAAAGGACCTTTAAACTTGCGATGCCTTGAAGGTAGAGCTTTTCAATTCTGGATGCTAGTTTTATATTGGTGCTATTAAGAGCGAAAATGAGAAAAGAAAAAATAGGATGTATGACATGTCCATCACCTCATTTGAACATGTCCACCCAAAAATGGATGGGTGCTTGTGCCATCAATGATGGCAGTAAATGGGATAACGGCAGATCTGGTAGTGGATCCCCTACTGCCCCTTCCCACTCATACCTCCACGATTAGCAGAAAGAGAGAAACAGAAGAGGACACTGGGAGAATCAGAAAGGACAGGCAAATAGGGAGAGAAAACTCTCTCTTAAATATAAGATAGCCACAAATAAGTCCAATAAGGAATTCAGGAGAAACTTCTTTACCCAGAGAGTGGTTAGAATGTGGAACCTGCTACCACATGCAGTAGTTGAGGCAAATAGCATAGATGCATTTAAGGGGAGGCTAGATAAGCACATGAGGGAGAAAGGAATAGGAGGATATACTGATAGGGTGAGATGAAGTAAGGTGGGAGGAGGCTTGTGTGGATCTTAAACACCAACACAGACCTGTTGAGCCAAATGGCCTGTTTCCGTTCTATAATTTCTATGGGGGGAATTTTGCAGGGGGGGGGGGGGGGTGGGTCAGCGGGTGCGATCAGTGGCGTGTTGGGTGGGAAAATGTTTTTTTTTTGACAGCGAGTCGGGACCCTTCTGTGAACACGCCGCCATGCGCTTTTGTCAGCACTGAGCAGACCCGACATGCAGCAGCGGGGGAGGCAATTAAAATCATTAGTGGCTTGTTTACAGCCACTTAATGCTTTTTTCTCAGCTTTTTGATTTTGATAGGTCGCCCACTGGTTTCCCGTTGTGCCTAGACCTCATCTGTGAAGCTGAGGCGGGAGGTCACTTGCCATTGTTTCAGCTGATGAGTTGACAGCTTCAAATGTCAAGTCAAAGCTCCCAGCTGATTGAGAAATGTTCCCTTAGTCACTAGCTTCTCTAAACTGCATTTCCACTACAGATTCAGAATGCTGCAAGTCTTTACACAAGTTTCCATCCAATCTGACCTCATTACCTCTCCCACCATTGACAGATCGCTCCAGTCATCTCTACTTCACCTGCCATCTATTCCATCAACACCGGTGCACTTTATATCTCTCACCTTGGTCCTCAGAATCCCACCACAATCAGCCCCAACACCAGCAGCACCAACCTTCTCCACAATCAACTGATGCTGCACAGGACAGAGGGCATCAGCACCTGACCACATTGCTGCCTGGGACGCCAGGAATGGCCTCGCCATGGCCAGATTTACTTCACTTGACGCTGTACACCCTGGCTGCCACATGATGCGCCAGGTTGGCACCACCCCACACCAACACCATAAAGCATCCCTACTATGCCCAAGCCATTCCTTTCACACTCATCACCATTGTGGTGGTACTGTTATGTCTCACAATTCACTGCAACTCACTAAGCCACTTCCAAAAGGTGCACACAAATCTGTCCAAGAACGCAAAGTGTTGAAAATAAAGATTTCAATGTTTGACACTACATTAACAGAAACTTTACATGAACATTGCATAAAACACCCAAGTGCCTACCCTTGTGGGTTGTTAGTTGGTATGATTGCATTAGGATGAGGGTGAGTGTGTGGAGTGGCTAGTGAGATGGGGATGTGATAATGTAGATAGAGAGGGATGGATGGAGGTGTAAGGTAAGTTGGTGTGAGTAAGGATGTGCAGGAGTAGGGTAGGGAAGGCAGAGTGATGGGAGGCACAGCAAGATGAAGTGGAGTGTGGCTTTGTACTAATGTTTCGTGATCTACTGAGATCATTGAAACATTTGCGGCACTGCACCCAGGTCCTCCTGACCACATCCCTGCTTGTGCCCTCCTCTGCAATGTGCAACTAGGCTGTGTTGATCTCCTAGGGAAGTCTGCTCCGCCCATGGGAGGGAAGAGGACCTCCCTGTGAGCTAGGACTCCCTCCATAAGCATATGGAGGGAGTCATGGGAGAGCCTGGATGCAGCTGTGCACCTCTGTGCAGTGCTCGTCAGTGTTTGCAGCACCTCAATGCTGAAGAACACTGACAGCACAACTGTCAAATTAAAGTTGGCATGGTCCCTTTAAGAAAACCGGCTGACGACGCGTCATCAAATGACATCATCAGACCTGCTTCCTTCAACTGGCCGGGAAACTCGCTGGGCGGGCTTAACAAGCCCAGTCAGGGGAAAATCATTCTACACAGCGGGCTGGAGCCGGGACCTGCCACCGACGTCGCCAGCCACGGACCCGCCAAGGTAGGTAAAATCCAGCCCTATGTAACTGCTGCCATGTAAAAGTGTCTCTAATGAATGTGCAACAAGGCCATTACACAAGATTTCCTGGTATAAGTATTTAATAGATGGAGTGAAGTAAAAGGTACCAACACATAACATAACCCATGTGGAACAAATAAAAAGCTTTAAAAGCCAGGATTACATTACTAAAAACAGTTCTCAACAAAGTAATTGCTCTACAAACAACATCAAATTCTTGCTGTTGTGAAGTGATCTCTGAATATTGCTTTTTCTAAAATTATTGGTTGAAAACATATATTGAATCATGATTATCTTATTAGTTGAGAAAGCAGAAATGCTACATAATAGCCTACAGTTCTAACCTTAGAGGAAACACTGGCTGTGTATTAATGACCATTACAAAACATGCCAGGATGTTTTATGCTAAGACAGGGCAGTTCAAGGTGATTAAAAGAGCATTGATATCTGGTAAATGATCCTGCCAATTAGCAGGTTAATAAATAGAAGTGAGCACAATGACACGATTGTGTTGCCAATTGCATTCAACATTACAAATTGGGGCAGATTTTGCTGTCAAAATAATGGTGCTCGTCGTTATTGATGTGTAAATGGTACAGCAACTTCAGGCGAGGAGCAGATGCACAGTTAAATGCAAATATCCAAAAGTTGCTGTCAGAGTTGCGGCACTCTGCCGTTAGCTTTGCGAGAATGGCATTTTGCTGTCTTCCTCACCATTGACAAGCATTAAATGTCATGAAGTTGCTGTATTTGCACTGCAGATACGAATTAAACCCGCCGCAGGTATTTAGCACGAGTAATTACAAGCGTAAGCATCTTTTTAACGGTGTCATAAGTGTAATCAACCTCTCTGGCACTGAAAATTAACTATTACAAGTGTGGAGTCTCATTCCTTCAGGTTTGAATTTTTCATGTTTTTTTTTAAATGTCAAACTTAAAAAAATGTTTCTGTCCTTTTTTCTTCTCTCTCAATCCAATCTTCGTTTCCCTTTATTTCTCTTTCTGAACCCGATTGGACATGCAATTCACTCCCTTTAATTCAACCTCCTTCTCCGTCCTGCACCCGTTTATGTCCCAATCCTTAAATCTCATTGGTTAAGGAGATACCCTGTTGGTTGCCCAGGTCACTCAGGTCCCAGATACCGTTTCTCATGCTGCGACGTTATCAGCACGCATTTTCAACAACTTGGTGGGCAAATTTTTTTTTAAGTTGAAGTTTGCAGAGGCAAATCTAATTAACAGCAGATGTTGTTCGATGCCCTGCTGCAGCAAACTCTGGCCCATTATTTTATCTTCATTTTGTTAAAAATAAAGGAGGAACTGGGCAACAATGTGGTGTGAACACTAATACTCCCCTCTGACCTTCCCCTCTCTGACCCCGAACGATCAGTCCTCAGCAAAGGCCTGAGCTTCATTCCTTTACTCTCCCATTTCAATGAATTTCGAGCTCGGCACGCTGCCGAGCTCTTTTTCCGTTGCCTTCGTCCCCATTTCTTTGGCCAGGAGTCTTCCCCCCGCACAGCGGACCCTTTCTCCCGCTTTCAGAATTCTCATTCTACCTAGACCCCTCCCTCTAGCCTCTTACCCTCTCTAGATCTTTTCATTGCTAACTGCCGGCGTGACATCGGCCGTCTCAATTTCTCTGCTCCTCTCACTCACTCCAACCTACCTCCCTCTGAACTTGTAGCACTCCGTTCTCTCCAATCCAACCCTAACATTGTCATTAAACCTGCTGACAATGGTGGTGCTGTTGTTGTTTGGCGAACCGACCTCTACCGTGCAGAGGCTCAACACCAACTCTCTGACACCTCCTCCTACTTCCCCCTGGACCATGACCCCACTACCAAACATCAAGCCATTGTTTCCAAGACTGTCACTGACCTCATCTCCTCTGGAGATCTTCCCTCCATGGCGGTCAACCTCATAGTCCCCCAACCCCGTTTCTACCTCCTTCCCAAGATCCACACAGGGCTGCCCTGGTAGACCCATCGGGCTGGATTTTCAATGACCCGTGGAGTCGGGTTTGGAGGCGTGTGGGGGGTTAAAGTTGCAGATTCGGGGGGTCCCGACCCCATCCGGCCTCCATGCCAGTTTCGCTGGCGGCGGGTACCTGACCTGTGCTGGGACCCGACTCCCCGAGGCAGGAAGGGATTAGTGACAATTAACTGCCTGTTAACAGGTAGTTAACAGGCAGTTTTTTGCATAATCCCTATTTTAATTGCTGAAATGTGGGCTTCCCGACAGGTGCCAACCACGCCAAGTTATCGGGGCGGACCGTGGGCCTGCAGGGGTTGGAGGGGTCGATATGTCCGGTGGGCAGGTGAGTGATGGGTGCATGTGTGCAGAGGTAAGTGTAAAGTGTGGGAAAAAGTTTTACTTACCTTAACTTCCTCCTGCAGGTGTCAGCCCTTGAGTTCTCGGGAGTCAGAAATCTCACCAGCACAGAAAGCAGAAAAGCCGTGGTGCTGTCAAAAACTGCAGCCTTCTGTTTTCTGTGCTGGAATGATTTCTAACTCAGCCTGAGAGGAAGGACTCAAGTTAGAAATCATATTGTGAGTGTGTGACAGCTTCACAGAGCTGTCAAACACTGATATTTCATCTGTCAAAAGCTCTTGACAGATGAAATGTCAATCTGTGACGTCACCTGTTGCCGGGTGGCCCTTAATTGGCCTGCTGAGCCCACTGGGTGGGCTCAACAAGGTCAATCAAGGGAAAATACAGTGGGTCAGCCACAACTCGATGGAGGCGGGTCTACAACCCAAAAAGAGGGATTCACGACACCAACCCGACCCCAGTATCAAAATCCAGCCCATCGTTTCAGCCTGTTTTTGCCCCACGGAACTGATTTCTCCCCTTGTCCAGTCTCTTCCCACCTACATTCGCGACTCTTCCGACACCCTCTGCCACTTTAACAGTTTCCAGGCCCCAACTATCTCTTTTTCACTTTGGACGTCCAATCACTCTACACCTCCATCCCCCACCAGGACGGCCTGAGGGCGCTCTGCTTCTTCCTTGAAAAGAGGCCCAACCAATCCTCATCTACCACCACCCTTCTCCGCCTGGCTGAACTTGTTCTCACATTGAACAACTTCTCCTTTGACTCCTCTCACTTCCTCCAAATTAAAGGTGTTGCTATGGGAACCCGCATGGGCCCTAGCTATGCCTGCCTTTTCGTGGGATATGTGGAACATTCTTTGTTCCAGGCCTACTCAGGTCCCCTCCCTCACCTCTATTTCCAGTACATTGATGATACATTTAAGCTCTCGCCCTGAACTAAAAAATGTCATTCACTTCGCTTCCAATTTCCACCCTTCCTTCACCTTCACATGGTCCATCTCCAACTCTTCCCTTCCTCGACTTCTCTGTCTCCATCTCTGGGGATAGGCTATTGACAAACATTCACAAAAAGCCCATTGACTCCCACTGCTACCTGGACTACGCTTCCTCCCACCCCACTTCCTGTAAGGACTCTATTCCATTCTCCCAGTTTCTGAGTCTCCGCCGCATCTGCTCTGACAATGCCACCTTCCATACTAGTGCTTCCGATATGTCTTCCTTTTTCCTCAACCGAGGATTCCCCTCTACCGTGGTTGACACAGTCCTTGACCGTGTCCGTTCTATTTCCCGCACTTCTGCTCTTACCCCTTCCCCTCCCTCCCAGAACCATGATAGGGTTCCCCTTGTCCTCAGCTTTCACCCCACCAGCTTCCACATTCAACGGACCATCCTCCGCCATTTCCGCCATCTCCAGCGTGATCCCACCACCAAACACGTCATCCCCATCCCTCCCCTTTCAGCATTCCGAAGGGACCGCTCCCTCCGCGACACCCTGGTCCACTCCTCTATCACACCAACACCCCTTCCCCTTCCCACAGCACCTTTTTTAAAATTAGTTTATGGGATGTGGGCATCGCTGGCAAGGCCAGCATTTATTGCCCATCCCTAATTGCCCTTGAGAAGGTGGTGGTGAGCCGCCTTCTTGAACCGTTGCAGTCCGTGTGGTGAAGGTACTCCCATAGAGCTGTTAGGTAGGGAGTTCCAGGATTTTGACCCAGCGACGATGAAGGATCGGCGATATACTTTTAAGTCAGGATGGTGTGTGACTTGGAGGTGGTGGTGTTCCCATGCGCCTGCTGCCCTTGTTCTTCTAGGTGGAAGAGGTCGCGAGTTTGGGAGGTGCTGCCGAAGAAGCCTTGGCGAGTTGCTGCAGTGCATCTTGTAGATGGTACACACTGCAGCCACGGTACGCCGGTGGTGGAGGGAGTGAATGTTTAAGGTGGTGGATGGGGTGCCAATCAAGCGGGCTGCTTTGTCCTGGATGGTGTCGAGCTTCTTGAGTGTTGTTGGAGCTGCACTCATCCAGGCAAGTGTAGAGTATTCCATCACACTCCTTACTTGTGCCTTGTAGATGGTGGAAAGGCTTTGGGGAGTCAGGAGGTGAGACACTCGCCACAGAATACCCAGCCTCTGACCTGCTGTTGTTGCCACAGTATTTATGTGGCTGGTCCAGTTAAGTTTCTGGTCAATGGTGACCCCCAGGATGTTGATGGTGGGGGATTCGGCGATGGTAATGCCGTTGAATGTCAAGGGGCGATGGTTAGACTCTCGTTTGTTGGACATAGTCATTGCCTGGCACTTGTGTAGCGCGAATGTTACCTGCTCTTTTTCAGCCCAAGCCTGAACGTCGTCCAGGTCTTGTTGCATGCGGGCATGGACTGCTTCATTATCTGAGGAGTTGTGAATGGCATTGAACACTGCAGTCATCAGCGAACATCCCCATTTCTGACCTTATGTTGGAGGGGAGGTCATTGATGAAGCAGCTGAAGATGGTTGGGCCTAGGACACTGCCCTGAGGAACTCCTGCAGTGATGTCCTGGGGCTGTGATGATTGACCTTCAACCACCACAATCATCTTCCTTTGCACTAGGTATGACTCCAGCCAGTGGAGCATTTTCCCCCCCGATTCCCATTGACACCAATTTTACTAGGGCTCCTTGATGCCACACTCGCTCAAATACTGCCTTGATGTCAAGGGCTGTCACTCTCCCCTCACCTCTGGAATTCAGCTCCTTTGTCCTATTTATTGTATGAAGTACTCATCTTTATCTAATGATGTTCAATGTAAAACTCACAGAATACACTAAATGAATCATTTTTACAAGTTTGTTGTTCTTTCCTCCCCTCCCCCCTTTCCCTGCCCCTACACTGGCTTAAAAATCTGTTACATCTCTAACTTTTTCCAGTTCTGAAAAAGGGTCTCAGACCTGAAACGTTAACTCTTGTTTCTCTCTTTCCACGGATGCTGCCTGACCTGCTGAGTGTTTCCAGCATTTTCTGGTGTGAACACTATTGATTCAACTCCCCAATAGGTCAGTGTGCAAGTGCGCATCTTGGGAAGCACAGAGGTGCATTTACCCACTGAGCAATCTGGGAATAATTCCATTTACATTTAAGAATTTAAACAATTTTGTTAGTTCTTTTCAATTGTTAAAAACCTCACTTACGACCAGTGAGCAGTCCTTCATTTATTGGCGGCCAGACAGCTTCTCATTTATTGCTTTGAGTGTGTATGCGCAGTGATCTACAGTTTCTAATTATGCACCCAAAGTTCTAGAAACATAGGAACAAGAGCAAGTGCACTCTTCTGTATTTCAGCACCTCTGCTGTTCTGCAGTAGAAAATGCTTAAGCTAGCTCAACATAAAACTGCATCATTAAAAAAATTTAATTTTCATAAACACTATATGCAGTACCAATCTGAAATGGGGAGCTTTTATTTTTGCTCTGACATTTTAATTCGGAACAACTTTGCTACAAACATGAAGTGACATAACCCTAGTAAAATAATAAAAGTTTTAGAAATTTGAGGATTTGGATCAGAAAACAAGACTGTGGTAAACTCTGAAAATATAAAATAAAATGAAAGTGACAAAAATTCTCATCATAAAAGCATCAATACTTACAGCAACAGATGGTGAACCCATACTTCCACTGCCATCTTCAAATTCATTTTGCTCTGTGTCATCCTGAAAAATACAAAACATCAATATGAAAGTTTTTACTGACAAGAGCAGCGGATACGTTCAGAACTTTTCTCCTTTAATTTATGTCTAACGTTAGTACTGTACCAGGTATACCGAGTTCAAAAACAGTAGGTTTGCCGTTAAGAGGCATGCAAGACTCTTTCGGTAGCAAACCACTATTGCAAAATGTTTTTGTGACAATCTGTTGATCCCATTTACTCCGACCAGACACTAGTGCTAATTCTGTAGCAAGTCTGCTATTAACACAGGTGACACAGTACAAGAAATTATCAGCTTCAGACTGGCTTCAACATCACTAAAAACAGTTTATCTGGTCATTATCACATTGCTGTTTGAGAGAGCTTGCTGTGTGCAAATTTCCAGCACGCGTTTCCTACATTAACAACAGTGACTGCACTTCAAAAGTACTTCATTGGCTGTGAAGCGCTTTGGGACTTCCAATGGTTGTGAAAGGCGCTATATAAATGCAAGTCTTTCTTTCTTTTCTTTCATGAATAAACATGGTCCCTCTTGCATGAGCAGAACCGTTCAATTAGAGCCCATGGCGGTTAACAGCTGAGTGCAAAGAAAGACTGCATTCTGATCTGAAATGTCAACTTAATGAGGTTGTGGCTCAATGCTAGCAAAACAAATTTTACCTACCAAAAATACTACAGGAGCACAAAAAAGGGAAGTAAATTACTTTGCAATTCCTTGTACAATATCCTTCTTTTCCCTTTCAAGTTACTTGGCTCCATAATGAAAAATTCTTATTCAAAAGCTTTGATTTATTTTCAAATCTCATACTAAGAATATTATTGATCATTCTCTTTTTGTGAACTGTTCTACAAGCAATCGTTCATGTAAAACTATCAAGCAATCATATTTTAAACTTAGTTTAATGAAAATATTGAAAATAAAGACAACCTACATGGTCATTCAAATTAAATAAATTCAAAAATGTTGCTTTTTTCATATTGCATTTTGCTGATTATAGATTTAGAAACAGAAAAATTGGAGCAGGAGTAGGCCATTCGGCCCTTCGAGCCTGCTCCGCCATTCAATATGATCAAAAAATATTTAAATCTTATTGAAAGGAATCATATAGAACTCTACTCACTTTGAAATTAAACTGAAAGAGTTTAGTTAAAGGCTTCAAACACTGATGACAATTACTCAGGAGCAACATGACAACATTCAGGATTAGTCATTTATGGAAATTAAGTCACAGTAGTGACAGCCACAAAATGGCTTCCATTTGTAAACTACTGATCCCCATGCATGTTCTAGTCATACAACATCAACGATTGATGCAGTTTTCTTTAGAAAGGAATTTAATTTTTACTTTATTTGACCATTTTTGACTAGATTTACTACTGCATGTTTAGCAAAAGACTGAAGTGAGGTACATGGTGAAATGGTCCAAAAGTTGAGATATATAAACATTTTTCAATATTGATTTAGGTCAGAACTGAGAATACAAAAAAAATGAAACCAATCATGTCCTGACACTCTCATTCCCTCCCCTCTTTTCCCTCCTCAGTGCTGGAGTACAGTTCCATGGGTGCTGGCAATCTTCAAATATGGTCAAGTGGTTATTCTTCATGTGCAAGTAAAAAAAGTGTCTGCAAGCTATTTAACTGTGGGGATCCTATTTTTTTCTAACCATTCTCAAAAATCAGACTTTAAAACACTGTATGCTCAACTGGTATTTAAAACTTTTACTTTAAAAAAAAAACTTTACAAACATTTCCATTATGAAAATTAGTGTCACTGGCTCGCCAATGAAAAATAATGGGAACTTTAATTTACTTGTTTTCTTTGTGTAGCAAGGTCAAGGATAATTTGTTTGTTACTACTGATGATGTTTTAATATTGTCCCAGTAATGCACTTTTTCCCCTATATTTAACACTGACAAGCCTGGAAGCGGTATAATTAATAACAGTTATCAGTTCAGATTCAACATCCTTTTACAGGAGAATTCTTTGATGCAATCTTTCTGCACTTTATTCTGCATTGGAGTGCTAGCATTACCAAATTACCATCAACTTGCAGGATTTTCTTAACCTGGTTAAATTTCTTCATGGATCAGCAACCCATCTTTGTGTGGAAAATTAAGAAAAATTGGCAAAATATCAGGAAATATTATTTTAGTGAAAAACCACCATATGAGAAAAATAAGTAAAAACAAAGCTCAAATGAAACTATAAGGATTTACCCAATCTGAACTCTTGTGTTAAGCCTTGGGACATTTTCTCTACGTTAACTGTGCTTTATAAATGCAAGTTGTTGTTGTGGTGAGCATTCCTAATTCTGTTGCATTAATCATTTCCACCAGAGAGGAAAATGTAACTTGCTCTCGACATGATCAGATTAGTTGGGATATTCTCCATACAGACTCAATACAGTATTCACCTATCTACCATATATAGTGCGGATCAGCTTTCATACAGGAGTTATAGTTCTATTGCACAAGTGAAAAGAAAATAGGTATCACAGCTGTCACTACCCATTACTTGTATGACATTATTTTTTATTTAAATACAAAATAAATCTCTTCCTTTATCATGTGGTTTTATTTTTGAACTGGCAAATGAGAGCAATTTCATAAAGGTACTTACAGTATAGTATTTAAACTTCAGTAAAATAGCACCACATGATTGATAATATCAGTGTTAGATTCATTCGTTACCTTCATAGCCAAAGTACACATACAGTAATAATCAGTAGTTACTGCATTATGTGTCCACTGGGAAACTTACTACTGTACTAAGAGGCAACCTTCCACATATTTAGGCTCTATGGTTATTTTTGACACACCTCCTCTGTTAAGTTTGGAATTAGTCTTCAGTGGACAAATGTAATGAATGTTGCACATGTAGATCAGCAGTTCATTTAACTCTCACGGATCATCAGAAAAAGACACCTAAATGCCACTTCCCAACGCAGTGGTAGATAGATTTCAGTGCTGAAATTCCTAATATCATACCTATATCACTAGCCTTTCCTCCCATTTGACGCAAGATACAAGAGGACTTTTTGTTATAAGTGCTGTTGTACATTGCCCTCCTGACAGAGTAACTAATGCCACCCTGAAAAGTCTGTTGTGTCAGGGAACACCACGATGCACAGCCATGACAAGACTACAGCAGCATAACCACTGCAAATATAAAAACAGCCTAATCACTTTATAACACACAGTTAAGCTAAAGCAGAAAGACTACTAAAATCTTGGGGAAAAAAACCCACAGAAAATGCTGGAAACACTCAGTGGGTCAGTCAGCACCTATAGAGAGAACAGATGTTAACGTTTCAGGTGTAGACCCTTTGTCAGAACTGGAAGATATTACAGATGAACAGCATTTAAAAAGGAACAAAAGAAAGGGATGGGGGAAGAAAAAAACAAACACACGCGAGAGGTAGTGGTATAACCTGTGAAGTGCTGGAAGATGGTTAAATGGCTCACAGAGGCAAGGTCAGAGAAAATAAGACATTTACAAGAGACAGAGAATGCGTGAATAGCTGAAACGCTGGTGGTAATAATGGAATCAGGGAAAGCTTGCAAAGTGGAGTCCCCCAAGAGCCTTAGCTATAGCTCCCAATTTTTTTTCAGGAGGGGATGCTGGTAGTTTGGGATGGGTATGTTTCCATTTCGGGAGGCGGGGGGGGGGGGGGGGGAGGGGGGGTGAGAGATGGGCTGGCACTTGGAATGGAGAGGCTCCATCAGAACATCATTCTGCCAGGACAGTCTGCACCCTTGATATTCACCTGTTTTGTTCCTCTTCTAGCTGCCCCTTGGCGACATCATCCAAAAGCATGACGTCAGGTTCCATACGTACGCCGATGACTCCCAGCTCTACCTCACTACCACCTCTCTCAAGCCCTCCACTGCCTCGTTGTCAGGCAACTTGTCCAACATCCAGTCCTGGATGAACCACAATTTCATCAAATTGAACATTGGGAAGACCAAAGCCATTGTCTTTGGCCCCTACGACAAACTCCGTTCCCTCGTTACCATGCCCCTCCCTGATCACTGTCTCTGGCTGAATCAGACTTTTTGCAACCTCGGCATCCTAATGACCCCAAGCTGAGCTTCCGACCTCATATCCTCTCCATCGCAAGACCGCCTACTTTCACCTCCGTAACATTGCCCGTCCCCAATCCTGCCTCAGACCTTCTGCTCCTGAAACCCTAATGCATGCTTTTGTTAGCTCCATATTTGACTATTCCATTGTTCTCTTGGCTTGTCTGTTCCCTCCACAGATGCTGACTGGCCTGCTAAGTGTTTCCAATATTTTCTGTTTTTGTTTCAGATTTCCAGCATCTGGAGCTTTTTGCTTTTTGGTCAACAAAATCTTGAACATCATCTGAATCCCTCAAATGTGTTATAGCCTTGAAACACACTCAGTTGTTCTATTTACAACAGTGACTACACTCCAAAAGTACTTCATTGGCTGTAAAGCGCTTTGAGTCATCTGGTGGTCGTGAAAGGCGCTATATAAATGCAAGTCTTTCTTTCTTAAGATATTACAAAGCAGTTTGAACATCACATTTTTGTAAAGTACTTTTTTGTATCATATATTCAAATGAGATGGCTTTAAAAAAAAATAATCTTGTCTGAGTAACAGCACAACATAAGAGGGCGAAAGAAGTGACATTAATATAATTTGTCTTCAAAAGTCATCAATAATCATTTGAAAGCCATGGTGTGTACCAAGTTAGCAGACAGTGAGCCTGGGGAGTAGTTGGGGCATTGCAAGTGGCCTCGGCACTGATCTTGAGAGGAGTGAAATCAGCCTTCAACAGGAAAGGGCGTGTGTGGATATCAAGTGAGAACAGATCAGGCTCATCTGTCATGCCCTCCATATCGGAATAGCCTGTGGAGATTCACTGACTAGGTTCACACATGAAGAATGGCCGCTTGCGCAAGGTCCCAGAGGGTGACTGGTGCTTGTGAAACTGTAGCCCAACAAGAGTTAGTGCCTTCAGGACAGGAGTGGAGAAAACTGAAAGAAAAATTGAAGTACTCTAAAAGAAAAACACTAGTTCCATCTTTATGATAATGTAAATCTTTGGGCTATTCAGGAGAACATTACATTAATTAGACACAATTTGCATATGCAACTTAGGTTAATTGTTTATGGGTCATTACATACTGAATCCAGATTTTAAAAGATATGGAACAATGTAGATATGGAACAATGTCATGTACTGTGTTGTTTCCTTGATAGTGGCAGAGATAGATTGCTGCGTTGAGCATAGCGTGTACTTTGAAAACTAAGGAGTTCATACTGCAGAATAGCTACTGTAGGTAGTGAAGAATGATAATAATGGCAATTGCACGTCCGTACTGCAATAGGCCATAACCACAGCATTATCTGCCCTTAACAACCTGGGAGCTGTCCAAGCAATAAATACAATTACAACTCGAAGAGGAAATGCAGGGTTTTCCCCCCCGCAGCATTTTTTCACAAAGCATAGGGAACCTAGGCTAATTTCAAAAATGACCAGATGGTAGAGATTGCAAGACTTCTACGGTGAGGAACGAACAATTAACATTAATAAATAAAATTAGGTGGCCTATTAGTCTTGCTGACTGGGGAGATAGCTAAGCTGTTCCATACAGTAGTATCTGCAACAGTGTAACAAAGGTAAAACAATCTGATAGCAATTAGCCTTGAAACTATGTTGTAATAAATGGCAATTTCCATGTCAGTTTTATCAGTTAGAATTTACTTTGCCTCAGTGTTATAATTCTGACCCGCAGTCGAGCAGAACTTGGCTTCGATAGAAATGGCGGTCAGATCTGAAATTATTCTGGGCTACATAAACAAACCTCTGCCAAAATGCTAAATCCTGAAGCAATTATCATTCCTCCTAATTCTCTGCAATTTTACACAATTTCATTTAATGTTTGACTATTACAGATTCTATTCTAAATTGAAGTATTTTTCCATGATCCAGCATTTGAAATCTGGATGCACTGATCCTGACAAAAAAAAACAGTATTACCATACAATTTGTCAATTCAGACAGATTGTTTTTGTCCCTCTCAAAAACCTCCTCCAATTAAAAAAAAAATGTAGTTTCTATTTTTCTAGCATTTTCCCAAAACATTGATATTCTAATGTAGATATTGTAAACTTGGTCCAATCTTTATACAGTCATGATTATTGGGCATTTGCAAAAGTTACAATTTGAATCTACTCTGCAATGAGACCCTCTCTGTCCTGGGCATTGTTTGCAGCTTCGCAAGGAGGCACCTGCTTTCTATCATGCAACAGCTGCAAAAACAAAAATAGTGGGGAAATTAGAGAAACACACAGAATCAACAGAACGTTTCTTTGTCCAGAATACTGTCTGAAAAACTAGAACACCTTTCTTTTACTGCTCATCTCCCCACCTCAAATAAATCTCAAAAATAGAGTAAGCATTCTTTAAGGTATGTAGTATATAGTCATAAAAATATAATACTTTGGGCAAGTCTTCAAATTATATTTCAATGTGCTTTTGACTCGTTTCTTAAACTCATCATCCTTGGAATTATTTCTTCTGCCTATCACTTTCACTAACAATTGATTGTTTTCAATAACTTAGGTATGGTCCTTCCTACAGAACATAGCTTTAGCATTTTCTTGGCTGTCTGAACTCCAAACTATCAAGTACAGTTCTATAAATTTTAAATTTGGCTTGGAGTTTCAATATCAACTTATCTCTTCCTATCTCGACTCTATTTTTTCTCCCCTTGTCCAGTCTCTTCCCACCTACATCCGCGACTCTTCCGACGCTTTCCGCCACTTTAACAGTTTCCCGGCCCCAACCGCCTCCTTTTCACTATGGACGTACAATCCCTCTACACCTCCATCCCCCACCAGGATGGCCTGAGGGCACTCCGCTTCTTCCTTGAACAGAGGCCCAACCAGTCCCCATCCACCACCACCCTCCTCCGCCTGGCTGAACTTGTTCTCACATTGAACAACTTCTCCTTTGACTCCACTCATTTCCTCCAAATCAAAGGTGTTGCTATGGGTACCCGCATGGGTCCTAGCTATGCCTGCCTTTTCGTGGGATATGTGGAACACTCTTTGTTCCAGTCCTACTCGGGTCCCCTCCCTCACCTCTTTTTCCGGTACATTGATGACTGTATCGGTGCCGTCTCCTGCTCTCGCCCTGAACTAGAACATTTCATTCACTATGCTTCCAATTTCCACCCTTCCCTCACCTTCACATGGTCCATCTCCGACTCTTCCCTTCCCTTCCTCGACTTCTCCGTCTCCATCTCTGGGGATAGGTTATTGACAAACATTCACTACAAGCCCATTGACTCTCACATGCTACCTGGACTACACTTCCTCCCACCCCGCTTCCTGTAAGGACTCTATTCCATTCTCCCAGTTTCTCCGTCTCCGCCGCATCTGCTCTGACGATGCCACCTTCCATACCAGTGCTTCCAACATGTCTTCCTTTTTCCTCAACCGAGGATTCCCCTCTACTGTGGTTGACACGGCCCTTGACCGTGTCCGTTCTATCTCCCGCACTTCTGCCCTCACCCCTGCCACTCCCTCCCGGAACCACGATAGAGTTCCCCTTGTCCTCACCTTTCACCCCACCAGCCTCCACATTCAACGGATCATCCTCCGCCATTTCCGCCATCTCCAGCATGATCCCACCACCAAACGCATCTTCCCCTCACCTACCCTTTCAGTATTCCGCAGGGACCGCTCCCTCTGCAACACCCTAGTCCACTCCTCTACCACCCCGAGCACCCCTTCCCCTTCGCCCGGCACCTTCCCGTGCAAGCGCAGGAGATGCAACACATGCCCTTATACCTCCCCCCTTCCCACTGTCCAGGGCCCCCAAACACCCCTTCCAGGTGAAACAGCGATTTAGTATACTGTATTCGCTGCTCACGATGTGGTCTCCTCTACATTGGGGAGACCAAACGCAGATTGGGTGACTGCTTTGCGGAACACCTCCGTTCAGTCCATAAGGGGGACCCCCGAGCTCCCGGTGGCCTGTCACTTTAATTCACCGCTCCATTCCCACTCAGACTTCACCGTCCTCGTCCTCGGCCTCTTGCATTGTCCCACGGAAGCTCAGCGTAAGCTCAAGGAACAGCACCTCATCTTTCGATTAGGCCTACAGCCCTCTGGACTCAACATAGAGTTCAACAATTTCAGATCATAACCCCGGCCATTATTATATATATATATATTTTTTTAATCCACACTTTTGTTTGGCCTTTTTTTCTTCCCTCCCACATGGCAGTTGTCCTTCATTCTGCCAGTGCAATTCACACTTCATCTAGAGCCATCCTTTGTTCCTCAACCTGTCCCATTTCCACCTCCTCTTGCCTTGAATATCTCTTAATGTCTCTTAATCTCTCCTGCTTTCTATCCTATCACTGACCTTCCCTTTTGTTCTTTCATCCCCTCCCCCTTTTCCCAGCCCTAAACTTGCTTTAAATCTATTTCATTTCCTGCTTTTTTCCAGTTCTGACGAAGGGTCTTCGACCTGAAACATTAACTTTGTTTCTCTCTCCACGGATGCTGCCTGGCCTGCTGAGTTTTTCCAGCGTTTTCTGTTGTTATTTGCCATAATCTCAGTTTGCTTTTATTCTTCCTAATTTCCCCAGTGGTTATGGAGAGACAGGTTTGTAAGAGTACCTTGAACACAGAGTCGAATTCCTCCTCTTGGGGTTCTTCCATCTTTACTTCAATATGCACTGGACATGCTGCATCGCTTTCAGATGCAATATCGAGCTCTTCGTCCTGCTTTTCTTTGAATGATTCACTGTTGCAAAGACTGGGGTTTTCCTGTAATTTAATCAATAAAAAAAGTCAACTGCCTGTGCAAGCCAAGTATACTGAAGCAAAATCCTCAATAGGATTTTATTTAAACAATACTATTTGTATTCTCTCTTATCCCCAGATTTTTCCCTTCCTGCCTCTTGCACCAACAGCTCTACTACCTCACCAAGTGGGCATTCATGTGCAATCCCAGACAGTGAACATCAGTAGGCTATTTTATCATTGGAGGGGATCTGATCCTGCACTGACCCAATGTTGACACACACGCACATTTCGGAGGGGCTACCAATTAATGAGCAGGAACCATGCTTCTTTTTTCCCTTACTTCCCCAAGGATTTGAAGCTGAACAGAAGCACCCTAAATACTGCCCTGGCTGAGATCAATTAACTCAACACAGACCAGGAACTGAACCTGGGACATTCTGGTATATACGGCCTAATACTATACCAGGCGATATCTTTGCTCACTGTTATTATTACAGACCAATACCAGGTAGTATAGGAAGTACAGTAATGAGTACTTTAACCAGTAATAACAGTATTGAGTATTGGCAGTTATAACATTTCCACTATCACACACTGTTCAGATCTCTTCCCTTGTTTTCCATTTAAAGATCTTGGAGCCATTGGTAATTGACTTTGAGAGGGGCAGTGGAATCAAAGAAAGCAGCTCAGAAATTACAGAACAAGTTAAAGAAAGAAAAAGAGAAAAAAAAAAGGCAAAAAAAGAAAGCTTGCAAATTATAGTGCCTTTCATGGCCTCAGAATGTGCTTTACAGCCAATGAAGTAGTTTTGAAGTGTAGTCACTGTTGTAATGTAGGAAACGCAGTAGCCAATTTGCGTACAGCAAGGTCCCACAAACAGCAGTAAGATAAATGACCAGATAATTTGGCTTAGGGACGTCAGTTGAGGGATAAATGTTGGTCAGGACACCAGTGAGAACTGCTCTGCTCCGCTCTTAAAATAATACCATGGGATATTTTGCATCCACCCTAGGGACCAGATGGGGCCTTGGTTTAATACCTTTCTGATAAATGCTAGCTACAGCAGAGCAGCACTTCCTCAGTACTGCAATGAATTGGGCAAAGATTAGTACATGGACAGAAGAATAGCTGATTACATTTATTGCTAATGTCATGTACATAGGAAGGAAAAATAAGCAATACATACTCCATGAAAGATGCTGAAATAGCTAAGGATGAAACTGAAAGAGAGTAGGAGTCTAAGTAAGCTTGATGCTAAACATGTCCAACCAGTGCAAAAGCAGCAATGACGAACAACAGAATGCCAAACTATATAGACAAAACAGTAGAATATAAGGCAGAGGTCGTTTTAATCGAACTGAAGAAAAACTGGATGAACTTGGGTTTTTCAGCCTGGAAAAGAGGTGTCCAGAATATTATTTTAAGTAAATTGCGAAAGTAGGACAAGGGGCCACAGGTTAAAAGTAGCAAAAGGCAAATTTAGGATTGATATCAGGAAATTCAACTTCAGACAGAAAGAGTAATTAACAAGTGAGTCTCCCAGATACAATAGTAGAGGTGAAAACTCTGGAATCACTTAAGAAACAATTGGATGCTGCAATGAGGCCGGGGGTGGGAGGAGGGGGGGGGGTGGGGGGGGGGGGGAGGACTCTAGGGTGTTTCTGGACAGATGAAGTAATAGGGGCCAAATGCATTCCGTTTCTCTAATTATCTTGTGACCTTGTGTAATTGTTTTTTTTTAAAACAAAAACACCTATTTAAATTGTTCAAAACTGGGAGTACAGGAAATCTTATCAGTCTTTGACTCCAAACAAACAGGACCGCTAAAAAGTAGCACACACCCAAGCACCATATTGTGTGCTGCATTTATTCATAAAAAGACTGAACTTCTTGGTTTCGTGAATCGATTTTGTAAACCTGACAAAACAGGGAAAATAGAGCAAGAGGTGGAGGAACAGCAATGGCTTTCAACTAGCCACATTTTGTGTTGCTACACTGTACATGGCCCTCAGTGGTTTAAAACATATCCACTGTTTCCGCTTTCTCACCACTTTTCCTTCCGTAATGCCCACAAAAAAAGTTTTAATAAAAACAAATAGGGTATTGATTAGCTTTTGAAGTGCTGCAACAGTGCAATACCACTTAGGCCTTGAAATTATAATTTAAAGAAATAGGTTAACGCCCTGTTAAAATAGCAGACAAATTGCATATGAACATGTTAAGATTTCATATGCCAACCATTGCACAACATGATTTCAACACCTTAATTATTCGAAAGCCAGACACTATCCAGTCAATGATGATTGAGGCATCAAACTAAGTCAGGAGTTCTCAGTGTGCGGCAGGGGTCTGTCCCAGACACAACGTGAGCAGTGTTTAAAAAAAAGGCGGACCCGCATTGAAGCACGAGATGGAGGGGATCTTGTATGTAAACAATAAACACCATGAAAGTAAACAAAGCATGGACTCTGAGCTGTCAATCAAGCTGTCCAATGAGACTGCCACCAAGTGACCCAGTGTGCCAAGCCGATTTAAATTGTATTGTAGATCAACACCTCAATAATGCTCATTGCAGAATAACACTTGGAAGTTTCCACCCCCCACCACATATGGAATCAGACGAGGCATTAAAAGTCACACCACTTTATCCATTTCATTAACTTTAATGCAGTTGAGCTTCAGACAGAGCAAATTTTTTTTAAATTATAATGCCGTTGATTTGTGAAAATAAATATGGCACCTCAATGCTTTTATGAACTAGTGCTATAATGCTCTGTTTGTGCTAGGGGGAGGTATTGATCAATGGCTATGCTGAGCCTCTTCCAATTGGCAGTCGTGTGACTGCAGTTTGGTTGAAATTCAGATTTTGTTATTGTTTCACTTTTACTCTATACGCATCTCACAGTCAGCAGCACTCTTTTCTAAATGTCAGCTACACCCGTGTTAGCGGAGCGCTTCAATTAGAACACAGTGAAAAAATGCAAGATGGCGCAAGTGAGCACGTGGATTGAGTGTGTGTACGTGAGAGCAAGAGAAGGATTGTGAAAGTGTACACGAGCAAGAGAAAAACTGCGAGTGTGCATGAGGGAAAATATGCAAGCGAAGGTTATCACTGTGTTCTGGAGAGACAGAGTATGTGAGAAAGAGTGGGCATGTGTGTGCAAGTCAGTCCATTTGTAAGAATGCAACATTTAAATGTTCAAGAGCTGCGTACAAGAGTGTAACGCTAATGTGCATTAAATAGAGTTGTAATCATTCTGGTGTCATATATTGTCTTTGCATTGCTTTTTAAAAGTTATTAGTGTCTACTGTGCTTGGAAAATGCAGTATTATTACACTTCTTTTATTTGCTTTGTCAAGAAACAACTAGGGACGCCTCATAAGTTGCCCCTTCCCCAAATCATGTGTAGGGTGCAAGTTTGGGAATCCCTGAGCTAAGCAATTTATACAGGAAAAAATACAATAAGAAATAAGATGCTTTGCAGTATGCTGTATCCAGTGCTGCTTCAAAAACTAAATATAAATCAAAAAACAGGACTTAAATTTGGATTCAACTGATCATAGTGCTAGTGGAAGTTTCAGATTTTTAAATCAGTATTCCAATCAATATTTTTTTAAACAAATAACTGCATACCCAGGTTACATCTATGGTCCCAGTGTTAGCCCTTCCATTTCAGATACCCCCTTCATAATCCCCATTTTGAATGATCAGACTGGAGTCAGGTCTGCAGGACAGTTGAATCCTCTAGCTATATTCTCCCTCCGTTTCTATAATATTCAAAATAGGAGAAAAGAAAAATTGAGGTTTTAAGTTGTGCTATACCAAGCTGGTTAAGCCAGGTGAGTAGCTGAGCCATACAGACCAGGAACATGCCAAATCCATGGTCTTTGGTGAGTTAGCTGGTCTCAGCCAACACAGAGGTAGGCGTGCTAGAGCTGCCCTCAGCACTTCTAAATGAATGAGGGGGAAATCTCTCCTGTTTGCTATCCAGTGACTTCTGTTGGAAGTGCACATATGTGGATATTGAATGAAAGCAGGGCCGAGTTTAGCTGTGGCGCGCTGCTCGTACTCACTGTCTAGACTCACACATGAAGAATGTCCAGATGTTTGCGGAACCAAAACTCAGTGGGGGTTCAAGCTTTCAGGAGAGAAGCAGCTGAGAGAATAAACGGAAACTTGTAGGAACAAAAAAATAACATGCTGTACCTGGTAATCACTGGCTAGTTCTGAAGGTGCCTTGGACTTAGTGTTGGTTGTTGGCGCAGGTAATTCTTGTACAATCCACTCGCACATGTTCACTTTCTCTGCTGTAGAGTTTCCAGCACAGATCTTACTACTTGGAGGCCCGCTAATGAATAGATTCGGTAGGGTTTCTTTCTGAGACTTTTCCTTCATATGTTGGGCATCAGAATTAGAGCGCTCCTGCTTTTCTGCCCCAGAATGTGTGGGCAGCTCTTTTTTAAACAATTTTTCAACTGACTCTTCCACAGGGGTACTCAATGTCATTTTCTCTTCTTTGTTGCAGCCATCTCTTTCCTGCACAAGATGCTGATATTTCTTTTTAAGAACAATATATTTTTCACCCTGAAATTAAAAAAAGTAAATAAGTTATATAATTTTTTTAAAACAAATACAGTATATTACCGATGGTTTCTATACATTTCACACAAAACTATTCTTGTGTTAAAATATCCATAATAAAAAGAAGATATGCCTCAACAAGTTAAAGTCTATTCCAGCAGTAAATAAGACCACATAACCCACAAGCAACTAAGGCACAACTGCATTATAGATCTCCTTCACAAACAATCCTACAGAATGAAGGCTGGGCCGAATGATCACCTGCTTTTTTTCTTGCTTTGCACATCACGTGTATACCATTCTGGAAGAGAGTGATGAATATAGTATAAAACTTGCTGCATTTCGAAACTGGGCTTCAAGGTTTAAAACAAAAACAGAAAAAACCCGAACGACATATTTAGTCAGTGTCTGTGGAGAGAATAGACAGGGAACATTTTCAGGCAGGGCCCTACTTCCCAATAGGTTCTGAAATGTTGGCTAGCTTGTTCTTTCCATAGATGCAGACTGACCTGCTGTGCATTTCCAGCATTTTCTGTTTTTGTTTCAGATATCCGGCACTTTCAGTATTTGCTCTTTGTTTTTCAACGGTTTAAAGTTTTCTAAATGAAAGCCTATTACTCAGTTAGTATTGTTTGATCAAGGCATCAAATTAATTGAAACACTGCAATTTTGGATCAATGAAGCTTTAAACAGACTCCTTTACCACCAGGATCTAATATGCAAACATCATTGATTCACTGTGGCATACTGAAAGCTTCAGGAAGTATCAGTAGCAGCCTCTTAAAAACTGAGGTCAGCATAAGATAGTATCCTCCTTCCACTACCAACAGGCCAAGTATCTCCATCAGTTTCAAATACAGATCACTTCAATTTTTAGGTTGCTAAAAATTCATTAGAATAAAGAGTGAAAATCTGAAGATGGAAGTCTTAAGGATAAAAACCTGTTATACCAAGTTCTGTAGGTATCACAGAACTCTGCTGCATTACAACACAATCTTCTGCCACTTGTTTTGCACTGAGCTGTATTGTTCAGTATTTCAGCTCCTAATACAGTACTGCAGTTTTGTCCATCTGAGTAGCAACATCTTCTCTTATTTCCATTTGTCAGATTAGTTCACTGTGCTTAAGTTTTAAAAAAGATCCCAGCTAAAACATGTTGGCCCGTATTTTCCGATGCCTATGGGTGTGTACGAGGTGTGTACACACCCGTAGGGACATCGGAAATGCCGGTTTCAGGCATGCAAAGCACATGCGCTGAAAACCGGCATTTCCGATCTGTCAAGAATCCTCTTGATAGATCGCACGCCTGCCCTGGAGAAGGGCCTCTGCGGGCGGAGAGTTCCGCTTTCTGGAGAACCTCCGCCCGCTGAAAACCCTTAAAAATCTTACGCCTGGTAAAAGCAGGCATAAAGTCTGCTTTTACCAGGATAAGAGTTGAAAAAAAGTAAAAAAAAAATGTTTTCACTCATTTATAATTTAAAAATACTTTTAAAAAAGGTAAGTTTATTTTTAGCCCCATAAAAAACTAATTATTTTTTTCAAAAAAATTAAATTTTTGTTTAAAATATTTAATTTAATGCAATTTTAACTCATTTTAAAAATGTGATAAAAAAAAAATGTATTTAATGTTTTGTGTTTTTGGGGTGATTTCCATTCATATATTTGACAGGTCTATCTGTCAAAAGTATGAAGGGAGATTCCCTTCTCCTATTGGCTCGTCTGGCCCACGTGATCCCAGGGACGCTTGCGAACCGCATGCGCCCCTGGGATACGTGGGCCCTGCGCATTTCGACTGTGGAGGCGCCCAGGAACGGAAATGGCCGCACGCAGGAAGCCTCCTATCGGAAATTACGGGCCGTTATATAAAACACCTAACCATAAAGTGCTGTCCCATAGTTGGATTCCATAGTGACCTATTAATAAGCACATAGCTCTTCACTAAATGCATAGCACCTCCATCTTAACACAGCACAGCATACCCGCTAATGTCATAGATCATCATAATCACTATCAGAATACTGATGAATGTTCCCCTTTACCAATATAACTATTTTAAGCGTTTTTAATATATATCTTTGGGATACAACAAAACAAGGTAAACATGCAGTTTCCACCCCCCGCCCCAGCCTCCTCCTGAAAGCTGTTCCTCATGGAGAGCAATGGTATACAGGTGCAAGTGATCATTTCTTGAGCCGCAATTATTAAACTATTCAACTATGGAAAGGCATTACAGTTCAACTGGTTTGCTGTCCTCAGCTGGCAATCACACGTACCAAGGATCAAACTTGGGGCACTTTTGGTTTGTATATTTCAGTCTCAAACAGTGCATTCAACTTTAGGGACTTTTTAATTGCTGACATAAGGTTTTAAAAGTTCCATTAAATTATTAACTTTAGGACAAATACTATAGCACACTAGGTGCACTGGCATATGTTAAGATGGTGCCACCAATGGCCTGCATTTATACAGCACCTTTAATGTAGAAAAACATTCCAAGGCGCTTCATAGAGGTGTAATTAGGCAAAAATGGATGCTGAGACAAAGGAGGAAATATTCAGAGGAAAGAGCTAGGTTTTAAGGAGAGCCTTAATAGAGGAGAGGGAAGGGGAGAGGCCGAAGGGTTAGGGAAGGAATTCAAAAATGTGGGGCCTAGATGGCTGAGGCACGGCCGCCAATAATTGGGTGAACAGGGTATGGGAATGCACAAAAGACCAAAGGTCAGAGGAATGGATAGTTATGGGGCTGGTGTTGTAAAGCTGGAGGAAGTTAAGGAGATAGGGAGGGGCAAGGCCATTAAGGGATTTAAACATGAAGATCAGAATTTTAAATTGGAGGTGTTCGAGTCCAGGAGCCAATGCAGGTCAGTAAGGATTTGGGCAATGGGTAAGTGGGACTTGATGTGGGGTACGATATGGGCAGCAGAATTCTGGATGAGCTGAATTTTATGGAGGGTGGAAGATGGGAGGCCTGTCACAAGAGCATTAGAATAGTCCAGTCTAGAGGATGACAAAGTCACAGACGTGGGTTTGAGCAGCAGATGGGCTGAGGTGGAGGTGGGCAATGTTACAGGAGGTGGAAGTAGGCGGTTTTTGTGTTGGAGTATATGGAGTCAGAACCACAACTCGAGATCAAATAGGACACTGAGATTGCGAACGACTTGGTTTAATGTTGAGGCAATGACCAGGGAGGGGGATGGAATCAGTGGTGAGGGTACGGAGTTTGTGGCAGAGGCTGAAGACAATGGCATCAGACTTCCCTATATTTAACTGGAGGATATTACAGTTCATCCAAGACTGGATATCGGGCACGCAGTCTGACAACACAGTGGCAGTGGAGGGAGAAGTAGACCTTGGTGTCATTAGCGTCCATATGGAAGCTAACCCTACGTCTGCAGATGATGTCGCCTAGGGGCAGCATGTAGATAAGGAAGAAGATGGGG
Organism: Squalus acanthias; assembly: GCA_030390025.1. Lineage (NCBI taxonomy): Eukaryota > Metazoa > Chordata > Chondrichthyes > Squaliformes > Squalidae > Squalus > Squalus acanthias. The sequence goes on from CM059435.1 coordinate 47,382,346, forward strand.
GCCAAGAATTAATCCTTGTAGGACTGGTGCTGGGGCAGGAAGAGAAGGCATTGCTGAATATGCTCTGACTACAATTGGATAGGCAAGAGTAGAACCAAGAAAGGTCAGTCTAACTGAACTGGACGACAGAGGAGAGGCATTGGAAGCAGATAGTGTGGTAAACCATGCCAACGACTGCAGAGAGGTCACGGAGGAAAATTCACCGCAGTCCCAGAGGATATCATTTGTGACTCTGAATAGGCTGTGAGAGTGCTGTGGCAGGGACAGAAACCTGATTGGAGAATTCCAACATGCAGTTGCTGGAAAGATGGGCACCGATTTGGGAGGTGACAACACATTCAAGGACTTGAGAGGAAAGGGAGGTTAGAGATGGGGTGGTAGTCTGCAAGGACAGAGGGGTGGAGGGTGGGTTTATTGAGGAGGAGTGTGATGACAGTAGTTTTTAAAGGGAGGGGGCAGTACTTGAGGAGAGGTAACCATTTACAATGTCAGCTAGGATGAGGGTCAGGAAGGGAAGTTGAGTAATCAGGAGTTTAGTGGGAATAGGGCCAAGGGAGCAGGAGGTGGGTCTCATGGACAAGATGAGCATGGAGAGCAATGTTCCCTGTAATTTTTTTTTGGGCTGCATGGCCCATTCAAAGTTCTGTGCATGCACAGTTTATTCAATTTAAAAGGCGGCTCATTGGCTGCGTGGGACCCCTAGAGCACTGCGCAGCCACGCAGCTTAAAGGGAACATTGATGGAGAGCGCGTGAGGGGAGACAGTAGAGAAACTGGAGAAAGACGTGGGATCAGACTAGGGCAGGGGGTGGCTGTTGGCTTGGTGGGCAAGGGGGGAGGGAAGCAGCAGAGGCAGCTGAAATTAGGTGATCAGATAAGCAGGAAAAAGGCAAAGTGTCCTCAAAACAGGAGCACACAGTTCAGTTAAGTGGTCGGAATATTCAGTTTGTTCCCTCCCCATTGTAGAGCTACAGGAGGTTAGAGATAGGGAGGGGTGAGGCCGTGGAGGGATTTGAAAAACAAGATGAAAATTTTAAAATCAAGGTATTGTCAGACCAGGAGCCAACGTAGGTCAGCAAGCACAGGGGTGATGGGTGAACGGGACTTGGTGCGAGTTAGGATACAGACAACAAAGTTTTGGATGAGCTCGTCTACGAAGAGTGCAAGGTGGGAGGCTGGCCAGGAGAGCATTGGAATAGTTGAATCTAGAGGTAACAAAGGCATGGATCGACTGTCAATGGAGCGAAGATTAGCCAACTCAGCACAGACGAGGAAGCAAATCTGCACCTTTGGTTTGTATGGCTTATTTACACACTATCAAAATCAGCCATCAGAAGATTTGAGTACAGTATTCTTTGTTGCAAATCTCAAAATTTGAAAGGTAAAAGCTCTATAGCCTTCATGTTTGGACACTAGAGGCCGCCACCACCACCACCACTACTACTACTACTCCAGCTCCAAAGTTCCACAACAATGGTTATGACTGCTAACAGTTCCCCCAGAATGATGATTGATCAAATCTCCTTCTTAATGGCAGACCTGCAGCTGATAGTCAGCAATCCAAGTGTGCTACCGCCAGGTTTCACCGTTGTGTTTCAGAGGAGGCGTGCATCACGTCGGAAAAATCTTAAAATCAGAAAGGCCTCTCAAAATGGGATTATAGAGGCAATTAAGTGGTTTAAGGGCCTATCCCGCCTCTTGGAGGCGGGACGGAGATGGGATCGGAAACCACGCAGTTGGGAAAATTGCTCGGAGGCGGGATGGAGCCCACCCGCCATTTTTTGCAATTTTAACTCCCCACACGCCTCCATTCCCGCCTCCTCGGGCCTGGCAAAATCAAGCCCAAGCTCTATCTATGTAGGTGCAACTAGAAGTAAAAAAAAAACAGTAAATATAGAATCTGCTGGTTTGTGCTTAGCAACAACTATTTGCATTTCTTTGATTGCAAGCTCCTGCAACTATTCAAAATAATACATTGACACACATCCAATGTCTTTTGCGGATTCCCTGCACTGGTGTTGTGTAGCTGGTCATCTGGGTATAACAAAAAGAAAAAAATTGGTTCAGCTGGAAAGCACAAGCAGGCTATGCACATGTGTGAAAGAGGGAAAGGGCAAGGGAGAGATAGCTATTTATAGGAATAATGAAGTACTTACATCTTCCTGCTTAACCAGTGCAATCTTGTTGACAATATCTTTGAAGACATCACGATATTTAGCTGTGGAAAAGTTAAATTAATTTTAGCATTGTTTACACTGTAACCTCCAACCTTAAAATCTAGAACAATTATACTAAAAATGCAGTACACAAGACTGCGTAACTAGCGAGAAAGGATACTATGCGGCTGACTTCATACAATAGACCAAAGAGTATTATCAATGTGTTATCATTTGCCCACAGCTTTCACATCAACTATCCTAATCTGACAATTTTTGCCATAGCTCAATTAATGCTAATTAAAATACAGTGAAACCAACTATACACTAAACAATAGAATTCTTAACAGTGGAAGAACAGAGATATCTGGGGATGCAGATACATAGATCTCCAAAAGTGAGAGTAGAGGTTCAAAGCCTATAAACAGGCAAATGGAATACTAGATTTTATAATTAGGGGCACTGACTGAGTATAAAAATCAATGAGCCGAATTTGCACAGGACATTGATTAGGAACATAGGAACAGGAGTGGGCCATTGAGCCCCTCGAGCCTGTTCCGCCATTCAATGAGATCATGGCTGATCTGCGACCTAACTCCATATACCTTCCTTTGGCCCGTATCCCTCAATAACTTTGGTTAACAAAAAGCTATCAATCTCCAATTTAAAATTAACAATTGATCTAGCATCAACTGCCGTTTGCGGAAGAGATTTCCAAACTTCTACCACCCTTTGTGTAGAAGTGTTTCCTAATTTCACTCCTGAAAAGGTCTGGCTCTAATTTTTAGACTATGTCCCCTAGTCCTAGAATCTCCAACTAGCGGAAATAGTTTCTCTCTTGCTACTTTATCTGTCCCCCTTAATATCTTGAAAATTTTGTTCAGATCACCCCTTAACCGTCTAAATTCTAGGGAATACAACCCTAATTTGAGAAATCGCTCCTCATACCTTAACCCTTGTCCAGATATCATTCTGGTAAACCTACGCTGCACTCCCTGCAAGGCCAATATATCTTTCCCAAGGTGTGGTGCCCAGAACTGCTCACAGTACTCCAGGTGTTCTAACCAGGGTTTTATACAGCTGCAGCATAACTTCTACCACATTGTATGCTAGTCCTCTAGATATAAAGGCCAGCATTCCATTAGCCTTTTTGATTATTTTCGGTACCTGTTCATGGCATTTTAATGATCTATGTACCTGGACCCCCAAGTCTCTTTGGACATTCACTGTTTTTAGCTTTTCACCATTTAGAAAGTACCCTGTTCTATCCTTTTGAGGATGACCTCACATTTGCTTACATTGAAATCCATTTGCCACAGTTCTGCCCATTCACTTAATCTCTCAATATCCCTTTGTAATTTTATGCTTTCATCTATACTACCTACAATGCCGCCTATCTTTGTGTCATTGGCAAATTTGGATATATGACTTTCTGTGAATAGTTGAGGCCCCAACACAGATCCCTGCGGGACACCACTAGTCACATCCTGCCAATTAGAGTACCTACCCATTATCCCTACTCTCCGTCTCCTGCCGCTCAGCCAATTTCCTAATCAGGTCAATAATTTACCCTCAATTCTGTGGGCTTCCACCTTAGTTAACAGTCTCTTATGTGGGACTTTATCAAATACCTTCTGGAAGTCCATATAAATAACATCCATAGACATTCCCTTGTCCACTACTTTAGTCACTTCCTCAAAAAATTCAATCAGGTTTGTCAGGCATGACCTACCTTTCACAAATCCCTGCTGGCTCTCTCTGATCAACTGTAAATTTTCATGGTGTTCCGTCACCCTATCCTTAATTATAGACTCAAGCAATTTCCCGACAACAGATGTTAGGCTAACTAGTCTATAATTCCCTGGTTTCCCTCTCTCGCCATTCTCAAATAGCGGAGTGACATACACAATTTTCCAATCTAAAGGAACGGTTCCTGAATCGAGAGAACTTTGGAAGATTATAATTAGGGCATCTACAATGTGCTCACCTACTTCCTTTATAACCCTGGGATGGAAACCATCTGGTCCTGGGGATTTGTCACTCTTTAGTGGCATTATTTTCTTCAATTATTGTTATTTTACTTATGTTAATTTTATTGAGTCCCTGTCCCCGATTCAATATTAGTTTCCTTGGGATTTCCGAAATGCTATCCTCTTCCTCTACTGTAAATACTGATGCAAAGTAATTATTCAACATGTCCACCATTTCCTTATCATTGGCAATATCACCGCTTTCAGTTTTTAAGAGGCCAACATTGCTCCTGACTATCCTCTTTTTCCTAATCTAATTGTAAAAATTATTTGTATGGATTTTGATATCCCTTGCAAGTGTCCTTTCATACTCCCTTTTTGTAGCTCTATGTTTTGTGACCCTTTGCTGTTCTTTGTATCTTTCCCATTCGCCAGGATCTGTGCTATTTTTTGCATTTTTATATGCTTTTTCTTTTAGTTGTTCCTTACCTCTTTAGACGTCCACGGCTTTTTTTTTTGACAGAGCTCTTGCCCCTCAGGGGTATAAACTGGTTCAGTATCACGCTAAATTCTTTTTTAAACATCTCCCACTGATCTTCTGTCGTTTTACCCATTAACAGATTTGCCCAGTTTACTGTGGACAATCTCTGCCTCATCCCGTTGAAGTCGGCCTTACCTAAATCTAGAATCTTAGTAGCTGTTTCGCGTTTCTCCCTTTCAAACGTTGAATTCAATCATGTTATGATCGCTATTGGATAAATGTTCACGCACAGTTAGGCTGTTAACTAAATCTGGCTCATTACTCATTAATAAATCTAATATAGCTTTCCTCCTTGTTGCCTCTAGGACATATTGTTGTAGAAAACTATCCCGGACACACTCAAGAAATTCACTACTTTTCTGACAGGTGCTAGTCTGCTTATCTCAATCTATATGAAGCTTAAAATCCCCCATTAAAACCACTCTGCCTTTGCTACACACTTGTCTAATCTGTAGGCCACAGATGGAGTATTGTATGCAGTTCAGGCATTCCATTATATGAAGAATATTAGAGATGTGCAAAGGTTTATGAGAATGATAGCAGGAATTAAGTAATTAAAAAAAGGCTAAAAAAAACTGGGGCTTTTTCATTGGAGCAGAGACATTTATGGGATAACCACTCCAAGGCACAGCACGTTAATACACCAATGTGAACGACCATCTGACCTGCTCCAATGAGTGTAAAAACAAATAATTGTAATATAAAAATTTGATGACTGAAGATAACTTCTAAATGGTAGAGGTGAGGGCCCATGAAGCAAACTAAGAAGGGGAGACCAAATTCTCACTATCTGAGGATCTTGAGGACCTGAAAAGGTTTCAGCACTACCCAGGTTATAGTTGATTTAATCCAGTCATAATGATGCAGCTACAGGATCTTTCCATTTCAAAGTGTACTCTTGCATGACAGCAGTATATCCATCCTTCTGCAAGACTGCCACTCAGACCCTCCCCTTCAACGCAGCTTGACTCAGTTGGTAAGGCTCTCACCAGAGTCAGAGGATTCTGGATTCAATCCCCATTACAGACGTCAGCACATAATCTAGGCTTACATTTTAGCGCAGTACTGAGGAAATGTCGTCTTTCAGATGAGACAGTAAACCGAGGGTCCATCTGTCTATTCAGATGGAGCAGAGAGTTCTCCTGGTATCCGAGCCAACATTTCTCCCTCAACCACCAATAAAAAATGAAATATTCATTCATTCAGTTGCTATTTGTGGAACCTTGATGAGTGCAAATTGTCTACCACACCTGCCCACATAACAGTGACTACCTTATAAATTCATTGGATGTGAAGTGCTATGGAATGTCTGGAGTATGTGACAAGGCGCTATATAAATGGAAATTATTTTTTTAGTTCCGTTCGATACACTTATCCCAACAGCAAAATTGCAGACCCATATATTTATCGAGTGCAATTATAAATTGGTGGGAAAAAATTAGATTATACACCAGAAATTAGATCATATTCTCTTCATGCAAAAGGCGATATATGTCTGGAATAACCCAATAGATATTTAAAGGACATTCAAAATTAAAGGATGCTGCAGTGGGAGATTTGGAATAGCAAAGAGATAAGCTTTGCTGGGCCTGTTTCTCTTCGTTCACTTTTCTAATAGTCTAATGAGAAAATAGGCAGATTCTCTTGTGTCTCTAAAATTGGGCTAGATATCATAAAGACTCCATGAAATGCTAGCGAGGTTACAGATATACATTGCCTGCAATTTTAGCTGACTTAACACTTCAATGTCTACAACTAATGGACTACAACACTTGCTGACAAAACCTTCCACTCAGCTCACAATCTAAAATACACAATCCAATTCATCTCTAGATCAAAAAGTTGAACGACTTAAAGGTAGATGAAGCATCTCTGACAGTCATTTTATATTAACAAAAACAAAAGGAATTCATACTAGGTCTGGGTTGCTGGAGCTTTTAAAAATATACACAAACCTAACAGGACAAAATTCCTGTATTTGTCATATCTAAACCTGAACAATAATTCTAGGATCTTTTCTCACAAAAAGCAAAGTGTAGTCACTGTTGTAATGTGGAAAACTGATCAGTCTGATTTTTCTCTCCTTGAAAGTCTCCAATAGTTTTTTTGTTGAATGCAAATTGTTAATTTTTAACCATCAGTCTGCATGAAGTATAACTTCATTGCAAAAACATTTCATGCACATCAAGCAAAGCCTCCATTCTGGTCATCAATTCTCATACCAGCTAGAGGAAAATTTTCACACCTCTTACTGTAAATGGGCAGAGGAATAGAATGTCCACCAAATTGGACTGGAGCAGTACCACAGTCTGGGGCAGCAGTCGGAGTGCTACAACACCAAAGCATGGTTGTCACCAAAGTCATTTCCTCACATGAAGTCCACAGTTTCAGCTGTATCATCAAAGGGAATCCCCATAAGAGGAAAGTGAGTTTAAAAAAAACAAAGCATGTCATCTAATGCCATGCATGGAGACTTTGCAGTTAGCTCAATGGTGGTTTTAGCGGTAGTCGAAGAAGTTGCCTATCTATCCTTTAGGCCAGGAACTGCTGTATTGGGGGAGGGCAAAGCAGTGATAATTTGCAAACAGGAAAGAAATCCACTGAACCAAATCTTGATAAGTTATCGCAATCTAAAATCTATTTGAAAAAGGTAAACACTCACTATCTGTATTTCCTGTGGCAGCATTCAAGAGCATTGCACATCGACATAACCTCATTCACATTTTTGCCAATTCTTCCGGTCATTTATCTACCTCTGAAAACATTGGCATGAAAACCCCTACATACAGCACGGGAATGTGCGTCAGGGAGAGGTCCTTCAAACAACTAAGATTTTGAAGTATATAACAGGTCAGATGAGTACTGCATGTCTGACTTTTCAGTAAATTTTTATGTATAAAGAAATACGGCTCAACTGTTGAGCCACATTAAACGATTTAATTTTGTCCAGTGTTTTGTAAACTAAAGCAACTGCTGTAATATTTCAACACATCATTTTTAGCAGCTGCACCCAATTTATTAGCTTTTTGATATACGGTTTGCCATATTAAATGCTGATTGAACAGGAGGGATGGGCACCAGGATGTAGCATTAGAAAGGAGAAGCAAAGGGCACAAAGGATTGAGAGAGACGGATTGCACTAAAGCAAGAAAAAGTAAGGTATTAGGTGGGGTCAGACTAAGAGAGAATACAGGATGGTCTAAGATAGGTTTACAGTTTATGTATGTGAATGCACGAAGCATAGTAAACAAGGTTGGTGAGCTGCAGGCGCAAATAGCCACATGGGAATATGATGTTGTGGCAATAACAGAGACCCGGCTCAAAAAAGGGCAGGATTGGGTATTAAATATTCCTGGATACAGGGTGTTCAGGAAAGATAGGAGGTGGTGTGGCAGTATTGGTTAAGGAGAATATTATAGAGCTGGAGAGAGAGAGAGATGTCCTGGAAGGGTCAAGGACAGAATAATTGGCTAGAGTTAAGAAATAATAGCGGTACCATTACACTACTAGGTGTATTCTATAGGCCACCAACTAGTGGGAAAACTATGGAGGAGCAAATTTGCAGAGAAATTACTGAGAGATGCAAGAACTATAGAGCAGTAATAATGGGGGACTTCAACTATCCTAACATAGATTGGGATAGTAATAGCATAAAGGGCAGAGAGGGAGAAGAATTTCTGAAGTGTGTTCAGGAGAACTTTCTTGATCAGTATGTTCCCGGCTCAATGAGGAAGGAGGCATTGCTGGATCTGGTTCTGGGGAATGAGGTAGGTCAAGTGGAGCAACTGTCAGTTGGCGAACATTTAGGGAACAGTGATCATTATATCATGAGGTTTAGATTAGCTATGGAAAAGGACAGGGAGCAATCTAGAGTAAAAATACTTAATTGGAGGAAGGCAAATTTCAGTGGGATGAGAATGGATCTGGCCCGGGTAAATTGGAATCAAAGATTGGCAGGCAAAACTGTACTGGAACAATGGACTGCCTTTAAAGAGGAAATAGTTTGGGTACAGTCGAGGTACATTCCCGCTAGGGGGAAAGGTAGGGCAACTAAAGTCAGAGCTCCCTGGATGACAAAAGAGATAGAGAGTAAGATGGTGCAGAAAAAGAGTGTGTATGACAGATGTCAGGTGGAGAATACATCTGAGAAACAGGCTAAATATAGAAAGTTCAGAGGAGAGGTGAAAAAGAAAATAAGAGGGGCAAAGAGAGGGTATGAGAATAGAATGGCAGCCAACATAAAAGGTAATCCAAAAGTCTTCTAGAGGCATATAAATAGTAAACAGGTAGTAAGAGGAAGTGTGAGGCCGATTCGGGACCAAAAAGGAGACCTACGCATGGAGGCAGAGGGTATGGCTGAGGTACTAAATGAGTACTTTGCATCTGTCTTCACCAAGGAAGATGATGCTGCCATAGACATAGTGAAGGAGGAGTTAGAGATACTGGATGGGATAAGAATTGATAAAGACGAGGTACTAGAAAGGCTGGCTGTACTTAAAGTAGATAAGTCACCAGGACCAGATGGGATGCATCCTAGGACACCGAGGGAAACGGGGGTGGTGCCAGAGGACTGGGGAATTGCAAATGTTACACCCTTGTTCAAAAAAGGGTGTAAAGATAAACCCAGCAACTATAGGCCGGTCAGTTTAACCTCGGTAGTGGGGAAGCTTTTAGAAACAATAATCAGGGACAAAATTAACAGTCACTTGGACAAGTGTGGATTAATTAAGGAAAGCCAGCACGGATTTGTTAGTGCAAATCGTGTTGAATCAACTTGATCGAGTTTTTTGATGAGGTAACAGAGAGGGTTGAGGAGGGCAATGCGGTCGACATGGTGTACATGGATTTCTAAAAGGCGTTCGACAAAGTGCCACATAATAGGCTTTCCAGCAAAGTTGAAGTCCATGGAATAAAAGGGGCAGTGGCAGCATGGATACGAAATTAGCTAAGTGACAGGAAACAGAATAGTGGTGAACGGTTGTTTTTCGGACTGGAGTGGTGTTCCCCAGGGGTCAGTTCTCGGACCACTGCTTTTATTGATATATATTAATGATTTGGATATGGGTGTACAGGGCACAATTTCAAAATTTGTAGATGGCACAAAACTTGGAAGTATAGTGAAGAGTGGAGGAGGATAGTGATAGACTTCAAGAGGACATAGACAGGCTGGTGGAATGGGCAGACACGTGGCAGATGAAATTTAATGCAGAAAAGTGCGAAGTGATACATTTTGGTAGAAAGAATGAAGAGAGGAAATATAAACTAAAGGGTACAATCCTAAAGGGGGTGCATGAACAGAGAGACCTAGGGGTATATGTGCACAAATCTTTGAAGGTGGCAGGGCAGGTTAAGAAAGCAGTTAAAAAAACTTATGGGATCCCGGGTTTCATGAATAGAGGTACAGAGTACAAAAGTGTGGAAATTATGATGAACCTGTATAAAACACTGGTTCAGCCTCAACCGGAGTATTGTGTCCAATTCTGGGCACCGCACTTTAGGAAGGATTTATTTTTTTATTCGTTTATGGGATGTGGGCGTCGCTGGCAAGGCCAGCATTTATTCCCCTTCCCTAATTGCCCTTGAGAAGGTGGTGGTGAGCCGCCGCCTTGAACCGCTGCAGTCCGTGTGGTGAAGGTACTCCCACAGTGCTGTTAGGTAAGGAGTTCCAGGATTTTGACCCAGCGACGAAGGATCGGCGATATACTTGGAGGTGGTGGTGTTCCCATGCGTCTGCTGCCCTTGTCCTTAGAGAGGGTGCAGAAAAGATTTACGAGAATGATTCCATGAATGAGAGACTTCAGTTACGTGGATAGACTGGAGAAGCTAGGGTTGTTCTCCTTAGAGCAGAGAAGATTAAGAGGAGATTTGATAGAGGTGCTCAAAATCATGAGGGGTCTGGACAGAGTAGATAGAGAGAAACTGTTCCCACTGGCGGAAGGGTCAAGAACCAGAGGACCCAGATTTAAGGTGATTGGCAAAAGAACCAAAAGTGACATAAGAAAAAAAATGTTTACGCAACGAGTGGTTAGGATCTGAAATGCACTGCCTGAAAGGATGGTAGAGGCAGACTTAAATCACAGCTTTCAAAAGGGAGTTGGATAAGTACCTTAAAGAAAAAAATTGCAGGGCTACGGGGAATGTGCGGGGGAGTGGGACTAGCTGAGGTGCTCTTGCAAGGAGCCGGCACGGGCTCAACGGGCCGAATGGCCTTCTTCCGTGCTGCAACCATTCTATGATTCTAACAGCCTCCTGTTTAGAGTCACAACTCCAAAACAGTGGTTCTAGCAATGTTAGGGTACGCTAAGAGGAATACAATACATTTTTAAAAAAGATAACAAACAAATTGCAGGGCTCCCCCAATAAATTGTAATACTACGCCAGACCACGAAAAGCTCAGGCTCAGTTTCCAGTCTTGTGCCGATTTAGGTATTTAACTGGGGCAGCAGTCGGAGTGCTTTAACGATCCCAAGCTAGAGAGGGATACAAAAAAAACGCCCGAGTCAAAAGGTTGAGAGTTCAAGTCGCACTCCAGACTTGAGCACAAAAATCTAGGCTGACACTCCAGTGCAGTGCTGAACTGTCAGTGGTACGGTCTTTCAGAGGAGACGTTAAACCGAGGCCCTGTCTGCTCTCTCAGGTGGACGTAAAATATCCCATAGCACTATTTTGAAGAGGAGCAGGGGAGTTATCCTCAGTGTTCTGGCCAATATTTATCCCTCAATCAACATCACTAAAAAAGTGATTATCAGGTCATTATCACATTGCTGTCTGTGGGAGCTTGCTGTGCGCAAATTGGCTGCCATGTTTCCTACATTACAACAGTGACTACACTTCAAAAGTATTTCATTGACGGCAAAGTGCTTTGGGACGCCCTGAAGTCGTGAAAGGCGCTATATAAATGCAAGTCTTTCTTTTTACAAAACATCAATTTACCTTTCAGGAATGCAGATTCTTAAAATAAGCTAATGCCAACTCATTAGCCAATCAGACTACGTTGTTTGATGGTATTATTTCATATGTCTCAAAACATACATCATGTAGCTGGAAAAATAACTGATGGCGCCGACTCCACCCGCCCCAACCCAAATGAAGGTTTAACTTCAATCAAAAGTTCTCACTGCCATTATAAAAGTATAGTCATGGAACACTCTTGCACTGTGGGAGAAAAATCAAGCAGTTGTACTGTGCAGTAGCATAAAGAATGCACTACCTCAGCTATACAACTACTACACATGCCATAGATATTTTAATATATTTTAACCATTTATTTGTGATCAAGATTCAATAAGAGTTAATATTGAAGGTTTTATTCAATGTTTTTTTTAGATTCCTCTAGCAGATGGAGTCATTGTCCTCACTGAAGAAAGCTGACGAATTTCCCCATGGTGTTGCTCATAGATAGTCTGAGGTCCAGAACAGTTTGTGATGTTTAGTTCTGTGTTCTGTGCAGAAGTGATTTTAGCCAGTAAAGCCAAATAATTGTAGCTGCTTGTGAACTCCGGAGGTCAACGAGAAACCAGTTGTAACTGCTTGTAAATTTCTGGCTCCACATCAGAAGAACCCACCATGTAATGACTAGCTTTCATAATCTTTTTTTAAAAAGTCTGTTTTGCACTTGCAACTAAGTGTGACATCTGGTGTGACAATCTGGAGTGATACCAACAGCACTACCCGAGATGCATTATTTAGCTGGTGACCTGTGGTGTTGCTCAGTGAGTCAGAGGTTTCGTAAAAATAGGGGTTTGAAGTCAAGTAGCAGTATCAAATTCACTGATTTATCAGCACTGGGATGGCCCAGGGATCTGGAAATAGGGCCAAGCTTGGACTGTACCAGGATTGGGTTTCAGGGTCTTTCAGTACTTTAAAGCAGATCCAAGTGTCAAGTAACACTGGGAAGGGGGCTCTACACACTGTGCAGCGAGGTTCTGGGAGCAGTGAGGCAGGTCCTGGAATCCGAGATCACTGGGAGAGGGAACCCAAATTTCAGGGTCTAAGAGAATTGGGGGCGCTTGAATGGCAATCCTAGTCTGGAGGCTTTCGAAGGGGTTCTAGGATTGGGAGGGTGCAGTCCTGGAGAGGGAGCCCAGGAACATCTGGTTGGGTGGGGGGGGGGATAGGTACAGCAATATTCCAGTCAGGTTCTGGCAGCCTTGAGAGGGGACACAGGTGAAATTGACCCGTGGCTCCTTTTGGGCTATTAGGTGTACACCATTGTGTTCCTACTGGTGAGGTTCCTCTCCCAACCCATCTGCAGCCTCTTTTGGTCATCAAGTACCCCCTCCCTTTTCCTGTCATCAGCAATTCTCTACCTTTAAGTTCTTAAAGCACTTTGCCAATTATCAGGTGCCAAAATTCCTGGGCTGGAAGTACGGAGGGGGAGGGGGGGGGGGCGGGGGGGAAGCCAAAAGATGACTTCTTCAGGGAGGGGGACAAGAATTTGGAGCAGATTCTGGATCCACTGGGTTTCTGCCCCATTTACATCATGGTCCCAATTCAAATCGGGAAGGGAGGGCAAGACTTCCATTTGCACTACTTCCACATCCTTAGCTCCCAATCCTTGGCTGCTCTTGGAATTCCAGCCAGCACGCTATGGTTATGCCCAGCAAAAACCACACTCTGAGAGCAGCCATCAGTTTGCTGCACGTCCGGCGGCGGAGCAGGAACTCTGGAATTTCAGACCCATAGTTTTTAAATAAACAAAAAAAAAAATCATAAAATGCTTTGAAGTTCATTTTTGAACAGCTTCCAAGTTTTGTACATTTTTTGTTTACAAGTCCCAAAATGATTCACTGTCTTTCTCAAAAAAATTTTTAACTGCATTTGGAGCCAAAATAAAGAGGAATGTGCTTGCTGTGATTGACATGGAGAGTAGCCAATCAGAAGGAACCCAATAAATCAAATTCATCTTTAGATTGTTGTTGTTTCACTAGGTTTAAAACACTTAGAAAAACACACTGAAATACCAATACTGCATATACTCAGAATTCACAGATATGGTTGGTAACTCCCTTTACCTGCTCTGGAGAAAATATATCCAGCTGAAGCCCAGGCTCCAGTCCTGCTGAGGCTGCGAAGTTGAAACTTTATTGAAGGTATTAAAAGACACAAGATGATTCATCAGATAAATTTGATCATGTTGTTATGAAATGCTATTTTTTGATGTTTTTATTTGGGGCATTAGAAATTATAGTTGCAGAGAGAGAAAAAATTCAATTTAAATTGTTCAATTTGTTTACCACCTCCTTTCTGACAGTTAAGTTCTCTTGACTCAGCATTAAGGAATGGCTGTGTTCCTAAGTCCTTAGTAGTTTCTCATTGCTAGTTTTCCAGCCACCCTTATCATTTTTAGATTCATACATTCCCTACCTCTTCAGTTCTGATTTGCTGTTGTTTTACTTTTGGACAAACAACAAAGTGTGCCAAGAAAATGTGGTGTTACAGGAAGGATGCGTGAACAGACACAAGACATTTGCAGATAGATCATAAGGTATGGTGAGAGTGTACATCACAGTCTCAAAAAATCTATGTAGACATCTTGCACAGGTATAAGTATATTTTCACTGGTCAGAATGCTGCAATGGTTTTTCACTGCATTGCTCATCTCTCCATCTCAACTATCTTCATCGTTCTGGCTCCACTTCCTATTGTTACAATGCATTGCACTGCCACTGTTTCAGATCACATTCACCATCTTACTAGTACAGCAATCTACTGCTCTGCACTTGACAACTCGCTTTTACTTTACATCCAATACCCATAAGATTCACCCTACTTTCCATCTCCTTCCTAAACTAACATATTCCAGATCTTCTATCAGGTTCAACGGGTAACCAACTCTTATGCTCTCCCTATCATGCCGCGTTGCAAAAACTAAACTGTGGATTGATGTGGAGTACAACATTGCACAACTCTCTCTCCTGAGGACTGTACTAATCCACACTAGGTAATGAAAATATTTAAAAATGTAAACTCCTGACCTGACAGTGTGTGTGGTACAACTCATAATGTGCCCCAATCCTTTTTGGTACATCACTCCTATAGTTTCTTTTTTCTAAATACTAATGTCTACAGTGCAAATAAATCCAGGAATCAAATACTTCTGAGAAAAGGTTTGCCCAAAATAGAAAGGGCAGGCCTGCCAATTATACCATTTTTCAGAGTGAGAAATATTGTTTGTTGAAACCTAGTCGAGCTAATTCCATGGAAAGCAAAGAGTTTTGATACAAACACTTGATTACATCAGAGATTAATATAGATAGTTATGATTTTTCTTTTTAAAAGTCACATAAAGGCCACTTTTTTCATCATAAAAAGGAAAGTGAAAATACATGAAACTCAGCAGATATGAAAATATCTAGTTGACTTATGTAGTGCCATCTCTGATCAAATCTCAGTATACTTAACTTGGGTTTGTGATGCAATCCCACACTTTATAACTATCATTCCAAGTGATGTGATACAGGGATTGGACTTAAGCCATTATCCTTCCTCATCTTCCTCCCACTTAATCCTAATTTTCTACCGCCTCTTTTCAGACATTTGAGTGCAGTTCTACAAATAATGGCCATGGACCCAGTACCTTGTGTGCATATCTAGACTGAGCATCAAAAGACCATTAAGCTGTCATGGCCATCACTACTGAATCCAATTTGGCCCACACTCAATCTAGTAGTCCCTGGATAGCAATAGATGATTTTATCTCCTTATCCCAGGATACACAGAAAAAAAGACAGACTTGCATTTATATAGCACCTTTCGTGACCACCGGACGTCCCAAAGCGCTTTACAGTCAATGAAGTACTTTTGAAGTGTAGTCATAAGAACATAAGAAATAGGAGCAGGAGTAGACCAATCGGCCCCTCGAGCCTGCTCCGCCATTCAGTGAGATCATGGCTGATCTGATCCAACCTCAACTCTAAAGAACACAAGAAGTAGGAGCAGGACCAGGCCACTCGGCCCCTGGGCCCGCTCCGCCACCCACAGGGCCTTGACCGATCCGAACTCAAACTCATGTCTAATTTCCAGCCCGCTCCCCGTAACCCCTGATTCCCTTTACTTCTAGGAAACGGTCTATTTCTGTTTTAAATTTATTTAATGAAGTAGCTTCCACAGCTTCCTGGGGTAGCAAATTCCACAGACCCACTACCCTCTGAGTAAAAAAGTTTCTCCTCATCTCAGTTTTGAAAGAGCAGCCCCTTATTCTAAGATTATGTCCCCTAGTTCTAGTTTCACCCATCATTGGGAGCATCCTCACCGCGTCCACCCGATCAAGCCCCTTCACAATCTTATATGTTTCAATAAGATTGCCTCTCATTCTTCTGAACTCCAATGAGTAGAGTCCCAATCTACTCAACCTCTCCTCGTATGTCCACCCCCTCATCCCCGGAATTAACCGAGTGAACCTTCTTTGTACTGCCTCGAGAGCAAGTATGTCTTTTCTTAAGTATGGACACCAAAACTGTATGCAGTATTCCAGGTGCGGTCTCACCAATACCCTATACAACTGCAGCAATACCTCCCTGTTTTTATATTCTATCCCCCTAGCAATAAAAGCCAACATTCCATTGGCTTTCTTGATCACCTGCTGCACCTGCATACTAACTTTTTGATTTTCTTGCACGAAGACCCCCAGATCCCTTTGTACTGCAGTACTTTCCAGTTTCTCGCCATTAAGATAATAACTTGCTCTCTGATTTTTCCTGCCAAAGTGCATAACCTCACATTTTCCAATATTGTATTGCATCTGCCAAATCTCTGCCCACTCACCCAGCCTGTCTATATCCCCTTGTAGGTTTTTTATGTCCTCCTCACTCTCTACTTTCCCTCCCATCTTTGTATCATCTGCAAACTTTGATATGTTACACTCGGTCCCCTCCTCCAAATTGTTAATATAGATTGTAAAGAGTTGGGGACCCAGCACCGACCCCTGCGGAACACCACTGGCTACTGGTTGCCAGTCCGAGAATGAACCATTTATCCCAACTCTCTGCTTCCTGTTAGATAACCAATCCTCCACCCATGCCAGAATATTACCCCCAATCCAGTGATTTTTTATCTTGAGTAATAATCTTTTATGTGGCACCTTGTTGAATGCCTTCTGGAAGTCTAAATACACTACATCCACTGGTTCCCCTTTATCCACCCTGTACGTTATGTCCTCAAAAGAACTCGAGCAAATTTGTCAGACATGCTGACTTTGTCCTATTAAATTATGTTTATCTAAATGTTCCGTTACTGTCTCCTTAATAATAGACTCCAAAATTTTACCCACCACAGATGTTAGGCTAACTGGTCTATAATTTCCAGCCTTCTGCCTACAACCCTTTTTAAATAAGGGTGTTACATTAGCAGTTTTCCAATCTGCCGGGACCTTTGCGGAGTTCAGGGAGTTTTGGAAAATTATTACCAAAGCATCCACAATTCCTACTGCCACTTCCCTCAAGACCCTAGGATGTAAGCCATCAGGTCCAGGGGATTTATCCGCCTTGAGTCCCATTATTTTACTGAGTACCAATTCCTTAGTGATTTTAATCGTATTTAGCTCCTCCCCCACTAGAGCCCCCTGTTTGTCCAGTGTTGGGATATTCTTAGTGTCCTCTACCGTAAAGACTGAAACAAAATATTTGTTCAGCATTTTTGCCATCTCCATGTTTCCCACCATTAATTTCCCGGTCTCATCCTCGAAGGGACCTATAAGTCACTGTTGTAATGTATGAAACCCGGCAGCCAATTTGCACACAGCAAGCTCCCACAAACAGCAATGTGATAATGACCAGATAATCTGTTTTAGTGATATTGATTGAGGGATAAATATTGGCCAGGACACTCCCCTGCTCTTCTTCAGAATAGTGCCGTGGGATCTTTTACGTCCACCTGAGAGAGCAGACGGGGCCTCGGTTTAACGTCTCATCCAAAAGACGGCACCTCTGACAGTGCAGCACTCCCTCAGTACTGCACTGGAGTGTCAGCCTAGATTTTTGTGCTCAAGTCTCTGGAGTGGGACTTGAACCAACAACCTTCTGACTCAGAGGCGAGGATGCTACCAATTGAGCCACAGCTGACACAAAATTGAGCCACAGAGGTCAATTATATAGCACAACTAACCCAGCTAACTGTCTTCAGACTAGGGCTTGAAACTAATCTTGTGATCTTTATGACCGAGATGTGTATTTACCCATTGGAAGCGCTACTCCTCCAGTACCCACCCTCCAAAAAGCCAAGTCCAATATTGCAGATACTCCAGCCAAGATTGTATGTCTCAGTTTAAGACTGCAGGGTCTTGGTCAATACACACTGCCAGGGCTTTTTCAGGAACCTTTAGACTCCATAACCAACCAACCTTCTACCCTCTATTGCTTCTACCCCTTAACTCACCTGGATGCCCCCATACCAATAGAAACCTACCCATCCCAATGTTTACAACACCGATTGACCAATCCCGAACGCTCCGATACTGATTGACAGCCAGGTTGACCATTCACACAGCCAGGAGTGTTGACCATGCGCGACATCAGTTGCGCCGCGAACCAACCAGGCGTGAGGGGCGGGTCTCCAGCGGCCGGTCAAGTCGCTCCCTTGGCTCACCTTTCAGCTGCGGCTCGGGGGCGTTGATGAATTTTTTAAACCTCTCCACCAGCTCCTTGTTTTTCACTCGGCCGCCTTTCTTGGCCAAAAAATCGATCAGAGCATCTTCTTGCAGCTCCTCGCCAGCCCCGCTCTCCGCCATGGGCCCGGTGTGGTAAGTCCGCCGGCGAAAATAACGGACTGGGAGACGAAACCACAGCGCGCGCCACCCGCCTCCAGCTTCAAACTGCGGCTGGCTCACACTGGCGCTGCGCCTGCGCAGCTCGCGGCCACACCTTCCCAAGGCGTCTGCGCAAAAGCCAATCTGCCCCATCACCTCACTGTCACCCCCCAAGCCCACATGGCTGGGAGTCCTCAGCAATAACTTAAAGCTAACCTACGTTAATTCCAGGGCATAAGTACACAGCATAATAAAGCAGAAATATTTTTGAAAATTGTCATATTACATAGAAGATACAGCACAGAAACAGGCCCAACTAGTCTGCTGCTCTTTATACTCCACACCAGTCTCCTCCTTTCAGCATATATTTCTAGTCCCTTTTCTCTCATGTACTCGCCTAGTTTTCTTTTGGAAGCATCTAAGCTATTTGAATCAACTACTTCCTGTGGTAATAACAACAGAAAACGCTGGAAAAACTCAGCAGGCCAGGCAGCATCCGTGGAGAGAGAAAGAGAGTTGACGTTTCAGGTCGATGACCTTTCATCAGAACTGGGAAGAGCTGGAAATCAAATAGATTTAAGGCCAGGGTAAAGCTGGGAAAAGGGGGAGGGGATAAAGGAACAAAGGAGGAGATGAAGAGACATTAAGAGACATTAAGAGATATGCAAGGCTAGAGGTGGTGTTAATGTGACAGATTAAGCCTGAATGAAGTGTGAAATCTACTGGCAGAATGAAGGACAGCTGCCAGCTTCTAGGAGGAAAAAAAAGGTGGGGGGGACAAATAAAAGGGTGGATAAAATAAAATATAAATGTGATTGGAGCTGAGGTTATGATCTAAAATTGTTGAACTCGATATTGAGTCCAGAGGGCTGTAGCGTGCCTAAACGAAAGATGAGGTGCTGTTCCTCGAGCTTACGCTGAGCTTCCGTGGAACAGTGTATTAGGCCGAGGACGGTGAGGTCAGAGTGGGAGTGAAGCGGTGAATTAAAGTGACAGGCCACCGGGAGCTCGGGGTCCCCCTTACGGACTGAACGGAGGTGTTCCGCAAAGCGGTCACCCAATTGGGTGACCGCTTTGCGGAACACCTCCGTTCAGTCCGTAAGGGGGACCCCGAGCTCCCGGTGGCCTGTCACTTTAATTCACCGCTTCACTCCCACTCTGACCTCACCGTCCTCGGCCTAATACACTGTTCCACGGAAGCTCAGCGTAAGCTCGAGGAACAGCACCTCATCTTTCGTTTAGGCACGCTACAGCCCTCTGGACTCAATATCGAGTTCAACAATTTTAGATCATAACCTCAGCTCCAATCACATTTATATTTTATTTTATCCACCCTTTTATTTGTCCCCCCCACCTTTTTTTTTCCTCCTAGAAGCTGGCAGCTGTCCTTCATTCTGCCAGTAGATTTCACACTTCATTCAGCCTTAATCTGTCACATTAACACCACCTCTAGCCTTGCATATCTCTTAATGTCTCTTAATGTCTCTTCATCTCCTCCTTTGTTCCTTTATCCCCTCCCCCTTTTCCCAGCTTTACCCTGGCCTTAAATCTATTTGATTTCCAGCTCTTCCCAGTTCTGATGAAAGGTCATCGACCTGAAACGTCAACTCTCTTTCTCTCTCCACGGATGCTGCCTGGCCTGCTGAGTTTTTCCAGCGTTTTCTGTTGTTATTTCGGATTTCCAGCATCTGCAGTATTTTGCTATCGTACTTCCTGTGGTAGTGAGTTCCACATTCTAACCACTCTCTTTTTGAGTAAAGAAATTTCTCCTTATTTCCCTATTGGATTTGTTAGTAACTATCTTGTATTTATGGCCCCTAGTTTTGGATTCTCCCACAAGTGGAAACATTCTCTCCACATCTACCTTGTCCAAACCATTCATAATTTTAAAGACCTCTCATCAGGTCACCTTAGAATCATAGAATAGTACAGTACAGAAGGAGGCCATTCAGCCCATCGAGTCTGCACCGGCTCTTTTGTAGAGCAATCCAGTTAGTCCCACTCCCCCGCTCTTACTCCATATCCCTGCAATTTTTTCTCCTTCAAATATTTCTTTTCTAGTCTTTTCTAAAGAAAAAAGCTCCAACTTGTTCAATCTTTCCCGATAGCTGTAATCTCTCAGTTCTGGTGCCATCCTTGTAAATCTATTTTGCACTTTCTCCAGTGCTTCTATGTCCTTTTTATAGTATGGAGACCAGAACTGTGCTCAGTACGCTGAGTACGGCCTGACCAGGGTCCTATACAAGTTTAACATAACTTCACTGCTTTTGAATTATATACCCCGAGAAATAAATCCCAGAGCTTTGTTTGCATTTTTAATTGCTTTGCTGACCTGCGATGCTGCTTTTAATGATTTGTTCACCTGTATCCCTAGATCACTTTGCTCTTCTACCCCATTCAGTTTCTTATGTATGACACAGTGTAAATTTTCTGATTCTAGATAAACTCTTCTGCTCTTCTAATAGTGCTATGGGACCTTTTACATCCACCTGAGAGGGCAGATGGAGTCTCAGATTAACATCTCATCCAAAAGGCAGCACCTCCAACAGTGAAGCACTCCCTCAGCCCTGCACTAGATTATGTGCTCAAGTCTCTGGAGTGAGCCGACAACCTTCTTAAAGTGTCAGGTGTGGCTCAGTGGGTATCACTCTCGCCTCTGAGTCAGAAGGTTGTGGGTTCAAGTCCTACTCCAGAGACCTGAGCACAAAAATCTAGGCTGACACTCCAGTGCAGTACTGAGGGAGTGCTGCACTGTCAGAGGTGCCGTCTTTCGGATGAGATGTTAAACTGAGGCCCCGTCTGCTCTCTCAGGTGGATGTAAAAGATCCTATGGCACTATTCCGAAGAAGAGCAGGGGAGTTATCCCCTGTGTCCTGGAAAATATTTATCCCTCAGTCATAAGATTACTTAGGATATACAGCACAAAAACAGGCCATTCGGCCCAACCAGTCCATGCCAGCCTTTATGCTGCACTCGAGCCTCCTCCCATCTTTCCTCATCTAAATCTATCAGCATAACCCTCTATTCCCTTCTCTCTCATATGCTTGTCTAACCTCCCCTTAAATGCATTGATACTTTTTGCTTCAACCACTCCCTGTGGTAGCGAGTTCCACATTCTCACCACTCTTTGGGTAAAGAAGTTTCTTCTGAATTCCCTATTGGATTTTTTGGTGACTATCTTATATTGATGGCCTCTAGTTATGCTCTTCCCCACAAGAGGAAACATTCTCTCTCTATCCACTCTATCAAAACCTTTAATAATTTTAAAGACCTCTATTAGGTCACCCCACAGCCTTTTTTCAAGAGAAAAGAAACCCAGCCTGTTCATCCTTTCCTGATATGTATACCCTCGCATTTCTGATATCATCCTTGTAAATCTTCTCTGCACCCTCTCCAGTGCCTCTATATCCTTTTTATAATATAACAGAACTGTACGCAGTACTCTAAGTGTGGTCTAACCAAGGTTCGATACAGGTTTAGCATAACTTCCCAACTTTTCAATTCTATACCTCTAGAAATAAACCCTAGTGCTTTTTTTATGGCCTTGCTAACCTGTGTCGCAACTTTTAGTGATTTGTGTATTTGTACTCCGAGATCCCTTTGTTCCTCTACCCCACCTAGACTCACACCCTCCAAGTAATAAGTGACCTCCCTATTCTTCCTACCAAAATGTAATACCTCACATTTATCTGTGTTGAACTTCATTTGCCAATTATATGCCCATTCTGCAAGTTTATTAATGTCCTCCTGTAATTTGTTGCAGTCCTCCTCAGTATTGACTATCCCCCCCAATTTGGTGTCATCCGCAAAGATAGAAATTGTGTTTTTGATTCCAAAGTCTAAATCGTTAATATAAATTGTTAACAACAGTGGTCCGAACACTGATCCTTGTGGAACACCACTACCCACCTTCTACCACTGTGAATAGCTACCTTTTACCCCTACTCTCTGCTTTCTGTCTTGAAGCCAGCCAGCAATCCATTCTGCTATTTGTCCCCTGACTCTGCATTCTCTGACCTTGTTCATCAGTCTATTATGGGGTACCTTATCGAAGGCCTTTTGAAAATCTAGATAAATTACATCTACTGCATTACTATTGTCTACATCACAACATCCTTCCTTCCTTCCCTCCTTCCCTCCCTCCCTCCCTTCCTCCCTTCCTTCCTCCCTCCCTCCCTTCCTTCCTTCCTTCCTCCCTCCCTCCCTCCCTCCCTCCTGCTTCTGGTTAGAACAGCCCCAGGCGCAACCTCCAAGAGCTGTCAAAAGTGTTTCTAGTGACAGTCACTTTTATTTTCTGAGTTGGGGGACATTCACTTGTTTGTCACTCATTAATAACCACTATTCTAGTCATAGTGTCTGTACAGTCAGTGCTACTGCTTCTCTTAAAACAAACAAAATATGGAGACATTGGGCTGCACACCCATACATAAAATGTAGAAGCTCAGCATGCTGAGAGAGGTCATTCCACCATTAGAGAAGGTTCTATTTTAGATCGGCCAGTGGGAGTGGTATCAGTTTACACCAGATGTCACTAGCCATTAACCAAGAAGTCTCTTTTTGGGAATGTGCGACTAATAAGTTCAGTTGATACACGTAAACTAAAATAATTTCTGGGTTACACCTTTATTGACCAGTTCAGGTCTATATTGTAGTGAATCTCCCAATCGTCGTGAAAGGCTTCACGCAAATCAGCAGCCACCACATACTCATCGTCAATGGCCACCCAGATGCGTACCAGAGTTCTGAACAAGGACAAGCAGGTGATCTTACACATGCAGGACCTGTATCTGGCAGCTTTGGTCAGGCTTAGGATCAGACCCACCAGAAGGTGTTCTGACCTACTCTCCCTGCATACCAGATGCCCAAGATTAGCATTATAAAGTCAGAGAGGCTTTGTTCCAGAGGGTTTGGGCTTTGGGTGAGTCAGATGCAAGTAGATCGGGCGCATTTAGTTTAATATTCTCACAGAACATGCTACCAAACATATATTTTTACATTCGAGAGAGAATTTTAAATTAATTTCAATAAGATTCCTATGTTTCTCATTCTGAGACCGGAAAAGTGACCAAGTATGCTTTAAAAAGTGTTGAATCTTAAGGTAAAGCCATTTATAACTTTTCTGAAGAAATCTGCCAACCAAAAACATTTTAGGGTAATCAGCTATAAATACACCTTTATCAGGAGTTGCTTGGTCCAGTGTCTTGCTGTCACTCAATTTGGAGTTGAACTCTTTTGGCCTTATCATTGTACAAATATTCACAACACCCACATGTTTCAGTTGTATCAACTATATTGTGAGGAACTGCCAAAATAGTCAGACTGCATTTGTTCAAACAGCACATTTACCAGAAATCCCAAGATCCCTTAAATGTCTGGGAGTTTCATAATTGCCCCAGTCAATTGCCAAAATATTTAAATGTCAGCCAAAACACTCTTGTAATTCTCACCCAGGGTCTTCCCACCCAATTTGTAAGTCAAGGTAGCTCACGTTTACTCTGCTTCCATGTGGAAAAAGGAAAATTCTGAAGCAAATTGTTGGAAATGTGTTACATACAACAGGTTAGGATAGCTTAAAGATTGCTCATTGAAGAACCAAACTTCACATGCCAACCATCATCTTTATAATCTGACAGTCAGCATTTTAGCCCATGAGTCAGCCTGTCAGTATTTTATAAGAGCAATTTTTTCACTGCGATTGGAATCATATTGATTGGATGGTGAGACTGGAGGCTGTTAGAAGCTATCAATCGATCAGATTTCACGTTCTCACACTGTTAGTTGCACACAGACCTCAGACAGAAATATTTTCAGATGAGCTGATGGCTTCTGAGAGTTGCAATTACAGATGTGTTGATTAAGTGTTTGTCCCTGAAGAACTTAAGTGCAACAAGTAAGCTACTAAAATACATATTCAGTTTCCACAAAGTAACTTTCTGGAGAATGACCGACAGTTGTCCAATGTGAAGATTGATTTTCTTCCAGTCTAGTTGCAGAAGTTATTTTTGAGATAAGGATGTTGTTCCTGCTGTGAGTACATGAACTGACTTTATTTGAGCAGTGGAAAGAAAAGACAGAATGGAGTTGGAATGGTGACAAGTTTTACTTAGATTAAAGAAGTATACACATCCCCATAGATAGAATTTTACTACGCTGTACTACTATGATGTATGATGTGGGCATTTGGCATGTTTGTAATGAATTGTCATGCCTGACTATGCTCTGTAACTTTGAAAGTGTTTTTTAGTTTGTTTACTTGCTCATGGTGGAGCTCTCTCTGTCACCACATGGTAATCGGGAATGAGGTTGCAGCATCCTCTTAGAGCGGTGAACATCCATGGGGAAATATGAGAAGTGACATTATTAATCAATAGATAGATTAATAGATTTCAAACCCCAGACTGGAGACAATAAGCCAGGTCTAACTGAGAACTCAACATTCAGCTCGCTTTCCTGCAAACCATGTTATAGAGTCCTTGGGGGAGAAATTCGCTATCGCCCCGTTTGGGGTGCAATTATCGGCTGGGCGCAAAGTTTAGCGCCTGGCGCTAATTATCACCTCCGACTGCAAACGTGGCTTCTATCGCCCCGGAGGTGATTGGAGCGCTAAATCAGGCGCTACACACCTGTCTTAAGGCGCTAACACCGAGGAGCGAGGCACTACCTCAGATCGCTGGCGAAGCTCATGTGATGTCAGTCAGCAATGGAACACAGACACACTGGTGCCGGCCAGTTCTTAAAGGGGAGGGTCGATCTTGCTCTCCATCCACACCCTGCTCATTGCAGCCTTGAATCTCGGCCTGGAGAGACCTGTACATCAAATCTGCTGGAAAGAACAATGGAGAGGCCCAGGAAAAGAGCTCAGAGTGCAGCCCCCACAGTCTCTTTTAAATCGATGCAAGTGAGGTCAAATCAAAATGATACTGCAAAGTGCTGCTCAGTACCCGAAACTCCTTCACACAGCGTTGAATCTCTCCAGAAGTCTCTCTCTCTCTCTCTCTCTCAGAATGCGTGATGCAAAAATGTCGCCGACAAAAAAAGGCAGGAAGCAGTTGCCTTTAAATAGCGCTCCCCCAGTCCCTTCCCAACTGCAGCACGCTCCCCTCAACCTGTCGTTGCTAGCGGCAGGCGGTAAGGCAGGGGGCGCCACTCAATATCCGGTCCGGGGCATTGCACGCTCGACTGAGGTCATGATCTTCGGGCGCAGGAGATCGTGGCGGTAGTGTTTAGCGCCGCCGCAAAATGTCTGGTCAATTTTGCGAGCAGCGCAAACATTGCCGCACCCGGGCGCTAGTTGCTTTGCGTCCCATCAGCGCCCTCGCTAACGGGAGGTGCAAAGCAACTGAATTTTTCCCCCACAGAGTCATAACGGCACAGAAGGAGGCCATTCGGCCCATCGAGTCCGTGCCGGCTCTCTGCAGAGCAATCCAGTCAGTCCCATTCCCCCTCTCTATCCCCGTAGCCCTGCAAGTTTATTTCCCTCAAGTGCCTATCCAGTCTCCCCTTGAAAACATTGACTGTCTCCGTTTCCACCACGTCCGTCGGCAGCGAATTCCAGGTCATCACCACTCGCTGCGTAAAAAAGTTTTTCCTCACATCCCTCCTGTATCTCTTGCCCAAAACCTTAAATCTGTGTCCCCTATTCTTGTGCAGTTTAATTTATTTAATGATTACAAGGTGTAATGTTTCCTATTTCTACAACAAGAAAATAAACTTTTTTGACAAAAGCAAAAGAGCAATATAGGTCAGAAATGACTGTGATTGATAATAGCAGACAAATGCTTAACAGATTTGAATTACTTTCCTCTGTCCACTATTTTAATAGAGGGCATTAACCCATTTATTTTAAATAGGTTAACCCCTCTCTTAAAATAGCAGGCAGAGGAATGTCGTGCAAGCATGTTAAGCATTCATCTGTTATTATCACCAACAGTAACTTCGAGCCTCGTGTGATGGAAATGTATTAATTGCACAGCAGGTTAATCAGCATCCAAAAGTGAAACAGGCAGGTTAATATATGGGTGTGATCCATGATCAGAACTTGGGTCCATGGTTTTGTTTGAATGATATTGACTCACTTTAGTCACCTTAAAATTACCCTGATAAATCTGGTTATATTTACTGGATCCTGTAACGTTATATTGAAGTTCCTACAACTACTTTTATTTTCATATTTAAAATACTTGTTGCCCTTCCAGAGAAATGATGTTGGTTTGAAAGGCAGAATTACGGTGGGCACCAAAACATCAGAAAATGCACTAAAAAAGTGTCAAAATCAAAATTTTGGGGATGCCCTACATCCCCCCCCCTACAAAATAAATTCCATGCCTTCAATACTTGCATCTCCTTTCTAAATCCACCACTTCTGCAATACAAATGATGCAATGTTGCCCATATCTGCCGTTTAAGTTATGACATGTAAACCTTGTCCCACTGCACTTTCAGTCTAACTCACAGAATCACAGAATCCCCACAGTGCAGATAGAGGCCATTTCGGCCCATCGAGCCTGCACCGACACATATCCCACCCTATCCCCGCGTATTTAATCCCCCTAACACTAAGGGTCAATTTATCATAGCCAAATCAACCTAACCCGCACAACTTTGGACTGTGGGAGGAAACCGGAGCACCCGGAGGAAACCCACGCAGACACGGGGAGAATGTGCAATCTCCACACAGACAGTCACCCGAGGCTGGATTCGAACCCGGGTCCCTGGCGCTGTGAGGCAACAGTGCTAACCGTGTTGCTCTTCATTTTCATGTGTTATAGAGCCTATTTAAGGCTGTTTTTGGTCTGTCTGCTTTTTAAGAGACTTTGTCAGCTTTTTTGAGAGCAGTTCATCTTTTTGAAGCTGACAGCTTTTCTCAGCTTTCGAGGTTGGCATGTATGCGTATAATTGGAATGCTGTTTGCAACAGGAATGACTAGTCAGGAACTGTTTATGACTTGGTAAAGTACTGTTATGCTCTCCTTAATTTACTTGTATTTTTATGTAAATAGTTCTGATTGTACCGCAATCATTGCGGAATTAGTTTTAGAAACATTTTTTCTAGCACCGTATATATAAATCAACAATAAATCCAAAACAGGACTCTTCTTAAAAACTCTATAGAGAAATTATTTTTTTGCAAGCAAGAAATACAGACACTGATATCTGGTTGGAATATGTTTTGATAATGTAGGTATTTCAAAATGCTGAGAAGTCGCACAACACCAGGTTATAGTCCAACAGTTTTATTTGAAATCACAAGCTTTCGGAGCGGCTGCTCCTTCGTCAGGTGAAGTGAAGAAATACAAATGGGCACAGCATACATAGACAGAGAACAATGCCTGTGCAGAGAACAATGCCAGACTACTACAGTTAATCTTTCTGACTGCCCTTTATCACACATTCAAAATGCTGGTTGAAAACAGCAAGTTATGAACTAGTATCAATAAAGTCAAATGTTGACAATTTCAGAGCCTGTTACATACTTGAGATTTATGAATGAGGCTCTCCTAATGTGGTGTACACATCAGGTTGATCCCAGTCTGGGCTGAATTTGCTGATCACAATAGCAGTGGAGGCCCCAACAACTTGCATTCATATAGCACTTTCTACACAGAGAAACAGCCCAAGGAGCTTCATAGAGGCATAGGAAAAGAAAGAATAAACGGCCACAGTCGGCTTCAGTGGGAGGGTGAAGGGTGAAGTCAGGAACGGCTCCTGTGCCCGATTGTTGTGCAGTGACTATTGACAGAAAGTATATCTTGTGGAATTTAATGGTGACAGAATCAGGCTCGGTTATGACGCCTCTGATGGTAAAATAGCCTGCCGGCACTCAGTGCTTTGACTCATACACAAAAATCGGTCACTTCAGCAAGGTACCGTATCCCAGCATGAATCACTCCCTTCGGAAGAGGAGGGAAGAAAAGAAAATTGGGGAGAGTGGGAATGAAGAATTATGATTGATAATGTTTTTCTGAACCTTGCACAGAATATCTTTAATCTGTCATAGAACATGTACTTCCTTGCCTAAGCTTTACTGTTTTTCACTGGTGTCCATGCCAGAAAATGCTACTCTGTGCCTTAGAAGACATTGAGACCCATTTGTGAGAGCAAGGATGATCTAACTTGTACAGTATGTGAAACAGCAGCATCCAGGCCAACTAATGACATGGATTATTTTAATGTCACAAAAATATGCAGCTCCTAACTGAAACACACTTACAACAGAGTTCCTCCCTGATGTCTAACTGTCTCAAATCACTTGTAACTGCAGTATAAATGGAAATTTTGTGTCATAACAGTGAAGGTACCATATACAGAGGAAACAACCATATCGTGGTCTGAATGAGAGTGTGTTTTCTCATTTGGATAAAATATATCAGAGCTGCATTAAGATAGTGTAAGTAAAACTATATATAATGCAGCAGTGACTAATTTTTTCATGCTTCTCATATATTGAAGTGTGCTATTTTAACAGACCCCCAAAGCCAATAGTATTTAATTGCGAATAAAAATAGCATGCATGTGTGAAAATGACATTCACAGTCCCTGCCACACATTACACTGTAGCCACTCAGTACAACATGCAGCTATCAGCATTCCGGAGGTGACTCACTGCTGGAGTGCAACATAACAAGAAGAAAACAGCAAGAACAGAAGAGATCCTAAAATGTTCTCAACACACAGCAGTGACATTTTGAAACTAAAAATATGTATGACCCCTTGCAAATATTAACATACCCCCTGGGGAATCCATGCAATTATTGACATCCCCCCCCCCCACCCCCCCACCCCCACCCCCGGGGAATCCATGCAAATATTAACATACTTCTGGGAACCCCTGGGGAATCTCTACGAATATTGACTTACTCCTAGGGAATCACTGAAAATATTGACATACTCCTGGGGACACCTACAAATATTGACATACCCCCTGGGGAATCCATGCAAATATTGGCACACTCCCAGTGATCCGATGACCTAACTTCCGAAAAAGTATATCAGCTTCTTAAAGAATCATTGCAGAAAACAATTTTTAAATTATTATTGGCAACTGCAACTTGTAAGTCAACAAACACAGAAAGAATCTAGAATACAGAATTCTCAATTTACTGTGCTGGAGACGAGCAATTGCCTGACACCAGACAGACAGAATTCTGATGACCACATGGATCCCGAGATCCCTTGCAGACTCCCTAGTATCCACAAAGCCTAGTTTGCAAACCTATGGTATAATTATAGAATTATACAGCATGAAAAGGAGACCATTTGGCCCATCGTGCCTGTGCCAGCTCTTTGAAAGAGCTATCCAATTAGTCCCACTCCCCTACTCTTTCCCCACAGCCCTGCAATTTTTCCCCTTCAAGTATTTATCCAAATGCCTTTTGAAAGTTATTATTGAATCTGCTTCCACCACCCTTTCAGGCGGTGAATTCCAGATCATCACAACTTGCAGTGTAAAAAAAAATTCTCATCTCCCAATCATCATAAACAGGATATTCTGTTCTCTTTTTATTTTAGAAAATTAAAAAACACACAAAAGTTTATACTAGAAATAATCTTAGCTGTCAGCACATTATTGATGCAAAGATTTGTAACATGCAGCTCCCTCTAGCAAAAATGTCACCAGTTTTACAGCAGGGCATGTTGAGGTTTACATGCAAAAAGATGTCTTAATTTATTAATGCCTGCACCTTTGTGATTTATTGGTTTCAAAATAACTCCAATAGTAAATCACTGTTAGTATAGTGTCCACTATTTATACTGTGTCAGTTTGGTGAAATTTCTAATTACGTGGGAACCGTTTATTTTTAAAAACTGCAGAAATAGTTACATAGAATTACATAGAAGGTGCAGCACAGAAACAGGCCATTCGGCCCAACTAGTCCATCCCGGTGTTTATACTCCACACGAGTCTCCTCCCACCCCTCTTCATCTAACCCAATCAGCATATCATTCTATTCCTTTCTCCCTCTTATAATTATCTAGCTTCCCCTTAAATACAACTATGCTATTCACCTCAACTACTCCATGCAGTATCAAGTTCCACATTCTAACCACTCTCTGGGTAAAGAAGTTTCTCCTGAATTCTTTATTGGGTTTATTAGTGGCTATCTTATATTTATTGCCCCTAGTTTTTGACTCCCCTACAAGTGGAAACATCTTCTCTACATCTACCCTATCAAACCCTTTCATAATTTTAAAGACTTCTATTAGGTCACTGATGGAGAATTATTAGCTAAACTAGGATTGATAGAACGTGGTGTGCTAAGGAATTGTTGCTATGCCAGATGTTAGGATATTGCGCAATGTGGTGTGCTAAGGAATTGTTGCTATGCCAGGTGTTAGGATATTACGCAATAGGAGAAGTGCCATAAAAGGAGTTACGCCCTTCGCCCAATTAGGACGCGACCGCTGCACCAGGGGACCAATCACAGCATGACAACTCAGAGTACCTGATGTTGCTAAACCAATGATATGTGAACTGTATAGAAAACACTATATTCGAAACTGAATTTTTGTTAGTTCGTTGATGACTGCCACCATGACTGACGTATTGTAATAAAGTTTACCTGAAGTTACCACCGGACTCAGAATCTTATTTGTAAGCGTCGACCTGGTGTATCACTTGGTCCGCAGAAACAATGAGGTCTTACAATTTGGTGTAGTCGGCAGGATCGCTGAAGGAATAGAAGATTAAGCCCTGGACACCGGACCTACATCGGCCTACGGAGGTAAGGACTCCTCTCTTATAAAAAGTCCGCGGTCGGTTGTCTACGTTTGTCTTTCCTCCACGCGATTCCGAATCTCTCCGGTTGGTAGATGGCTCGAGGTCCCATATAGAGCTCTAACTTCGGCGGTATTATTTAACTAATTACCGACCCGGCTGAAAAGCCTACGACTCGAGACCCCAGTAAAGAAATCGGTATTATGGCAGAAGATAACAGCAAAGAATTGCCTACAACTGTTAACGGCGGGCGGGCCCCACCTCCGATTTCGGAAAGCGAAATTCTCCGACAGTTGAAAGAATATATAAAGCAACAATTTGACTTACCCAAAGCCTGTGCCGAGATCGAACAAAAATATGGTACCTCCAAGGGACCGTGGTCCTTGGAAGATATAAAAAGGGTCTGGGGAAAAACGACCCGTTTGAAGGATAAAAAACGAACCCGCTGGTCCTTAGCAGTCATGGGCCAGATCCGACAGTGAAGTGAAACTATGATGCACTCCCAACATAACCGTGATTTGACTAGTGCAAAAGAACAAAAAGACGCGATTTATGAACGGTTGAAAAAGGAAAAAGTTAAATCGGAAAAGTTAGAAACTAAAATTAAGGAATTGAAAAAACAACTGCGTGAAAAACCGGTAGCACCGTCTGAAGAATCCAAAGGAAAATGTGCCGGGTCCTGGCTGGGGTATCCCAGTCTGAATCAGATAAAGGAGGAGCAGAGGCGCGAAGCTGATTTAGAAACAGATTCTGAACCCTCTAGCAACTCTAGTGGAGAAAGTGGTACTGATGCGGAACCTCCTCGGGCGTGGCTCGCCCCATTGAAGAGAAAACGAGTAAAGATTAAGTCTGAAGAGAATACCGGCGAGAATGGTACAAAGACAAAAACGAACCAATACGCCCAAAATTACTATCACGACCCGGCGGATCCAGAAAAAATTGATAAGTGGTCGAAAGAACTGCCACACCCCAAGAGAGGGGGAATGAAGACATGGGAACAACTGGAACGTCTAAAAGGCATTTACCATCTCCACCCATGGGATGGGGTCCAAATTCTGACCGTGATGGTACCTAGACGAGAGGGAAAGAAACTGGATAGAAAGGTAAGAAGTGCCCTTGGCGAGGACGAACAAGGATTAGATGCCGGATGGGACGCAATCAAACAATGGTTACAGGTATTCAGCCCTACAAAAACGGATTGGGGAAAGATTACAGCCTGTCAGCAAAAAGGGACGGAAGAAGTGTTAGAGTACGACGAAAGATTTAAAACTGTCTGGTTGGAACACTCGGGAATAAACACCGAGGGTGGACATGAGGGAATAGATGATAGCGACCTTGGACCCTTGAAGGCTGCCTTTGTTGCCGGTCTAAAACTGGAATTGTCAAAGATGCTGAAAATGACTCTACCGGAATGGGAGGGCCCAGGAACAAAATATGCAGTAATAGTAGATAAGTGCAATCAACTAGACAGGGACATGGGAGCTAAAGTCCGAGCCCTGCAGGCGACAGAATGGAAATCCAAGAATCCTGACAAGCAGTCATCAGGGAAACTACCTGGAAAATGCCACTACTGTGGAAAGGAAGGTCATTGGGCTAAAACGTGCAGGGCAAAACAAGGAAGAGGACGGGGAGGATACCATCCAAACTGGAAACCCAGCCCATCATCAGAGGGTGATGACCTCTTGCAGAGATTTAAGCAGCTTACATATGAGCAACAAGAGGAGTTACTCAAATTACCTGTAGCAAAAAACTAGGAGAGCCCGCCCTCGCCCTCTCAGCACCCCTCCTGGCATTGATACAACAAAGAGGAGATGGGTTATATATAACCATGAGGGTGGGCGATCAGGACATAGACTGTCTCCTGGATACGGGAGCAGAATTAACATGTTTTCCTCTATGCTACGAAACATCTTTACCCCTGGATGGAAGGACACGAACAGCCCATGGGGCTGGGGGTCACGGTTTGGTAATCAGAAGAACTCGACCTGTGCTCATTGGACTTGGCCCACATGAATTAACTACATCGGTCTGGGTAGGCCCAGTGGACCAAGCCCTTTTGGGAATGGATGTTTTGACTCAACTGGATTCCTCGTTGCATTTTAAGGACGGTCGGGTGACATGGTCTATTAGACTTCTGAAGAAAGAGGAGTTGAAGGAACACCCAATATGGGCCAAAGATAAGAACGATTGTGGCCTACTCCAGATGGAACCCGCCTCATTTACCGGGACCACCCCCCCGTGCACTAAACAATATCCCATTAATCACACCTCCATTGCAGGAATCTTACTGGTCATCCAAAAATTGGAAGAGCAAGGGGTGCTGGTCAAAACCCATAGTTCGTCCAATAGCCCGGTATGGCCAGTACAGAAACCCAACGGTACATGGCGCCTAACTGTTGATTATAGAAAAGCCAACCAGTGTATTGATCAGAAGGCCCCTTTGGTCGCGGATCCCTCCACCATTTTTAATGCTCTCATGCCGGAACATAAATGCTTCTCGGTTATAGATATGGCCAACGGATTTTGGTCGGTACCATTGGCACCTGAGGTCCGACCGTGGTTTGCCTTTACCGTCCAACAGCAACAGTACACCTGGACCCGGCTACCACAGGGTTTTCACAACAGCCCCATGGTATTTCACATGGCCTTACAAAGCCATTTGCGAGAATTACCTACCATGCCCTCCACGGTTATCCAGTACGTGGATGATATTCTGTTAGCCTCCAACACGGAAGAACAGCACGAACAGGACCTACGTACCATGCTGGACCACCTTCACCTGAAAGGACATAGAGCCAGCATCGACAAAGCACAAATAGCCCAAGAAGAGGTTGTGTACCTGGGGCAAAAGATTTCGAAAGGAAAGAGAGAACTTACCCAGGACAGGACCACAGCCATTCGGGCTGCCAAACAGCCCACTACTATCCAAGAACTCAGGTCCTTTTTGGGTTTGTGTAACTTTAATAGAAATTGGATCGACTCTTACACACAGCTTGCTCAGCCATTGAATGACCTCTTAAAGGGGAAGCGGACATCAAAGGAAGCCATCGCCCTCACGAAGGAACAGCAAGAGGCCTTCGCGAATCTAAAAAAGGCCTTGTGTTCGGCACCGGCTCTGGGGATCCCCGACAGTGGTAAGACATTTACCCTGTTTGTCCATGAGAAAGGAGGATACATGACAGCTATACTGACACAAGAACATGGGGATCGGCAAAGGCCTATTGGCTATTATTCGGCAAAACTGGATGCGGTAGCCCTCGGATGGGGAAGTTGCCTAAGAGCCATGGAAGCCACATGTCGAGCGGTAATGACCACTGCGGGTCTAGTCCTCGACCAAAAGCTGATTGTCAAGTGTCCCCACACCGTGCACACCTTGCTGTCTATGAATAGAGTGTCTCAGGTGACGGCAGCTAGATGGACCCGATGGACAGCAGTCTTGGAAGCTCCTAACCTCCATATCGTCCGGGCCAGCCCGGTTAATCCCGCAACTATGCTCCCGATGTCCGAGGAGCAAAAGGAGGGAGGAGAATACGGAGGAGAGCATGACTGTGTGGAGATTTTAAAAGAAACAGAAGAAGCAGCATTAGCAGCAGGAGAACCTTTGCAAAATCCGGACCTCATCCTTTTTACAGATGGTTCCTCCTTTGTTGACAATGGCACCAGGAAAGCAGGATGGGCAGTTACAACCTTACATGAGGTCGTGACAAGAGGGTGTCTACCCTCAGGAACGTCAGCCCAACAGGCCGAGTTGCGAGCCCTGTCAGAAGCATGCCAGATAGCGGAGGGACAAACGGCTAATATCTATACGGATTCACACTATGCTTTTGGAGTCGCTCACGACTTTGGCCAGTTATGGCGGAAAAGAGGATTTCTTACTGCCGCTGGTACACCTATTAGAAATGGGAAAGAGGTCCAAGACTTACTAGAAGCCATACAATTACCCCGGGAAGCATCCATTTTGAAGTGTAAGGCCCATACGAAGGAAAATACCACAGAAGCGCAAGGAAACGCCCTGGCCGACCAGGCAGCCAAAGAAGCCGCTTCACAATGCGCTTCCCCGGGAGGACCAACAAAGATGTGCAGACTGGAAGCACTCAGTCTGACACGGGACCTACGGACAATGCAAGGCGATTGCTCTAAAGAGGAAAAATGGACATGGATGGAGGCAGCAATTAAGCTATGTGAAGACGGCGTCTGGAGACAAAGAGATACCGACAAGCCAGTCGCACCACAGGCACTGATGCTCTTTTTAGCCCAACAGATCCACTCATGGGGACACCTGGCCCCACAACAGATGGCAGCCAGGTTTCAGAAAAGTTGGTGGGGCCGGGGATTCAAAAAACATGCCCAGCTGGTAGCAGACCGCTGTGTGGTCTGTCAGAAAAATAATCCCGGACCCATCACGATAATGCCCCAACTGAAGCCCCCTGCCCCTGCCGGATCATTCCAGCACTTGCAGGTGGATTATATATCTCTCCCCTCATGTCAAGGATACACCGACGTCTTAGTCATTGTCGACAGATTCTTCAGATGGGTAGAAGCTGCCCCAACCAGAAGAGCCACAGCCAATCATACTGCTAAGGTCCTGTGCAAAGATTATATCCCCCGATGGGGAGTCCCGACCAGCATTGACTCTGACCAGGGAACCCACTTCACAGGGGCTGTCTGCCAAGAAGTCTGTAGGTTACTAAACATTACGTGGGACTTACATTGTCCTCATCACCCACAATCATCAGGCCAAGTGGAACGAATGAATCGAACTCTGAAACAACGGCTTGCCAAGTATCATCAGGAAGGGATACCGTGGCCTCAGGCACTACCAATGGTCCTATGTAGTATTAGGGCAACACCAAACAGAACCACGGGCCTGAGTCCATTTGAAATTATAACGGGAAGACCCATGTCATTGCCAGGAACCATTGATTTGTGAAAAGCTGATTGTCACTTAATGAGTGACGCTTTATTAGAATACTGTCAGAACCTAACAAATGCTATTAGTTCTGCTTCCCGACAGGTATCGGCAGCTTGGGGAGATCCACCAGAAGGAGGACACGACATTATCCCAGGAGTTTGGGTTTACGTGAAAAAGATACATAAAGAACCTTTGGGCGCTAAGTGGGAAGGACCTTACCAAGTGTTGCTGACCACTCAAGCAGCTGTTAAAGTCCAAGGGAAGAAAGCTTGGATTCACGCATCTCACGTTAAGCGAGCCTCCAGTAACTGAACTTTAAGGACAATTGTTATCTTGCCAAAAATGATTAAGTATATTGTGTTATTGTTTGCATGTATTCTAGGCATCTGCTTACTTTTAACCAGCCGACCCTCCACACCTCAGGAGAATAATCGAGTACCTAGGGAATTACATGTAAACACCCTGTTGTATATGTCATACACTTATGCCAAAAGGAGTAATATTTCCAGTTGTTGGGTATGTACGCATGTGCCTGTACATTCAATGGGAGGCATTTGTAAGGGGTTACGGTTCGTAGGTGCTTGTGCGGGGTTAGGCCTTCGTTGCCTAATACTATTGCTTGCTCTGGTCTCCAGCCAGCCTTGTTGCAATAAGCACCTGTGAGTGGTTCGACCCACTCGCCCTTACGGTTCTAACACTGGACTTAGGTGCGAGAGCAGTAATGCAGAGAAAACTCAGATAGACCCGGTTGAATAGTACAAAATGGAAATCTTTATTGCATAACGTCCAAAATCATGAAGTACATGTCATAGGCACAAATTAATGACAGTACAAGTATACATACATTCATAAAACTTGGTCTAGGGTAATGAGGAACGCACGGCACATCGTAAAAAGGGGAACACATTATATTTATCCTTAATAAAACCACCCTCCCCTATTAATACCTACACTAATCTAGATTTGTAGTATCGAGGAAACATGCTCACCACTCGTGATACTTCGGAGAATTTTAAACGAGGCACTCGGCTTGTTTTGCTGCAACACCTGACTGTCACGTGTTGGAAGGGGTCTCTGTACCCCACTTGTTTATCTTCTCTGCTCTGGCTAGCAGGCTGGGCTCCCTGTTGTCATGAAGAACTCGACAGTGCTCGGGCCCGGCTGTAGAACTCAAAGAAAAGTCTTTCTGGACCGACACCAGTTAGCCGGTAGAATTCAAAGAAGAGTCTTTGACCAGTTCGTGCAGTAACCTATAGAGTTCAAAAATGGTCTATATATTTTCGGGCGCGGTCGGGGTTTACTGACCGCGGCAGCACGTGGATTCTTCTTCTTCTCTTCTCATCTCGTCTCGTCTCATCTCTTCGGGCCTTCGGGTCCAGAACACCGTTTACCGACCCTCGGGATGGTGCACCCGGTCAAACGAATCAGCCCCGGGAGGATCAGAGGAATAAGCGAGTTCAGCAGCCAGCAGCAAGATAAGAGTCAAGAGCCAAGAGTCAAGAGAGCGATGGACATTTGTTCACTATAGTTATAGTGCTGTGTTATCCTTATCTCCCGCTCAAATCTTAATGTTTGTCCTTTGTGAAATGCTGGTGCACAAAACTCCCAGCATGGGGCGATTCTTTCCTTTAATGGGTTTCGGTAGCACCTTAAACTGGCCAACTATCCGTTAATGTTTTCCCCATTGTCGAACCGGCTAGGAGTCTCCCTGACTGGTTTTGGGGCCTCCTCGAATACTGACTTAATCACCCGAGAATGGCTCTCTCATTGTAGAGCCGTGGGGAATTTGCGTATTGATGTATCTGGATGGGCCTTCGATTGCCCAGTACAATGGTCCTTACTTGTGCATGGAAAACGATTCCAGCACTTATCTCTTGCTATTGTGTCGAATGCAGACAGGTTGCATCCTGTCTTTATCAGTGTTTGCTGCGTATTAACCAATCTTATACTGAAATGTTTATTCGAACGCCATCTTGTCTGCCCACTGAAAATTCTGGAAGCTTCTGCCACGAGGCGCGGCGGCCATTTTACAGGCTTCTGTGTCCTGTTTAATCATGACAGCATTTCGTTGAAATAAAACTGATGAAACGAATCTGCTTTATCTCGTTATTTCGAATCGCGATAATTGCGAATTTTACACATTCCCCTGAGACCCATCCCCTTTAATGCCTCAGAAATAGCCGAATGGATAATTAGACAGAACACCTCCTGGCAGAATACTTCCCAAAGCGAAAACATCTCTTATGGAAGAAATACTTCCAATATGGAGGATTGGGAACCAGACTGGAAGTCAGCAGGCTATAATTTAACTACCTTCCAGGGGTGGTACCAACCCAATTATAATCGGACCCGGCAACCCCCGTTTTTGGTCCTCACTAGTACCTCCGGGGTGGGAAGACAAATAGGAGAGTTATGTTTAGTTAGAAGTCAAGCGGGAGGACAGAAGGTTGGTAACAGTAGCTGCTTTCAGAGTTACCATATAACTCCACCCCACAACTGGACCGATGTGAGTCAGTTTAACATGACAGGTGTCCGTAACAAGACAAGTGGGGACGCCTGGTCGGGCCCCAACCCTATGGTAACAAATAAGCAGTTGGACTTCACCTCGTATAATAATACTTACTTTATCTGTGGCCACAGGGCCTACCTCTGGTTACCGCAATCCTGGACAGGATCGTGTTATTTGGGTTATGTTACAACCTACACCCATCATTTGACCTCCCTGCCTGAGCCGCCTCGCTGGCAAAGAGTGAGACGAGCAATTATAGAAACAGAGAGATTCTTCGCTATCTTGGTTCCCTGGTATGGGACCGCAAAGCTGGCGAGGGAGTCCATTAACATGGCATCCGTCCTAGAAAAGGTGGCCAATGATACCTCTGAAGCACTGGTTGAGATTAGTGCAGAAATGGTAGCAACCCGCACGGTAGCCCTACAGAACAGAATGGCCCTTGACTACCTTCTGGCTGAAAGGGGAGGCACTTGTGCCCTAATTGGAGCCGAATGTTGTACCTACATCCCAGATAGCTCCGAAGAGATCACTCATCTGGCAGAGCGTATCCGAGAGGAGGTAAAAAAGCTTAAACAGCCTCCAGCCTCCACCTTATGGGGTTGGGTGACTTGGATGGCTAGGCTCACTAGGAACCTCATTGGTGCAAGGTCTAATTCTACTCTGTGTAATTATCTTACTTTTATATTGCTTGTATATGTTGATAAAATGCTGTTGCAACCAGGCGGCTGTAGCCGCTGCCCCGCAGGAGAGATGCCTGGAAGGTCCTCGCAAACCATTTCTACATCGCACAGGGGCATGTTATGTTTGAGGGAAGGTTGTCTAAATAACAGGAGAAAAGGAAACGTTCGGTCCCCTTTTACCTGTATGTATGTTTCGAAGACATCAGTTTTTAGAATGTTTGTAGTGGTATAACCAGTGTTGACTGATGTTTTAAACTTTTGTGATTCTGTATTAGGGAGAATCAAAGGAGGGACTGATGGAGAATTATTAGCTAAACTAGGATTGATAGAATGTGGTGTGCTAAGGAATTGTTGCTATGCCAGGTGTTAGGATATTGTGCAATAGGAGAAGTGCCATAAAAGGAGTTACGCCCTTCGCCCAATTAGGACGCGACCGCTGCACCAGGGGACCAATCACAGCATGACAACTCAGAGTACCTGATGTTGCTAAACCAATGATATGTGAACTGTATAGAAAACACTATATTCGAAACTGAATTTTTGTTAGTTCGTTGATGACTGCCACCATGACTGACGTATTGTAATAAAGTTTACCTGAAGTTACCACCGGACTCAGAATCTTATTTGTAAGCGTCGACCTGGTGTATCACTTGGTCCGCAGAAACAATGAGGTCTTACAGTCACCTTGTCTTTTCCAGAGAAAGGAGCCAAAGCCTTTCCTGATAGTTATAATGGCCAGACTTTTCCTTACCTTGGTAGGTCCGGTGCGGCCGATGTCCATGGCGGGTCCCGATCCTGCTGCTGGCTCCATCCCGCTGTACAAAATGAACTTACCTTAATGGGGCCTATTAAGCCCACTCAGCGCGTTACCCAGCCCAATTAGATGGAGCGGGTCTGGTGACGTCATTCATGACGCGTTTTAAGCCGGGATCCTTAAAGGGACCCTTGCCACATTACATTTTAAGTTTAATCTAACATAGCGGGTGTTGAATCTTTGCTGTACAATAATATAATAAAAGTTATATATGAGTGACAAAGAAATATTTAAATAAAATGATCATTAAGTAATATGACTCCATCTACAAATATGATCAAGAACATAATTAAAAAAGTACATTAATTGGGAAGTTATTGGTGCTTTAGTCACAAATCTATAGACTTTTGTATCAGTAACTGGTACAAATAAAAGATGTGTGTGTATAGGTAATACATAAAATTATGCAGATTTTAAACGTATTTGTAAAGGGGTGGATTACAATCTTATGCAAGTTAAGTGGAAGAGCTGCGGAATCCCTGACAAAGAGTGTAAGTGGTGCTTACAATGTGTTTCTGGGATTTCTGCAGCTCTTCCGTTGAAGTTAACAATGGACAAGTGAGAGAACCTCTGCAGAAATTCACCCTAAAGTCTCATACTGAAAAATTAAATTAATTATATTCAGGGACTGAAAGCAAATTGAACCAGTGGAATGAGTGATGAGAATGAAATTGTTACGGTTGATGACTTGATTTAATCTGTAACTGAACAATCACAGTAAGAAATATGTGAGAAAAACCTGACCAGAAACAACGCAAACATTTATTTAAATGGTACGTCATTTTTTATAGTGCAGATCAATTCATTGCAATTACTGTTCAGTTGGAAGGCAACTGCTGAGAATGGCCAGTGAAAAATTAACATTTACCAGTAGCTTTTCAAGTACAACAGAATCTCCATCAATCTGTTAGCTGATGGAATCAACATGTTTTTATTTGGGTTTGTTTTCCATGCTGTCAAGTCATCAGCTGGAGCAATGGCCACGGAACTCACGCCTCAGGTTGACAGACGTGGTTCCCGAGCTGTGTGAATCCCATGGCTGTGCAGGGAAATTTAAAAAGTTGGGGGAAAATAGCTCTTAAGTGCCTGTAAAGTACCTCATAATGATTTCAATTGGGTCTCCCGCCGCTGCAGGTCAGATCGGCTCCATGCTGACAGATGCGCCTGTGGGAAAGGTGCGTGGGAGCGAGTAAAAAAAAAACAACTTTCTCACTTAACCACCCACTACCACCAAGGAAAATTCAGCCCAATCTCTCAGTTCTGGTATCATCTTTGTAAATCTTTTTTTGCATCTTCACTATATCCTAATTATAATATGGAGACCAGAACTGTGCACAGCACTCCAAGTGTAGTCTAACCAAGGTTCTATACGTTAAACATAACTTCTCTGCTTTTCAATTCTATCCCTGCAGAAATGAACCCCAGTGCTTTGTTTTTTTTTTAAATGGCCTTATTAAACTGTGTCGCTACTTTTAGTAATTTGTGTACCATTCCTGCCATTTCACTATCTTCTGTTTTCAACTGAAGCTCTTTACTGATCACTCAATTTCTTTTTGCGGTGTACAATGTTTCCTTTTAAGTATGGCCGTGCAGCGCTCTGGAGGTCCAGCGCAGGCCGCTCAATGGCTTTACAATTGAAATAACTGCACCTGCGCGAGAAATTGAACGGGCCACACACCCAAAAGAAAAATTAACGGCATCATTGGTGGTGTGAATGTTTCACCCTCCTTCCCTATGTTCTGTTTATTATAAAATAGTGTTTACCTT
Source organism: Squalus acanthias (assembly GCA_030390025.1). NCBI lineage: Eukaryota > Metazoa > Chordata > Chondrichthyes > Squaliformes > Squalidae > Squalus > Squalus acanthias. Next base: position 47,424,152 of record CM059435.1, read on the forward strand.
TAATATCCTCTTTGTTTCTTTACTGTTTTAATATTTTTGTTCACTGCTTGGCTGAGATGATCTGTTACACCATTACGCTCATGATTCATAGGAACAGGAGGAGGTCATTCAGCCCCTCGTACCTGCTCTACCATTCAGTCAGATCATGGCTGATCTGTACCTCAACTCCTTTTACCCGCCTTCATTCCATATTCCTTGATACCCTTACCTAATAAATATCTGTCGATCTCAGCCTTGAAAATTTCAACTGTACCCCAGCATCCACAGCCTTTAGGGGAGAGAATTCCACAGTTCCATTACCTTTTGGTGTGAAGAAATGCTTTCTGACATCATCCCTGAATGGCCTAGCTCTAATTTTAAGATTTTGCCCCCTTGTTCTGGATTCCGCAACCAGAGGAAATAGTTTCTCTGTATCGACCCTATCGAATCCCTTTATCATTTTAAACATCTCGATTAGATCACCTTATCTAATTACAAGTTGAGAAGTCGCACAACACCAGGTTATAGTCCAACAGATTTATTTAAAATTACAAGCTTTCGGAGCTGTTGCCCCTTCGTCAGGTAAAGGTCAGGTATTGTACCTTTACCTGACGAAGGGGCAACAGCTCCGAAAGCTTGTAATTTTAAATAAATCTGTTGGACTATAACCTGGTGTTGTGCGACTTCTCATTTTTGTCCACCCCAGTCCAACACTGGCATCTCCACATCATAATTACAAGTTGTTGCCCCTGTTGTTGAATGGTGTGAAGTGACCTAGAACCGGCCCCATGAACTCCACTACCTCCCAGACAGTTGTTCCATTGATTATCTCTGTTGGCATTAGATTATTTAGCCAGTTTTTAATCTAGTTGGCTATTTTTGCATTCATTCCAAGACCTTTAAAAACGACCTCTTTGACCAAGCTTTTAGTCACCCTTTCTTCTTTTGCTCGGTGTCAATTTTAATCTGATTACGCTTCTGTGAAGTGCTTTGGTTTGTTTTCCTTTGTTAAAGCCGCTATATAAATGTAAATTGTTGTTGAGTTTTCATAATTATGAAAGGTTTTGAGTGGGTAAATAATGAGTTTGTTGGCAAATCGTGAGCAAGTGGGCATAGACTCATGGGCCGTGATTTCCCCTACCTGGACGGGTCGGTGGCGGGCAAGGTCGGTGGCGGGTCGCGGCTTCGCTGCTGGCTCCATCCTGGCCTCCGACATGACTTTCCCTTGATGGGGCTTGTTGAAGGAAGCGGGTCTGATGACGTCATTTGATGACGTGTCATCAGCCGGTTTCCTTAAAAGGACTGCGTGCAAATTTAATTTGACAGTTGTGCTGTCAGTGTTCTACAGCATTGAGGTGCTGTAAACACTGACAAGCACTGCACAGAGGTGCATGGCTGCACCCAGGCTCTCCCAGGACTCACTCGATATGCTTATGGAGGGAGTCGCAGCAGACAGGGAGGTTCTCTTCCCTTCCAATGGGCGGAAGAGACCTCCCCAGGAGACCAACACAGCCTGGATGTCGTCAGGAGGATCAGGCTGCAGTGGCGCAAACCTTTCAAAAGATCACAAAACATTACTGAAAAGCCACACTCAACCTCATCCTGCTGTGCCACTCATCACATCCACAGAATCACAGAATCCCCACAGTGCAGATAGAGGCCATTTCGGCCCATCGAGCCTGCACCGACACATATCCCACTCTATCCCCGTAACCCCACGTATTTAATCCCCCCTAACACAAAGGGTCAATTTATCATAGCCAAATCAACCTAACCCGCACATCTTTGGACTGTGGGAGGAAACCGGAGCACCTGGAGGAAACCCACGCAGACACGGGGAGAATGTGCAAACTCCACACAGACAGTCACCCGCGGCCGGATACGAACCCGGGTCCCTGGCGCTGTGAGGTAACAGTGCTAACCACTATGCCACTGTGTCCCCATCACTCTGCCTTCCCTACCTTACTCCTGCACACCCTTACTCACACCAACTTACCTTGCACCTCCACCCTTCCCTCTCTATCTACATTATCACTTCCCCATCTCACTAGCCACCCATCACACTCACCCTCATCCTAGTCCAATCATACCAACTAACAACACACAAGGGTAGGCACTTGTGTGTTTTAGCCAATGTTTACGTGAAGTTTCTGTTAATGTGCTGTCAAACATTGAAATCTTTATTTTCAACACTTTGCGTTCTTGGACAGATCTGTGTGCACCTTTGGAAGTGGCTTAGTGAGTTGCAGTGAATGGTGAGACATAACAGTACCCCCCGCAATGCTGATGAGTGTGAAAGGAATGGCTTGGGCATTGTAGGGATGCTTTATGTTGTTGGTGTGGGGTGGTGCCAACCTGGCGCATCATATGGCAGCCAGGGTGTACAGCGTCAAGTGAAGAAAATTTGGCCATGGCGAGGCCACCCCTGGCGTCCCGGGCAACAGTGTGGTCGGGTGCTGATGCCCTCTGTCCTGTGCAGCATCAGGGGATTGCGGAGAAGTTTGGTTGTGGTTGTTGGTGCTGCTGGTGTGCCTGGTGCTGCTGGTGTGCCTGGTGATGCTGGTGTCGCGGCTGATCGTGGTCAGATTCTGAGGACCAAGGTGAGAGAGTATAAACCGTACCCATGCTGATGGAATAGATGGCAGGTAAACTTGAGATGACAGACGCGATCTGTCAATGGTGAGAGAGGTTGTTCCAATGAGGTGACACTGGATAGAAAGTTTGCTCCAAACACTTGCAACTTGCAACCAAATGCATAAAGCTCAGTCTTTCTTCCAAATGCAGCAAGCAACAGCTTCTGAGCTTGTAAATTGAACAGCTGTAAGATGGGAGCTTTTATAGCACATTTCCAGCTGTCAAGTAATGAGATGATTCCATGGCCATTCAACTCCCGCCCAGCTTAACGGACGTGATCCCCGAGCAACGTGGACCCTGTTGGCGAGCTGGTAAATTCTAAAGGTGAGCTCAAAATTGTTGTTAATCCTCTGTTAACAAGATCATAATGACCTGAATTGCCTCCCCCGCCGCTGCGTGTTCTGCTCAGCGCTGACAGACCCGACATTTGGTAAAGGCACGTGGCGGCGGATTGACAGCCGGGTCCCGACCTGCTGTCAAAAAAAACACTTTCCCACCCGTCCCGCCCGCTGACATCCCCCACCCCCGGAAAATTCCCCCCATGATTCTCATTGCAAGTTGAAAGAATTTTGTTTCACACAGAACGTTATTAGAATATGGAATACTCTACCAAAAATGGCTACTGGGGACATAATTTCAGAGGGAACAGGATAATGATATGAAAAGGAAGCATGTAAAAGGAGGCTGAGAAAAGACAGAAATGGGATGAGTGCATACAGTTCCACGTGAAGAGCTAGTTAGCACAGGGCATAAGCACGTTGGGTCAAACTGGCTCCCAGTGTGTTGTAAATACTGTCATGACCAACTGCAAGGTATAAGTTTCTTCAGCTGATTTGGAGAGATTTTTTAGCCGGATAAATTGATGTTGGACACTGCAGTGAGATACAAAAATATCTCGCCTCAGAATATTAACATTGTGTTTGTTTTTTATCTGTGATTCGAGGACTAAACTCAGTAAACGAGAAAGACATAAATGTCACAAGGCCTTGCAGCTCACATTGTCATCAACAACACTTGCACACTCTCCTATTGCTTGCATTAACTACAGCCATTCTTATTTAATATTTAATCAACCTTTTAAAAAGATCAGTTTTTAAATCAATTAGTGCTCTAAAGTGAAAACTGGGCCACAGAGCTTGATACCATGACACATCTGTCTCAACTGCTGTAGCTTCAAACAATACCCACGACAACCCTCCGTGTGCAAAGACTGCACCCTCAGTGTTCAAGGACTGCACCCTCAGTGTTCAAGGACTGCACCCTCCGTGTTCAAAGACTGCACCCTCAGTGTTCAAGGACTGCACCCTCAGTGTTCAAGGACTGCACCCTCCATGTTCAAGGACTGCACCCTCAGTGTTCAAGGACTGCACCCTCAGTGTTCAAGGACTGCACCCTCCGTGTTCAAGGACTGCACCCTCAGTGTTCAAGGACTGCACCCTCAGTGTTCAAGGACTGCACCCTCCGTGTTCAAGGACTGCACCCTCAGTGTTCAAGGACTGCACCCTCAGTGTTCAAGGACTGCACCCTCCGTGTTCAAGGACTGCACCCTCAGTGTTCAAGGACTGCACCCTCAGTGTTCAAGGACTGCACCCTCAGTGTTCAAGGACTGCACCCTCCGTGTGCAAAGACTGCACCCTCAGTGTGCAAGGACTGCACTCTCAGTGTTCAAGGACTGCACCCTCAGTGTTCAAGGACTGCACCTTCCGTGTGCAAAGACTGCACTCTCAGTGTTCAAGGACTGCACCCTCCGTGTTCAAGGATTGCACCCTCAGTGTTCAAGGACTGCACCTTCCGTGTGCAAAGACTGCACCCTCAGTGTTCAAGGACTGCACCCTCAGTGTTCAAGGACTGCACCCTCAGTGTTCAAGGACTGCAACCTCAGTGTGCGAAGACTGCACCCTCCGTGTTCAAGGACTGCACCCTCCGTGTGCAAGGACTGCACTCTCAGTGTTCAAGGACTGCACCCTCAGTGTTCAAGGACTGCACCCTCAGTGTTCAAGGACTGCACCTTCCGTGTGCAAAGACTGCAGTCTCAGTGTGCAAAGACTGCACCCTCAGTGTTCAAGGACTGCACCCTCAGTGTTCAAGGACTGCACCCTCCGTGTTCAAGGACTGCACCCTCAGTGTTCAAGGACTGCACCCTCAGTGTTCAAGGACTGCACTATCCGTGTTCAAGGACTGCACCCTCAGTGTTCAAGGACTGCACCCTCAGTGTTCAAGGACTGCACCCTCAGTGTTCAAGGACTGCACCCTCAGTGTTCAAGGACTGCACCCTTAGTGTTCAAGGACTGCACCCTCCGTGTTCAAGGACTGCACCCTCAGTGTTCAAGGACTGCACCCTCAGTGTTCAAGGACTGCACCCTCAGTGTTCAAGGACTGCACCTTCCGTGTGCAAAGACTGCACTCTCAGTGTTCAAGGACTGCACCCTCCGTGTTCAAGGACTGCACCCTCAGTGTTCAAGGACTGCACCTTCCGTGTGCAAAGACTGCACCCTCAGTGTTCAAGGACTGCACCCTCAGTGTTCAAGGACTGCACCCTCAGTGTTCAAGGACTGCACCCTCAGTGTTCAAGGACTGCACCCTCAGTGTTCAAGGACTGCACCCTCCGTGTTCAAGGACTGCACCCTCAGTGTTCAAGGACTGCACCCTCAGTGTTCAAGGACTGCACCCTCAGTGTTCAAGGACTGCACCCTCAGTGTTCAAGGACTGCACCCTCCGTGTGCAAAGACTGCACCCTCCGTGTTCAAGGACTGCACTCTCCATGTGCAAAGACTGCACCCTCCGTGTTCAAGGACTGCACTCTCCATGTGCAAAGACTGCACCCTCCGTGTTCAAGGACTGCACCCTCCATGTGCAAAGACTGCACCCTCCGTGTTCAAGGACTGCACCCTCCGTGTGCAAGGACTGCACTCTCAGTGTTCAAGGACTGCACCCTCAGTGTTCAAGGACTGCACCCTCAGTGTTCAAGGACTGCACCTTCCGTGTGCAAAGACTGCAGTCTCAGTGTGCAAAGACTGCACCCTCAGTGTTCAAGGACTGCACCCTCAGTGTTCAAGGACTGCACCCTCAGTGTTCAAGGACTGCACCTTCCGTGTGCAAAGACTGCAGTCTCAGTGTGCAAAGACTGCTCTGTGCTTCTATACAAAAGAATTCCAACAGAAATACAGAAAGGCGAAGAGAAAAACTTGCAGTGGTTATCCAGATTCACAAGTGGGAGATGGCCTTCAGAGCAATGTATTGGAGGTCAGCTGGCACCCTTGGAAGCATACCCTAGTGCACACCAATTCCTCCAGGAGAGAAGGGGTGACAATTGGTGGGGGGGGTTGGGGTGGGGGGAACTCTGCTATGATATCCTTTACTGAGCATGTTACTCACAACCATGATTTGTTTCAATTTATTCCACCAATTGTGACTTTCCCCCGTGGTTCGTTTTTCTGCTGCTCCCATTATGTCTCAGCAACAAGCCCACTCAGCTTGATTGTCCATGCGTCAGATAAGAATCTATTATAGCAGCTCAGCCTTCTTCCTTCATCAAACGATCTGCCAGAATAAACAGAAATGCACTGCCATTGGTCCACACAATAAACAGATCATCCCTGAAACACTCGGAGCAGATTCCTCCCTGATGACCAAACCAAAGGAGTTATATTTGGAATGTTATTGTGTGCAGATTCTGTTTCACAGTAACAGTGAGGTTCAGTACGCACAGGAAACAACTATTTTGTGTCCAGAAACAAACAGGGTAGTTTGTCTTTCTTTAGATAATGCAGCTGGAATAACACTGTGCAAACAAAACCATGTGAAATGCTATATTGTAAACACACTGAAAATTTCAAACGTTCTAAATAGTTTCCAATCATCTTTCTCCCCACAAACACAGTGGGGGAGAAATTGGGCTCTGTAGTGCCCGTCTTTTAGGCGCTACAAGGCCTCTTAATGCTCTAAAATGCCGTCCGAGATGCGCGGCACACTTCTGACAGGAAATGCGTGGATGCTACCTTGGTAAAGGGGTTTGCGCGCGCCCACACAACGACCGCTGGCAGCATGCAGAGCAGGTAGGTTATGACGCCAATCAGTGTGCAACGCTGATTTGATGCTAGCGCTGCCATTTTTGAACGCCATGCGCCAGCCTACGACCTGTCTTAACCTCATGCAGCTGAACATGACATTAAACAGCATGAAGGACCCCCCACCAGCGCTATTTAAAGGGATCATGAACTACTTACAGGTTAGTTGCTGGATTATTTCTCCTGGCTGCTGGTGCAATTGTATGCGTTTTTTGAGCTTTCCTATAGTTGCCTAAAGTTTCATTAGTCTACAGGGAGTGGTCTGACTGTTGCTGAAGTACTTTTTGTACATTTAAAAGCTTGTGCTGAAACAAGTTGCTTCCAGACACGGGTGACCTGGTAGGCCTTCTTCTTGGAATTAAGCACGACTAGTAGACTGAAAAGAGTTCATGCAAAGCAGGACAGGCTGCTAGAAGAGGGAGGAGAGGGAGAAGGGCTCTCAACAGGTGACCATATTCACCGAGGGTCTTTAGGGAGCAATTCTCTTACCTTAACTTCAGCGACGACCAATGCTTGAGATGTCTTCACTTCACTAAAGAGGTCGTGACTGAAATTTACCAACTGCTGCAGCAACAACTGCAACCTCAGAGCAGAGTAAGGACTGCATTGTCTGTGGTTGCGAAGGTGACTGTGGCTCCTAACTTTTATGGGTCTAGCTCCTTCCAGGCTGCTGCTGGAGATATAAGCAACATTTCGCAATTTGCAGTACACTGCGGCATAAGGGAGGTCATTGAGGCTCTCTATACACAGAGAGACAGCTTCATCTCATTCCCTCTTCAAGCACGAGGGTTTGCACAGATTGCAGGTTTTCCCATGGTGCAGGCTGTCATTGACTGCACGCACATGTGTGCACCTCATGTGAACTCTGCCATTTCCTGAACTGAAAGTGATTCTACTCCCTCAATGTGCAGCTGGTGTGCGATCACAGGCAGCGCATTATGCAGGTGAATGCCTGTTATCCTGGCAGTAGTCACGATTCCTTCATTCTGCAGCAGTCCTCTGTGCCAGCTGTATTTGACCCATGATAGCAAGTCAAATGCTGGCTACTGAGTGACAAGGATTATCCACTCATGACATGGCTCATGACTCTAGTCCGGAACCCACGCACACGTGCACAACAGGCATACAATGAAAGCCATCCTGCCACAACGAACATTATAGAGCACACCATCGGCATCCTCAAGCAATGCTTTTGCTGCATGGACCACTCTGGAGGAGCTCTGCAGTACTCATCTAAGCGTGTATCACGGGCTCGACGAGCCAAATGGCCTCCTTCTGTGCTGTAACCATTCTATGATTTTATGTATCGAGATTTGTGGTAGAATGCTGCATGCTGCACAACCTGGCCATTATGAGGGAACAGCTCTTGCCACCACCATATAGCGAGAAGCTGAGAAGCAGGAGCACGAAGAAGAGGAGGAGGAAGTGGAGGAAGAAGAGGAGGAGGATGAAGTGCAATGGGAAATGCAACATGGTGGTGGAAAGCTGCTGACCTCCAATTGAGGAGACTGCAGATGGACTTGGAGGGCGAACTCGAGCAGCTCTGGGTCTCGAAGGCCTGGCTTCAGACTGCACCATCTCAGCCTGGGCTGCAGCATTCTGGGCTGGCTGGCTGACAGGCAATGGCAAGGGCACTGGCAGAGTGGCAGGGGTGGGAGCAGGAATGCTGTCATCGTGAGAGAGGGCAGCAGGTTCGTACTCCATGGAGCCACTGCCAGTCTCCTGAGGCAGCGCCTCAGCAATCCTACTGATCTGTTGGAGAACAGATTGCTGGACTGCTGTGAGGCCCTGGAAGCCCCATTGAACAGTGGTATCCAGAGCCATGATGGCAGCAGTCTGAGCTTCCACTGCAGCACTCAGACCTTTGATAGAAGCTGTTTGTGCTGCAATGGAAGCTGTGACATTGGCCATCAGACGCTGCATCATGGTGGGTTCCACAGATGTGCTGATGGAGGTGACCACCCGTTCCATGTTGGAAAAGATGGGCTCCAAGCTCTGCGCAAAGCCCTGTGCCAAGTTGGTGCTGGACTCCTCCATGCTCCTTGACATTGAGCGCAGGCTTTCCAGTGCACCAAGCATTTGGGTGTGTACACCCATCAGCCTTCTTCTGTAGCCTGGCCCATCAAAGTCCTCATCTGATTCATCTGCAGCAGAACTAGTGTGCGACCTCACCCTCTGGCAAGCTGGTACCTGCGCTATCCTTTCCTCCCTGCACTTGCTCCTGTGACTTGTGCCCGGTGTCTTACCACATGCAGATCCCTCCTCTATCGTAGCCTCTAAAATATGTGCAATGTCAGTATCTGAGCTGGTGGCTGCGAGTATAAGATCGAGTGATGGAGTCTCTTCATCTTCACTGTCTTCTTCTTCTTCCTCCACTGAATGGGAAGGCTCCAGTTCTTGGGTAACTGAAATGAAAAAGGGACAAGGGTTGGGTTGTGGTGAGGAGAGAGGAGAAAGTAAGAAGTGCGTGCTTACACCATCTGCAGCTTCTAAGTCAGAAGAGATTGAGGGATGAGGGAGAAGTGGGATGAGAGAAGGAGAATTATGTATGCAGAGACCCTCATCACCGATCGCTTCAGCCCCGCCAGTGGCCACAGCCTCAGCGATGCCCCTTCCCATGATGGCCAGCACTGTCTTCTCACTGGGGTTAAAACATGCAGGTGCGCTTGTCCTCCTCCAATTCTTTGCTGCTGCCTACTGTTATGTGCCACCTTTTCCTGCAAGAAAGAGAGAAGTGTGTCAGTGAGTGCCCTGCAATATGTTTGGGTGATGTGGCTGTCATCGCTGAATATCTGCCAGTATGTGCGGGCTTGCAACAGTGCTAAGTCTGTGAAGGTAAAGCATATAAATTTTAGGGTTGCGTGCTGATTGATAGAGTTTGTTGGTAGCTGGGTGATGGGGGTGTAGAGAATTGAGCAGTGGATGAGGCTAGTGGTGCAGTTGGTAGGATATGCCATTTGAAGATGAACTCAATGACCTTGACAACTCATATGAGATCGTTAAACTTCTTCCTGCACTGCATCGATGTTCTTGGAGCAACACTCCTGACATTGACCTCCGTAGCTACTTGTTCTAACTGGCACCTGAGCATCTGTCTGGAAGGCCTCCTGCCTCCCTGTGGATACAGGATGTCTCTCCTTCTCTCCACCACTTCCACCAAGGTCTCCAGTGCAGTGTCTGAGAATCTTGGTGCGCGCTCTCTCACATGTTCAGCCATTGCTCAAAGTATCAGAACACATTCAGTTTTCAAATGACTCCCACCACTTCTTGCAGCCACAACGTACATCCTCTTTAAGAGGTGCAGGCTGCCTTTGAGTAGCGCTAGCCACTCGCGATATCGGGCCCCCCTGCTGATGCGCGCATTCAATGAACAGCACGGCCAGCGCTGGTTGCGCGCAGCAATCATGTAAAACAGCAGGCACCGTGAATTTACTGTGCTGCCTGCAACGCCATTAACAGGCACGGGCAAATCGAGTACCGCGATCCCCATGCCCGTTTTCGGGGGTTAGCCAATTTCTCCCCCAGTGTGTTTAAGCCGTGGAATCACTTCCAGGCAGAACAATTCCACAATATAATCACATCAAAGTGTTTGCAAGGCTGCTGGTGCTCAGGAATTTACAGCATTTACATTTAGAAGGGAATTTCAGAGCACCAGCAGCAACACTGAAGGGGCTGCACATGTGTAAGATTGTGCAGTTGTTCAGTTGCAATTGCAGCCCGTCCCTGATGTCAGGGATTTAGTGTGCCAGTGTGGTTGCACAAAGAATATCATTCTATTCTTTGTCCTTTTTTCCCCTGATTTTAAACTCCTGGGAGGCGCTGACTTGCAGCGATTTGAGCCAAACAGGTGCTGGCAATCTTCCAATATCTCACCCCAGCGACCGTTGTTTAGGGGAACCACACTCGCCGACCTGTACAGGCAGCTGAAAATTCAGGCCTCCCGTAGCGAGAACAAAATGGCAGTTTGCAAAATCCAGCAACACTGTTTACATTTGCCATTGCCACGGGAACTAACAGCCTTTTGCAATGATACTCCGCGCCTTTAGGGGCCAGCAGTGCTCGCCTCCTTTATATCACAGCACTGCCTCTGGTGTAATTCTGCAATATGAATGCAACTTGAAAAATAGCTCATTTGATTTATTACGTACTGCTTAATAAAATGGGGAGAATTACGCTACAGGTATAGAGTGATTACAAATGCACTGTTGAAGAATCAAATTCTGCCCATGAGATCTTTTACGTCCACCTGAGGGGCCAGACGGGGCCACGGTTTAACGTCTCATCTGAAAGACAGGATTGGGAATCAAATCTGCAACCTTCTGATGCACTTGGGTGAACTACCCAGAGGCTTGACAGTGTCTGTGGAACCATAGTCCAGTAAGAGTAAGCACCTTTAGACAAACAGAGGAAGAAAGCTAGCTGAATAACTGTTTATGAAAGAAATTTAAGGTTATGGGGCTAACTATAAGCATAGATGATCAAAATACTCCGTGGGACACTATGGTTTCTGACAATAAGAATGTGTGCAATGTAATCGGTCAAGGTTGAATAACATTAGATTAATATCCTAGCATTTTTCACTTGATTTCCTTCAGAGATGGGAAGGAATTTCATAGAAGTTCCTGTTCTCGGAAGTGTTTTGCAGTTATTTGCTCCCCCCAGGACTTTAAATTCAGAAGAGTCTATGACATGCCAATCTATACATGGTCTGTTAGAATAAGCGTCCTCAATAGACTTTTTTTTTGAGATCTAAGAGTGTTTAACCAATGATATCAATAACTTTTAAGAGTTACCTTCCCTTCCAGGTCAGAAGTTTGATCTTTTATTTTATTCATTCACGGGATGTGGCGTCACTGGCAAGGCCAGCATTTATTGCCCATCCCTAATTGCCCTGGAGATGGTGGTGGTGAACCGCCTTCTTGAACTGCTGCAGTCCGTGTGGTGAAGGTACTCCCACAGTGCTGTTAGGTAGGGAGTTCCAGGATTTTGACCCAGCAACGATGAAGGAACAGCGATATATTTCCAAGTCAGGATGTTGTGTGGAGGAGAACTTGGAGGTGGTGGTGTTCCCATGTGCCTGCTGCCCTTGTCCTTCTAGGTGGTAGAGATCTGTGCTGAGTTAGCTGATCTCAGCTGGGTGTCAGCAGTAATGCTACACCTGGTCTCAGGTCCTCTGGAGAAACATCAGCTGTAGTTCCTACTCTCGACTGTTACCCACTGATCCCTGCTGGAAAGCCCACATCTGCGGATTTGGCTTGAGGATAGGATCAAGGTCACCTGTGATACCACACACTACTGAACAGCTGCTGACACTCATCGCCTAGGCTTATTCATGGGTGAGGTATGGGAGGATAACCGACACACATGGACCAGGTTCCCAGCACCTTCAGGACATGAAAATAAAAAGCTACCTTTTCCTTCAGTGTACCACCAAGAAATAACTTCTTGATAAACTTGCAACATTCATGTCACAAAAGAGCATAATATGTTTCTGCATGTGCCATCCAACACGAGTCATTTCTCCTCTCTTGTGCCCCTACATGCAAACATCACTTCTCTAACATTGGACTTCTCCACGTCCCTCTGCTCCACCCACTCATTCAGCCACCATTTTCCTGCCCTCTAGAATGCTACCCAGTTCTCTCCACCTTCCCACCTCACCTTCAAAAACCTCAAAACCCTCTTTTTCGACTTTGTCTTTGGCTCCACGTTGTAACTTCTCCATTTCTAGTGTCGGCTGAGAGTGGGTTCAAGTTGTGGGTTCAAGTCCCACTCCAGATACTTGAGTACGAAATTTAGGTTGACACTCCAGTGCAGTACTGAGGGAGTGCGTATCCACCCGTAGGGATCGGAATATCCGAGCCATTATCTGGTCATCATCACATTGCTGTTTGTGGGAGCTTTGCGCAAATTGGCTGCCGCATTTCCTACATTACAACAGTGACAACACTTCAAAAGTACTTCATTGGCTGTAATGCGCTTTGGGACGTCCTGAGGTCATGACAGGCGCTATATAAATACAAGGTATTTCTTTTCTATCCCCTTTCCCCATGCTTGCTTTTCCACCACCTTATTGTAAAGTGCTCTGAGATGTTCGCTATATGTGAAAGGCGTTGTGTAGAGGCACTGGAGAAGATGCAAAAAAGATAACTAAAATGATACAGAACTGAGAGATTATACCTATCCGGAAAAATTGAACAGGCTTGGGCTCGTTTCTCTATAAAAGAGAAGACTGATAGGTGATCTGATAGAGGCCTTTAAGATTATGAAAGGGTTTGATAGAGTAGACGTAGAGAAGATGCAGGGGAGACCAGGACTAGGGGCCATAAATACAAGCTAGTCACTAATAAATCCAATAGGAAATTCAGGAAAAACTTCTTTACCCAGAGAGTGGTTAGAATGTGGAACTCCCTACCATAAGGAGTAGTTGAGGCAACTAGCATAGATGTATTTAAGGGGAAGCTAGATAAACACACGAAAGGAATGAAAGGATATGTTGACGGGGCTAGATGAAGAGGGGTGGGAGGAGGCTCGTGTGGAGCATAAACACCGGCATGGACCTGTTGGGCCGAATGAACTGTTTTTGTACTGTAAATACTCTGTAATACTACAATGTAAGTTGTTGTTGATAAATAGATACTTTCATCAATACTAAGTTCATTTTCAATGTTTATTTTTTAAAAAGAACATGCTCATGAAATGTGTCAATTCTGAAGAATAGAATGCTTTTCTATTTTGGATCGCCAATGTAAACATCATCCTTAAATAGGACAGTGTTCCAATCGCCATCCCTCAACGAGAAAAAAAACTTCACACAAAATAAAACCGAATTGAAGAGGTGCAGGAGGGGTTGTCAAGTCTCGAGGATATAGATCAGCAGAAACTCTGGACGAACATAAATGGTTCTTCTTGCTATTGGGTTGAAGACACATTGATAGAAAAAGCAATGGGAGTTACAATCAGCATTGCATCTGACGGATAGACACAATCGCAGACTGCTTGAGGCAGTGTTGTAAGTGGAAATATTTTAAATTCCCAGCGCTAACGCCTTACCTTTTTACAGCAAAGAAGGTGCAGAAACTAACACCACACAAATGAAACAGCAATTCAGAACCGTACACTGATGTTGGAGACTACTTTCACTGGTATTGCCGCACTGTGAAGGTACTAGGAAACACATTTTCAGCTTGTTAATCTTGTGTCAAACAGCGCAGGAAGTGCAGTGTCAGTGTAACATTAGATGGTTTTGTAGTGGAGGGCTACAGGGAAACATTAGCACAGTCACTTGCCAATGTTTATAAAAGTTCTCTAACAGCACCATGGTCCAAAGGCTGTGCGGAGCACGATGCCAAAATCTTGCTTTCAGAATTGAAGCTGGGAACTTGGCTCAGGCTCAAAAGCTTTGTGATACAATTAAACATTTTAAAGGGCCACTGTCGTTAAGAATTTCTGGCTTGTAACACCCCTTCTTTTTTGCTTTGGCGATCTAATTGAATGTTAGCAGTGATTCAAAGCGCATCAGAAAGCAGAAGCCTAGCAGCAAGGGTTACCAACCCTCCAGGATTGTCCTGGAGTCTCCACAATTTAAATATTAATCCCCTGGGCACTGCTGCGAGCAACCCAGGAGAAAATAAGCTTAGGGGCATTAAAAAAATTGTGTTTTTTTCATTTTCTTTGAACACTTTCCGTCATGATTCATAAAAATATTGGAGATAGTAAAAAAAGGATGTTTGACTCAGTGGAGTGGTTGGAAGTGGGAGGTCATGTGCCATGTGCTGAAACCCCCAGGAATACTTCCAACTAAAGTTGGCAACCCTACTAACAGCACAACAGATTGGTGGCCTAAAATGCTGCACTCCCAGGGGTAGGGTGCAGGCGCCGTCAAGCAATTCCCCAAAGGGTATGTTCCCTGTTTTGTGTAAAAAGGATATTGGGGAGATTTTAAGGCCTCCTGCCCAGCGGAGTTCGCAGGGAAGATCTTACTGCCCCATTCCCAACATTGTCATTTTGCCGGGGTCCTTAAAATAGGTGGCCGCAATTTCGGTATTTAAGTTGGCGTCCACTCCTATGACATTAATCGGGCCCCGATGTCATGTTAGGAGTCAACTGGGCGGAACCTGCACCGTGGACACTCCGCCCAGTATCAGCTGGCTCCACAATAATAACTGGGCTGCTACCACATCAGTTTCCCCCTCCCACCCCACCCTTCTCAAGTATGGACCTTCCCCATATCAACTGTTTCCAAGCCCCCGAGGCCGGCAGGGCCACCTGATATTACGGTAGCCCAGAGCCTGTGGGCTGCCCCAGGGTGCTCATTTCCGCCCACAGCCCCCGGCTCTATGTTAATGGGGCCCGACTCTCAAACTGGACCGGACCTCCTGTCGGCACTATCGGTTGGCCATCCAGTGCCCTGGCCAGCTGAATACCGCATAGAACTATGCAGCACATTCTGGCTCTTTAACAGAGCTATCCAATTAGTCCCACTCCCCCGCTCTTTCCCCATAGCCCACACAAAGGGAAAATCTACCCCATTAAGTGCAGGGCAGGTACTTGCCATGCAGTGAGTCACTCATCGCATGCTGCAATTTTGCACCTCGTGTTAGTTAATTACAGAGTTACATCAGCAGAGGGCTAGGATGTTAGGATAATTATTTTTCACCTTTCTAGTTAACGGACACACAGACCAATTGGATCACCCATAATGATGTCCTGGTCAAAATCAGCAAACTCAGCACCAATCTGGTGCATGATTTATGTCATCATCTTGTGTCTGTCCAATCCAACAAGCTTTTCAAAATTCAGACAAAAAAACATGAGTTCACTTCATAGGAATTCAGCTGAAGAAAGTCTGTAATATCATACTTCTTAGGGGGCGATTTTGTCAGCCCTGGGGAGGCAGGTATGGAGGCGGGACTGCTGGGAAAATGGCAGATTTTGGGGGCGGGTGCCCAACCCGCTTCCATGCCATCTTGCCTAGGAGGCGGGTAGCCGTTCCACGCCGGGTCCTGTCTCCTTGGAGGCGGGAAGGGATTAAAGCCTATTAACTGCCAGTTAACAGGTAGTTAACAGGCAGAAAATAGGATTATCCCCTTTTTGCCCTCACAAGTGCAGGCTTCCCGAAGGCTCCAAAACACGCCAGCTCAGCTCAGCGAGTACTGGGTCTGCAGGGGTCGGAGGGGGTGCAAAAGTGTGGTGTGAAGGTAAGTGATGGGTGCAAGAGTGTAGGGGTGAGTATCTGAGGTAAGCGCAAAGTGTTTTTAAAAGTGTACTTACCTTTGTTTCTTCCTGCCGGCTTCAGTCGGTTTGTATGCGGAGACTCTCGCACCTCCGTGTTGCAGATGAGAGATGGCCGTCGCATTCTCAGATGCAACAACCATCTTGATTCTATAATGCAAGACCTCATCAAACTGCAGAGAATGTCACTGTTTGATAGTTTCACAGAGCTGTCAAACGATGACAATTCATCTGTCAAAAATTTGACGTGCTCTGCAACCGGCTTTCCCTTAATTGGCCTGCTAAGCCTGCTGGGTGGGCTTAACAAGGTCAATCAAGGGAAAATAGCGTGGGTTGGCCACAAATTGATGGAGGCAGGACATCGACCCTGACAAGCAGCAGTCCTGCCTCCAACGCGCCCCCAGTCACAAAATCAAAAAGAATCTGACGCATAAAGAGGAGGTGCAGATATCATCGGAAAAAAAATCTGCGCAGATCACTTACTCCTTCTGTCCAATCACTGAATGGCAGACTGACTATCGGAGCCTTATTAGAACTGTGATAGCGTGTCACGCCTTTTTTCTTTCCAAATCTCTCCCTTCATTCCCGGGCTACAGTTTCCTGGGCACCTGGGCATCCTATGATAACTTGCCCAACTGTGGGATGCATCACAGCCGAGCCCGATCCAGCCATCACCTGACCTCCCTCCGCACATGCGTACATCAGCAGGGGGTCACTGGAGAGTGAGCAAGAGCAGGAATCCTGTACAATTTCCCCCTTTCCACAGCCCAAGGTGTTGGGACCGATTGTAGTGCCTTCTGTCCCAAGTGAAATCAGCTAACAGCACAGACCAGGGATCGAACCCAGGATCTTGCTGGTCTGTGTGACTCAGCAGCGTGGTGGGCGGTGCACGAACAGTGATGGCAAAAACAAATGTACTGTCGTCCTTTTGAAACAGTTAATTTTGGAGCATAAATACTATCAAGCTGAATACTGTTAGTGCTACTGTGTCTCTTGAGTTCTCACAGCAGATTCCACTTTCATTTCTCTGGAGCTTTTTTTCGCAGCGCAACTTGTATTTACAAGCATAGCAGCTGTTGTGCTGATTGTTTTAAATTCAGTACATCGCCCCGATCCTTTAATAATCACACTCAGTATAATCTTCTGTATCCCTAGTCCTCAGAACGTGATAGATACCATCCGCTATGTGTTTGTATAATCTGTCTTTATTATGTGCTATTTCAATAGTCTATAAGACCATCTTTACACATCTGTCACTTCAAATCCTCGAGTCTGCCATCCAGTCTAGAGCGACACGGTCAGAATTAACGCAAGATAGACCCTAATTGTCAGCTGTGGCTCAGTGGTATTGCCTCAGGGTGTGAAGGTCATGAGTTCAAGTCCCACTCCAGACACTTGAACACAAAATCTAGGCTGACACTCCATAGCTTGTCAGAGGTGCCGTCTTTTGGAAGAAATGTTGAACCAAGATCCCATGGCACTATTTTGAAGAAGAGCAGGGGAGCTCTCCCTAGTGTCCTGGCTGATATGTATCCCTCAACCAACATCATTAAATAAGATTATCAGGTCATTCTCACGGTGCTGTTCGTGGGACTTTGCTGTGCGCAAATTGGATGCCACATTTCCTACATTACAACACTTCAAAAGTACTCCATTGGCTGTAAAGCACTTTGGGATGTCCTGAGGTCGTGAAAGGTGCTGTATAAATGCAAGTCTTTAATTTAGACAGATATATTTACCTTAAGAGCAAATTTAATTAGAGGGTGAACTCCCTCTGATTTTCTCCCCGGTCTCCCGAGACCAGAAACTAATTTCAACCAAGAGGGCAGATCCCAGGGCTTTACCAATGTTGCCCTCAAATAGCCAATCATTAAGAAGAGTGTCTCCCCACAGCAACCTGTGTCCCATCACTGTCGTGTTACTCAGCGGCATTTCAACACACTGTGCCAACATGCCAGGCACCTTTATTAGCAATAGTCATGGTGGCAGTGGGGTACATCCCTTGGCCTCTGTGGCCCCAGGTCAATGAAGGAAAAAACCAGCTAGGGTTCCCATTGCTGTTCACTACCCAGTGCCTCTATTGGAACGTGTGAATGCCAGATGAAGATAGAATCAAGCTGGGCTGTGAAGCCCTCACAGTCGAAAGATGCCATGTGCAGTATCTCCTATCTATTCATATATTGCTTTCAAAACTAAATAGAAATTAACATTAAAGAGTACAATATTTTTCTGAAAAACAGATGCATTTCCTGATGTCTATAAACTGTAAAATCGCTTTTCATTGAATTCACATGCTATCTTTGTGGCTCAGTTCACTCTGCAGGCCCTTTGATTTTTCTACTGTTTGTTTAAAGATAGGCGTATTCGAAGGGGCTGTCTTTTTCACTTCTTCCTCCCACAATGGCACTAACTAATGACGGGGTGCAATTACATGGGCACAGAGAATAGTAGTTCACGCTAGTACTCATTCTTTGTGCAAACCTAGATAGAGATTGTCAACAGGCTATTCAACTGTGGTAGCATCACACCCACTCCTTGATCTTGCTCTCACCTGACACATGTACTTTTCAGCACAGATCACTAATGATTATGAGTGGAACTCTGGCTGATATCCCCCCACCCACCCCCCAGCCCAGGGGTGCTGAAAATAATTGTCACACCGCGACTGCTACCCTGGCTGAGGTTGGCCAACTGTTCACTTACAGGAAATTGAGCTATGGGCCTTCCCGATCTCCGCGACTCACTGGGCAGAGCATTTCCTAATACAGCCAACAGGCTTTTTGAAAGTGTTTTTCACCCTTTATTTGTGTCATCTTCCACCACATACTAATGTAAATTGAAGGGCTGCGGACCTTCATCTCGTGCCTCCCCCAGTGCCTCTGAAATTGACCACAAGGAGATGCATAGCACTAACACGGGGTAGCCGCATCCTCTCTTCCGGTGAGGAAGCACCGAGCCTCCACTCCCATCTATCCCACAACACCAGTATCAGTACTCCTCCATGTTGAACATTACTTGGAAGAAGCATTGGATGTAGCAAGGGCACAGAATGTACTCTGGGTGGGGGACTTCAATGTCCATCACCAAGAGTGGCTCGGTAGCACCACTACTGGCCGAGTCCTGAAGGACATAGCTGCCAGTCTAGGCTTGCGACAGGTGGTGAGAGAACCAACACGAGGGTAAAACCTACTTGACCTCGTCCTCACCAATCTACCTGTTGCAGATGCGTCTGTCCATGACAGCATTGGTAGCAGTGACCACCGCACAGTCATTGTGGCGATAAAGTCCCGTCTTCACACTGAGGACACCCTCCATCGTGTTGTGTGGCACTACCACCGTGCTAAATGGGATAGATTCAGAACAGATCTAGCAGCTGAAAACTGGGCATCCATGAGGCACTGTGGGCCATCAGCAGCAGCAGAATTGTATTCCACCACAATCTGTAACCTCATGGTCCGGCATATACCTCACTCTACCATTACCATCAAGCAAGGGGACCAACCCTGGTTCAATAAGGAGTGTAGAAGAGCATGCCAGGAGCAGCACCAGGCATACCTAAAAATGTGGTGCCAACCTGGGGAAGCTGCAACACAGGACTACATGCATGCTAAAAAGCAGAAGCAGCATGCTATAGACAGGGCTAAGCAATCCCACAATCAACGGAGCAGATCAAAGCTCTGCAGTCCTGCCACATCCAGTCGTGAATGGTGGTGGACCATTAAACAACTAACGGGAGGAGGAGGCTCCATGAATCTCCCCATCCTCAATGATGGTGGAGCCCAGCACGTGAGTGCAAAAGACAAGGCTGAAGCGTTTGCAAGCATCTTCAGCCAGAAGTGCCGAGTGGATGATCCATATCAGCCTCCTCCTGAGGTCCCCACCACCACAGAGGCCAATCTTCAGCCAATTTGATTCACTCCACATGATATCAAGAAACGGCTGAGTACACTGGATACAGCAAAGGCTGTGGGCCCCGACAACATCCCGGCTGTCGTGCTGAAGACTTGTGCTCCAGAACTAGTCGCGCCTCTAGCTAAGCTGTTCCAGTACAGCTGTAACATTGGTATCTATCCGACAATGTGGAAAACTGTCCAGGTACGTCCTGTCCACAAAAAGCAGGACAAATCCAATCCGACCAATTACCGCCCCATCAGTTTACTCTCAATCATCAGCAAACTGATGGAAGGTATCATCAATAGTGCTATCAAGTGGCACTTACTCACCAATAACCTGCTCACCGATGCTCAGTTTGGGTTCCGCCAGTACCACTCAGCTCCAGACCTCATTACAGCCTTGGTCCAAACATGGACAAAAGAGCTGAATTCCAGAGGTGAGGTGAGAGTGACTGCCCTTGACATCAAGGCAGCATTTGACCGAGTGTGGCATCAAGGAGCCCTAGTAAAACTGAAGTCAATGGGAATCGGGGGGGGGGGGGAACTCTCCACTGGTTCGAGTCATATCTAGCACAAAGGAAGATGGTTATAGTGGTTGGAGGTCAATCATCACAGCCCCAGGACATCGCTGCAGGAGTTCCTCAGGGCAGTGTCCTAGGCCCAACCATCTTCAGTTGCTTCATCAATGACCTTCCCGCCATCATAAGGTCAGAAGTGGGGATGTTCGCTGATGACTGCACAGTGTTCAGTGCCATTCACAACTCCTCAGATAATGAAGCAGTCCATGCCTGCATGCAACAAGACCTGAACGACGTTCAGGCTTGGGCTGATAAGTGGCAGGTAACATTCGCACCACACAAGTGCCAGGCAATGACTGTCTCCAACAAGCGAGCGTCTAACCACTGCCCCTTGACATTCAATGGCACTACCATCGCCGATTCCCCCACCGTCAATATCCTGGGGGGTCACCATTGACCAGAAACTTAACTGGACCAGCCACATAAATACTGTGGCAACAAGAGCAGGTCAGAGGCTGGGTATTCGCACCGAGTGTCTCACCTTCTGACTCCCCAAAGCCTTTCTACCATCTACAAGGCACAAGTCGGGAGTGTGATGGAATACTCTCCACTTGCCTGGATGAGTGCAGCTCCAACAACACTCAAGAAGCTCGACACCATCCAAGACAAAGCAGCCCGCTTGATTGGCACCCCATCCACCACCTTAACCATTCACTCCCACCAACACCGGCGTACCGTGGCTGCAGTGTGTACCATCTACAAGATGCACTGCAGCAACTCGTCAAGGCTTCTTCAGCAGCGCCTCCCAAACCCGCGACCTCTTCCACCTAGAAGGACAAGGGCAGCAGGCGCATGGGAACACCATCACCTCCAAGTTTTCCTCCAAGTCACACACCATCTCTGAAAGAGCTACACAAATGGTTCTCCCTTTACACTCAATTTACGGTTAATATTTCCTTAACAAGTGTGTTTGAGAACGTTTGAATTTCCAGCTGTAGATTTAGTATATCGCCGATCCTTCATCGTCGCTGGGTTAAAATCCTGGAACTCCTTCCCTAACAGCACTGTGGGAGTACCTTCACCACAGGGAGTGCAGCGGTTCAGGAAGGCGGCTCACCACCACCTTCTCAAGGGCAACTTGGGATGGGCAATAAATGCTGGCCTTGCCAGCGACACCCACATCCCATGAACGAATAAAAAATATACCATAGTAGGGATACTGGGGTAGATTCCTGTCTTGTCTGCCTGGGCAGTAATCTGTTGGAGCGGAAATCGATAGAATTAAAATGAGGTAGGTGATATAAGGACCAGCAATCCGCTCTCCCAGATTACTGCCTGGCAGTGAAGATGGAAGTCTACTTCACTCCTTTTTAACCAAGCATATAAATGATTACTTTGCTGCTGGTGAGAATGCATTAAAAACCTCACTTAGTAAGTAATAAAGTCTTAAGACACAGAAGTGGAAAAATGGACAGCTGTTTTCGAAACTAGACACTTGGTTCTCATTTTAATAATTACGAGTGGATCTTTTGTGGCATTGCCCACAGAAAGTCAAGACACAATAGGGGGCAAAATTGGGTCGTGCCCCCTTTGGGGCGCTAACTTCGCCGGGGTGCTACTTTTTGCGCCCTGAAAAAGTTAGCGCCGCTGCGCCCGAAATTCACTGGTAGTGCCCCAAGAAGGATGCGGGGTGCTACTGGAAGTGCCCCGCATCCCTCTTGGGGCGGTGCGATTGAATATTGCCGCGGTACTGCAGGCCTTCCTCCCCTTATTAAAGGGAAGGGGCCTAGCACAGCGCAACCCGGAGCCCAGCTGGGCCACCAGGGATCGGAGTGCCAGCAAAAGAGCCCGGCACTCAAGAGGAGTGCTGGGCTCATGGAGCGCAGCCGGCACCCCGCAGTGGGGCTTCACAGGAGGCCGGGGACAGCAACGGGGGCAGGTGCTGGCAGGTGGCCAACAACAAAGATGGCCGCCCGGCACCTCCCCTTTAATTTGCGCTGCCCCGGCCGCACGTACGCCCCCCTGACCCTGTTGCACATAGAGTCTGGCGGTAAGTCAGGGGGCGCTACCGAAGATCGCGGCTGGGGTGCGAGCGGGGCGCTGCGCACGGCGATGACGTCATTGCTGGAAGCGCAGCGGCGTTGGCGCTACGGTTACCGCCGCCGCTAACCGCCTGCTGAATTTTGCGGGAGGCGTTAGCGACGCCGTGCTCGGGGCTAGTTACTTTGCGCCCTAAGAGGGCGCTAACGGGAGGCGTAAATCAACCAAATTTTCCCCCCAGTGAATTTTGCTCAGTGCATTCGTGATGCTGCAGGTATAGGTATGGGGAGCTGCAGCTTCTGTAACGCCATCTAGTGGTAGACATGTGCAGCTGCAAGCACGACAACGGTAGACAATGGGCTGGATTTTCCGATCGGAGGGTTCCTGCTAGCAGATGCCTCCGATCTGAAAAAATCTACGAACTTACCTGCTGGCTCCGTAGGTCCCGAGACTTCCAATCCTGGGCCTCTGCTCTACAAAATGCGCAGAGGCCCAGGTATCCCAGGGGCACATGCGGTTCGCAAGTGCCCCTGGGATCACGTGGGCCATGAGGAACCAATCAAAGAAGGGAATCCCCCTTCACTCTTTTGACAGGTCTCTACGTACAGAACTGTCAAAGGTATGAATGGGGATCACTTAAAAAACAGTTAAATATTAAATACATTTTTTTTTAAATCACCTATTTAAAATTAATTAAAATTACATTAAATTAAATATTTTAAACAAAAATTTAATTTTTTGAAAACTAATTAAACTTTTTTACAGGGCTAAAAATAAACTTACCTTTTTTAAAAGTATTTTTAAATTATAAATGAGTTGAAAAAAAATATTTTTTTGTTTTTTTAAACTCTTATGCTGGGTAAAAGCAGGCCTTACGCCTGCTTTTACCAGGCGTAAGATTTTTAAAGGTTTTCAGCTGGCGGAGGTTGTGCAGAAAGCTGAACTCTCCCCCTGCGGAGGCCCTTCTCCCAGGCAGGCGGATGATCTGTCAAGAGGATTCTTGACAGATCGCAAGTGCTGGGTTTTAGCACATGCGCTTCGCATGCCTGAAACCGGCACATGCGAGGCCCCTACGGGTGCGTACACACCTCGTACGCACCCTTGGGGGGGTCGGAAAATCCGGCCCAACAGCTTTACAATGGTAAAATCCAATCGAGATGCCACCTAGAGGCATGACAGAATGATGATGCCCATATAAGAAGTGCGTGACATACCTGGCAAATTTAATATATTCTAGCTATAGATTGGACAAGGCACTCAAAAACCAGACTGGATGGCAACCCCACAGCACATTTTTAAAAACGTATTCTCGGGACGTGGGTGTTGCTGACAAGGCTGGCACTTATTGCCCATCTCTAGTTGCCCTGAGAAGATGGTGATCCAACTGAGTGGCTTCCTCGGCCATTTCAGGGGGGCAGTTAGTAATCAACCACATTGGTATGGGACAGGAGTCACACATAGACAAGACCGGCAGGTTTCCCTTTCTTCAAAGACATTAGTGAACCAGTTGGGTTTTTACGACACTCCAACGTCTTCAAGGTCACTTGTTACTGAAGCCAGGATCTGAAGCCAGCAGATCAGAGAAGGTAATTTTTCTCTTTTTCTTTGACACGGAGACAGAATGCTTTGAGACAGGGGGATCTGCATTTCCTGCAGTGTAATCTGAAAACAAATGAGCCCGCAGTTTGAGAACTATGGCATCACTTTCATTGCAGTCAGGCAGTAAAATGGAAAGGATTTACAGAAACTACAAAGAAAGATCCGCTGTTTAACGTTTCTAAAAACTCTGTTGGCGTTCAGCCTGCACCAGGGGGTGGCATTTCTCAGACTCGTGTTAAAAGCTGACCTTCAAACAACAAAACTCGATTTGCACTGTTTACCATCAGAACATTGGATTTAAAATTCCAAAGAAAACTTAAGTGAGGAAGCCAGCGATTTTGGGGCAGCTTTCCAAATCACGATTAGCTCTTTCAAATCCTATCATGGGACACTGCAGTCTAACTGGTGAGGCGCGCTATCCCCAGCGCTAAACAAAACCTGAAAATGGCATCACCTATGTTAGGGAGTGATTCAGGTACGTAAGTGCAGCAGTTATAGTCATGGACCAGCCACCCAGAGGCTGTGAGTTCAAATCCCACCATAGTAAGCTGTGAGTTCAATTCAATGGGTTAGTGCCAGAAAATTGGCCGTAAAAGCTGCTGGATTGCTTCACCAATGTCCTTCAGGAGAGGGAACCTGTTACCCCTACCCAGTCTGTTCCGCACTTGACTCCAGGCCCGCACGATGTGGTTGATTCAATGCCTTTTGAAGTGGCCTTGCAAAGCACTCAGTTGTAACACAATTGATTCAAGAAGGAGGTTCACTACCACCTTCTCAGGACAACTAGGGATGGCCAATAAGGTGGTCATACCTGAATTGCCCACATACTGAGAACAAATATATTAAAAAAGAGGAGCCTCAGGATCCACATATTAAGTTTAAATCTACGTTTGCAGTAATTTGCAAATATTTCAAGCTGCGAATGTTAAAAGATCTTGGCGTTCTGATTTAGGATTCATCCATCAGTCACTACTTCAAGTGTATGTGTTGAAATTCAATGGATGATATTTGATATCTATCATGGGCTAGGGTGGCAGGACAGGCAGGTGAAAATGAAGGAGTCGGGTCCATGTTGGTACACAGCAATCTGGGACCAGGCAATCTTTGTTGCGGGAGGGGGAAAAGGACACATGAAAGGGTGGCACACTTGGAGGAATGTGGAAGAAGGTACAATAAACTGGGCATGTTATGATCATCTATCTGTTCTTACTTAGTTTTACACAGCATTGTTGCAAATCTGGTACTTAGAGAGTTAAAATGACCAGTCTGTATATATAAGAATACAAGAAAAATATTGTACTTGTGTATTTAAGTGATTTTAATAATTGCGCTACTAATTTCAGTAATCTAGCGACACAAGTGTAAAACCTCCTACAGCATTCCTCAGAGTGATGGAGCAGATACTGGTTTAAAATATATTTTTCAGTGATGTCATGTCTAGACAATGATGAATTACAGCTATTAATGTGTCATTTTCTCAAATGTTATTTTTGATCAAACAAACTTAGCCTGGGGTTATTTGTACTAGGCTGTTTGGTTACCGCCGTACAAATTCTGCAAATGTGTTTGTATTTTAACATTATCATTGATTCTGGTTTTATTTTGGGTTAAGTAAAATTGGGATTAATTACATAAGTCATGGTTAAGGTCTTCCAGCTAATTTAGTGCTGTTAAATTATTGCACAAACATTTTCAGTAGGGTATTGTAATTTGCAGGAAAATTCTGTCATGAGGGCTCCCCTGACGGCTCAGGAAGGCCCCTGGCCTGATCCCTGGTCTGTGCTGAGTTAACTGATCCCAGCCAGAGAGAGTAGAGGGGTGCTACAATTGGCCTTAGTGTCCCTGAGATAGGAAGGTAAAAATTGGCCAGGGACTTCGCTCTTGATGACTGTCCATTGACCCCTACTGGTATTACGCTTGCATAAGCCTCGACTGTGATACCATCAGCAGTCAAATAGCCTGCTAATCCTTCGTATCAAGGTCACACATAATAGCCAGTGCGGTGAGGTAGCAGAGTTCAACAGAGTGGTACTTATAGAACTATAACCCAGCAAGGAGTCAATGCCTTCAAGAGAGGAGAGGAGGAGAAGGGAGAAATTGGTGGGGAAAGGAAATCTATAATGAGACAAATAAATCAAATCCTTCGCCGTTTTTATTATATCACAGTAAGTTTGCGGATGGGAGGAGGAAGTTAAAAAGGGATCAAGATAGACTAAGTGAGTGGGCAAAACTATGGCAGATGGATTTCAATGTGGGGAAGTGTGGGGAAAATCGGAATATTTTCTGAATGGTGAGACGGGAGCTGTTTAGGAGTAAAGGGATTTAGATGTACACAAATTGCTAAAAGCTAATGCACAGGTACAAAAAGGCTAATGGAATGTTTGCCTTTATCTCAATGAGATTAGAGTTCAGAATTGAGGAAGTGATGCTTCACTTGTAAGGAGCCTTGGTCAGACCATATCTGGATCATTGCGTTCAGTTTTGGGCACAGAACCTCAGGAAAGATATATTGATATTGGAGGGGGGTACAGCGCAGATTCACCAGAATTATACCGGGGTTTAAAGGGTTATATTATGAGGACAGGTTGCATAAACTTGGCTTATACTCCCTTGAGCTTAGAATATTGAGAGGTGATCTAATTGAGGTATTTAAAATGATTAAGGGATTCAATAGGGTTGATACAATGAAACTATTACTTGTGTTGGGGGAATCCAAAATAAGAGAGTGTAATCTTAAAGTTAGAGCTACGTCATGTCAGAGTGAAATCAGGAAGCACTTTTTCATACAAAGGGTAGTGGAAATCTGGAACTCGCTCCCCAAAAGGCAGTGCTTGCTGATCATTTGACATTTTCAAGACTGAAATCGATAGATTTTTATAAGGTAGGGGTAGCAAGGGATTTGGAACAAAGGTGAGTATATGGAGTTGAGGTACAGATCAGCCATGATCTAACTGAATGGTGGAACAGGCTCGAAATATTTCAATTTGTCTTTCTTAGATCCAAAGTGGATGACCTCACACTTCCCCACATTGAACTCCATCTGCCATAGTTTTGCCCACTCACTTCATCTGTCTATCTCCCTTTGTAACTTCCTCCTCCCATCCACACAACCTAACTTAACGTCATCTGCAAACATGGATATACAACTCTCTATTCATTCATCCAAGTTATTAATATATATGGTGGAAAGCTGAGGCTCCAGTACAGATCCCTGGGAACACCCGCCAATCTGAGAATAAAGTCTTTATCCCTACCCTCTGTCTCCTACCTCCCAACCAATTACCAACCCATGTCACAAGTTGTCATCAATTTCATGCGCTCTCATTTTTGCTCTTGTGCGGAACCTTATCAAATGCCTTCTGGAAGTCCATATAGACAACATCCATAGACATTGCTCTAGGCACCCTGCTAGTGACCTCCTCAATAAATTCAACTAGTTTGGTCAGACATGATCTACCCATCACAAATCCTGCTGCAGTTACTTGTTATCTCTCCTCCTCCCTGCATAAATAATGGAGTGACATTTGCAATTTTCCAATCCAAAGGCACAGTTCCTGAATCTCGAGAGCTTTGGAAAATTATGACTAATGCATCTGCAATTTCCTCACTTATTTCTTTTAATCCCTGGAATGGAAACCATCAGTTCCTGGAGAACGTCGATCTGAAGTCCCATTATTTTCTCCATTACCATTTTAAAACTTAGATTAAACACACTAAGTTCCTCCCCTTGACTTATTTTTAGGTTCCCTTGTACCACTGGTATTTTGCCCTCTTCCTCCACTGTAAAAACAGATACAAAGTTCTAATTTAACAAGTCTGCCATTTTCTTATTGTCCATTATTGCCTTGCCTGAATGAGCCCACGTTTCACTTTATCACTCTCTTTTTGGTAATATATTTATAAAAACTTTTGCTGTTAGCTTTGATATCCCTTCAAAGTTTTTTTTCCATATTCCTTTTTGCACCTTATTACTTTCTTTGTATACCTTTGTTACTTTTTATAGCTCTCCCAATCTTCTGGATGCTCACTTTTCCTTGCATTTGTCGAAGCCTTTTTTAGCTTGATACTGTTTCTTACCTTATTTGTTGACCATGGTTGCTTATGAACCATGGAGCCTTTTCCTTTTAGTGGTATGTACTGTACCAAATAATTATTTGAATACTTCCCCTTGTTTGTAGGTTTATCCATTAACAATTCAGCCCAGTTTACTGCAGTCACTTTATTTCCTGTCTCTTTAAAGATTGCCTTACTTAAATTTAAAACCTTGCTTTGTTGACTCTCTCTTCTCCCTCTCAAACCTAATCTCAAATTCAATCATATTAAGATCACGATTTGCAAGATTCTCCCTTATTGTCTGGTATGGCACGATTATCATTGTAAAGAGCCAAAGCTCAGTGAATTACACTCGTTTAATCCAGTCCCAGGCTTGATTCCTGGTCTTTGCTGAGTTAGCCAATCTCAGCCCTGGCAGTTGTGATGGGGATAGGGTGGCTGCTACAATGATCTTAATGCTCCCAGGCTAAGGAGGGGGAGAAATCAGCCAGGATTCCTGCCTCTGATTGCAGTTGAATGACCCCTGCAAGAAAGTGCAGATATGGCCATTAGGTTAGAACAGGTTGAGGGAAAGCCACGATGCCTTACATAGTGGAATAGCCATCTGATACATAAACCATGCTCACACATAAAGAACAACCACCTGGTTATGATTTCAGAACCTGTGGAACATTACCTCCCCAAGACACCCCTCCTTCTGGAGAGAAGAGGAGAAAATTAAGAGATGCAGCACCAATCAATGCAAAAGACTGACTTTAAAGTTTAGACTGTTTTCCAATTAACCCATTCTTAGTGGTTGACTCAATGGAGAGAAATGTTATTGAAGCAGCAGCACATTCATCAATGTAGTCTCTTCTCTGTAAAATATATATTTTTTGTTTAGATTGAAATGCTGAACAAATGATTAACTGGGGCTTGTCCGATATTCAGTCCTGGATGAGCAGAAATTTCCTCCAACTAAATATTGGGAAGACCGAAGCCATTGTCTTCGGTCCCTGCCACAAACTCAGTTCCCTAGCCACCGACTCCATCCCTCTCCCTGGTAATTGTCTGAGGCTGAACCAGACTGTTTGTAACCTTGGTGTCGTATTTGACCCCGGGATGAGCTTCCGACCACGTGTCCACTCCTTCACCAAGACCGCCTACTTCCACCTCCGTAACATCGCCCGACTCTGCCTCTGCCTTAGCTCATGCGCTGCTGAAACCCTCATCCATGCCTTTGTTACCTCCAGACTCGACTATTCCAATGCTCTCCTGTCCACCTCCCATCTTCCACCCTACGTAAACTTGAGTTCATCCAAAACTCTGCTGCCCGTATCTAACTTGCACCAAGTCCCGTTCACCCATCACCCCTGTGCTCACTGACCTACACTGGCTCCTGGTCTGGCAACGCCTCAGTTTTAAAATTCTCATCCTTGTCTTAAAATCCCTCCATGGCCTAGCCCCTCCCAATCTCTGTAACCTCCTCCAGCTCTACAAGCCTTCATGGTCTCTGTGCTCCTCCAATTCTGGCCTCTTGCGCATCCCTGATTATAATCGCTCCACCATTGGCGGCCGTGCCTTCAGCTGCTTAGACCCAAGCTCTGGAATTCCCTCCCTAAACCTCTCCACCTCGCTACCTCCTTTAAGACGCTCCTTAAAACCTACCTCTTTGACCATACTTTTTGTCACCTATCTCCTTATGCGGCTTGGTGTCAAATTCTGTTCGATAGCGCTCCTGTGAAACGCCTTGGGACGTTTTACTACGTTAAAGGCGCTATATAAATGCAAGTTGTTGTTGACAGTGGGATTGCCATTTATAAACTGGGTCAAGTTTAGAAAAATCTTCATTCAAAGTTGATAAATTTTGGTAAGCCAGTCATTGATCAGAATTCCCTTGTAGTCATTGGAGTAGATTTGTATCTGGGCCTGTTTGCAGGCTCGAGGATCGACAGAGATTGGTCTACAGGCCCCATCTACATATTTGGGCCAAGTTTCTGGCACCTGCAGCTCACCCCACGAGAAAATTCAATTTTGGGCCACCTGCCTCGCCAGGAGCGGCCATCCGGTAAGTTCCGGGAGGAGGAGTGTTGGAGCAGAAACGGGGGCGGGGAGAGGCGATCGCGACAACTGTGGTTTAAAAAAAACCCCACTTAGCTGTCGTTGGCGGCCGCAAGGGGCCACTGAATAATCCTGACCAGCGAAGGCCTGATGCCTGACCCACTCATCAGTAACAAATTTTACACAGGGTTCCTTCAACAGGCTTTAGGCTCCTAATTTACATATTCAAGGGGCCCAACACCCATTTTAGGTCCCTGCCTGGGATGCCTAAAAAAATGGGCACCCTGAATTTAACAGTGGGCCCAATGCCTAACCGGGTTGGGCACAGGCCGTCCCACTGCTAAATTGCTATGTTTTACGGCTGAAAAATGGGTGGAACTCAAAGGTATTTCTCCCCATTACCTGGAAGTGGTCGTACATAAACTGGAACGAGTACAGTAGCCGTGTCTCAGCAGTGACTATGAAATGACACCAAATATTTTATATTTGCTGCTGTCTACACGAGGGGACTCTGAATAACCACAAAGTAAACCACAGTGATGTTTAACTGCTTAAACTCATGAGTTTGATCAGCAAACCAGTTGCTACGTCTCTCACTGAGCTGTATATATGTGTTATACAAATGGCGTAGTGCCAACCCCTGTATAAATGTACAGGAATTGGGCTGCTTTGAGTTAATTTGCTGAATACATGACATTTGTCCAGTTTGGATTTGTTGTTCAGTCTCTTTAATAGAATGGAGATATGAATGTTTATTGTATCATTTTTCACGTGCAGTTACTTTACCAGGGTCACTGCTAGGGTCCAATGCTTTTAGATAAAACCACACAGCAAAGAATTTAAAAATAAAAGCTCTTCAATGGCCGACTGGTGGGTAAGCAGTCACATCCAAGCTGTCTAGTGGTTCATGCAATCCGGCTTCAATCTGCTCTGTGGTAGTTTAGCCAGAAGTATATGTCCATTTTCCCTAATAGGAAGGAAGCGGTATTACGCAGCAGTCTATGAAGCTTTGCACGGAAGCCTGGAGGATCAACTTCCTGAATGCTCAAATTTAATGACACCAAACTGTCATTTAATTGAACAATATGCTGATACCTGTTTTGCTAAGGCAGGACTCTTGTTTTTTTAGCTGTGGTGGCATGGAGGTTATAGAATCCAGATCTCCATCTTACAATGGATGCAAGGCTGCATTACACATTAAAATATTTCTGTATTATATCTGTTCACGTGATTTTCATTTCTTAGTGAGTCCAAATATTGCAGGTTTAATACATGGCTCTGCCTTCTGTAAAGAGTCATGGTATGTGTCAGGG
This sequence comes from Squalus acanthias, assembly GCA_030390025.1. NCBI lineage: Eukaryota > Metazoa > Chordata > Chondrichthyes > Squaliformes > Squalidae > Squalus > Squalus acanthias. The sequence goes on from CM059435.1 coordinate 47,455,522, forward strand.
AATTTAAAGTGTTCGCGTAACTTACTTGATTGTTTTCCATTCTGTGTCAGTTTCTTTCTTGTAATAAACCCAGTCTGTATTTTTAGCCTGAACTATGTGGTCTGACAGTGTGATGTGCTTACATCTATTGAAGAGATTAGGGATATACAGTAGATATTTAAAAAGTGGGAGATAAGCAGAGACACAGTTACAAGAAGTGAAAGCAACAATTGTTTTTATTTTTGTGAGCAACACTACAAGACATCAACTAATAGTTAATAATAAATATAACGTTGGTGGATTGGACCTTGGCGGAGCGTGCTGAAGTCTTTCTGTCTAAATTACAATGATGTGGTGTTCTGGCAGCTCAGTCGGAGGAGCTGCATTATTTGCGAGCTGCACACTGAGGTGTTCACACTGCGGCCTGTGCTGCAGACAGCTGGCAGAGTGAGAGATCTGTAGTGTTTGACTTCAGTTAGCATTGGCTCTTCAATTTTTGAAGGTTTCTTGTCATCCACCAAAAGAAATGACTCTGTGCTTTTATAGTGTCGTTTGCCCAGTGTGTGCCACTGTTTCTAATCTTTTAAAAAGCACAATTAAAGAGTTTTAGCCTAGAATTGATGGCTGCATGAGTAGCTAAGAAATGTAGACAAAGGACAGAAACTACAAACTGATCCCTCTCTTCAACCTCAGCTCATATGGGGAAGGATTGCTCTGTTCTCTGCAGTGAAGCCATAAACACAATCTTCTGGAATAAGTTTACTATGTCGCCACACACAGAGCAGTTCCTGTCCCTCATTTACTGGCAAAATTATCTATTTTTATCGATGCAATACTTTGAACAGTTACTTGAAGCAAATCTCCTCCAGAAACTAAGAAATTTGACTCTTGGTACTGCACAGGTCAGTGTCTGTCAGCATATGCAGCACTTGCTTAAACGGACTCACTCGCTATCCTTGCATAATGGAAGTGAAATAGTTGTACAAGAACCACAGCACCCACCCCACAAGCAGTATTCAAAACAATATTTTTGTCAGTCAGTGCCTGATGCACAACTAATAGGCTCGAGGTCCTGAAAATCCGCAGCCTTTCAGGTGGGCTCCTGCCGTAACTTCAGTGGGAGGAGTCGGCCAGAACAGCTGGAAACTAAGCCAGGAAATAACCGGGTATGCCGCTCCCGGCTTAGTGCCGAGGTGTCTAGGATGGCCCTGTTGGGGTGTAGTCACGGCCCATCCCTTACCAGGACATCGATGTATGGAGGTGAGACCAGGGGTTTGGGACTCCTAATGTTGGAGTAACCATGCCCAAGGCTTGCTTATGGCCTGGCGCGTGGCCAGTGCCAGTACATCTGGTGAGACCAGGCATACCTGCCAACCGATTGGCAGTTGTGGGCCACACTGCGGGTCCAGGCTGGGAATCTGACCTAGACCCCACCAAAGACTTCCCCAATACATTCTTTTTTCTTTAAAATTTTGAAATGGCCCCCTTTATAAGGAGGCCACGAGGGCTGCTTCAGTTTTCTACGGAGGATCTGGCACCCCTCCGCACTCTGAGAATCTCCTGCCAGACTTTTGGAGGTGGTGGGTGAGGGGTGACAATGCTCCACCTGTATCCCAGCCCAATATTGCCAAGTAAATTGGGAGACATCGTCTTGACCCCACAGGGTTTGTCAGTGTTGGGCGCATTTAATCCTTTGGGATTGAGTGGAGCAATTATTCAATCCTGGGGGATTTATTTGTTTCGTTTCCTCCTCTCCTGAAGGCACCAACTTCTGTTGGGTGCAGTTCCATGAGTACTGGCAGCCTTGGGTACCTCGAGTGCGCACTTTACCACATGGATTTGCTGTGAAGTGCATCCACCCTCCAACCTCACTGCAGTGTATGTGTGCGTGCCTGTGCGCACAGAATAAATATCATCAGTGTCCTGCAGGTGAAACCCACCTTGTTCCTCTCCACAGCAGTATGACTGAAACGGCCAATCCATGTGGGATTGAACCTGTGTCCTATATCGCTGGTGCTCCAGTGTGCTGAAAACAAAAACATTGACTGGGTGGATAATTTTACTTTTGAAGCAATCGAAAAACATATTTGCAATCATACCCACATCTTCTGACTTTATTAAATAGTCGAACTTTGTTACTGCAAATCATGTCACACAGATGCCGTTGCTATAGTAACAGTGCAAACTATTCGAACCCACACCCACGCTGCTCCCCTCATTGTGTCTTCCTTATTTATTTTCATACTACAGTGCCTCGTAATGTTTACAGAACAACTCAGGAACAAGCTTCTATTAGTTTAAAAGAAAAATTACAACATGCAATCTAGGGGTGAATTTACCATCCAGCTTTTCTGTGTCTCCTTTTATTAAAAAAAAGCCCCTGGCCTTGCTCATCAGTTCTCCCAGAGAGACCATTTTTGTGATGAGGGGTGGGGGGGATGCGGGTGCGTGGGCAAGACGAATTTGGCACCAGAAAGTGTGTTTATTTTGAATGCTGTAAAACGTTGAAAATGAACATGGAGCTTCTTAATATTTCGAGTTAACCTGACAATAAAAAGATGCAAAGCTGATAATGTGCCACCTCCATGTGGTAAATAGTGCTGGGATAGACCCTCAGTGGGTTAATAAGGTAATGGGGCTTGCGGGCCAGTGTGTCAGAGCTAACACAGCATAAATGAGATATCTGCTTCAATTCGTCAAACCTCAACAAACGTCTTATAAAAATGCATTGACCTGTGAAAATGGGGTATTTGAACAGATGAATGAAATCCCACAGTCGATGTATGCAAACAAGGTTGGAAAAGAAGAGCAAACGTGGCTTTAACCACGCACCATTCCCAGGGTCCAAGTCTGTGGGTTTTTGCTCCTTTTTTTTTGTCAAAGCCAGAGAAAGCTAAACCGCAGTCCTTTTTCTCCCCGGCTCTAATCACTTTAATAAAAAGCCTGTATGCTCTTTTATCAGACTGATATCTTATGAATTCAATACTACGCAACAGCTTTGTTTCCAACCTGTCTCATATGCACATTAAAACACAGCCTCTCTTTATCCTGCCCATCAGTGTTGACATTTCTGCTACTGTTTCCATGGACAAGGTCAAAGTTCGTAAAAACACTGAGGAAATGCCAAAAAGGAGACATAAAGACTCTTTTTTTTTGTCGATAAATCTGTGTAAAGGTTATTTATTGCAGAGTAAATGTTGTTTAGACTTTAGTTTCTGGCATGGGGAGGATTAAAAATGAAAGAAGCTAGTTTAAGCTGATTTTTGAAAGTCTTTGCATGGGAACGCTATCCAGCCCATCTGCACATTAGTAATGCCCTTGTCTGTCATGTTTTTTTTCTCACCAGTACATGCTAATACATTGTCACACAATCTGTACACAGTCACAGCTAGCATGAGTGATTACTGGAGAATTTGATGGTTTATAATGGCTGTTTACTGCATTAATGCTTACTGCTTAATGAGGCTACGTCCATTTTTTAACCCTGTAACTAGCCATTTCAGCTTTGCAAATAGGAAGGATGAAAATGCACTCTTTAGTAGGCTTCCATTCCTAACTGCTATGTAGTTGAATTGTCCTAAGGGAGATAACCCCACTCTCCCCCAGCTCCACCCCACCCCCCGTGTTTCACCTCTCTTCTCCTGAACAAGCTGACCCTTGCTGGGATATGGTTTTACAGGAACCAGCTCACCTCCAGTTATTCGCATGAGTAACCATTCTTCGCACATGTGAACTTATTGAAACATACAATCTCATTGAAACATACAAAACTCTTACAGGGCTTGACAGGGTAGATGCAGGGAGGATGTTTCCCCTGGCTGGGGAGTCTAGAACCAGGGGTCATAATCTCCGAATAAGGGGTCGGCCATTTAGGACTGAGATGAGGAGAAATTTCTTCACCCAGAGGGTGGTGAATCTTTGGAATTCTCTACCCCAATGGGCTGTGGAGGCTCAGTCATTGAGTATATTCAAGACAGAGATCGATAGATTTTTGAATATTAAAGGAATCAGGAGATATGGGGATAGTGCAGGAAAGTGGAGATGAGGTAGAAGATCAGCCATGATCTCATTGAATGGCGGAGCAGGCTCGAAGGGCCAAATGTCCCACTCCTGCTCCTATTTCTTATGTTCTTAGATGGAGTGTTGGCAGGTTACTCCACCATGGTGAGTACCACAGCCAAGCCCAACTTCAATCTCATCTGACATCCTCAATCATCATTAAGAAAAGAAGAATTTGCATTTAGAAAGTGCCTTATCACGTCCTCAGGATGTCCCAAAGCGCTTCACAGCCAATTAATTACTTTTTGAAGTGCAGTCACTGTTATTAAAAGGATAAATGTGGCCAGCAAAGCTCCAGAAGTAATAAAGGAGATGAATGACTTGTTAATTTGATTTTTCGATGACAATCGATGGGGAAGGAATAGTGGCCAGGACACCAGAACTCCCTGTTCTTCTCTGAATAGTATCATGGCATCTTTTACATCACCTAACAAGCAGATGGGCCTTGCTTTAATATCTCACCTCCACCAATGCAACATTCCCTCAATACTCATCCTAGATTATGCTGTCCAGTTCTGGAGTGGGGCATGACCCACACTTTCTGACTCAGAGGGTGAGAGTGCTACTAACTGAACCAACCCGACACAGGAGAGCAATCAGGAGTGGGGAACCTGGTTGATTTTTATTTTCCTCCTTGAAGCAGATGCTGAGGCCGGTTCCAACACTCCAGCCACTGCCCCGAAATCAGAGAACTCAGCAAAGACTAGGCCCTGGAGTTTCCACTCGGTTCCGCTGGTTTTTTAGTCGCAATTCACCCAAAATCGACGTAACCAGCGCAAAAGATCATAGAATTTTAAGCGCAAACTGCATTCAGTGCAACTCAAGTTTCCGCGATCTTTTGTGCTAATTTTAAAAACATTACGCTAGAAGCAGGCCCCGCCCACAAAACTGGCCACGCCGCCAGGGTGAATTAATCACCAGCGGCCGTTTCCGCTAATTGCGCTCGTTTGCGGGCCTTCGAGGAGGCTTCAAAAATTAAGTTGGTTCTTTTGGGCGCAAGGACACTAATAGGCACATTTTCAAAGGTTTTGAATGAATTTTTTTTTTGATTTACTAAGGAACTGACTACTGTATTCCAATAGAATAGTTTTGTTTATTTTTTTTTAAGTAATTTCCAGCAATTTAAAATCGGGTTACTCACAGGTGGTGAATTGACACTGAGTTAAAATGTTTATTTTTTGTGATAAACCCATTTTCAGCTGCATTAATCAAACTTTACTAAGTTACCACATCTTAAAGACATCAAGGAATATTTTTTTAATTACGTTTTAAAACGCTGCCCGATTGCACGGGTTCATGGCAGATTTTGCGCTCGGCGATATGCAAATGAGTTCAAGCGGAAACTCGGGGGGGGGAAACATTTCAAAACGGGCGCAATTTTGGGCGCAATTTGCGCTGGAATCACCGATTCATAGAATCATAGAATGGTTACAGCACGGAAGAAGGCCATTCGGCCCGTCAAGCCCGTGCCGGCTCTCTGCAAGAGCACCTCAGCTAGTCCCACTCCCCCGCCCTTTCCCCGTAGCCCTGCAAATTTTTTCGCTTCAGATACTTATCCAACTCCCTTTTGAAAGCCTTGATTGAATCTGCCTCCACCACCCTTTCAGGCAGTGCATTCCAGATCATAACCACTCGCTGCGTAAAAAAGTTTTTTCTTACGTCGCCTTTGGTTCTTTTGCCAATCATCTTAAATCTGTACCCTCTGGTTCTCGACCCTTCTGCCAATGAGAACAGTTTCCCTCTATCTACTCTGTCCAGACCCCTCATGATTTTGAAAACCTCTAACAAATCTCCTCTCAATCTTCTCTGCTCCAAGGAGAACAACCCTAGCTTCTCCAGTCTATTCACACAACTGAAGTTCCTCATTCCTGGAATCATTCTCGTAAATCTTTTCTGCACCTTCTCTAAGGCTTCCACATCCTTCCTAAAGTGTGGTGCCCAGAATTGGACACAGTACTCCAGTTGGGGCCAACCAGTGTTTTATACAGGTTCATCATAATTTCCACACTTTTGTACTCTATACCTCTATTTATGAAGCCCAGGATCCCGTAAGCCTTTTTAACTGCTTTCTCAACCTGCCCTGCCACCTTCAATGATTTGTGCACACATTCCCCAGGGAAGCTCAAAGCAGCAACTCTACTCCTAGGGATCTAATTCAGGGCCTTCTGGACTGTGTGACAGAGAGCTAAGGTTAAATCGATCCCACATTGAACCAACCCAATTCAGTGCAAAATACAGTGTGGACTCCAACAGTAGAGTTTCATGTTCAATTCTTGAAAAGTAGACTGCAATGATAACTTACAGGGATAGTTCCTTTGATCACTCCTGCCTTCCACCTTATCACAGACCTGCCCTTTTGTTCTTTCCTCCCCTCCCCCCTTTCTCTGCCCCAGCACTTGCTTAAAATCTGTTATATCTCTAACTTTTTATAGTACTGACAAAAGGACACATCGAACCTGAAACATTAACTCTGTTTCTCTCTCCACAGATGCTGCCTGACGTGCTGAGTATTTCCAGCATTTTCTGTTTTTATTTCAGATTTCCAGCATCCACAGTATTTCGCTTTTGTATTAAAGCAAATGGAGTACTTGTTTTTGTAACCAAGGCAGTAAAGTTGAATTGTACAAGACTCTTGTTAGGCTGCAGCAGGCGCACGTGTATAGTTTCGGACATCCCGTTAAAGGAAGGATATCAAAGTAAATGAAAAAGATGCAGCATAGATTCACTAGGATGTTGCCAACAATGAGGGTTACAGTTATGAAGAGAGGCTTGAGAAGTTAAGTCTTTTCCCCTGGAGCTGAGAAGGTTAAGGATGACCTGAAAGAGGTCTTCAAGATTTTAAAGGGTTACGATCAGGTGCATAGTGATAGATTGCATCCACTAATTTGTCAACTAGCAATGAGAGGTCACAAAAAAAATTAAAGGGGAAATTAGGAAAAAAAATAATGACACTGAGGGTCGTTAGAACATGGAATTCTCTGCCACAAACCAATGTTGAAGCAGAGGTCATAAATTATTTTTAAAGGGAATTAGATAGTTGCTTGAAAAAGAGCAATTTTAAAGAAAACGTACAAGCAGGAGAGAGGGATTAGATTTGATGGTTTATGTGGATAAAAACACCAGCACAGAGTTGATCGGCCAGGTGGTCTCAGCGATTCTACAGATTCATTAGTCTTACCTGAATAATTGGCAACATATGATTTAGGGGTCTTTGTAGAGTCAACGCTCAACATATCCAACTACTGAGGCCACCAAAACAATCACCAAAGTAAATGGAATGCTGAAGTGCATAGCCAAAACAGTTAAAAGGCAAGTCATAGGAAGTCTTATTGTAACTGTATAGTGTGGTAGTCAAATCACACCTTGAGTACTATGTCCAGTTCTGGTCACCAAAGCACAAGGGGTACCACAGGGATCAGTGCTGGGGCATCAACTATTTACAATCTATATTAATGACTTGGATGACCGAGTGTAATGCAACCAAATTTGTTGATGATACAAAGATGAGTGGGAAAACAAGTTGTGAGGAGGACACAAAGAATCTGCAAAGAGATATAGACAGGCTAATTGAGTAGGCAAAAATTTGACAGATGGAGTATAATGTGGGGAAATGTGAGGTTATCCACTTTGGTAGGAAGAATAAAAAAGCAAATTATTATTTAAATGGAGAGAGATTACAAAATGCTGCGGTACAGAGAGATCTGGGGATCCTTGTACATGAAACACAAAAAGTTAGCATGCAGGTACAGCAAGTAATTAGGAAGGCAAATGGAATGTTGGCCTTTATTGCAAGGGGGATGGAGTATAAAAGTAGGAAAGTCTTGCTACAACTGCATAGGGCGTTGGTGAGACCACACCTGGAGTACTGCGTACAGTTTTGGTCTCCTTATTTAAGGAGGGATATACTTGCATTGGAGGTAGTTCAGAGAAGGTTCACTAGGTTGATTCTGAGATGAGGAGGTTGTCTAATGAAGAAAGGTTGAGCAGGTTGGGCCTATACTCATTGGAGTTTAGAAGAATGAGAGGTGATCTTATTGAAACATATAAGATTCTGAGGGGGCTTGACAGGGTAGATGCAGAGAGGATGTTTCCACTTGTGGGGGAATCTAGAACTAGGGGGCATAGTTTCAGAATAAGGGGTCACCCATTTAAAACGGAGATGAGGAGGAATTTCTTCTCTCAGAGGGTCGTGAATCTTTGGAATTCTCTGCCCCAGAGAGCTGTGGAGGCTGGGTCAATGAATATACTTAAGGCGGAGATAGACAGATTTTTGAACTATAGGAGAGTCAAGGGTTATGGGGAACGGGCAGGAAATTGGAGTTGAGGCCAAGATCAAATCAGCCATGATCTTATTGAATGGCGGAGCAGGCTCGAGGGGCCAAATGGCCGACTCCTATTTCTTATGTTCTTAAGGAAGACAAATTTGCCTACAGAACGATAGTCTCTGCACTTCAAGGTAATTGTTATTATATGTAAAGCACTTTGAAATGCGATAGGTACTATATAAATGTCAGTCTGTCTTTCTGCAGATCTTCATTTTGGTGACGGGGGGGTTGATGTATGAGCAGGACAGTAAGGCTTGGCTGGAGATTTTGTAATTGTTGTGATTGGTAGAGGCTGTTTGATTGACATACCTTCCACCAATGGAACCAGATACTTTCCAACCAGGGGTTGGAAACAAAGGCTACAAAGTTCAAAAGGCTGATTTGAGATTTGATTTGAGAGTAGACAGCAAGCAGAGCACAGTAATCTCTGGAGATGGGTGAAAAATGTCAGAGGCCATGTTATTAAGGATGAGTTACAAGTTGGTACAAGCATTTTGAGATGTTGTAAGTGAGCTGGAGGAAGTAAGCTAAGTGCCAACGATTTACCATTTCAATTGCTGACAGCGTTATGGAAAGCAGCCAGCATCCAGATAGGCGGAGATATTCCGCCCAGTCCCTCACGCACCAATAGCTATTGATATAATTAAATTCTATGTTGATTAAATAAGAACAACCATGTTAAAGTCTCTAAATAATCTTAGGAAATGAAATCCACTCACTCACTAATAGCACAAGGATAGCAAATCCCCGAGTGTCTGTTGCAGAAGCCAAAAATCACCACTTGTTTGAGGGAACAGACCCTTAAATAATATTTTTTTGTTATTCAAAGGTATCTTGTTTGTATAATTTATTTGGGCGTGGGAACTCAAACAACATACACACTCCACTCAGTTCTCAGAACGACCTCAGCAAATGCTCCAAAAATATGTATTTTAGTAATCTGACACAGGACTGATCTACAGTTCTCTGATTTCTATATAAATACAAGTTCCTTCTTAGAAATCTAAACTAACTTTGCGAAACTTTGTTTCGATATACGATGTTAAAATTGTATCTGCACAGCTAGCTACAATATATTTAAAGTCCACTCTTCCTGTGAGTGTCACACTTCAGCCACCACACTTCAGATGTCACACTTTAACCTCTCCTCTGACGCACCATGAGTAATAGCATAAAAGATCTGTTAGTAATATACTAAAAGTCTTTCGTATACCCCGCACTTCCAGTAAGTGTGCCACATACTTCCTGTAACACTTTTTCATCATGCTATAAAACTTACCGATTCATTATTCTTACAACAGGTCCCTGGAATAATATTTATTGATAAAGCGTCCTGATCAAGGCCGCTGATTTGTGTTTTTCATGTAAAAACACAGAATCCCAGAGCATAATCCAAGAATGCTGGTAAAAATCCAGGAATTCCATGTTATAACAACAACACTTGATTTATTCAGTCACCATAAATCAGTGACCCCGATCATTACAAAGAACAAAAGAAAACTTTGGAAAAGTCCAATCTTTTTCTCTTCCAAAGCTGTTTCCAGTGACAAAAGGCTGAAGGAAAGGGTTAAAAAATAACAAATTACAGGGAAGTACAGGTCGAGGCATTTGAATATGCAGAAGATAATCAGTGAAATGCAAATGCCAGTCGGATTACAATGTTAAAACTGATTAAAACCTGTTGTGTGCAGATGTGCTGATCGGATGGGCTTCCTAAACATGGATTTTCTCAGAATCAGTAAAGCTTCCTCTCGCAGTTCACACAATGCGAATGTGCTGTAATACAGTGATTATCTGTTACAATTATACGTAAACACACCATTTAAGCTCTCCAATGAAGATAAATTCAATTTTAGTTGAGCACTAAAAGCAGAAGCTTACATCAGTGTTTGCGACTGAGAGACACATCATTAAACCTACTTACCATTTCCACAGACTAAATGCTGGTTTAAGCAAAACCGGCTTTGTGTGGTAATAGGCATAATCTCCAATGATAGAAATAGTTAAGGATATTACAGATCACGTTCTCTCTCCCCAAATCATAAGTTACACCGTAATTAAATTGTGTTCCAAAAAAGGCTTTATTTAGGTGTCTCCCAAGACACTCCCACGCAATGGCTGGTGTTAGGTGCATGGACCTCACCCTTAAACGCAGTCTGGGACATCTACTGCGAGTTTCCCCCACCACTCAGCACCTTGTCCTCCTAACAAATACATGGTGAAATAAGGAAGACTCGACTTGTTTTGAAACCCAGTTTCTAACGTTGTCCGATCTCTAGCTGGCTGCTGCTTTTGTGGCGTAGTTGGGGATTTAATTGTTATTACTGTGGATGAAAACAGGCTTTTGTGTTTTATGCTTTCAAACTAAATGTGACGGAAATGGAAAGATATGGCTACCAAATTAGCTTATGTCAAGTACAGCATCCATCCAATTGTTAGACACTGTACCTGAAAATATACATTTTTTATATAATAGTTTACAATTTGACTGGTGCAACAACAACAACTTGTATTTAAAGCGCCTTTAATGTAGTAAAACATCCCAAGGCGCTTCACCGGAGCGTTATCAAACAAAATGTAACCTTTATTTTCCCTCTTTGCCCTCCAATTCCCATCTATTGTCTTCTTCTGTTGAAGGTGCTGACTCTTGCTGCGGTACAGTTCCACAGGCATCAGGCACCCTTTGCCCAAGTGGCCATTCTTTATACGTGAGTTTAGGAAAGGCTAGTCAACTCTTGAGAGTGTTACAGCCAAACCGATCCTTTCATCGTCTGATAGTTACACACACAGATTTCCACCAGGGGGTTTCTGGATATCAATCATGGTTAATTTATCCCCTTCGTTAATCCAGGGGCACTGAGGCTAATTGTCGCACCCTTGCTCCTGCCTCTGCTAACGCAGCACAGACCAGACATCGAACCGGAGACTTTCTCTTGTCTGTATGGATTAAACGCATCATCGTCTTAACCAACTGATCTGATGGAGGAACTCTGTAAACATTTGTTTCAAGTTTTCTATTTTTGGCGCCCAGTATCGTATACATCATGAATAGATGTGGAGTAAAGCTCGCTCTGCTCTAATAATGGGCCTCAGTACAATCCTCGGAAGAGCTCAGTATGGATTAAACTCCTCCTCAGCAGATCCCTCCTGTGCACTCGTGTATTTTCCCGTTGCCCACAGCAGCCATCGTGTGGTTACACTGAGTGCCAATTTAGTGTTGAGTTTAGCACACGTTTGGTCAGTTTGGTGTTGAACATGCCTATAGGGATTGAGTCTGCCCAAGGTCCTTTGATGAGAGATCCTTACAGGCAGCAGACATTTAGATATGAACAGATAATGTGCCAATCTATTGCGCCACCCAGTGGCCCCGAGAGCAGTATTACACCAGCATGGGAACACTTTTATCACCAAACCATGAAGAACGAACACACACTTCCATTCTCATAGCACCTTTCATTACCGCAGGACATCCCAAGGCGCTTCACAGCCAATGAAGCACTTTTGAAATGTAGTCACTGCTGTAATGTCGAGAAATGCAGCAGCCGCCAATTTGTGCAAGGCAAGGTCCCACAAACAGTGAGATAAATGATGTGTTTTAGTGATGTTGGTTGAGGGACCAATGTTGTCCAGAACTCCCGCTGCTCATCTTCTAATAGTGCCATGGGCTCTTTGTCGAAGACAGGACCTTGGTTTAATGTCTCATCTGAAAACGGCACCTCAAACAGTGCAGCATTCCCTCACTACTGCACTGTTGTAGCAGCCTGGATTATATGATTGGTTTTGGAGAGGGATCAGAACTCACTATGAGGTTCAAAAAGACAAGACACAAATAAAGTTAAACATGTAAAAATATTAAATATAACAAAAACTGGACAAAACAATTCTCACTATTCACGTGAACAGTCTGTAATCCCCAGATGCCAGATTTACATAAACTACATAAGTCATGTGGTTGATTAATGTTTTCTTACTGACATGCCTGAATATAAAACAGCTCTTCTATTTTAACTGAAAAGCCCCCAACATTATTTATATTATATAAATTGAGCATCACAAGGGGCCAAATGACAATTTTAAGCAACTTATGAGAGCTCCCCAATTGTTCAGTAGGTAGATGCATCATACAGTGTGGCACTGGTCCACACAGAATAGGAAGATTCCATGCACGAGCCTCTGATCACAGCTCACCAGTCGCGCGGATGCCAAAATTAGCAATAGTACCAATATAATGCAAGCATTTTTGATGTCCTGGGAAATGATAAGGTGCTACAGAAATGCAAGTTCCTTCTTTTTCTTCAGTGTTTTTGAGCTAGGGAGGGGGTGGGGGGAAATCAGCCAGGATGCCAGTGGCCTCTGCTGAAAGTATATACATGGGGACATTGAGTAAGGAATCACCCTCCCTTCCATAATCAAAGGGATTGCCAGGATTAATTCGCTGGACTCACACTTGAAGATTGCTATCAGAGGAATTGCATGAAGGGGAGGAAGCAAACTATATAAGAATGATGGAAAAACTCAGCAGGCCAGGCAGCATCCGTGAAGAAACAGAGTTAACGTTTCAGGTCGAAGGCCTTTTGTCTTCGACCTGAAACGTTAACACTCTTTCTGTCTCCACGGATGCTGCCTGGCCTGCTGAGTTTTTCCAGCGTTTTCTGTTATTCCGGATTTCCAGCATCCGCAGTATTTTGCTATCGTATATAAGAATGATCTTCTCTTAGAACGAAGAGTCAATTTTAATCCTTTAATGTTGGGGTGGGAGATAGGGAGGATTCTTATAGAAGCTGCTTTAATGTATGTATACATTAGAACACTCTAAATACTATGCAGAGTTCCTTTAAACTGCCCATGGATTTATAGTTACCATTAGGACCCCTAATAACTTTGTTTTCATCGCATCAGTAGGATGTGATGTTGGAAAGAATTTTGGACACTATCATCTCAAGAAAGATGAAACTCAAACAGTTTTTAGGTGAAAATCTCAGATGAATAGACTCAATCCAAGTGGCAAGCAAAATATGGTTAATTGAATATTCATACAATGAAACTAAGACAAGTACAATTGTTTAAAGTGGCATTGTCCAAGACATGGCCTGCAAGCTCCAGGAACCCAGCTCACAGTCCTTATCTTCTGTTTGCATGCATTAACTTCAAACTCCTAGTGTCTTGAAGATCAAAAAAAGCTGCTTCCTGATTGGTGCATTTAGACCAATGAAGGAGCGGTATTTTTGCATGACTCAGGAATCAGTTTTCACACCCTGGAAGTTGAAAGAGGTCCAGAAAGCTTCCATCTTGTAGAAGTGCAGTCCACTGAATGGTTGGGCCATCTGTAGCCAGTATCCTCTTCAAATGGCTGGGCACCCCAGTTTAAAACATGAGAAATTGAAGCACACATGAAATGATAGGCTTAGTCAACAGTTTGCTTTGGCTCCTTGTACTATATAGAACAAATGCAGCTGAAGCTATCCAGCCCAGTGTATGACTGCCTCTTGCAGGTGATCTCATACCACTTGGCTCTACTTGGAGTAAACTAGCAAGAAATATAAAAACAGATTGCAAGAGCTTCTACAAGTATGTAAAAAGGAAGATAGTAGCAAAAGTAAGCGTTGGTCCCTTAGAGGCTGAGACAGGTGAAATTATAATTGGGACTAAGGAAATGGCAGAGACTTTAAACAAATATTTTGTATCTGTCTTCACAGTAGAAGACACAAAAAGCATATACAAAATAGTGGGAATCCAAGGTGCTAAAACGAGTGAGGAACTTAATATTAGAGAAAAAGTACTTGAGAATCTAATGGGACTAAAAGCCGACAAAGCCCCTGGACCTGATGGCCTACATCCTAGCGTTCTAAAAGAGGTGGCTGCAGAGAAAGTGGATGCATCGGTTGCGATCTTTCAAAATTCCCTAGATTCGAGAATGGAAGGTAGCAAATGTAACCCCGTTTTCAAGAAAGGGAAAGAGGAAACAGGGAACTACAGGCCAGTTAGCCTGACATCAGTCATTGGGAAAATGCTGGAATCCATTATTAAGGAAGTGGTAACAGGGCACTTAGAAAATCATAAGATGATTAGGCAGTCAGCATGGTTTTATGAAAGGGAAATCATGTTTAACAAATTTATTAGAGTTTTTTGAGGATGTAACTAGCAGGGTAGATGAAGGGGAACCAGTGGATGTAGTATATTTGGATTTCCAGAAGGCATTCAATAAGGTGCCACATAAAAGATTGCTGCGCAAGATAAGGGCTCATGGGGTTGGGGGTAATATAGTAGCATGGATAGAGGATTGGTTAACGGACAGAAAACAGAGAGTAGGGATAAATGGGTCATTTTCCGGTTACCGGGCTGTAACTAGTGGGGTGCCGCAAGGATCAGTGCTTGGGCCTCAGCTATTTACAATCTATATTTATGACTTAGATGAAGGGACTGAGTGTAATGTATCCAAGTTTGCTGATGATACAAAGCTAGGGAAAGTAAGTTGTGAGGAGGACACAAAGAGCCTGCAAATTGATATAGACAGGTTAAGTGAGTGGGCAATAAGGTGGCAGATGGAGTATAATGTGGGGAAATGTGAGGTTATTCACTTTGGTAGGAAGAATAGAAAAACAGAATATTTTTTAAATTGTGAGAAACTATTAAATGTTGGTGTTCAGAGAGATTTAGGTGTCCTTGTACAGGAAACACAAAGCTAGCATGCAGGTACAGCAAGCAGTTAGGAAGGCAAATGGCATGTTGGCCTTTATTGCAAAGGGGATTGAAGTACAAGAGTAAGGAAGTCTTAATACAATTGTACAGGGCTTTGGTGAGACCACACCTGGAGTACTGTGCAGTTTTGGTCTGATCTGAGAAAGGACATACATGCCTTAGAGGCGGTGCAACAAAGGTTCACTAGATTGATCCCTGGGATGAGAGGGTTGACCCATGAGGAAAGATCGAGTAGATTGGGCCTATACTCTCTGGAGTTTAGAAGAATGAGAGGTGATCTCATTGAAACACAAGATTCTGAGGGGGAGTGACAGGGTAGATGCTGAGAGGTTGTTTCCCCTGGCTGGAGAATCTAGAACTGGAGAAGCATAGTCTCAGGATAAGGGGTCAGCCATTTAAGACTGAGATCAGGAGGAATTTCTTCACTCAGAAGGTTGTGAATCTTTGGAATTCTCTACCCCAAAGGGCTGTGGATGCTGAGTCGTTGAGTATATTCAAGGCGGAGATAGATAACATTTTTGGACTCTAGGGGAATCAAGGGATATGGGGATCAGGCAGGAAAGTGGAGTTGAGGTCAAAGATCAACCATGCTCGAGGGGCCGTACAGCCTACTCCTGCTCCAAATTCTTATGTTCTTAGGAACGGAGTTGCCCATATACTTTTGCACTGATATGCATTTGAAAATGCTGTGCATGAATGCAAAAGTGGCACTGTAACTGCAACCTAATAGTTGAAATCACATAAATTGCTGTGTGAGAGATGTAATAATTTAGGCTGTATGAGTATCTACATAATGGAAACTACATTCTAACTCTGACTTGTGTGGCAGCAAATAAAACGATGGGACAATTTCATGCCTCAAATGTAACAGGTTTAGCTAGCATTCTTGGGTTCAAAAGTCAGCGTGAATCCCAAGGATCACCCTGTCAGAATGTCAAATAAAGTAGTTAAAATAACAGCTTTCAGGTCAAAATCAAAACTATTGCTTGCAAACGTGGAGTTTTCGTGTTCAGAGGTTTGGAGGGTAGGTACAACAACTTGTAAAGAATTAAAATACAGTCCCAATTGAAAGCTTCACTGGACAGTTTCCAATAAAACAAGACACCACCAAATCAACAGAATGCTAATAGGTCAAGAAAGACCAAAACAGCTGCACCATGAACCCCAATAGAACTAGGTTTTAAACCAATGCTAAGCAAGTATTAGAGAGGCCCCACATACTTGAGTATTACAAGATGCAAGAATAAGCAACTTGGTAGAACATAATTTTTACCATTTTGTGTTATACCATTAGCAGGTGCCCTGCAGGACCGAATCAAAGTTTCTACAACTACAGGGAACGGAAGTCCTTATTATTCAGTAACCAGGGCACCAACCCGAATGTCTCGGAGCTCAAATCCAATGTTTGATCCCTCAACTGTGGGAGGAGTTCCCTCCAGTAAGGGAGTATGATCCTGGTGTGTCCATCTTCTTTGACTACTTCACTTTCCCCTCCTCCCCCCCAGTTTTCTACCTTTTTCCCCCCCCTTGCTTTTAGTCCCACTGGCAGTGGCTGCCTTCCCATGGACATTCTTCACGTATGCATCCAGACAGCATCAGTCGGCTATTTGACCATTTAGGATGTCAGATGAGCTCATTCCTGTCGTCACCGGACATTGGCAGAACGGCATTTTCCAGTGGGCATTACTGGAGAGTAATGAGGTGTGGACATCCTGGTTAATTTCTCTTACTGCTACCATCCCCCCCCCCACCCATCCTAATCAAGCCCAGCAGCATGGAGATCAATTGTAAAACAACTTCTGCCCAACCTCGATCAGCTAGTTCACCTCCAATGAATGTGTCTAGTTCAAAAGATACAATTAGACAGAGCAAAAGTCAAACTATTCACCGACAAACCATGATTCTTAGACATCATGTTGGAGATGGGATGGTAGTTTGCAAGGACAGAGGGGTCAAGGGTGGATTTATTGAGGAGAGGGTTGACGATGGCAGATTTGATGGAGAGGGAACCATTAACAATTTTAACTAACATGGGGCCCTGGAAGGGAAGTTGGGTGGTCAGCAGTTTGCTGGGAATAGGGTTGAGGGAGCAGGAGGTGGGTCTCATGAACAAGATAAGCTCAGAGAAGGCATGAGGGAGATAGGAGAGACACTAGGGAAAGATGAGAGTTCAGGGCCAGGGCAGAGGGGGGGCCTTGGGGGGAAGTTTGGCTTGGTGGTCTACGGAAAGGGAGGGAAGCAGCAGAGGCAGCTGAACAGATGGTCTCAATCTTAGTGACTCCATGAGCTCCTTTGCACTTGTTAAAGGGGAGGGTGGAAGAGGCAGGGGAGAGGGGTTTCAGACTGTTTGTAGTGGAGGAGAAGCTAAGGGATTATCTTTGCATTCCAGGATGATCCTGGAACAGTGAGCAGTTTTGGCCGAGGAGAGCTGGACCCAGTAATGCTTTATGTGGACCAACCAGATCTGGCAATGACTGGCTAAACCAGCTGTCCGCTATAAATTTTCAAGTCTGTGTCCCTTGGACTTAAGGGAGTGGAGATGAGGGCCGTACCGGGGGAACGTCCAGGGTGAGAGTTTGTATTGGTTTTAATAGGGGCAAGGGCATCAAAGGTGGCGGTGAGGGTGTGATGGAGCAGATAGCTAGCTGCAGAAATGTCCCGGTGAATGGAGGGCCAAAGGCTCGACAGTTGGTAATATCATTACCAAGTACTCAATTATAACACAATTCTAATGAACCTTGGCTCTTGATTTCTGTAGGCTACACCTTATGCTTGGTCATTGCAACATTTAAATAATATTACAGAACAGTATGTAGAGGTACGATAGCAAAATACTGCGGATGCTGGAAATCCGAAATACCAGAAAATGCTGGAAAAACTCAGCAGGCCAGGCAGCATCCGTGGAGAGAGAGAAAAGTCTGACGAAAGGTCTTCAACCTGAAACGTAGAGGTACTTGATCTTACATTTTAGAACACATAAATAACCTGTCTGGCTGATATCATTTAAAAGGTGTGATCAGACCACCCACCCACCTCACTAAAATTTAGCCGACTGTCCTGATTTCCAAATCTATTATCAGCACCATTTTTTTCCCCCCCAAACACAAAGCAATTCTGTGATCATTAGCACTGCATGGGTTTATGAAGACTGAAAAAGCCTTTAAATTTTCCGTCTTGAAAAGGAGGCAACTAAAAGAATACTTCAGAGGTTTATGATAGTGAAGAGTACAGAAAAGGTAAAACTGGAACAATATTTTGTTATTGTTACAGTAGAAAAAGGGGGTGAAAAATCTAAACTATCAAAAAAGGTAAATAAGAACTAATGTCAAAAAAAATTCCTTCAGCAAACTTCTAGGTAGGGTTAGGGTAGAAAAAAAACCCTAGAACCATTAGATGCTGCGATGAGTGAGGGAAGGTGGCACAAATTAACTTCCACATCCATAACAATCTTGAAAGGTTTAGTAACAATTAAAAATGGCCTAATTTTGATTAAAAAGGCAAACAAAAACTGCCTTTTTATACATAAACACTATTAATGGTGTTATGATGAATACATTTCTTTAGTTGTTTGATTTGTTCTAGGCACTGACTAACATTAAAATAATTCTAACTGCTTTCAAAAACGCCAAGGGCTGAATTTTAATGGGGAAGGCGGGTTGGTGGGGGGGTGCTCGGAGGCGGTTGGGAAACCCAGGAGAACGGGTTTCCCCGCAGGCCCTGCCAAATTCAACGGCAGGGCCTGATTTTAACGGGAAGCCTCTGTTTTTCCATCCGCAGCCAGCCAGATTGAGAGGTTGGTTGGCTCTGGGCGGGTAGGCCTGCGGCACTAGGCCGCAGAGAAGGGAGTGATCACATGGGGTTGGCCGGAGGAGCGGAGTGGGGGGGGAGGGGGGGGGGGGAGAGAAAAAAAAGGTCTGGAGGAGCGAGAGGGCTGGGGTTGAGATCGCAAAATGATTGGCAAGTGGCCATAGCAGCAGGAGTGGGGGCCTAAACATGGATTGCGGGCTGGGCAGCAGCCAGAGAAGCCGGGGGGGGGGGGGAAATCGGAGGCCTCGTGGCGGGTTGCAAGCAGGTCCAGGTTAGGATTCAGATATTTAACACTAACTTCCCCCACCCCCAGTCTAAAAATAGTGGACTCTAATTATTGTCATGTTCGGTCTGTTAGCACAAAAATTTACTAATATATATATATATATATAAAAAATATTTTGTATTCTATATTATGAGAAAATTCCAGAATAAACCAATTGAAATAAATTCAATGAATAAGTTGTGTAATGATTGTATAATTACATTCATCTTTGAGAGGGGACTGCAAACACAAACACAAGGAGGAAGGGAAGAGAAAGAGGGGAGTAGCAAATACAGGAAACTTTCGTTTATCCGGCACCCAAATATCCGGAATTCTCGCTTAACCGGCAAAAATCATCCTCCGAAAACTCCTCTCAAATAACCGGCAATGTTGCCGAGTCGCAGTCGAGTCTCCGCGAACGCCGAGTGCTCCGAAAACTCCTCTCAAATAACCGGCAATGTTGCCGATCCAGAGTCCGAGTCCCAGTCCGCGAACGCCGATTTAGTCAGTAGGGGTACTTTTCAAAAGTGCCACTACTCGGCCTCCTGGCGCTGTCGGAAGTCCGAAACACTGCAGTAGCAGGAGTTGATTCTCCCGCGCTGCCTGGAGTCTCTTTGTTAAAAATAGCCTCGGTAGATATAACTCTCCGTTATCCGGTACTTTCGATAAACCGGCACCACGCCGGTCCCGTCGATGCCGGATAAACGAAAGTTTCCTGTACTACCGATATTGGACGGAGACCAGTATCTGTAGAATGCACTGAGCTACCAGTAGATCAGAGTCACACTGAGCTCAGCTGTAAAGTTGCACTGGTACTGCTAGCACACAAGAGCAGTACTCTACTCTGCAGTTGGTGAATTCTCAAGCTATGGGAGCATGGGCTGTCCCATAACAATAAAAGATTGGGAGGTTTATAAAGTACCCGGCCAGTCCAATGGACCACCTGGGCATTTTTAAAATGTGACTTCGTACCAGACTAGAGATGTAGTACACTAGTTAGGAAGTCTATGTGGGGTTAAGACTATCTCCTAGAAATGGTGTCACACCTCCCCACTTCAGCATGCTTAGGAGTGAGATTGGGAGCTAGATCACATTACTGCTTTCAGATCTATATGCATAAAACTGCTTCACAGTGATGCATAAGCACCGGTACAATGGCAGTGCAAATGTACATGTGGAAACACTTATTAGAAAAATAAAAGTGAGAATGCCCGATTACAAAATGAATGCAATGTATTGAAGAGAATCAGGTCTTAGAAAACAAACAGTAACCACCAATTGACAAAGACAGCAAGGGTAGTATCCACTGTAGTTGAGGTAATAGTCAACTGTAATCATTTTATGCCAGTTGGAAAGCAAAATGTCTCATCCTATGTAATAAATTATTGTATGTACATTACTGTATATACAGTTTAGTTTTGCAGTATTAGCAGGAAGTGTCCATGGGAAAACAATGCAAATATTGACGGATGGAAGGTCATAGTGATGGATATTGACGCCAGCATTATGAAAGCAACCAAGTGGGTGGCATAACAAACCATTGTTTGAACGTTACTGAACACTGATGGTTAGTTGTTCAACCCAGAAAACACTAATCAGATAATCCTGAAAATATCAACCAATATTGGTTTTACTATGCCCTTTGATTCATTTTGCATTCACCCATATGGTACAAGCTATGGCTGATGTTTCAACAAGTGAAAATTCTTCAGCATTCAGTCCAGGAGTACAACACAAACGGAAAAAAATGGCTCACCCGTATTACAAGGCTGTAACACACAAGCTTCCTTGTGCTTTATTACCTCCAATCTCAACAGGCCTATCATCCAGATATCAAGAGAGTGTGTTATAGCCTTGAAAAGGCTCCCTATATACTTTGCGTTGTTAGAGGTTTCCCATGTGAGGTTTCCAAATAGGTTTCATTACTGGTGCCAAGTTTTCTTTTACTGTTAATCATTACAAAAGGGACCAGAATTAATGCCCCAGTTGATGCCCTGCCGAATCAACCAGCTAGGCACCGAGCTGGGTTTGAAGCTGGACGTTTCCTGGTGCTTATGGTTGAGTTTCACACTGGACACTACACTTACACACTAATTCATTAGGGGGTGTGGGGGGGAATGTGGGAGAGGGAGAGGGAGAATTCCCTCTAAACATCTGAAACTTGATTTCAATATGCACCAAGTGCAAATTTTCTAGAAATCACCTGTAAAGAGGAATTCCCCCCCCCCACCCCACCCCCCAAGAAAAAAGTTTTACAGACCCTGTCACGTGATCCAATATAATTTCAGGTTCCCCGCAAATAAAACAAAAAAGGACAAAATAGCAAGAACACTTTCTGTCCTTTCATCTTGAAAACAAATATCCACATCACAGAATAGATTGCTGCAATGGCAACTTTTTTTTTTAAATTCAATATCTGCTATATATTAAAATGAAAAACAAGAGGCAATGATGAATAAGGCAATGATCTAGCAACTGAATTCCTTGACTAGATCATTGCCTTGTAATTCACCTGCAGGCATTCAATAATCTATACATAATATTTTTGTATATATTCTATATACACACACATAAATATAAGTCATGTATAGATCTGTATACAGAACATCTCTCAAAAGCTGGAACCTTGTCACTTTTTTTTTTTACACACAGGTTCGTCAGCCCACGTTAAACATTGTGCTAAACCTTTTAATAACCATCAAAAGGTGATTCGCATTACGGGCCATTTCCGAGGATTCAGTACCATGTTTACTGATCGGTCCAATAATTGACCAATTTGCAAAAGTCTTGTTGACAAGGAAGGAGTTTGGGGGGGGGGGGGGGGGGGGGGGGGGGGGGAGGGGGGAGAGGGGTGGAGGGAGAAGCAAAATGTACAGATCGGCTTTTCTTCTGTTCACCGCATGCAAGAGGTGTCGAGGATAATCTAAGGAGCAAACCAGAAATAAGGGGAGGCAGGGAAAGAGGATCAGTCACTTGTCTGCTTCTTGGCCTCATTGTTCCCCCCCGCCCTCTCTCTTGCTAAAAATCCAAAAAGTGCTTAAGTCTTCATCTCCTCCTGCTGCCACTTGCACTGCATTAGTTTTCAGAGTATGCAATGACCTCCGCATGAGCCATCTCGTACTGGATTGCCTGTTGCTGAAGCTGCTGTATTTGTTCTTCTGTAGCCTCGGTTGTGTAAATCCCTTGGACCTGGGCCATGGCAGCATCTGCTACAGCTGTGGAGGAAGAGGAAGCAGCAGCTTACCCTTTTATAAAAAAACACTTTCAGTACAGGCAACAAACCTTTGCAAGAGGTAATTCAGAGCTGGTCTTCACCCGACACATTAAGCTGCATTTCTCTTTCAGCGGCTGAAGGACCTGCTGTGAAAATCTGCTTTTACTTTATTATACTTTTAAAAACTAGTATTCAGAAGGTCTACTCTTATAATTAAAAGGACAAAAATTCTAAAGGAATATAGTTTGGACTGGAGACCAATGGAAATATTTTAAGTAAATAATCCACTAGTAGTTGCATTTTAAAGAGGTTTACTATAATTCTGTTGGGATTTTTTTCTTAAGGGGAACAAGTTAAGTTTAAGAATTTCTATAGGTTATTTATTTACACATCGTATGAGCTCAGAGGCATCGATCTAAACCCTTCGATAATTAAAGACCGAGTGTCAGTCATCAACACCTTAAAAAGAATCTACAAAGAAATGTTGCTAACTTCAGCATTTTCCCCCGTGTGTTTAAGAGGGATAGAAAAAAGGTAGCATCGTGAAGGGTAGAAGCAGTAAGGGGGTGAAAATTGGCCTAGAAATGAGAGAAAGAAAGAGAGCTTGCATTTATATAGCACCTTACACGACTTCAAAATGTCCTAAAGCATTTTACAGGCAATTAAGTACTTTTGAAGTGTAGTCACCGTTATAATGTAGGGGAACACAGCAACCAATTTGTGCACAGCAAGGTCCCACAAACAGCAATGAGATTCATGATCAGAACTCTCCTACTCTTCTTTGAGTAGTGCCATGGGATCTTTTACATCCACCAGAGAGGGCAGACGGAACCTCGATTTAACGTCTCATCTGAAATACAGCACCTCGTACAGTGCAACACTCCCTCAGTGCTGCACAGAAGTGTCAGCCCAGATTAGGTGCTCAAGTCCTGGAGTGGATGTACTGAGCCCAGCATAGACAGCAAACTGAATCAGAAATACCAGACACTATCCCAGATTTTGATTGTGTGCGTTAATGTAACTCTATTACATGGTCAGGCTCATTTAGTTTTTTATTGAATGGTGCTAAATTTAGAAAGGATTGACAAAATGGGCCCATGGTGAAGGGTTTTAAATACCGGGAGACACAAGTCAAATGTCAAAGAGTTAGTAGTAACAATAGAACATTTTTCAGGTAGTACTTTTTTACTATTACACAATGAAATGGATTTATGGAATAAGTTATGAGGGAAGGCCATTGAATCAGATAGTAAAAGGTTCAAGGGACAATTAGAGGGGTTTCTGGAAAAAAAAAGGAATTGAAATTTATCAAAGAAGGGTTAGATAAAGATGCAAATCTTCAGGATTTGTCAATAATTTTGGAGTGTCAGTGCAATGCACCATCACCTGGACATATCTTGAAAAGCAGAAAGATTTTGAGGGCACGATGTCACATAAAATCTTTTGTTGCTGCCCCCAACCATAAAGTTATTGAAATTGCAAGAAAACGGATCAGACACTAGCCAGTTGAGGACATTAAGTCAGCTGCTTAGTAACAATGGGAGCAAACATTCTGAACAGGTTTGGGTTTGAATACTGACGACTACATTTCCTCACACCAGGACTGGGCCCCAGTAGTTTCCTACCTGTCACTGCGGAGTGTGCAGCAGCCTCTAGCTCGGCTTGTGTCACTATCTGCTGGTCAGTGATTGGCACGTATTGGATCTGTCCATCATGGCTCACTGTGATCTTAGTAAAGTAACACAACATCAAGAGATTGACAGCAACAAACATTTACTATAGAAATACGATAGCAAAATACTGCGGATGCTGGAAATCTGAAATAACAACAGAAAACGCTGGAAAAACTATAGAGAGGTCAAGTATCTGAAGAGACTGGTCATTACAATACTGAAACATTTTAAATAAAATATTCAATGGGGATAGTGGCAATTTCACACTTCATCCAATGGATTTTGTAGATTTGAAAATCAAAACTGCAAATGAAAGGAATTGTATGCTGGAATGTGTACCCAGTATTTTCACCAAATTCCCATTTTTAAAGCAGCTTTTTTGGGGTGGAATTATTTGTAAAGGAAAATATAGATGACCATGACCAAATGCAGAATATATAATTGCAATCCTGATTGGAGTGTCATGGGCTTAGTTAAGTTAAGCAGGGATGGCTCAAGAACTTTTTTTTTTAAAAGAATTAATCAAGTACTGCCACCTCCCCCCTTAAAAAAGGATTGTGCACACAGTACCTTGAAATCAAAGGGCTTTAGTGTCTTTAATGACGGCATGCAACTCAAACATGATGAAGTAACTCACCAGTAGCTAAGAGACTGCCAAGATTTTGTTTGCAAGCATGCTAGGATACATACATCTATCTCCATAGTAACAGTGCCTTTCAAGTACCTCTCCTTCTCAGGCAAGAGTTACTCACAAGTACCTGCTTAAATGTGTACCCATGGGACAGCCCTGGCCTGCAGTGCACTGACAGACTGACTGTGACATTAAGTGGATAGGATGGAGGTGCACACATCTGGAAGGTCCAGAGATGCAAGCTAAAAACTTAAAGGTCCTAGCTCAATTCCTAGCGTCTTCTAGTTTAGCACAGCTGAGGTTTTATAACCATGGTTATGGAGGGAGAAAAGTTAGGGTTCCCATTTCTGATCACTATCCAGTAGGGCTGTCAATTAATCGTAGTTA
This sequence comes from Squalus acanthias, assembly GCA_030390025.1. NCBI lineage: Eukaryota > Metazoa > Chordata > Chondrichthyes > Squaliformes > Squalidae > Squalus > Squalus acanthias. Next base: position 47,480,561 of record CM059435.1, read on the forward strand.
ACTTCTGAGATTAATGCGTTAATTGTTTTGGAGATCAATGTTTTTAATGCGCGTTAATCACAGAAGTTACGCTGGAGGAGCCGTCTCGGTAACTGGAGTAATTGGTATGGGCATTGGTTAGTCAGCCAGGGATATACTGTTCTGTAACATGGCCCTCGACATTAGGGAATGCATTTTCTTGCTGCCAAGAGTGAGAACTGATGACCAGTCTAGACAACCCCCAGATTTAACTTCATCTAGTTATCTATTTATTTTTTTAAAAGCTCCATTTCTAAATGTAGTCACATCTCACTAGAGAAGAACTGTACCTGTTGACCCTCTAAGACCTGGTGTATCTGTGGATCTGATTCATACTGTATGTGGTGGATTTGACCATCCTGGACCTGCGGAGAGCATCAGTAAATTAATGAGGTACAATATTAGTTGGAAATAATAAAACATTAACAACTTGCATTTATATATAGCGCCTTTAACGTAGTAAAACATTGCAAGGCACTTCACAGGAGCGTTATCAAACAAAATTTGACACCGAGCCACATAAGATGATATTAGGACAGGTGACCAAAAACTTGGTCAAAGAGGTAGGTTTTAAGGCGCGTCTTAAAGGAGGCGAGAGGTAGAAAGGAGAGAGTGAATTCTAGATCCAGCTGCTAGTACTTACTGTACTTACAGGGGGCAGGGGGGAAATGTTAAACACACACACACACACACAAAAAACTGTGAAAAAAGAATAAAGTTCCATTTATATAAAGCCTTTCACAACCTCAAAGTGCTTCACAGCCAATGAATTACTTTTGAAGTGTAGCCATTGTTATTTTGTAGGCAATGTGGCAACTGATTTGCACACAGCAAGGTCCTACAAATGGCAAATGAGATTAATGATCAGTTAATCCAAGTCTTTTTTGTGATGTTAATTGAGGGATGATTACTGGTCAGGATACGGGGCAAATTCCCTGCACTTCTTCAAATTGTGCCATAGGTTCTTTTATTATCTGACTATCTGAACAGTCAGATGGTGCCTTAGTTTAACGTCTTATCTGAAACATGGCATCTCTAACAATGGAGCGCTCCCTCAGTACCACACTGAAGCATCATCTTAAATTATAAGTATACTTCTGTCCCATTGCTCCATGCCATAGCATTTTGCCACATTTTTTGCTGTACGTCTGTTCTTAACGATCTTCCAGTGCATATCACAGTAAATTGGCACCTACCTGAATGTGGTGACCTTCAGGGACGACTACATACTCCTGTGGAACAAGGTGTTGTACACCTTCCTGCGAAATTATGTATTGCACCTTCAGGGAAGAAGAGAATGTCACAAGGTTTAGAAATAGAACACAAATCTATGAAAACAAACTGTGTCCAGTTATCTCTGTGAAATGCAAGACCTACCTGAACCATTAATGAATGCAAAATTTTACTTTGAACACAACTTTTAAACCCACTTTCTAAACTGTATAGAAGGTATGCAGCACAAGATAGCTCGAGATGGTGCTGATCTGCGACCACCCCTATCCCTGCTTTGAGAATCTCGATTCCATCACAGATCTCTTGTCAATGAACAATACTTCAAGGAGCATTTAATCCAACTGAAATATTTCAAAATACGGCACCAAGGTCTTCCCTTCCACAGTCAGTTTACACAAGATTGAGTAGGGGTTATTTTTACTATTATCGCCAGGCAAAAAAAACAGGTGCTAGCGAATCAGCAACCTGTTTTACACCTCAAGATTTTCTTTTCCATTAACTTCTGGTCCATAAGCTGCCCCAGTATGTCGTGCACAAAAGCAGAACTTGGCAAACCTCCCTCCAATTTTTCCTTTCCACACCTGTGCAGAGATCTCCAGGTTCGACTCAGCACCGTCCCAGAACACAGATCAGCAATTCAGTTCTTCCTATTGTATCGACATGGTGGTGAGCCCGTGACTGCTCCATCGGGTGGGCTCAACCTGGTGTGTACGATTTGTATTACGGACTGTTACTCATTTGGATCTGCCGCAGATATCTGCTCCGATGCAGTGTTGTCAGTCGTTCCCTGAAGCAGTCTAGTTGCCTACTTCTCTACCGAAGTTGTCTCCCACTGTCCAGTGTCTGCTGGCGCGATAGCAGAACCTGGGAGTCTGACAATGAAGCTCTCTAGTGATCTGGAACAGATCTCTGTGGTTTAAGCACATGTACTTTAATCTCTCCAAAGGTGGACCAAGTTAACACTAGGCGAGGCGTTGTTCAGTTCTTAAGGCTAAAGGGATCAAGGGATATGGGGAGAAACCAGGGACAGGGTACTGAATTTGGATGATCAGCCATGATCGCATTGAATGGCGGAGCAGGCTAGAGGGGCCGAATGGCCTACTCCTGCTCCTATCTTCTATGAACAGATAAGGAATCTCAAGTCTGAACTTGCTGCTGCCCCCAGATATTTGCCATGTGTTCAACATCAAGGACCACTCCTGGAAGCGAGTGTGCAAATCCAAGTGTGACCTTATACGCACAGTATCGGGTGAAATGGTTTCCCCAGACTACTCTTGGCACTGTAATTTACTCACTGGAAATTACATGAGCTTTCTCATGTGCCCACATTTTTTGGATAATAGAAGTTCATTCAGGAAGATATCCAAGAGTTGATGATGATAAACTCTTTTGATCTCTGTGAATTGGGGAAGAGGGTAAAAAAGATCAGGACACAGACACCAGACAGTCAAATCAGGCAGCAGCAGGCTACAAGTGTAGAACCTGTGTGCATTCAGGGAGAGTTTTTGGTTTTACATTAAGGGCCCACCAAAGTGTTCTTGATTTTTGTAGCAGCATGCGAACAGAAGTTGAACTGATTGTGCCAAGTGACTTTCATTGTACTTGCTGTTCTGTACATTTTAACTACCGTGCAATAAAGCAGCTTACAAGCCGAATTGAACAACGCCTCGCCTAGTGTTAACTCGGTCCACCTTTGGAGAGATTAAAGTACATGTGCTTAAACCACAGAGATCTGTTCCAGATCACTAGGGAGTTTCACTGTCAGACTCCCAGGTTCTGCTATCGCGCCAGCAGACACTGGACAGTGGGAGACAACTTCGGTAGAGAAGTAGGCAACTAGGCTGCTTCAGGGAACGACTGACAACACTGCATCGGAGCAGATATCTGCGGCAGATCCAAATGAGTAACAGTCCGTAATACAAAACGTACACACCAGGTTGAGCCTACCCGATGGAGCAGTCACGGGCTCACCACCAATAGGAAGAACTGAACTGCCCAAAAGCACAGGGCTGTCAATCAACAAGATACAATGACACCTGGCTGGCTGAAATAACACTCGTGTCCTCTGCAATTGGCTCTATCGCTAAACTGGTTCTCAATGACATCTTCCTTGACTGAGTGAGCATCAAAGACCATTAATACCATTTGATGATACCTGCGTATCAACACCTAACTTTGTTGCATCGTGTGGACCAGCCAGATTTCACAGCAGTTGAGCACGGCACTTGAAGCTACCTCGAAAATCCAGCCCAACACGTGAATGTGGATTCTCAGAGAAGCTAAGTCTGCAGTGATCAATTAAAAATAGTACCCTCACAAGCCTCAATAATAAAACAGTATATAGTATAATCGTTCCTATGACATTAAATAGAACAGATTTCAGATTTGCCATCTCGCATCCTCCCACTCCATGCAACTTCAGCTACACCATTGAAATCAATTCCATTCAAATACTAACACACTGTATTTGACAAACTAAATTACAGGCACACATATTTTATATGCAAAGTACAAATCTTGTTACTGGTCAGTATTGTTGCACTGTTTACATACCAAAGTTTAGGGACCCCTTTAAGTGTGCATGGAGTACTGCTGGAGTTTAACTGACTAAAATTGGACAGTTACCAGGCGGGGAAAGTATATATAAAAAGTAACGAATAGTAAGCTACTCAAATGTTACCTGGTTATCTGCTGTAACTAAATGTTGAACGGTCTGTCCGTCAGATGTTATATGTTGGATGTACGTCGTCTCATCCTGAATTGGGTGGGGGGGTAAAGAGAGAAAGGAAAGATAAAAAAATGTCAGACTCGGTAGAAAATAAGGCACAAGAACTGAAAAGCAGTTTGAAGAAGAGACTGGAATTATTACAGGCCACTCACTTAAGTTTCAGGGTAGTGAACATAGCGTGCCACCTACCTGGTCAGAAATGGACTGCTCCTGGGCGACTATGATGTGGTCCTGGGCCAATGCCTGGAATCGGTCTGGTGAAATAACAGTCTCGTCTGTCTGTAGAGCTGCACAGTGGATACAAACAAACAGTTTTCTCCAGTCAGCAGAGGACTCACAGATTCAGATATTAGTCCTTTTATAAAGAATATCTGAGCTTCTAAAACCGAAATAGAAAATGGCAGAACAGCATCTGGAAGAGAGCACGCAGGCTCGCGGATGGCCCAGCAAGTTGACAGAGCAACACGATGCCACGTTCAATCCTGTGCATGAGGTAGCTGACCTCAGCCACGACTCTTTCAGGGGTTCTACAATTGGCTGCAGCATCCCTAGTATAGGAACGAGGGGTGTTCCCCCACGTGACCCCCCCACAAAAGTCAACCAGGGTTTCCACTTCTGATCTCTCCCTGAAAAATGAGCCCGTCAGATGAATACAGGATTAGGCGCTGCTGTGATGCCAACCACAATCAAATAAAAGGTCACTTGCATAAGGTGCCAGAGGGTACCATATCCCAAGCATGGGAATCAAGGGATATGGGGATAGGATAGGAAGATGATCAGCCATGATCTTATTGAATGGCGGAGCAGGCTCGAGGGGCCATATGGCCTACTCCTGTTCCTATTTCTTATGGAGTCAAAGGGCAGGGGAGCAAAGTGGTGAGAAAAAAAAACCCGTAGAAATGATTGTTTCAGGTTGTTGTTTTAAGACAGATTTTTGTTGCTCACTTGAGTAGTAACGAATTCAGTCTTATGGTTATAATCATTTTATTCTTTAACTTCAGCATAAAAAGCAATTCACAAGTGGAGTATAGTCACAGATAGAACACGTAAACCTAGGCATGGGTCCCTCTTCATGCTGCTTGAACAAAGGAAAATGCTTGTATTTAAACATTATTCTCTATCAAACTGGAAGTAGCCTTGCCTTATTTGGTAGTCTCCAGTCAAAAGCACCGTCCTTCAGCCGATGCACACAAATTTACATTTCTCGTACATCAATATTCGGTAGTTTACATTCAATGTACTGTCCTTCAACCGGCTTGTACTTCAACATCCTCTTGCAAAGATTGTAATGGTATGTGATGGGAGGTTTACAGTATGGCAATACTGTAAACATCCCAAGGCCCTACTTAAATCTTCAACACTGGCTGTGGCCAAGTGAAATCTGTACCTCTCTCTAATGATGCCAACCACATTTTTTCCCTATATTAAATGAACTAAACATGAACACCTTTCAGAAGCTGAATTAACCAAGTTCCATATGCCAACACAGGTGGGTATCCATCAGCACCAATGGGTACCCACCTGAATCATTAACCTGCATTCAGATGCTGACAGATCGCTAGAGCTTTTCCAGCATTTTGCATTTTTGTCCCGGTCACGGAGTCTGTCCCAGATTGTAGTTTGTAACTAGTTAGCCTACCCTTAGGAGAGAATATTAACATTGAAGCCTTGTTTGGGCCACATAGGAACAGGCCAAGCCTTTCCTGGTAGCTGCCATTGCAACACTGTAGCACTCTAACCATTCAGTCTGGAACCAAAGGCAGTTCTTTCTCCATCACCCACCTCAGTCTTTCTCCAGAATAATAGAAATAAAGAAAAAGTTGGCACCAAACTATCCTGTGCCACTAAGTGTGCATCTTCAGTAAACACTAAACGGAAGAATTTTTTTCCCATGTTACACTAGACACTGGCAGTTTAGAGTGTTGCACCAATTTAATTCAAGCTTGGGTGACCAGGGCACAAAATAGAGGTATTAAGGATTGTTTTCAAGCATCATCTCACATCTAAAGTAGCTTCACATACAATGACTTGTTCTGAAATGATGTGCAGAAAATGGTTACCATAACAAGAGCCCACAAACGGCAGCAAGGTGAATGAGCAGTTAAATCCAATTTTGGTGGTGCCATATTATCAGGCATCACAAATCTGTGGTGGCTTTCAGCTTCTCAAAGTAGATCAGCGCGAGAAGTGTATTATCTACTGTGTATCTTTCACTTTACATTACAACAGGGCAAATAAGTTACCGTACCCAACTGATCAATAACCAGCTCCAAGATCTCTCTCTTTAAGATAGAGAGGGGAAAAAAACATTGAAATAATAAATTCCTTCATGATGCAAAATCCGCTGCCTCATTTTCAGTTATCAGGCTGCATTAGGGAATAATATGAATGCGCCTCACTAACCCAGTTGGTTGATGACTTGAAGCTATGATACTTGAAAAAAAATTGTCACAAAGATGTACGGGCAAAAGATACTGAAATTAGCTTCTAGCAGAAAAACGGAAGAAATTTTATATTGCAGTAAACAGCAGTGGTTTGTACATTTCAACCAAAGTGGCCTATACTCTCGAGCAACTTCTGGTATAATTGTGACCCTGATCTTGTATTGGAGTCTGTCTGTGCATTAATTAAAAAAAAACCACATCTGATCTTTCTGGTTCAATCATTATAGCATATCGATTTTAGAAACCAGAAATATCACATTCTTAAAATAGCATGTTACTCAGAACAGTGAGCGATGGCGACATCACTGGGGATGAGATGGCTCAGAAGAGCTACTGAGCTCGACAGCTAAAGTCAATCCTTTATTCAGGATACTTTGGTTAATTTCATTCATACCATTAGGCTCAGCGAGTCCACTGATCCCGTTTCCCAACAATTAATGTGCAAGCAAAAATACGTAAGATAGTTCTGTTAGCTCATTTCTGGTGCTTTGTAACTTACCGATCGCTTCGTCATCACTGTTCAGAATGATGTGCTGCTGCCGGGGCTTCTTCTGCTGAGAGTCAGAACTGTGCAATCGCTCAATGTGGAACTTCAGGTGGCCATTTCGATTAAACCTTTATTTAAAAAAAATGATGGAAATTACGAGAAGACGATTTTTGTTTAATTGAAGACAAATTTTTGAGGGAATTATAAAGCAGCATTTAACCAATCCTTCCTATGTAACAGCTGGATTTGATTACTACTTAGCCCCTTTTTTCAGCTTTGCTTTGTAAAAAGACAGACTCCAATTTAAGAGGATTTGCAAGTCAATACATTGTAAGAACCATTGTGGTTTAGTAATCAACCTACTGCTTAGATTTACAGAATGTGGCTAAATCCAAGAGAAAGTAATGAATAATTTGGCACCAAAAATTATGCCATTAAAATTCACAATGGATTTGGTAAAAAAAAAAAAATAACCTTTACATTCAGGGTTAAAATAACAGGTGGCAATTGAGTTCTGGGTAAAGAACTATTAGGCAGTTATGTTTTGAATACTTATAAACTGCATCTTAATTTTTCAACATACAGTTGGATAGAGTTTCATACTTTTAACATGATTAAAATTAAAAAACAGGAGACAAATGCATTTTAATGACACTTCATAACTGCAATATTGCCACTGTCCTGCAGGGGGCAATGCTTCAGATAGCATGGTTCTCAACGTGACGGGTAGTGGAAGCACTGAGCTCACAAGGAACGGCATAAAATCCAAGTGTTGAGGTGGTTTTAGCAAGGAATGCCACACATTTAGTACAAATAGAACTTTCCAGCACTTTAGCCTTTCCCAATGTGTCCCGCATTATTTACAAAAATCATGAATTTAACTGGTGGTGCAATGGAACATCGACATCCAGAGTCTTGGAGTGCATGGACACAGGTACAATCCCTGGGCTGCTAACTTCTTGCTAGCAGCCTGATCACAAAGAGAAATACCAAGCAGCAGCTGGCTATCGACTCCCGGGGGATGGAATGGGGAGGGCTGTTGGGAAAGGAGAGAAAAGAGGGAAAAAAAATAAAATCAGTGGGCAAGCTATGGCCTTGTTGTTGGTAAATGACAAAACTGATGGAAGCCTAGGTGCATATTCCCTCCACTATCTTGGTGCATTACCAATGGAGCTCAGGGAAGAAAGCCTTTTTTCAAAAGAAATGGGTTTGAATCCTTAGAAAACAACAGAACAGTTAATTGTTTTTAGCACGAATGTATTCCCTGCGGCATTGTTCACAGTACGGATACGGTGAGCTTCTGTAGATATGCTTGATCACTCTGACCAGTAACTTCGAATGGGGAAAAGCTGGGTGATGTGGACAAGAGCACAAGACTGGTAACCTCCAGATTGTTTCCCATGGCACACACTGGGCAGGTTAAGGAGAAGGCGTTTAGGAAGAGCAATGCGTAGCTAGTGCAGAAGGGAAGGGTTCCCATTCTTGGGACACTGAAGCGTGTTCTGGAACAAGGAATGGCCTTCACATGAGCCGGTCACCCCAATATCCTTAGAGGGCAAGTGGAGCACTGGGGGAGGATTTAAACTAAGAAGGCAAAGGGGGGAGGGGGAAGGAGTGACAAAAAAGTCTAAGTTTGAGATTAGAGGGACAGCAGGATAAATAAACTTGTTGCAATAGTTGCAGAAGTTGTAGCTGAAATAAAGAGAAAATATTACCAGAGAAGAAAAAGAGGCTTTGCGGTAGAAGGAGATTAAAAAAAAAACCCACTGTTGCAGAAAGGGCAAGGGGTTTCAAAAAATTCAATGAGAAAACTAGGAAAAAAAATTATTGATCAATATTCCAAAAAAAAAAATAGGTTTCAGGATTGAGTAATTAAGACAGATTCCATTAAGACAGAATCCATATTGATTGAGTTAAGAAAGAGTCGGAGTTAAGGGCAGTTTCTCAGTGGTTGGAAGGGGGTAGCGGTGTCCCACAGGGTTCTGTCTGCGTCCATCAAGGATTGGGATACAAGGCTCAAAAAGGAGTGGTGTCTAAAGTTGCAGACAAAATAGGCATTGTAAATAATTCTGGAGGACCAAAGGGAGCTGCAAGGGGATAGGATTAGGATGGCAGAATGGGCAAAGAAAGTGCCAGATGGAATTCAATGTCAGTAATGAGATGATTTAAAAAAAAAATTACACTTTGAATGGGGGAAAAAAGTTGGGTGAAGTGGAAGAGCAGAGAGATTTGGAGGCTTCACATTCACAAAACATTAAAAGCAGCACCTGAAGTGGATAAGGCCATAAAAAGCTAATGGAATACTAGGTTTTATTTCAAGAGGTATAGAATATAAAAGTTAGTGAATTTGTATAAAACTTTAGTAAGACCACAGTTGGAGTACTGTGTGCAGTTTGGGCTCCACATTGTAGGAAGGATGTTGAGGCAATAAAAGAATAGAGCACAGATTCACTTGGATGCTGCCTAGTATGAGGAAATACAAATAAACCTAAAATTGGGGCTGTTTTCATTACAACACCGGTGATTATGGGGTGATTTGATAGACATGTTTAAAATTATGAAGGGATGGGACAAAATATATTTAAAAAAGAACAGACTTTCCAGTGATTGAAGCGTCTAGAACAAGGGGACATAGATATAAGATTACACAGACTTTACAGCACAGATACAGCCATTTGGCCCAACTGGTCTATGCCAGCGTTTATGCTCCACAAGAGCAGGAGAAACATTCGGGTTTTTTTTTTTTACACAAAGGGTAAGGCTGTAGAATGCACTACCAGAACTTTTATATTCTATACCTCTTAAAATAAAACCTAGTATTCCATTAGCTTTTTGTGGCTTTATTCACTTCAGGCACTGTGAATGTGAAGAAATACTGATTGAAGCAGGAATGTGTCAATATTGATCAATAGGTTAGATAGGTAGTTAAAGGAAAGGGGAATAAAGGGATATGGAAACAGAGCAGGCACAGGGATTAGGTCTACTGCATATCAGAATCATAGAATGGTTACAGCACGGAAGGCGGCCATTCGGCCCGTGCCGGCTCTTTCTAAGAGCACCTCAGCTAGTCCCACTCCCCCGCCCTTGCCCCATAGCCCTGCAATTTATTTTTCTTTCAGGTACTTATCCAACTCCCTTTTGAAAGCTGTGATTGAGTCTGCCTCCACCACCCTTTCAGGCAGTGCATTCCAGATCATAACCACTCGCTGAGTAAAAAAGTTTTTTCTTTTGTCGTCTTTGGCTCATTTGCCAATCACCTTAAATCTGTGTCCTCTGGTTCTCGACCCCTCTGCCAATGGGAACAGTTTCTCTCTATCTACTCTGTCCAGACCCCTCATGATTTTGAACACCTCTATCAAATCTCCTCTCAATCTTCTCTGCTCGAAGGAGAACAACCTCAGCTTCTCCAGTCTATCCACGTAACTGAAGTCCCTCATTCCTGGGATCATTCTCGTAAATCTTTTCTGCACCCTCTCTAAGGCCTTCACATCCTTCCTAAAGTGCGGTGCCTAGAATTGGACACAATACTCCAGTTGAGGCCGAACCAGTGTTTTATACAGGTTCATCATAATTTCCACGCTTTTGTACTCTATACCTCGATTCATGAAGCCCAGGATCCCGTAAGCTTGTTTTAAACTGCTTTCTCAACCTGCCCTGCTGCCTTCAATGATTTGTGCACATATACCCTCAGGTCTCTCTATTCATGCACCCCCTTTAGGATTGTATCATTTAGTTTATATGTCCACTCCTCATTCTTTCTACCAAAATATATCACTTCGCATTTTTCTGTGTTAAATTTCATCTGCCATGTGTCCGCCCATTCCACCATTCTCAGTTTGGTATCAGCTGCAAATTTTGAAACTATGCCCTGTACATCCAAGTCCAAGTCATTAATATATAATCAAGAAAAGCAGTGGTCCTAGTACCGACCCCTGGGGAACACCACTGTATGGAGAGGATAAGCACAAATACAGACTGTAATATCCATGTAGTTTTATCACTAGCAAAAGTTATTTATATTATGTACAATGAATACATGTGGTACATAGTCCAAATATGCCGTAGTCTAGTAAACAAGTAAATCAATCTTTGTTCCCAACTCGTCCTAGCCACGCCTCTCCGTATTACCTCGGAGATTTAGGCCTCCGTACTTCGGTTTGCTCGTAAATCCTAATCTCAGGGTTGTAGAGGTCCCAGTAAGTCTACATCAGCCTCTTGATAAAATCAAGTTCCCGGCTTGTCCAAGCTCATTCTGCCATTTTATACCGAGGAGCTGAGCAAAATGCACATTACAATAAAGGCTGCTTACTATGAATAGCCTTCCCTGGAGTCTAGACCAAGACTTATAGCAGCTGATTGCAGTGTTATAAATGAGGCATATGAGAGAAACCTAATCATTGATTTTAACTTCCTGGTCACTAAAGGCTGGGAAGGGGAAGCGGGAGGGAAGGTAGGAAGATCATAACAACATATGTGCAATGAAATCTTTGGCAGTTGTGTGAAGCCTAGTGGGTGAAAGATTTACCTCTGTCCACAAATATCGCAGGCAAAAGGCTTCTCATTCGTGTGCGTCAGCAGGTGTCGCCGAAGATCCTTCTTGTTCTTGGATGCAAAACTACACTGGTTACATTTGTGAGGTCTCAGGTTAGAATGCTGCAGCATATGATTCTGAAGACAAGACAGATCCTTACATTACCAAGGGACACAATCAGACTAAAAATCAGTTTACACAGTTATAGGAACCCATCACAAGCAAGTTACCCAAGAACATGCACAGTACTTTTGGCAAGCCCTGGACACCATATCAAAGATCAGAAAGTGTGTGTGCGTGTGTGTGTGTGTGTGTGTGTGTGTGTGGTGGGGGGACAAAAGACAAATGGGAGTGAAAAACACAGGGTGCATGTCCTACATCTTACCATTCCACGCCACAGTGCATTGGTGCACCAGTGTACAGTGCTACCACTCGGCCTCTGATGAAGTCTACCTAATTAAAGGTCTGAAGTCTACAGCCGTGGGCACGTCAAGCATGCTGAGGTACAATTACTAGCTCATGTAATAGCAAAAGGGACCAAATTCCGAATGAGTGAAAATCTGAGAAACTTGTAAAATCAGGCAAAAAAGTAAAAACAGCAAAGTGCTGATTGGGCCCCCAGCTTTCAGCTGGCTGATAAACGGACTCAAGATCCAAGTGTTAAGACACTGAAAGTGGTCTGGAAAACGGGAATACTTACTCGGACTTCCGGCCACGTATTGGCTGCAAAGTTACAATCAAGACACTTGAAGCCCTGCTCCCCTGCATGTGCTCTCTTGTGACTCTCCATCTCTGCTCGGCCGTGGAATGACGCAGTACATATTTTACAGGAAAACTTCTTCATTGATGACTGCAGGCTCGAATCAACTGGCGGAGATGTGAAGTCGCCAGCGAACTGGGAAATTAGAAAAAAAAATTTAGAATTTTTTTTTTAAACTTTCCCCTTTTGAAGGGGAAACATAGAAGATAGGAGCAGGAGTAGGCCATTCGGCCCCTCGAGCCTGCTCCGCCATTCAATGCGATCATGGCTGATCATCCAAATTCAAAGGAACCCAGGGTTGGGTGGTTCTGGATCACCTCCCAGGCTGGTCTGAAGTCACTGGCCTGCAATGCAATAAATGGAGCCACACTCGAGATACAAGCAGTTTCTCTGCAATCGTGAGTCATTGGAGCAACACGACTGATGTAGCAGATCTCCGTTGTGGCAAAAAATGTGATGTTTTGAAAAAAGAATTGGTCAAGGAATATTTTTCTAAATAGGGTGTGCAAAAATGTAACAAAAAGTACTCCCTTCAAGCTTTCCTCCCATTTATTCAGTTATCTTCATGTGTCCCCCAAATGGCAAGCTGCTAGTGGCTACTTGGCCATGATCATCACCACTTGCAGCTGGGAGTTCAGCCACCAGGGGTACTCATCACTAGACAAGTGAATCTTAGCTTGATCTCAAACTACAAGAACGGAAAATCAGTATCTCACCAGGTAATCGAATGGCCTGTTTAAACCTTTAATGCTAGTTGGCAGCTGTAGGGCAAGAGGAATGAAGTGATAGTCAAGGATGGTTTAACCGGATCCAGTTTTGAAAGGGAAACCCTACCTGCATGCAACCAACGTGCATTGAGCTTTCTTTCAAACTTGAAACTAAAAGCCTTTGGGGTGGCACAGCACATTGGAGCACCATTGCAAGGTGCCAGAGTCTGAAGATGGCAATGCGTGGCATGGTACAGTCACCAAAAGTGCATCAGGCATAAAAAGTACTGTGCTGCTACTTTTTGTCCTTTGACTCATTATGATGATTTTGAATCCTTCAAACCAACACTCCTACAGTGGCAATGGAATCATTTGTCCTTTGGTGCCACAATGCATTTTGGATAGAAATGATAATAGTGAATTTCCCATGGAGCTGCTCATGGTAAGTTGGAGGATATGCTGTCTTATAATGGCAGGCATATTATAACATGTAACTCACAGCATATTATACAATATGGAAGGGAGTGCTTATGTCTCGATAGCCCCTTTCCAATGGGTGAAAGTGGCTGCCTCAAGAAAAGCTGGCTGTTGTGAACACGGAGCCATTTTCACCCTGTTCTGTCCCTTTTAGATGCACAAAATGCACTCCCTTTGGGACAAGGAAGAAGTGCTCTAAATAGCCACTAACGAGGTCAATTAGAAGCCAATTTCTGTTGCTGAGGGAAGACTGCCTCTGGATTGGCAGATGCTTGTAAATCCTAGCTCCTCGCCGAGAAACCAGCAGGAAATGACTACTTTCTTGCTCTGTACTATTTGTTTTAACATTACTCAGTTGGATTTTGTTGCTGTTTTATGAATATGATATTTGAGCCAATTAGGTGCAAATATGACACATTTTGCACGATATTTTCAAGTGCGACATCTTGAGATATGACGCACATGATAGATGCAAGATTTATTTGTTCAATATATAAAGTACAAGTAGTACAGGTAAAAGAAGATTTTACCACATAGGCAGGTCTTGTTACCCTTCTGCCTGAATGCTCTAACCCCAAATCTGACCACAGCAACTATGGGCTCATTCACTGACTGGGTAAGTTAGAATCAGATATAAATCAATACTTCCCAGTTAGGGAGCTCTAATTAATGTTCCTTCTCTATCCAGTGCCTTCCTCTAGAGGAATGACATTGAAGCTGGATGGCAGGGTCGATAACTATAAGCTTAACATGTCATTAGTGGGGCTTTATTTATTCAATTTCATTTTTTGGGATGTGGGCGTTGCTTAGAAGATGGTGGTGGGGATTCTTCTTGAACCGCTGCAGTCCGTGGTATTCTCTGTCGAGGTTTGATACAACGGAGTGGCCTGCTAGGACACTTCAAAGGGCTGTTAGGAGTCAAGCACATTGGCGTGGGACTGAAGTCACATATAGGCCAGCAGATTTTCTTCCCTAAAGAACATCAGCGAACCAGCTGGGTATTTATGACAATCTGACAGCTTCAAGGTCACTTTTACTGATACTAGCTTTTTATTTTTTATAATACTAAATTCAAATTCTCAAAACTGCCGTGGTGGGATTCAGACACTGGTTCTCTGGATTATTAGTCCAGTAACATAACTGATACACTGCTGTACCCTGGTGACTCAGTCTCTGATTAAAACCGATGGAGAGGAGTGTGCTGGGTCACATACCTCAATCTGCTGGAACTGGTTCCCCTGCATGTTTGTCGTCATGATGAAGCGACCATGGTGCTGTTTTAACTCGTCACCGCTGACTACCACAGTGTGAGCCACATCCCCACTGCCATCTGAGCCACTGGAGGAGGGAAGACACAGTAAACTCAAGCAGCTAAACAGATTTACATTGATGCCTGCAGATGCACCACAGAATCATGCCATCACTATTATATTTGCTAACTTACCTGACGAAGGAGCGACAGCTCCGAAAGCTTGTAAAATTAAATAAATCTGTTGGACTATAACCTGGTGTTGTGCGACTTCTCATTTTTATTATATTCAGGGCAATGGCTAAGATTTTGAATTTTACACTCCCAAGTTTTGAAGTTGTATAGTACAGGGGTGAAGCATGGCACTGAAGCATGAAAAATAAGAACTGGTAGGTTCAACAATTGTTATTAGGTTTATTTTTTTTTTTTAAAAGAAAAAAATTCACCACAGCATCTCAGTAGGCACTCCACGTATATAGTGCAAGTGATGAGAAAAAGATGCGCACTTGTGGCATTCGAGCCATGTTTTCCAATTCCACCCCTCTCCCCAAACTTGGGAGCTCAGCTATTCACTATCAGCTGAAAATGCAGCTGGGCCAGTACGTGATAATGTTTCTCAATGAAGTCCCCATCATCACTTGCAATCAAACAGAAATATTCAACAAAAAACACACAATAGAAATAGAGAGGAACCAAAACAAAACGTGCTGTAGTTAGCGGTTTGCAAACATTTAATTTTAAATGGACCGTTGAGTAGGGGATGCTCTCTTTAAAAGGAAGAATACCATACTGACCCATCACATAATGGCTAAATGCTGTAAAGGGAATGCACACGACAACTGTCTCTTGGTCTTTCCTTGTTCCCTTTTATACTGGTCAGAGGCAGACCAGGAGCAGACATACGTGCTAACAGATCTATCCAGCCACATGAAGTGAGCTGAAGAACTCCGGGCAGCGCTTAGAAGCGCTGGAGAAAAGCTTTTACACAAACCAACTCACAAGCTGCCTCTGGTCTGAACAGCTAAAGGAAGAGACCAAGGATGGACCAAAAACCAGCAGTGCACAGATGATCCTTTTTAAAGATTACATGGCAATTTAACAAAATCTACAGGAAAAGGGGTAACCATGAAATCTCTTAAATGACCCACCTTTGTGAAAGTATCCAACAAAACTGTTTTTCCCCATGTAAAGGGAGAACGACAATGTAATGATGTACAATCAGCACGACGATCCATATTGAAACAACTTGTATTGTTGGGTCACATGTTTCAAATGAAACAAAGTTTGCCACTTTTATTTAATGTAAAAGAAATGCTTCCTTAAAAGCTCCCAGGGGACATTTACTGAACACATGGCCTAATCCAGTGATACGGAGCTCCAGCTACACAAGACAATTATTCCTGCAAGAAACGGAGTCACTGGCGAGCACTGTATTTGTGTTCATGTTACCTGTAAACTGTGGTGGCGTGTTGCATCTCCTCACTTCCTGGTGTGACGATATTATACTCCGTCCCATTGGCATAAGGGTTGATGGTGACCTGTGGTATTCCGGAGCTATCGATGGTTGTGGTATCGTACATTTCCTGGACCACAGTCTCGCCGTGTTCATCCACATGAAGCGTGACGATTTTGTGTTGCGGCGACATGGTCAACTGTTCCTCCTCATGGTTCGGAGATTCCTGGGAGGACTGATCTTGGACTGTACTGTCTGATTTCAGTACTGCTACCTGAGTAAGGCATAATAAACAAGAGACAAACCAAAAATTGCTATAAAAATACACCAGCGCTGCACGCCCACAACTTTTACCCCAGAGCAACAGCGTAATGATTGTTTTCACCAGTGGTAAAAGATTTTGGGTCCAGTAATAGTCAGGCCTCTCTTCTGATTTCGTGCTGATGGTAAGTTATGCTGGGGCTTCCTAGTGTACTCAGGGCAGGCAGTGATACAAAGGTGCTCCCCTCACCCTGGTGGAATTATTTTGAGGAAGAAAGCGCAGGCCTCATTCACCATCTGGAGAAAAATGTTCACACCAAGAAACAGGCACCCATTTCAAAGCGTGTTCAAATCTGTCGGACTTTGGAATACCTGGCCCAAGGTCTATTTTCTAATAATTGTTTCCATCATTATTTATCACCGGTAGAACAAGGAAGGAGTGTGCACTGTAGAGTTATATTCTCCATGAGTCATGGCGGTAGAGAAACAGTACTCCAGCCAGGTTAAGTTTAAATTAAAAATAAGCAGACTGCAGCAGGAGTTAGAGAAAGTGCAGTCTGAGAACACATCTACAAAGCGGTTGGAGTGAGCCTTTAATCTCAGTTCTAACCGAGCTGCTTTCTTCGAGCTGATCTAAGCACAGCTATGAGCGGGTCCTGCTTCCGTCTTTCTGATGCGCCAATGCTCTGTAACCTCACAGCCCTCGCTGTGACCTTAAAACTTTTACATAAAATTCCAACAACTCTGATACAAACAGGAACTCTCACCCACCACCTGCAAGGTTTCTAGATAATTCAATTGGGGAAAACAGATCAGCTCAATTATAAAGGATATCTTATCACAGAGCAGGATCGCAAAAAAACACTCAAAGGAAAACCTTGCTTTGGCTGAAGTGGCAGAAGCAGCATGAAAGTGCCAAGGAAGAACATGCATATACAATCTCACTGGACAGCACTCAGTATCACATCACACCATACCTAATACCACACATAGCATCAGCAACTGAAAATAAACAAGTGGGCTCAACAAGAGAGCCTGGGTTGTAATCATGGATTTTAGGTATTCTACCAAGTATTTGATGCTACTATCCACACTTTCACATGAAAAGCACATACATAATTTGTAAATGAAACTTCTCTAAATAAATTTAATACAGCTTTTCTGTAATTCATCTGTCAATAATGCTTGGTTAGGGACTGAATAACACGCGGTCAAGCAGCAACAACCAAGCTTTTTGTCTTTGTGGCTCACTTTGGGTCGTAGTGTGGAGCGTAGAATTTAAATCAGTGTTCCATTACATCTCAAGTTATTGATATGAACAGATCTTGGTGTTCTGATTTTTGATTTGTCCACCAATGAGGTAACAGTTCTACCAAACAGCCAATTCTGAGCCTTCAGGCCCATGAAATTTAAAGAGAACAAACAGCGGGTAAAAAGTAGAAGCACAAATAGAACAGAGTTGCCCGAGCTTTGTGAGCCAGATTGCCAAGGATCACAGTCAGCAATTAGTCCACAGACTATAGTTTGGACAACCCTGCTCTAAAGTGCAGACACTGCCAGAGTTTTGAGAGAGATCCAAATAAAATTCAAGACAAATAATAAATTCATTAATATTTTCAGGAACAAACATGAACGATGTAATATTTTTCCTGAAAATATGAAGGAATTTATTATTTGTTTTAAATGACTGCATGGTCTCTAGATAATTTAATTGGGGAAATACACACTTCCCAAACGCACACACGATTTTGTTAAAAAGCTGAGGGTTATTTCAAAGTTCTATACCTGTAATGAATTTGTGACGAGCTCCCTTGGCGTGCTCATATTCAGCAGGAGGTCCAGGGCATTTTGTGCTGCGATCTCCGAGGATTCACTTGTACCTGACAGGCAGAAGATCATATGCTTATTCATCACTCTGTATACAGTTAGTACGTCTTCTCCCAATGGGAGGACTGAGATTGGAAATTCATCAGACAATGAATCACAGGCAGAAACCCATGTGCCACAAGATGCCGTGGGATTTGTGTGTAGATGCAGAAAGATGAGATATTTGTATTGTTGAGTAAATGTGGCCAATTCTCAGTTTCTCAACTGGCCATATGCATCTCAACACCAGATCAGAGGCCTACAGGAATTTGGTGGAGCGAAGGCTCAATAGCTGAACCTTCGCCATCTAATAACTGGCTGCTTGTGTAATCATTATTTTAGAAAATGCCTGGCCAGCCTCCCATCTTGCACCCTCCCTAAACTTGAGCTCATCCAAAACGCTGATGCCTTTTTTCTAATTTGCACCAAAACCCGTTCACCTGTCACCCGTGCTCACTGATGTAACTTGGCTCCAGGGCCACTAATGCCTAGAGTTTAAAATTCTCATCCTCGCATTCAAATACCTCCATGACCTTGCCCCTCCCCAACTCTGTAACCTCCGCTAGCCCCACAACCCTCCAGGTACTCTGCGTTCCTCCAATTCTAGTCTCGTGCATCCCCACTTCCTTTGCCCAACTATTGGCCACCGTGCCATCAGCCATCGAGGCCCAAAGCTCTGGAATTTCCTCCCTAAACCTCGCTCGCCTCCTTCAAGACCTACCTCTTTGACCAAGCTGTTAGTCTCACATCAGTAGTTGGGAAAATGCTGGAATCTATTATAAAGGATGGGCACTTAGAAACTAATAGTAAGATTGGGCAGAGTGAACGTGGATTTATGAAAGGGAAATCCTGTTTGACGAACCTATTGGAGTTTTTTGAGGATGTAACTAGTGGAGTAGACAAAGGGGAACCGGTAGATGTGGTGTATCTGGATTTTCAGAAGGCCTTCGATAAGGTCCCACACAAGAGGTTGGTGAACAAAATTAGGGCACATGGAATTGGGGGTAATATACTAGCATGGATTGAGAATTGGTTAACAGACAGAAAACAAAGAGTAGGGATAAACGGGTCTTTTTCAGGATGGCAGGCTGTGACTAGTGGGGTACCGCAAGGATCGGTGCTTGGGCCCCAACATAAGTTTTTTATTCCAGATTTATTTAATTAACTGAATTTAAATTCCCCAGCTGCAGTGGTGGGATTTGAACTCACGTCTCTGGATCATTAGTCCAGGCCTCTGAATTACTAGCCCAGTGACATTACCACTACACTACCGATGCTCAAAAGGGACCCGAGTGTCCTTGTACATGAACCACTGAAAGTGACTGTGCAGGTGCAGCAAGCCATTAGGAAGGCAAATGGTATGCTGGCCTTCATGACAAGAGGATTTGAGTACAGGAGTAAAGAAGTCTTACTCCAATTATATAGGGCCTTGGTGAGACCACACCTGGAGTACGGTGTACAATTTTGGTCTCCTTACCTAAGGAAGGATATACTTGCCATAGAGGGAGTGCAACGAAGGTTCACGAGATTGATTCCTGGGATGGCGGGACTGTCGTATGAGAAGAGATTGAGTAAACTAGGCCTGTATTCTCTTGAATTCAGAAGAATGAGGGGGGATCTCATTGAAGCATACAAAATTATTACAGGGCTGGATAGGGTGGATGCTGGGAGAATGTTTCCTTTGGCTGGGGAGTCTAGAACCAGGGGCCACAGCCTCAGGATAAAGGGTAGGCCATTCAGGACTGAGATAAGAAGACATTTCCTCACACAGATTCTTTGGAATTCTCTACCCCAGAGGGCTGTGGAAGCTCAATCATTGGGTATATTCAAAACAGAAGTCAACAGATTTCTGACTATTAAGGGCATCAAGGGATATGGCGATAAGGTCGGTGAATGGAGTTGAGGCAGAAGATCAGCCATGATCTCACTGAATGGCAGAGCAGGCTCGAAGGGCCTACTCCTGCTCCTATTTCTTATGTTCTTAGTCACTCATCCTAGTATTTCCTTCTTTAGCTCAGTGTCAATTTTTGTCTGAATACGCTGCTGTGAGGTGCCTTGGCACGTTTTACTACATTAAATGCAAGTTGTTGTGTACATACTTTAGGGACAGTTGCTTACATTGAAAGGAAGCCAGAGTCAGAAGACAGAAGTGATTTGTTTTTACACTTTGAAATACATTTGACAGAATCCTACCATGGAGTCACATACCTTGTTCATAAATGATAGTAGCAGTTCCCAAGGAATCTTGGTTGACCATTGATGTTGGAATGGTCTGGTAGGTCAGGGGCATCTAACAACATAAATGCACAGCACGTCAGACAAGTTACACAGAGTTCAGGAGAGAAAAAACACTCACAGTTATGGCAAGGAAATGTCACTGAATGTGGTTGCTAACTGCTGTCCTCTTTGGAATTGTGGGGGTCTGGAGATTTGAAAAGGGTTGTTTTCTCACATATGGGATAAATCCTACTGCTAGAATCTGCATTTTGAGATGTATACAAATTAACGAGAATGTGGCTTTAGTGTGACCCCCGAGGCTCATGGTAAGCTCCCACACAGACAAAAATTTTACCATCACAGACATAAGTGATGATATACAAACCAATGCCCACATCAAACCACTGGTTTAGGAGTAGATTCTAACATTGAAATATATAGCAAGAGTAGAAAGGACTTCTTTTTAATATCATGCCCTCGGGAAGTTCCCAAGTGCTTCATAACCAACAGATTTATTTTGAAGTGCAGTCACCGTTTGTGGGTAAACACAGCAATCAATTAGTGCACAGCAAGATACCACAAACAGCAACTGAAATGAATGATCAGTTAACCTGTGC
Organism: Squalus acanthias; assembly: GCA_030390025.1. Lineage (NCBI taxonomy): Eukaryota > Metazoa > Chordata > Chondrichthyes > Squaliformes > Squalidae > Squalus > Squalus acanthias. Next base: position 47,501,609 of record CM059435.1, read on the forward strand.
AGTGAATAGTAAACACCAGTAGGAAACAACATTGCAGATTTCTAACTTTACTGTAAACCCACAAAAACATGGCAAATAACACTGTGCAGGTTTGAGACAGAGGTGGAAGAAAGAAGAGACGAGAGGTATTTACATAATAAACAAATTTAAAAGGCTAGGACCAAGAGTAATGGATGGGTTTAGTTATCCAATGAACTGCTTGATATTACAGCAATACTAAATAATTCAAAGAAGTACTGTTTTTGAATTTGTTGGCATGAGAAAGTGGCTGCAAGCTTGCAAGGTCAATCCTCAAAGCACCACTCTGAATTAGAAAGGCATCTTTTCTGGAGATAGCTAGGGAATGTTTGTCATTACGATGTAAATATATGCACGTTATTTTATTATACGTCCTGGCATTCTGCTGGCAAGAGATAACATTGAATCTTAAGACTAGTGCTACATCACAATTTTTCAGCCATTTGCTGGCTTATGCTGACTGTAACACAATTACTGTACTGTGCTCACAATGTAACAAGTCAATAATGAAGGTTAGATTCTAAACAATTAGTTACCAATAAATTTAAATCTCATGCTTCTGCTTACTTCCATAAGCCACAATCTACTGAATTACTGCTTTGAAACACTAGCAGCTATTTATCATTGGGACATACATTAAGTATATGAGATTCCAAACATGGAGTGGAACCCATTGTTAAAAGGGAGGAATATAGAAATAAATGGAATATTTTCAAGCATACATTGAGAATGCAAGGTAACCATATCTCACTGGGAAAGAAATGTAATACAGGAAGAAAGAAACTGATATGGGCAACAAATTAATTGTGGGGATGAGGAAATAGTAACTTTATTCAAATATAAATCAACAGGTAGATCAGAGGACAGAGGTTAATAGGTTGAAGAGAATAACAAACTGGTTGGAAGCTAAAATAGAAAATGAAATTATGATTGTGAGGAATGTAAAGCACACGAAAAACTTAAAAATAATCAAAATGACAGGCAGGCTGAGAGCACCAAAGGAAGACAAGACACCTGGCCTAAATGATGTGCACACTAGGGTACGTAAGGAAGTGGGTAATGAAACTGGTCACAACTTGGCATCCATTTTTAGTGTTTCATTGACAACAGGAGTGGTTCATCAGAATTGGAGAATGGTGAATGTCATTGATAAAAATGGATGGAACAATAACCCTGGCCCGTGAGTCTGACATCTGTAATAGGTAAAATGTCAAGAGGGCATCTTGAAGGAAAAAACAACAAAAGATGTAGAGAAAATGGGGCTGAGAGGAGAGGTAATTTAATGTGGATGAATGCGAGGCAATGTCTGGGGAAGTGAGAATAAGCAGTAGGAATAGAAAAAAAAAGCAGTAATGACTGCAAGACAACATGGAAGAGAGATTTGGGATACTGGTGCATAGTTGATTGAAAGTATCAGTACAATGTGCAACGGCAGTAAAGAAAGTGAGCAAAATCTTATAGTGCATAGCTTGAGCAAGAGAGCATAGCTCGGGGGGTGGTGGGGGTAATAAACTTGTAACAGAGCACTGGGCAGTCTTACTTGGAGTACTGTGCAGAATTCTGGTAATCTGGAGACGTTCTGACTATGGAGAAGGTACAGAGGAGGGCAACTAAAGATTAGACATCCGAGCTTAAAGAAAAGACAAAGGAAGCCAGGATGTTTACACTGGAGAAAAGGCAGCTCAGTAGAGACCTTATTGAACAAAATCCGAATGGGTATAAACCAAACCCTTATAAATTGTATGACATTACCACAAACTCTAACTGGGGGCACAGACACAAACTCAGAAGAGTGAAGGTAAAGAGAAAGTTTCAATGTGACCCTGTGAATGTGTGGAACAGACAGTAAAAGGAATATGCAGCAGCGAATAGCACCAACAAATTCAAGAGGGAAATGGAAACCTCTTTGGCAACGTTCCTTTGCTAAAGAAAACTGTGCTGTCCCTTGGAAATTGTAGTCCCAGGGACGCTGATGGAGAAACTTAATCCAAACTTTGCCTGGTTGTTTGTCTGTGGGGCTGGGGAGAGGGAACATAACCCAACATTCAGGCTGTTCGGAGGCTCCTGTTGTGGAGAGACAGGGGGAGTTGTTGGCGCCAAGGTTTATAGGTAATGTTGAGATGGAGGGGGGTGGAGGGAAGGAGAGATTTTTTTTTGTGTCTTCATTGTGCAAGAAATGTTATTTTTAGTGGTATACAGTGGACTGGGTGAGAAACTGACAAAGGTGGGTTTACCCCAAGTTTTTAGTAGAATGTGATTTCGGGAATAAAAAGCTTTTGGATCGTAAGGTTTTGAGTAATATGATTCAAACCAATTTTATACTTTTATTATTCACCAATTATAATGGAGAAAACAGACTAACACTGAACCAATAAGGAGAAGGAAACTTGACGCTCTTCACACAGACACGACAGTCACAGCACAGACAAACACAAGTTTAAAAAGTTATGTATTGTGTGTGTAATTAGTGAGAACAATCCTAAACCGATGTCTGAAGAGCTGCACTCACAATGGTGTCTCTTATGCTTTCCTGTGTAGACTGCATCTGTTCGTGCTGTTGTTTCAACTCTTCTATTTGCTGCAGAGTGAAGAATGGCCGGCGCCTGCGTGGTGGCTCTTCGGGATGGATCTTCGCCCAGTCCTCGTAGTACTCCGGGTGGCGGCACTGAACGTGCAGCCGCAAGTTCTTCTTATGTTTGGTGTTGAAATGGCAGAGGTCACAGGAGAATGGCTTCTCACCTATGAGAATGTAAATTTAATACATGTAACTAAATCCCTCAACGAAAACAGATCGTTCACACGGTTTCACCAACTCTTCTATTTTAATGGTTTAAATATAGTGGTCAAAATACTGTACAAGGAACATTGCTCATAGACAGGAACTCCATTTATTACAGGAATATTAAACTGAAAATCCCATTAAACCACATATTGCATTGACTACATGATGCATTGGGTTATTAGAGCACTGTCTTTTCGCTTTAGAGACCTGGGTTTGAATCCATAATTCAGAATTTACTGGTAATCTTAGAGATTGGCCAAAATGGATAGTTGGTATGCAAAACAGAAAAACTCCACATTACCTTCTCCGATACTATCTGGCCTCCATTACTGCTACATCACATCAAACTACCACTTGCAATTTTCAAATAGTTGTTCAATAATTAGTGTGGATTTGTGATCATTTCCCATTACAGTCGCCACCGCTTAAACCATCCACGTTTAAATCGGTCAAATAGTCCAAACCATTTTCCATTACCGTTACTGTCAATTATAAAGTCGGCGCTCACAGTGTGTTAAACACACCAGCTATTTTAGGCAGAAACAGGTGTTCAGTGAGTAGTTAAGGTGCAATTACCCTGTGTACTTAAATCACCTCTAACTGGTGTCAGGTTACAGCGTGCACGACTGAGCACTGACTGCAGTAAAACATGTTAACGAGGTACGAACTACTCTAAGGTATACTTAACCTTCTATAAGTGGAAAGGGATTTATTGAAGCACTCAAGCTTGCCTTGAAATATGGAAGTGAATTTTGCAAGTACAGTGGAATCTGATTACATGTAATAGTTTGGGCAGACAAAAATGTCTAAATTCATATAAATCGTTCAACGCATATAGCGGACAAATTGCATTAGCACGAACGCACCCACTATAAGCAGTGGGGACTGTATTACGGAATTAACATTTCAGATACTCATTAAATAGGATATTATTCAGACCAATACAACACAAGCAACTGTTACTTGTGGCGTGGTCCAAGTAAACCCACCAGCAACATGCTGTATCTAATGTGTCCATTCTCTCACACACAGCATTCGCCAAACAGAAATACTTCCCCTCAAACCCACACACAGTTGAATCATTCCTTACTTTTCCTGGTCATGCTTCCCATCACATCTTACAAGCACTGTGGAGAGGGGTGTGAGGACCAGGGAAAAATCAACACATTCCAGTAAAGCAGAGTAATATCCCTGCATCAAAGAGTATATTTTATAGAAGCTACCATAACATTTTTAAATAAATGGAACAGGAATAACATGCAAATTGTTTGGCTCAGGCATCAATTTCTTCCCCATATTAAAGAAGGTGCAATAAAGGTAATGAGAACACTTTGCCTCCTATATACATCCTGATTAAAAACTTCACGTTTGCCCCAAAAAAGCAATCACATCCTGTCTTTAAGGTGGGAATAGATAGCTTTTTATTGTTGAGTAATTCCCCACCCCCCAACTCCCAAAAAAAATTAGGAGAAAAAGTCAGAGAAAATACATCTTTCCTCAAGAAGACGGTCTCAATTTTTTCTCCAAAAATCAACCTCCAGGAGACCCACTGGCCAGAAAACAAACCAGGTGTAGTCAACAGCCTGGCTCTGGCTAACTCTTCTTGATCTGACTACATGGGGGGGGGGGGGGGGGGGGGGGGGGGGGGGGGAGGGCAGGATCAACTTCACTCCTGGTCCCAGCACTGAACGCAACTCAAAAGGTCTGTGTATCAATTCATCTCCAGGTGGCTGCCACTAAACTCTATTGAAGTCTTTTAAATATGGTGGGCTAAACTGAGAATTCTCCACTACTTTGCTTGAGGGGAGGGGAGGGCATATGTGACAAGCACCTTCCATTTAAAGTACCTTTCTTGTTCATGGAATTCTTTGGTTGAAGGTGACACACATCTAAGAAGCACCAGAGACCCCCCCCCGTCTCTAAGCTCACCTGTGTGTTTAATGGCAACATGAGAAACCAGGAAGTCTTCTTTGATGGTGGAGTACTTGCAGAAGTCACATTTAAATGGTTTATCTGTGGTATGCGATAGCTGGTGGTTAAGGAGGAGCTTCTTGTTCTCACAGACGTAGTCACAGAATTCACATTTAAATCTATAAAGTAAAACAAAGGCTTAAATACAGGAAAACAAACACTGATCATTGTCTAACCAGAGTACACCCACTGGGCTGAAAGTATATACATCTTTTATAAAATATTTTTAGAAAGTGGCTCGCTGACATCAATTATTCCAATATGAAGTTTCTCACCCCCCATGAAGTTAATGCTTGTGCAAAATAACAGAAGTGCTCAATACTTTAATAGTTCGATCTAAATCCTGCCATACTTTGCAGCAAATGAACTTCAAAACAAGACAAAGTCTCAGACGCAAGGTTCAAAAACAATGGGATAAAACTCTTCAATCTGTAAAGCAGTCTCAACCCAGTGCTTAGCAGATGAGCCCACAGCACAAAACTGTCCCTAAGTTAGCATTAAATTGGCAATGTGACTCAGAAATCGGAGAATCAGTGTGGCAAATAGAAAATAATGCCACTCTGGTGCAACAGCTCTGTGGTTGGAGTGAGGTACATTGCTGGGCAGATTAGAGAGAGCGTTACTCTACACCTATCCCATGATATACCTGTCCTGACAGCACTTGAGGCTGACACTGGTGCCCAAATGGGACAGTGTCCCATTCCTCAGCACCAATGGCCTCGACATTAACCCCACACAACGGGCAGGAGGGGGTCGGGGTAAACCTTCAAATACACGAGATGCACCCCAACCTGCCGTATGCGCCCCCGTTGATGTTTTCACTGTTGCTGGGTGGGTTTCTCAGGGGTCGCGAAGCCCAGCAGTGAAATGGAGGTGGGAGCTGCCGGATCCACAGGGAAGTGTATTTCCCACCACGCATTGGGGACCAAGGGGAGCAGGACCACAGCCCGATCACCTCTCCCATCCACCACTACGTCCTCTCTTCCCCCCTCCCCGCCACAACGCCCTCCCTCCCCCGCGATGACCTCCCTTCCCGCCCCAATGTCATCTCTTTCAGCCCCCCAGCCCTGACGTGCTCGCTTTTCCCCCAGCCCCGACGTGCTCTCTTTTCCCCCAGCCCCAATGTTCCCCCTCGGGCGAGGTTCTCTCTTCCCTCCCCTGTCGCGATGTCCGACCGTCTCTCCGCCACACCCCACCCAAACTCCACTGCGATGTCCGACCTCCCCCCCAACTCCCGATTGCCGGGAATCGTTCCCAAGGGTCGCTGGCTGAGACCTCCCGCTGCTGGTATTCACCCCCGGCTGCCAGCCAGGCTGTCAATTTGGCTGGCTGCGGGTCGGGAAACGGATTAAAAAAAAAACGATAGCGATGTCCTGCTGTTAAGTTCGGCAGGACCTCCGGCCTTTCGGGTTCTACGGCTGTTCCCGCACCCTCCCCGTAAATATCGGGGCCAATATCTCTTACTTTAATGAGAATAAAATGAACACTACAAAGAGGATGAAGCCACATTTCCACCCAATGAAGTTAAAGAAAGAGGGCACATTTGCTTAAGCAATCATACTGTAAACAGTACAGCACAGTGAATTCTACTGTACAGGATTCCCAACAGGTGAAGTACATATACCAGCAAGAAGGAACTGAGTGTTACAGGAGTCCAATGAACAATATTTACAAAGCTACATCATCATTTGAAATAAACATTGGTCGATTGCCATAGCAAAAAATGTTTATAAAAATTGTCCCTCTCCTGTTTCCTCTGCCATGTACCACTCCCTAATACTTTGTTTCACTGTTTATCTTTCTCTTCGTCTCTCACTTTCTATCCTCCTCAGTCTTTCTCCATATCTCTGACTTTATGTCTAGCACTCTCACTTTCTCTCGTACGAGTCTCCCTCTCACCAGTCATTGAGGTCTGCAAGCAGAGGGCGCTCCAAACCTCGGATAGCCAAAAAATTGATCTAATCTCTCCCTAGAAGCCACCTCTCCATCTCCTGCCACACTACTCTCTCGCTTCTCTTGCACTTTGGTTTCTGTTTTCCTCTTCTCCACTTTTTCTGTCCCTCTCTGCTCTTATTTTCTTTTCCCTCTCACCGTACAGTTTTATTCTCGTTTCCCCATGGCTCACCCCGCAACACTTTCCCCCTCTATTTCTTGCAGCGTTCACAAATGTCGCTGAGCGAGACCGCAAGAGTGAACGAGCAGATCGGCAGCTAGAGGAACCCAGGAAGCAGGAGGGAGCGACCAGAGTCAATGGTGCACCACAGGAAGTGGGGAAGGAGCTGGCCAGGACTGCTGATACATCACGGAGAATATGATCTAACTGGCCTTACCACCCCTGGGCTAGCAAGGCAAAAAATCTGCAGAGTTCCTGCCCCTGACCACTACCTAGTGATTCTGCTGGAAACGTTTCATGTTTGGATATCAGGCAAGGACAGGATGGTGCTTGGCTGTGATGCACACCTGTGGCGGAGTTTCCTGCCAACACTCTCAATCTAGGGACGCACATGTAACTGGGAAGCATGCAAGGCCAGGTAGGTTATGCAGCCAATGGAACATTACCCCAGCTTGATTCAGTGCCTGTGGGAAAGGGGGAATGGGGGAAATTAATCAGTCAGTTATTTCAGACTCTGCTTCGGTATAGACCACGTCTCCTCAATGCACCATGCTCCGTTAATTAGCACCATGCTCAAGCACGTGTTATGCTGTAGCACAACGTAACTTTAGAGTCAGACCTACCTGCTGTTTCCAAGAGCCTGAATGTGGGTTAGTAGATGCATTTTGAATGTGTACCTCTTCTTAAAAGATTTCCCACACTGCAATAAAAGGGTTAGATTATGAGGACAGGTTGCATAGACTAGGCTTGTATTCCCTTGAGTATAGAAGAAGATTAAAGGGTGATCTGATTGAGGTGTTTAAGATGGTCAAAGGAGTTGATAGAGAAACTATATCCTCTGGTGGGGGAGTCCAGAACAAGGGGGTGTAACCTTCAAATTAGAGCTGGACTGTTCAGGGGTGATGTCAGAAAGCACTTCTTCACACAAAGACTAGTGCAAATCAGGAACTCTCTCCCCCAAAAAAGCTGTTGAGGCTGGAGGTTAATTGAAAATTTGATAACGGAGATGGATAGATTTTTGTTACACAAGGGTATTAAGGGTTACGGAACCAAGGCAGGTAGATGGAGTTAAGATACAGATCAGCCACAACCTAATTGAATGTCGGAACAGGCTCGAGGGGCTGAATGGTCTACTCCTGTTCCTGTGATAAAATACAGAGCTTTACACGGCTGGCAGCATGATGAAATGTCAATTATAAAACCACGTGCAGTACAATCGTGTCAAAGAGGCAAAGCATCAGAACAGTCTTTTGTCTATTAGGTGGTATAACAATTCTAGGTAATGGCGCAGGTAAGTAGGGAAGATTTTGGAAATGTAAAAAGGAGGAGTAAGACCCGCTTTTAAGAAGGTAAGTAGTGAATTAAGTATTTTTTTGAATTTTTTTTTTACAGGTATATCTTTTTTATAGACTTTAAAGACAGGTAAGTTTATTTTTATAACTTTTTAAAAGATTTTAAATTTTTTCAAAAATTTAATTTTTTATTTAAAATGGTTAATTTAATTAACTATACTTATTTTATTAATGTGATGGTTTTTTTTTTAAATTTAATTGAGGTTTAGCTGTTATTTTGGGGGGGTGTAAGATTCATAAGTCTCACAGCCATGCTGTGAGACTTATGAATGGAAGATGGTGTGCTGCCATTGGCTCTAACTGAGTCACGTGATCCCACAGCTCGCACGAATTCACTACGCCGCTGGGATACGCAAGCCCAGCACAGCTGATGTCTGGAACATCAAGTTCGTGCGAGCTGGATCAGAAAAAGCATAAGCGAGGTGAGACATCGCGGGGAAGTACTTGGGAGAAATTTACAAGAATAAACATTATCTGGTTTTTTTTGTGAAGAAGTTAGAAGATCTGCATTTACAGGAAACCACAGGAGTAAGAGGTGCACCAACCTTATCACACATGTGTGGCTTTTCAGCACTGTGTGTTTTTAAGTGCTGAGTTAGCCTCTTCTGCATGGGATAGACCCGATAGCACACAGGACAAGGGTAGGAATTCACCTTGGGCACCTGCGGGGAAAATTCATGGCAAGAATCAATTAAAGCTAGGAAAACAAGAAAAAGCCCGTAACACACAGAGTTCGTTACAAATCGATTTAAGTATCTTAATCATAAAAAGATAATAAAGCCTGGCAATCTGTAATAAAAACAAAAAACGCTGGAAATACACAGCAGGGCAGTCAGCATTTGTAAATGAGTAAAGACAGGTTAGCCTTTCAGGCACAATCTGTTCTGATGAAGGGTAATTCATGCCTGAAATATTAACAGGACTTCTCTCTTTGCATATTCTATTTCCAGCTTGCTTGTTTTTGTTAGCTCTTTTAAAGCAGATAATGCTGCTTTTATTGGCTCAAGTAGTCACAGATATGCAACGGGGACAATAGATTAGTCATTTTATATGAATTTTGTGCTTAAAAAAAAATACAAGAGCTGCAGCATGTGGAAATATTAGTCGGTTACTCAATGAGCTTATTAAAATAAAACAGAAAATAGCAGCAGTCTCTAGATTTGTCCAGTAGAGAGCAGGAACAGCCCCACTTTCTGTAATAAAAACGGAATTTGCTAGAGTAAGCAGGTCTATTACACGGACGAGAAAGGCTATTCAGCCCATTTTAGTTCAGCTACCAAACAGATTAGACAGCCCCTCCCCTCCTCCGGCCTGCTGCAGCATCCAATTATAAACAGTACTCCCAGGGTTTCTGCTTCCACTGCCCTACCCGGCAGCCCATTCCACGTTTTAATCATTGTGTGACGAACACTCTGACTTGTCTTTTATTAGTTTGAACCTTTGTCCCCTTATCCAATGCTCAGTTTCCAGATCTACCTTTTCCATACTGTTTAGATCGGTCTGTGAGATCAGCTCTCATTCATCTCCTTTTGAGGCTGAGAAGCCGCATTCTCTTCAGTCTTTCCTCCTACCTTAGTCTACTGACCAGCCATGTGCAGTTACTGGTAATGCAATTCTGAAACAGTCACCTCAGGAGTTGCTTCTAACGCTACAGGATGTATTGAGCCTCAAATCCTTAATGGCAAACACCAGATCATCTAGTGAAAAGTGCTTTTACCTTTCAAATAAGTTTACAGAAAAGAGTTATCAAAAATGTTCCTATTAGCATCTGCCCATAGAACACATCAGCCCACAAAAAGAGTGAATCAGAGCAACTCCAGTCGAGGATCATCTCTGTACCTAGACTGGACTGCAGCAGGGTCACAAGTGAGATGGTTAAATACTCCATCTCACGGTCATGTTGCTGCTTAAACAGGCAAAGCTGGGATTAGGGATGCCAGGTCTGGGGATTTGAACAAGTTTTCCATTTTCAGGAAGTGTCTGCATCCAGTGTCCTACTGGACCAAAGCTGTAAACCCACGCGAGTACCCAATTAAACCTCTCTTTTTATGGCATTTCCCCCCCCTTTCTCTTTCGATCTGCCCACACTAAACACCATCGCCAGGAGGTGGCCGACATTGCTTCCAGGCCTCTACTGCCCGAGGTCAGATGGCAGGAGGCACAACTGCAGCCAAAGTTCACTGCAATTTACTGATAACACCAATTTGGGAGGGGTGGCAAATTGTGACGAGGACTGTGAAAGACTGCAAGAGCAGGGATAGACTAGCAGGATGGGCAGATAGATGGAAAGTGCAGAGAAATGTGAAATAATACATGTAGAAGTAAGAATAGGGCAAGTTCGTACATCGTAAAATGTAAGTGTAGAGGATCTGAGGGACCTTGGTGTGCAGACGCACAGGTTATTAAAAGGAACAGTGAACACAGGTGGCCATAAAAAGCCATATGGACTCTGGTTTTGTATCTGGAGGCATAGAATACAAAAGCAAGGAGTTAGAATATTGTGCGCACTTTTTGGCACCTTCTCATTATAGGAAGAATATAAAAGCAATGGAAATGTGCAGAACAGATTCATTCGGATATTACCAGGGTTGAGGGGGGGGGGTTACAGAAATGAAGAAAGACTTGAGAAGTTATTTCCCTCCACCACCACCACAACCCTCCTCCACCGAAAAAACAACTGGAGCGGAGAAGATTGAGGGGAAACCTCAAAAAGTATTCAAGACTATAAAGGCTATGATAACATAAATATTGAAAGATTGTCATCACTGGTTGATGACATGCTAACAAGAGGGCACAAATGTAAGATGATCACAAAAAGAATTAAAGGTAGATAAAATATATTTACATAGAGAATGCAGAATTCTCCACAGAAAATACATTAAAAAATAGGAATATTAAAAAAAGAGTATTGGGAGCAAGCAGGAGAGCGAGATTAGACTCGGTGGTTCATGTGGAGGGAAAAGCCAGTATAGACTTGATGGGCTCAACAGCCTGTTTCTGTGCTGCAACCTTCTATTATTCCTCTATAGGGGAGGGAAGTAACTGGTTTTCTCCTGTGCTCTCCTACAGCAGGATGATTGAGTGGTAAACCAGAAAGTGTAGGCGTAAAATGGGTTTCCCAAAACCGAGTGAAGACTCCCACGTGCTGAATCACAGTGCCATACATTTCAGTTCCGATAAATATATAAAACTCTTCACACTTAACCCCTTCTGAAAGCTGAAATATGTCCTGCACAAACCATGGAGCTTAAAACAACTTGCATTTATATAGCACCTTAAACGTAGTAAAAGATTCCAAGGCGCTTCACAGGAGTGTTATCAGACAAAATTTGACACCAAGCCACATATGGAGATATTAGGGCAGGTGACCAAAACTTGGTCAAAGAGGATCCCTATTCTGTTGTTTGTGTTGGGCACTTGGATGCAGATCCCCACAGCTTTCAGATACCTGCTGCAAGCCATTGCACATGACACTTTGCCTCTACGTAAACACAAGGAAAAACAAAGTGAATCCCAGTCCAGAATCAGATTTCCTGGGATCAACAGCCATTGTTTTTAATCCAAGTCAAGAAAGTGAATAAGTGAAAGATTGGATTAAACTGTAAACTGTATTTGATAGAACTGCTGATCCCGGTAAGCAAAATACCCGACCTTTGGTCAGCCTAGTTAACAAATGCTGAAAATGTACTATTTACAATCGCTATCGATGACTTAGATAAGGGGACAGAGTGTAATGTATCGAAGTTTGCTGACAATATAAAACTAGGTGGGAAAGTAAGCTGTGAGGAGGATGCAAAGGGATACAGACAGGTTAAGTGAGTAGAGTATAATGTGGGGAAATGGTAAGAATAGAAAATATGATTTTTTTTTTTAAAAAGAGACTAGTAAATGTTGGTATTCAGAGGGATTTGGGTGTCCTTGTACATTAATCACAGAAAGTTAACATGCAGGTATAGCAAGCAATTAGGAAGGAAAATGGTATGTTTGCCTTTATTGCAAGGGGGTTGGAGTATAGAGTAAGGAAGTATGCTGCAATTATATAGGGTTTTGTTGAGACCGCACCTGGAGAACTGTGTACAGTTTTGGTCTCCTTATCGGAGGAAGGATATACTTGCCTTGGAGGCAGTGCAACGAAGGTTCACTAGATTGATTCCTGGGATGAGAGGTTTGTCCTATGAGGAGAGACTGAGTAGATTGGGCCTTTATTCTCTGGTGTTTAGAAGAATAAGAGGTGATCTCACTGAAACATATAAAATTCTTCGAAGGCTTGACAGTGTAGATGCTGAAAGGCTGTTTCCCCTGGCTGGAGAGTCTAGAACTAGGGGTCACAGTCTCAGAATAAGGGGTCGGCCATTTAGGACTGAGATGGAGAAATTTCTTCACTCAGTGGGTTGTGAATCATTGGAATTCTCTACCCCAAAGGGCTGCGGATGCTGAGTCGTTGAGTATATTCAAGACTGAGATCGATTGATTTTTGGACACGAAGGGAATTGAGGGATATGGGGATAGTGGGAAAGTGGTTAAGGTGGAAGAGCAGCCATGATCTTATTGGATGGCGGAGCAGGCTCGAAGGACCGTATAGCCTACTCCTGCTCCTATTTCTTACGTTCTTAAGCAATAGATGGACATTCTTTAGCTGAATTTGGAGCCAGAATACACAAGCACCATTGTACTGTATTTGCAGTGGCCATTAATAGTCAAAAGAAGTCTAAAAGTCAGAGCCCAAACCTGTTCACAATGAATCTGTCAGAGGGGTGGGGAAAGCTTTTTGACAGCTGGGTCTAAATGAGTCAAAAAAATAAGGGATCCAAATTGATGATGAAATAATCAATAGCAAGTTCTTTGGGAAAAGGATCTCTCCAATCTTGATATACAAGGAAAGGATTCTGCTTCAGCTGTGCATTGGATTGTTTAGTAGTTAGGCTTTGGGACTAAACAAAGTCACTGGACTGTGAAAGTCATAATCTTTCAAAGAGCCGGCACAGGCACGATGGGCCAAATGGCCTCCTTCTGTGCTGCATCATTCTATGAGAATCATAGAGCAATCAGGGGAATTGCTTTGCATCTGGAAGAGGGAGAGAGAGAGAGAGCCCAATGCAGGAGGCAGAAAGTGTAAATTTTATTATTTGTAAGAACCATTGTTTAAAAAGTTTAATCCTTCCTGCATTTACACCTAGCTTGGAGCTGTCCCATTGTTTTTAAGTTTGCTCAAGTCCAGGATGGGAGTCGATCACATGTTGCAAATTGCCAATCAGGGTAATTAAAAGAAATCTGGATAAAATTATAATAAAATGTAACTATGATTTAAGTGTGACTAAAAAGGTGTGACAGAAGTAAATGCTGCACTTACAGGAAGAGCACGCTATCCAAGATTTTTACAGCAATGATGGTTTGAACCTGGCTCTGAATTCATGATTGACAATTCCCTGTTGATCCCAACCTTATTTAGTATTGGCCATAATAAAAAGTTCCTCCTGTATCCTCCTCTAGTTCTGGAAGTTCACGGAGTGGTATTTCAGCATCTACCATATTAGGTCAAAACAGAAGCCAATGCGCTTTAGTGCGCTTCTTGTGCAATATTTTTAATTCATCGCCTGAAACTGCTTCCCACCACCTCAGACAAACTTGCAATATTTCACCCTAGTGTTATACAGCTCTAAATACTCTCTCAAGATACATTAAGTTTGGAAAAGAATTGCAATTGTATTGTTCAGTATTTGCAGGGTTTATGTGGATGTGTGTGGTAGTTTGGCTGCAGTCTGCGTGGTATTCTTTGTAGCGATTTGACAAAACTGAGTAGCTTGCCAGGCCAGCTAAGGGGACAGTTAAGAGTCAACCACCTTGGTGTAGGTGTAGGACTGAAGTCACATATAGGCCAGACTGGGTAAGGAAACGGCAGGTTTCTCTCCCTGAATGACATTAGTGAACTAGCTGGATTTTTACGACATTCCAACAACTTCAGTGTCATTTAAAAAAAAAATTGGTACCAGCTTTTTATTTCCAGATATTTTTTTTTTTTAAAACTGAATTAAAATTCTTAAACTGCCATGGTGGGATTTTAACTCACGGTCTCCATCCAGGCCTCTGAATTACTAGTCACGATAATCACTACACTACTGTACCCTTATCAAACAGTCTAAAGTTTGAATTTCCCATTACATTTCCTTGGTGTCACCGCCCGTCTGATTTTGAGCAAGACCGTCCAGTTTTTAAACGGACTGTCCAAAAATGGGAAAGGGTTTGATAGGGTAGACACAAAGATGATGTTTCCACTTGTGGGGGAGACCAAAACTAGTGGCCATAAGATAGTCACATAAGATAGGTAATTCAGGAGAAACTTCTTTACCCAGAGAGTGGTGAGAATGTGGAACTCGCTACCACAGGGAGTGGTTGAGGCGAATAGCATAGAAGCATTTAAGGGGTAGCGAGATAAGTACACGAGGGAGAAAGGAATAGGTTATGCTGATAGGGTGAGATGAAGTGGGGTGGGAGGAGGCTTGTGTGGAGCATAAACATTGGCATTGACCAGTTGGGGCTGAATGGCCTGTTTCTGTGCTGTAAATTCTACGTAATGTCTTAAGATGTAAACCAGAAATCCATTTTTCTATGTTGTTTTGTTTTATGATGTATTTGTTACGAATGATCACATTTATAAATAATTTGCACGACCAGCAAAGCAAACATCAGAACTGAAGCCACAAACAAATGCTTTGCTCCATTTGGATTTGAAAGGTGACAACACCACAGTTCGGATACTAGTCATAGTAGAGAAGGGAAAATAACAAAGAAACACATTTCTGTAGATGCACCCACTCATTTCCCCCTAAACATATGGTTCCCATTAATGTTCAACCCAATTCTTGTAAATACTTAATGAGGACTCACCAGGTCAGCTTTCTTCTTCCTGCAAGAAAAAAACCAGAGAAAACAAAGTCACACATAATTAAATATTCTCTGGGAAAGAGAAGTAAGCATACTCTGCATTCATGTTGTCCTATTAGGGCTTCTTAGCTTCAAATGCTTGGTCGCAGTCAGCACACTTGTAGACCACGTTGGGTAGCTTACGCAAATGGGTCTCCACATAGCAACTTTGTAAGGTTGACACTTGACTATCACCACAGCACTCAAATACAAAAAGGTCCACAATCTTAAAGCAGCCAGTAGCGGGTGTTGGCGACAAGCTCACTGACAGACAGTGAATTTTATTACTATGGTAATCAATATTTACCCTCATGCTTCTGTGACAGTCAAGACTGAGGGTAAGGAGGTAAAAAGAAAAGATTGCTGGTCAAGGGGATAGTTCTTAAAAAGCTACTGCATAATTTTATTATAATGTTAAATCAAATTCATCAACGTAAAAGCAAACTACTAATGGTCTTCTAGAGTTAGTTGTATCTAGAGCCAACAGTAGGAATGTCATAGTCTAATAGTCAATACTAAAGATTACAATTAATGCTATCAATTTACTCCCTAGAAATGAAACTCTGTTTTCAAACCATCACCAGGGTGTCAATGGTTGGAGAGAAAAATCAGGAGAAGGTGAGGTATTGATAGAGGTTGAGATAGAGAAACAAGAAAAGCAAACATTTGGCAGATGGAGTATAATGTGGGAAAGTGAGAGGTTATCCACTTTGGCAGGAAAAATAAAAAAACAAATTATTTAAATGGAGAGATTTTACAAAATGCTACAGGTCAGAGGGACCTGGGGGTCCTTGTGCATGAAACACAAAAAGTTAGCCTGCAGGTACAGCAAGAAATCAAAAAGGCAAATGGCATGTTGGCCTTTATTTCAAGGGGGTTGGAGTATAAAAGCAGGGAAGTCCTGCTACAACTGTACAGGGTATTGGTGGGACCACACCTTGAGTACTGCGTACAGTTTTGGTCTCCTTACTTAAGGAAAGATATACTTGCATTGGAGGCAGTTCAGAGACGATTCACTTGGTTAATTCCAGAGATGAGGGGGTTGACTTATGAGGAAAGGTTGAGCAGGTTGGGCCTATACACATTGGAATTTAGAAGAATGAGAGGTGATCTTACTGAAACATAAGATACTGAGGGGGCTCGACAAGGTAGATGCAGAGAGGATGTTTCCCCTCGTGGGGAAATGTAGAACGCGGGGGCATAGTTTCAGAATAAAGGGTCGCCCTTTTAGAACCGAGATGAGGAGGAATTTCTTCTCTCAGGAGGGTCATAAATCTGTGGAATTCTCTGTCCCAGAGAGCCGTGGAGGCTGGGTCATTAAATACATTTAAGGTGGAGATAGACAGATTGTTGCAAGATCAGGGAGTGAGGGTTATGGGGAGCAGGCAGGGAAGTGGCTTTGAACCCAAGATCAGCCATGATCTTATTGAATGGCGGAGCAGGCTCGAGGGGCCAAGTGGCCTATTCCTGCTCCTATTTCTTATGTTCTTAAAATAGTGATACATGTTTGGCTTTCAAACCCCATGCATCACCACCCTGTGCATCATGTCAGTATTATACCACAATATCATCATTTCACAGGCTTCAGTCAGTGTAGTTTGTATTATAATCTGCTACTAATATGATTTCATTTTACAAACTGTAGCCTATATAATCAAATCGAGTTAGTGAAGTGTCAGAAATAAGTCCAATTTAATCTCTGGGTTTGAAGGTAGAACCGTCATATATTTCTCCTTAATTCACACAATTCTTTTTCTTTAAGTTTTTAATTTTGAGTTTGAATGAAATAGGAAAGCTTAAACTCTCAAACTACTCTGGTACCAGGATTCACGTGAGACACAGGTTTGTGTTTTTGCTTACCTCTCCTTAGTGTGAATCGAGGAGTGCCTGAGGACGTCCTTCTTGTACACACTTGTATAATCGCATTCCTCACATTTGTACGGCTTTGTTCCCACATGATTAAACATGTGCTCCTGTTAGACAAGAAGTGAGGTTATCATAAAAACTAAAAACAGTGCACTAAAGCAAGCTTTCTCCATCAGTTAAAAAAAAATTGCATTTTACCTTTGTTCTCCCTCCCTCCCCATCCTCTCACCAACATGCAGTCCAGCTGTGAATTAATGTTTATAAATTTCTCCCCCTGCTCCCGAAGAAGTGACTCAGGTTGAGGTAAAGCTCCCACTGGCAGCAGCAGCCCTCCACAGTCTTGGTCAAGGGCTCATTCGCCATATGCTAGGCCAGACTTGGTTCCAGTGCTCAGGCTATGTGACCATAGGGGTTACCACAGACAAGCCCAATACTGTCCTTCCCCAATGTCCACAGTCATTCCCTCTCCAGGACACGATCACTGAGCAGTGGTCAGAATTTTAAACTCTGGGCAGATTTCCCTTCCTTAGCTATAGGAAGTTGAGGCCAATTCTAGCATGGCAACTGCATTCCCAGAAAAGATCAACTGCTTCACTACAGTTTGTAGATTTAAATTTTGTAGAAGTCCAGCTGATATTAACACCACTGTCAAAAATGCAAAGTGCAGAGTAAAGTTCCCGCAACTCTGTCCCAACATGTCTTTTTCCCCCGCCCCCCCATTTCCCATTCCAACCCTTCGTAGTCCTGTCTGAGTGATGTAACCAATTATTGTTAAATTACAGGAAGTTTTGCGCTGCAGGCCTATACCCACTAGGAACTAGATTGAGCCTGCCCACATTCACTTTCACATAGGACCCTTGTAACCAGAGAAGGCTTCTACCTATCTGCTGGGCTGAATTTGAACCCAGGTCTCAGAGCTGACAGGCCAGTGTCTACCCCACCATGTGATATATATCCTGCCTTTTCAGCTACAGTCGGTATGCGGATGCAGGAAAAGTGGGATGGGGGGGGGGAAATGGAGAAGAGGAAGCAAGTAATAAAAAGGGAAGTAGGATTCCATGACTGTTCTCTTCCTTTTGTGCAAAAGTGCTATTTCTGACATTTCATATGGGATCCTTGGCTTTATAAATAGAGGCAGAGTACAAAAGCAAGGAAGTTATGCTAAACCTTTATAAATTACTGGTTAGGCCTCAGCTGCAGTACTGTGTCCAATTCTGGGCACCACACTTTAGGTAGGATGTCAAGGGCTTGGAGAGGGTGCAGAGGTGATTTACTAGAATGGAACCAGGGATGAGGGACTTCAGTTATGTGGGATAGATTGGAGAAGCTGGGATTATTTCCCCTAGAGCAGAGAAGGTTAAGGGGAGATTTAATAGAGGTGTACAAAATCATGAGTGGTTTTGATGGAGTAAATAAGGACAAACTGTTTCTACTGGCAGGAGGGTCGGTAACCAGAGGACCCAGATTTAAGGTAATTGGCAAAAGAACTAGAGGGGAGAGGAGGAGAAATGTTTTTACGCAGTGAGAGGTTATGATCTGGAATGCATTACCTGAAAGGGTGGAGGAAGCAGATTCAATAGTAACTTTCAAAAAGGAAGTAGATGTATACTTGAAGGGGAAACGAGTGCAGGGCTATGGGGAAAGAGCAGGGGAGTGGGACTAATTGGATAGCTCTTCCAAAGAGCCGGCACAGACATGATGGGCCGAATGGCCTCCTTCTTTGCTGTATCATTCTATGATAATCATAGAGCAATCAGGGGAATTGCTTTGCATCTGGAAGAGGGAGAGAGCGAGCCCAATGCAGGAGGCAGAAAGTGTAAATTTTATTATTTGTAAAAACCTTTGTTTAAAAAGTTTAACCCTTCCTGCATTTACACCTAGCTTGGAGCTGTCCCATTGTTTTTAAGTTTGCTCAAGTCCAGGATGGGAGTCGATCACATGTTGCAAATCGCCAATCAGTCAGGGTAATTAAAAGAAATCTGGACAAAATTATAATAAAATGTAACTATGATTAAGTGTGACTAAAAAGTGTGACAGAAGTAAATGCTGCACTTATAGGAAGAGCACGCTATGATTCTACATGGCATTTTATCAGTGTTAACATAGGCCAAAAGAGATGCTGCCAACACATGTATATTAAACGTACATTTTAACAAGACGTAAACACACAGTAAACTCATGAGCATAGTAACGGAAGATTATGGAACGTGTATAGTCTTCAAATCAAACACATCAGTGGCCACATTAGCAGGTATCCAGACATTCTCCAATGCCAACCACATGGCTTCTGACTCACTCACCATGTTGTCCAACAGTTCTTCAAGATAGAATGGACACAACTGTGCAGTGCACAAGAGCAGCAGTGCACAGAGCGAACGCAGGCCACATTTTGGTGGCTATGTTTTAACATTTCTTTTGACAGTCTTAATGACATGGTTGCCAAAATGGTAGAAGAGGAAGAACTGAGTCATATCAAGAGCTATTACATTTTTAAAAAAGTGCAGCAAAAGATTTAAATGACGGAATCCCAAATGGAAGATTGGGGAGAAAAGGAGAGAACATGGGCTACATTATAGCCAAACAGTGATTCGTTAAGGCCCGACTGTTAATGCCAACAGATGTTCGCATACTTCAGTTTAAGTTATCGCTGACCTTGAGCGATGACCACCGCTTGCACCGATAGCTGCACTGCAGGCACTTGAAGCGTTCTGGATCATTCCCCTCATGCGAGTCGATGTGAAACCTCAAGTCTTCTTGTGTCAGGAAACGGGAGCCGCAGATCCGACAGTGGTGGGGCCTCATCAGGGGCTTGCTGGATCTGTAGTAATTGTACCTGTGCGCACACACAAGTTTTCATTCAGACTTTAAAATACAAATTTTCTAAATTTTATTCCACAAGTACAAATATTCGCTCATTTTATCAGTCTGAAAAGATTAACGCACCAGTTATCCAGAATTTACACTCAATACAGAATGTGACAAAGATTTTTTGTTAACCGACCTCAGAAATTGGATTTCCTTTTTTTTTCCTCAAGAGAAGGAGGAATTTTTCAGTGGAATTATAAGTTGGGAACTGAATATATTTTAAGTGTATATTTGGGAGAAGGGAGGTAGAGAAAAGAATTTTGTTTTCTAAGTTCCTTACTCAAAAATATCAGGTATCAACAACATTATCGTCAGGTGGTAGATATCTTGAGAAATCCTCAGATTATGGACAGAGGGTGGTGAGAGCCCATATCCGGGTAGCTTTACCCATCTTGGTGGTTTCTGGGGGCCTGCTCTGCTCACTATGAAGGTGAATATGGGGGAGCAGCCAAAAGATGCCCAAGAGTGCCCAGCTAGAGGGGGATCTCCAGCCATAATCTCCACTGAGCAGACAAAACAAAGAAGTTACATTTTAAAAAGCATGTTTAAGTTGAACAACTGTTGGGAAGCAGAATTGCCCCTCCCCAATATGCAGCAGATGTATTGGGTCTCCCAGATGACTTGCATGGTGTGAAACGGAGTCACATAGACAAGTCCCAGGTTTCACCCACTGTCTAGGCTGAATTAGCAGCTTTCAACAGGTTTGTGCTTTTTTTGGAGGAGGGGGTCTGTGTGTCCTTGAATTCAGACATGCCAGCTACAAACCGTGCAGAAATATGGGGTCCACTTAGAGTATTATCTAGCTGCATTCAAATTCATAGCATGGCAGATACTGAATTCAAAATACAAGTACTGATATCATTAAGCCAGCATTAAACTTCATGTTCTATGTTTCAAACGTCGAAGGGCTTCAATAAATTCCATTCGTATTGGTAAGACGCAGTTAAACATGCACACTTATACTTTCAGGAGTCTTAACATTGGGCCGACAACGTCAGGCATCAATTGGTTTACCTGCGCCCCAAGTACCCTCTGTACTTCCTCCTGCCGAACCGCTTGGGTGGGCGACCACGCCTTCTCAAATGTTTGTAAGATGTCTCGTTGGTGTTTGATGATGGGTCTTTGTTCTCAGAATCGGACTGGCTGATCCCAGATTCTGCTACAATCTCATTGGCTGCCGATACATCCCCATTCTCTTGCGCAGTTGAGCTGGCTGCTTCAGAGCTCTGGAGGTCCATCGGGTTGGACTGGGAGGTGACAAGCGCCTCAACCTCTGCTCCTGTTCCACAAAAAGACAAGAGAGGGTTCAGATACTGAAAACACAGTCAAAGAGGTAGATTTTGAGGAGGCCTTTTGAGGGTAGGAAGAGATGTCACAAGAGGCAAGGGTATCCGAGGAGAATCCCAGAATGCAGGGTGCAATGGCTGAAGGCTCTGTCACGAAGTGCCGCTCAGGAAAGGAAAAGGCAGTGCAGACCAGAGTCAGAAAGGCTGGGGTACAAGCTGGGACATAGTATCAGGGGAGTTTACACAGGGGTGTCTAAACAAGGATTTTGTAATCAAGGTATTTCAAGCCAGTAGCAGTCAGTGAGCACACAGGAGTGGGGGAGACTAGGCAAGCTGAACTTACTCCAGGATTAGATGTGGACAGCAGAGTCCTGGATGAGTTGGGGTTTGTGCAAGGAGTTCAGGAGGCCAACATGAAGAGCACTGAGTGGGTGCAAGCAGAGGCTCAGTGGTAGCATTCTTGCCTCGGAGTCAGAAGGTCGTAGGCTCAAGACCCATTCCAAAGACTGGAGCACATAATTTAGGCTGACATTCCAGTGCAGTAGTAAGGCATCGAGTTTCATTTAATTTTAGCTGTGTAGAATACTGCAAGCAGGATTGTACACATGCATTCAGAGATTTCTAACTACAGACTTCTTCATTCAAAAATCTGACAAATTGATTCATCCCTCTTGTGGATGTACTAGATCGCATAGCACTATATGAAAAAGAGCAGGGAATCCTTACTGTGGCCTGGCCAATCGTTATCCCTCAATCAACACCACTAAGATTGTTTAATTGGTCATTTGTATCACTTTTGTTTGTGGGGCCTTGCTGTTTGCAAATTGGCGGTCGTGTATTCCTACATTACCACAGTGACTGCACTTCAAAAAGTATCTCATTGGCTGTGAAGCACTTTGGGATGTCCTGAGGTTGTGAAAGGTGGAACATAAGAAATAGGAGCAGGAGTAGGCCATACGGCCCCTCGAGCCTGCTCCGCCATTCAATGAGATCATGGCTGATCTTCTACCTCAACACCACTTTCCCACCCTATCCCCATATCCCTTGATTCCCTTAATGTCCAAAAATTATCAATCTCATTCTTGAATATACTCAACAACTGAGCAAATTAATAGGTTCGATCTAATAGCCATTACAAGACGTGGTTGCAAAGTGACCAAGGTTGGGACATAAATATTCTAGGATACTTAACTTTTCGAAGAGATAGGTAAAATGGAAAAGGAGGAGGGGTAGCCCTGATAATAAAGGATGGGATAAAGACAGTGGAGAGAAAGGAGCTTAGCTCCGAAAATCAAGAAGTAGAATCAGTTTGGGTGAAGCCAAGAAACAGCAAGGGGCAGAAAACATTGGTGGGAGTTGTTTATAGGCTTAAAAAGAACCATGTAAATACAAGCTGTTGTTGGACAGGCTGCAACAGTCATGGAGTCGAGGACTGTAGTGGAGCAAAAGGAAATCTTATCAGCACGCACATGGAAGTTGACCACATGCTTACAGATAATGCCATCAATTGACAGCATGTAGGCAAGGAATGGGAAGTAACCAAGGATGGAACCTTAGGCCACGGTGAAGGTTATCATGCAAGATAGGACAAAATGCCATTGCAGGAGACATTCTTTCAATGTTGAGACAGTCAAGAATAGAATCATGAAAAGATTGTGATATCGAGTACAGGAGGTGGAAGAGGAAGGAGCAGTGAACCATTTCTAAGGCTGTGAAGAAGTTGAAGAGGAATAATGCACCACAATCACAGTCTCAGAGACATCACTGACTGGCCAGGATGGTCTCAGTGCTGAGGGTGGAACAAAAACCATCTGAATTTAACTGAACCCAAAATGATGGAAGTGGAACTGAGTTTAAATCAAAACATGCATCATCTCCTAAAAAACTAATTCTTAAAACAAAAAACAGATCTTGTTCCCTCATTTATCCAACTTCTGATTTAAAAAAATACTGCTGCAGAGTTAATCATCACCTGCACGGTCTTAAAAAGTAAATACATTTCCTGCTGTAGAATGGAGTCTGCAGACCAGAAGAGGCCAAGTTCAATCCTCAATCTGTGCTGAGTAAATGGCTCTCAGCTAGGACAAGGAGGAGAAATCCCAATAAAAACAGGCAGCACTTGATTACCGGCCAATGACCCCTGCCCAATGTATGAGAGGCAAGGGTTGGTTGTGATGTCTCGTACTGTCGAATTCCCTGTTAGAACTCACTGGCGAGGCTCACAGCTGAAGACTGGCTACTTAGGAAAAGTAAAGGAAGTTTGCTTGGCAACCTTGGAACCGTACCCCAGCAGGAGTCTGCGCCTTCAGGAAAGGTGGAAAAAAACCTAGTAAAGAAAAAAGGGCATTACCTACATTTCTGAAGACCATACAAATCAGGTGTGATCAAGGTACAAATAGAACACCTGGTTGTCTGTATAAAGGGGTAGACACAGCAGACCTCGGACTAAATCCCAATCTCCCAAATAAATTAGATGATTGAGATATAGATGGCACCTAGCCCTGGTCTCCTTTCTTTCTTAGCTGCTCCGTTACATAGACTATAGGGAAAGGCTTCATGTGTCACAGGATGGGTTCACTCAATGCAGTGGGCAGGGGGGGGGGGGGGGTGGGGGGCAGTTCTTTGAAATGTTTGGAAGCAAACGCAAAGCTTCCTGATCCTGGAAAACCACACCAGTGGCTGGACACTGCTGGAAACTGAAACACGAGGCCTGCATCACCCTTCACTGTCCTCTCTGCCCTGTTTGTGAGAGTGTGCAGAGGGAAATAAATGAGCATTGTGCCAAGCGCAAAGGAAGTGATTAGGAGCCAACTCAAGAAAGGTTGTACGGGGGCATATATTACCATCAATCCCAGACATCGCTTCTGTCCGCAAAACCTTGCGAGGTCTCCCAGGACGCCTCCGAGGCCGGTCACTGGTCGAAGTTGTGACGTTGCGATTGTAGGTTGGCTGCCTTCCACGCGTCTCATCTTCTGCTGGGTTATAATCGCTGTCAGCTAATGGGAGAGAGAGAGAGAGAGAGAGAGAGAGAGAGAGAGAGAGAGAGAGAGAGATTATTTTCTGGAATGGAGAACTACCCAGGAGGAGTCAGCAATTTATCTGATTGAAGGAGTAAGGCAGCAAGTTGTTAGTAAAACTGATACGGTGACACTTTTGCTGGTCAAACAATGGGTCACACAAATGTAAAATTTCTCTATACATTCAAGATACACTTTTCAGGACTTTGCTCTAGATAAATGCCACATGACCAGGTTATACTGTCCCAACCAAAGTTAAATCAGTCTCCAAAACTGGTCACAATCTTATCTCCAATGTGGAACGCAACTAACCCAGCTTGTAAGTTCAAGATCAATGCCCGTGTGAACCAGAACCACTCTGCACTAAGTTTATCGTGCCACCAACTCAGACACACCAGTACGATTTGCCAAGTCACTCGCACTACAGTACCACGTCACCCCTTTACTACATGCTGCCCGTCAGTTGTTTCTAAGTGGGAGTTCACAAGATGTAAACCTCCTACTTAATTTAATTGGAAACCAAGAGTTCAGTGTGGAGCGACTCTACTTGCAGCGTCCAATATAACTGCAGCATTTCTACTAATCCGCCTGCATTGATCGATATTATGATTCTCATTTACTGCTCCTGGTCTCAGTACTGTCCACAGTAAACTGGGCAAATCTGTTAATGGATAAAACGACAGATGATCAGTGGGAGATGTTCAAAAAAAGAAATTATGATACAGAACCAGTTTATACCTCGCGGGGGTGGGGGGGGAGGGGGGTGTGGGGGGGCGGGAAGAGCTGTACTTGCCAAAAAACAGCCATGGACGACTAAAGAGGTAAGGGACAGCATAAATTAAAAGAAAAAGCATACAAAAATGCAAAAAATAGCACAGATCCCAGCGAATGGGAAAGATACAAAGAACAGCAAAGGGTCACAAAACAGATAGTAAGAGCTACAAAAAGGGAGTATGAAAAGAAACTTGCAAGGGATATCAAAATCAACATAAAGAATTTTTACAATTAGATTAGGAAAAAGAGGATAGTCAGGAGCAACGTTGGCCCCTTAAAAACTGAAAGCGGTAATATTGCCAATGATAATAAGGAAACGGCAGACATGTTGAATAATTACGTTGCATTAGTATTTACAGTAGAGGAAGAGGATAGCATGCAGAAATCCCAAGGAAACTAATATTAAATCAGGGACAGGGACTCAATAAAATTAACACAAGTAAAATAACAGTAATGAAGAAAATAATGCCACTAAAGAGTGACAAATCCCCAAGGCCAGATGGTTTCCATCCCAGGGTTATAAAGGAAGTAGCTGAGCACATTGCAGATGCCCTAACTATAATCTTCCAAAGTTCTCTAGATTCAGGAACTGTTCCTTTAGATTGGAAAGTTGCGCATGTCACTCCGCTATTTAACAATGGCGAGAGAGGGAAACCAAGGAATTACAGGAAACTTTCGTTTATCCGGCACCCAAATATCCGGAATTCTCGCTTAACCGGCAAAAATCATCCTCCGAAAACTCCTCTCAAATAACCGGCAATGTTGCCGAGCCACAGTCGAGTCTCCGCGAACGCCGAGTGCTCCGAAAACTCCTCTCAAATAACCGGCAATGTTGCCAATCCCGAGTCCGAGTCCGAGTCCGCGAACGCCGATTTAGTCAGTAGGGGTACTTTTCAAAAGTGCCACTACTCGGCCACCTGGCGCTGTCGGAAGTCCGAAACACTGCAGAAGCAGGATTTGATTCTCCCGCGCTGCCTGGAGTCTCTTTGTTAAAGATAGCCTCGGTAGATATAACTCTCCGTTATCCGGTACTTTCGATAAACCGGCACCACGCCGGTCCCGTCGATGCCGGATAAACGAAAGTTTCCTGTGAAAGGTAGGTCATGCCTGACAAACCTGATTGAATGTTTTGAGGAGGTGACTAAAGTAGTGGACAGGGGAATGTCTATGGATGTTATTTATACGGACTTCCAGAAGGCATTTGATAAAGTCCCACATAAGAGACTGTTATCTAAGGTAGAAGTCCACGGAATTGAGAGCAAATTATTGACCTGGTTAGGAAATTGGCTGAGCGGCAGGAGACAGACAGTAGGGCTAATGGGCAGGTACTCAAATTGGCAGGATGTGACTAGTGGTGTCCCGCAGGGATTGGTGTTGGGGCCTCAACTATTCACAGTATTTATTAACGACTTAGATGATGGCATAGAAAGTCATATGTCCAAGTTTGCCAATGACACAAAAGATAGGCGGTATTGCAGGCTGTGTAGATGAAAGCATAACATTACAACGGAATAGCGACAGATTTAAGTGAATGGGCAAAACTGTAGCAAATGGATTTCAAC
Organism: Squalus acanthias; assembly: GCA_030390025.1. Lineage (NCBI taxonomy): Eukaryota > Metazoa > Chordata > Chondrichthyes > Squaliformes > Squalidae > Squalus > Squalus acanthias. The sequence continues at coordinate 47,528,136 of CM059435.1, forward strand.
GTAGGCAAATGTGAGGTAATCTACTTTGGACCTAAAAAGGATAGAACAGGGTACTTTTAAAATGGTGAAAAGCTAAAAACAGTGGATGTCCAAAGAGTCTTAGGGGTCCAGGTACATAGATCATTAAAATGTCATGAACAGGTACCGAAAATAATCAAAAAGGCGAATGGAATGCAGGCCTTTATATCTAGAGGACTAGAATACAAGGGAGTAGAAGTTATGCTGCAGCTATACAAAACCCTGGTTAGACCACACCTGGAGTACTGTGAGCAGTTCTGGGCACCACACCGTATGAAGGATATTTTGGCCTTGGAGGGAGTGCAGCGTAAGTTTACTCCCCCCATTCAAGTGGCCGGGGGGGGGGAAGTAAAAAGGAATATGGCAGAAGTAGGTGACAGTATAGTCAGGGAGATAGATACAGTTCTCTGCAGCCATGACAGGGAGTACCGAAGGTTGTGTTGTCTGCCTGGTGCCAGAGTTAAGGATATCTCCTCGCGGCTGGAGAAGAACTTGGAGTGGGAGCGGGAAGGATCCAGTTGTCGTGGTCCACGTAGGAACCAACGACATAGGTAGAACTAGGAATGAGGTTCTGCTGAGGGAGTTTGAGGAGCTAGGAACCAAATTAAAAAGCAGAACCTCAAAAGGTAATAATCTCTGGATTGTTACCTGAGCCACGTGCAAATTGGCATAGGGACAAACAGATTAGAGGTTTAAATGCATGGCTCAAAGAGTGGTGTGGGAGGAAGGGGTTTCCGTTCATGGGATACAGGCACCAGTACTGGGGAAAGAGGGAGCTGTTCCGATGGGACTGGCTCCATTTAAACCGGGCTGGGACCAGTGTCCTGGCGAATCAAATAACTAGGGCAGTAGACAGGACTTTAAACTAATGAAGTGGGGGGGGGGGGTGTATTTAGGAAAGAGTAAATTTAAAAGCAGCAAGAGAAATGTCAAGACTCTAGAGCAGAGTAGAGCTTTGGGTAAAAATAAGCAGAGTAAGTCAGGAAGGGACAGAGAGAGTAACAAAGGTAATAGGGCATCAGTGACTAAGGTGACATCAGGGAAAAATAGAAAGAAGTCAAAGCTAAAGGCACTATATCTGAATGCTCGAAGCATTTGCAACAAAATAGATAAATTAATAGCACAGATAGAAACCAATACGTTTGATCCAATAGCCAGTATGGAGACGTGGTTGTAAAGTGGCCAAGGTTGGGAACTAAATATTGCATGATACTTAACTTTTAGAAGAGATAGGCAAAATGGAAAAGGAGGCGAGGTAGCCCTGATAATAAAAGGTTGGGATAAAGACAGTAGAGAGAAAGGGGCGCCCCCTGCCTTACCGCCTGGCGCTTCCAACGACCAGAAGACTGGAACGCTATCAATCGCTGTGGGGCTGGGGGGGGCGCTATTTAAAGGGGGCCTCTTCCTGTCTTTTATTGTTGGTGGCATTTTTGAACTACGCATTCTGAGAGAGAGAGGGAGAGACTTCTGGAGAGATTCAACGTTGTGTGAAGGAGTATTGGGTACTGAGCAGCACTTTGCAGGTTCATTTTGATTTGCCATTCCTTGTATCGATTTAGCAGAGACCGTGGGAGCTGCACTCTGAGCTCTTTGCCTGGTGCTCTCCATTGTTCTTTCCAGCACATTTGATGTGCAAGTCTCTCCAGGCCGAGATTCAAGGCAGCAATGAACAGGATGTGGATGGAAAGCAAGATTAACCATCCCCTTTAAGAACTGGCCCGTGCCATTGTGTGTGTGTTCCATTGCTGACTGACATTACATGAGCTTCGCCAGCGCTCCGAGTTAGCGCCTCACTGCTCGGCCTTTGCGCCTTAAGAGAGGTGTGCAGCGCCTGCTTTAGCGCTCCACTCACCTCCCGGGGCGGTAAAAGTGAAGTTTCCCGTCAGTGCCGATAATTAGCGCCAGGCGCTAATATTTGCGTCCGGACGATATTTGCGCCCCAAATGGGGCGCGACCTAATTTCTACCCCAAAGGATCTTAGCTCCGAAAATCAAGAAGTAGAATCAGTTTGGGTGGAGCCAAGAAACAGCAAGGGGCAGAAAACATTGGTGGGAGTTGTTTATAGGCCCCCAAACAGTAGTTGTAATGTAGGGCAGAGTATAAATCAGGAAATTAGAGGCACATGTAACAAGGCTAATACAGTAATCATGGGGGACTTTAATCTACATATAGACTGGGCAAACCAAATTTGCAGTAAGTGTGGAGGACAAATTCATGGAATGTATACAAGATAGTTTTCTAGATCAGTATGTTGAGGAACCAACTAGGGAATAGGCTTTTTTAGATCTAGTATAGTGCGATGAGAAAGGGTTAACTAATAACCTTGTAGTAAAGGAGCATCTAGGAAGAGTGATCATAATATGATAGAATTTTATTTTGAGTTTGAAAGTGATTTAGTTAAATCCAAAACTAGGGTCTTAAATCTAAACAAAGCAAACTACATAGGTATGAGGGGCGAGTTGGCTAAGGTAGATTGGGAAACTACATTAAAAGGTATGACGGTAGACAAGCAATGGCTAACATTTAAAGAATTAATACATAATTTACAACAAATATACATTCCTTTAAGGCACAAAAACCCCACAGGAAAAGTGGTCCTACCACGGGCTAACAAGAGAAGTTAAAGATAGTATTAGATCAAAGGAAGAGGCTTATAATATTGCCAAAAAGAGTAGGAAGCCTGAGGATTGGGAGGATTTCAGAATTCAGCAAAGGAGGACCAAGAAATTGATAAAGAAAAGGAAAATAGAATGAGAGTAAACTAGCGAGACATAAAAACAGACTGTAAAAGCTTCTATAGGTATGTATAAAGGAAAAGATTAGCGGAAGTAAACGTGGGTCCCTTACAGGCTGAGACAGGAGAAATTATAATGGGGAATAAGGAAATGGCAGAGAAATTAAACAAATACTTTGGGCTGGATTTTGTCTTGGGGTCGGGTTGGGGTCGTGTCATCTGCATTTCGTGTTCCCCCCCCCAACTCCAGATTAATGTGGATGAATGATGCAATTTTCACTTAATTGGGCAATTGAGTTCCAGCATGTGGGAACCCATGAACTAATTAGTGGTTTCAGTCTGAAAGTCGCCTCTGATGATGTCATCATTGCTGCTGCCTAGTTTCAGAGACTGACTGACTGCCTAGCTTTTTGCTGTGAGTGGACTGGATGCAAATGAGGAGCGAGAGCGCGAATTTTTTTGCATCCAAGTTCTCTAACAGCAAAGGCCATGCAGTCTCTGAAGACATTCAATGCAGCAGCATCAGAGGCGACTTTAACACCTAATCACAATACTTCTACTACTACCTTCATCACATCTCCGTTGTAATAGTGGACCTGCAGCTGATAGTCAGCTATCCACTTGTGCTCCCGCCAGGTTTCACTGGAGTGTTTCACATCAGGCGTACTTCACGTCAGAAAAGGGTTAAACTAGCTAAAACGTTTCAAAATGGCATTACAGAGCCAATTTAGGGCTTGTTAAGGGCTTTAATGGCCTCTCCCGCCTCTTGGAGGCGGGATGGAGTCGGGAACCCCGTGACTGATTTTGTCAAAATTGCGTGAAGGCGGGATGGAGTCGGGACCCCCAACCCCGCAAATTTAACCCCCCACAGGGCTACAAACCAGACTCAATGGGTCATTCAAAATCCAGTCCTTTGTGTCTGTCTTCACAGAAGACACAAAAAAATCCCCGGAAATAGTGGAGGAACTGAAAGAAATTAGTAAAAGAAAAAGTACTGGAGAAATTAATGGGATTGAAAGCTGATAAATCCCCTGAACCTGATGGCCTACATCCTAGGGTTTTAAAAGAGGTGGCTATAGAAATAGTGGATGCATTGGTTGTCCATCTTCCAAAATTCCATATATTCTGGAACGGTTCCCGCAGATTGGAAGGCAGCTAATGTAACCCCAATATTTAAGAAAGGAGGGAGAAAATGGGTAACCACAGACCAGTTAGCCTGACATCAATAGTAGGGAAAATGCTAGAATCTATTATAAAGGACGTGGCAACAGGGCACTTAGAAAATAATTATAAGTTTGGGCAGAGTCAACACGGATTTATAAAAGGGAAATCATGTTTGACAAATCTGTTAGAGCTTTGAGGTTGTAACTAGCAGAATAGATAAGGGGGAACCAGTGGATGTGGTGTTTATATGGATTTTCAGAAGGCATTCGATAAGGTGCCACACAAGAGGTTATTAAACAAAATTAGGGCTCATGGGATTGGGGGTAATATACTAGCATGGATTGAGGATTGGTTAACGGACAGAAAACACAGAGTAGGAATAAACAGGTCATTTTCGGGTCTGCAGGCTGTAACTAGTGGGGTACCACAAGGATCAGTGCTTGGGCCTCAGCTATCCACAATGATTTGGATAAGGGGACCAAATGTAATATATCCAAGTTTGCAGATGATACAAAGCTAGGTAGGAATATAAGTTGTGAGGAGGATCGAAAGAGGCTTCAAGGGGATATAGACAGGCTAAGTGAGTGGGCAAGAACATCGCAAATGGAATATAATGTGGAGAAATGTGAAGTTATCCACTTTAGTAGGAAAAATAGAAAAGTAGAGTCTTTTTTTTAAAAATGGTGAGAGATTGGGAAATGTTGGTGTTCAGAGGGACCTGGGTGTCCTTGTACACGAATCACTGAAAGTTAACATGCAGGTACAGCAAGCAATTAGGAAAGCAAATGGTATGTTGGCCTTTATTACGAGAGGATTTGAGTATAAGAGTAAAGGCGTCTTACTGCAGTTATATAGGGCCCTGGTTAGACCGCACCTGGAGTATTGTGTACAGTTTTGGTCTCCTTACCTAAGGAAGGATATACTTGCCGTAGAGGGAGTGCAACGAAGGTTCACCAGACTGATTCCTGGGATGGGGGGGGGGGGGGGGGGTGGGTTGTCCTATGAGGAGAGATTGAGTAGACTAGGCCTATATTCTCTGGAGTTTAGAAGAATGAGAGGTGATCTCATTGAAACATACAAAATTCTTACAGGGCTTGACAGAGTAGATGCAGGGAGGATGTTTCCCCTGGCTGGGGAGTCTAAAACCAGGGGTCACAGTCTCAGAATAAGGGATCGGCCATTTCGGACTGAGATGAGGAGAAATTTCTTTACACATAGAGTGGTGAACCTTTGGAATTCTCTACCCCAGAGGGCTGTGGAGGCTCAGTCGTTGAGTATATTCAAGACAGACATTGATAGATTTTTGAATATTAAGGGAATCAAGGGATATGGGGATAGTGCAGGAAAGTGGAGATGAGGTAGATCAGCCATGATCTTATTGAATGGCGGAGCAGGCTCGAGGGGCTGAATGGCCTACTCCTGCTATTTCTTATGTTCTTACGTTCATTAGAATGATACCCAGACTTCAAGGGTTGTTACGTGGAGAGAGTACACAAATTAGGGTTGTATTCCCTAGAATTTTGAAGGTTAAGGGGTGATCTGATCGAAGTTTTCAAGATATTAAGGGAAGCAGCTAGGGTAGACAGAGAGAATCTATTTCTGCTCGTTGGGAAATTCCAGGACTAGGGTCATAGTCTAAAAATTAGAGCCAGACCTTTCAGGAGTGAAATTAGGAAACACTTCTACACACAAAGGGTGGTAGACGTTTGGAACTCTTGTGCATACGGCAATTGACGCTAAATGAATTGTTCATATTAAATGTGAGATTGATAGATTTTTGTTAACTGAAGGTATGAAGGGACATGGGCCAAAGGTGGGTATATGGAGTTAGGTCGCAGATCAGCCATGATCTCATTGAATGGCGGAACAGGCTCGAGGGGCTCAATGGCCTACTCTTGTTCCTATGTTTTGGCTGCTGAATGTTGCTGCATCTCCTGTTCTCTTTTCTGAGGCAAGCGCACTTAATGAACAAGTCTGCTCCTGAACTTTTCGAATGGTGCATTACCCTCTCGGTCGTCAATGGCTCCAGCATCCACAATATCATCCTCCTCTTCCTCTTGCTCCAGCTCCTGGGCCTTATTTTCCTCCGGTCTTGGCGACACATTCTGCTTCCTCGGCCGTCCCCTCCCTCTCTTTTTACACAGAAAACCTCCTAGGAAATGGCATGGAAGTTCAGATCATGGTTTTGCTTTAATTCAACGCAACAAATTTCATTCGATTTAGCGGTAGAGAATACCGTAAGCTGTACAGAATACCATAAGCGGTAGAGAATACTGTAAGCAGTTACTCTCTACAACAAAAACACATGCATTCAGAGATTTCAAAATACAGACCCTTTCATTCAAAGATCTGACAAATTGATTCTTCCCTCTTGTAATTGTGTGAAGAAGAATATTATGAAGTAAAATGAAAGAATCCATAACAAAAGGAATACACAAGTTTGTATTAAAAAATTATTTGTAGTTGTTACATTTTTGACTTTCCTGTTGCAACAATATCCCATGTCATCAAAGAGTTCTATTAAAGAGTCATAGTTGCAGACTCATTTTTCGTCAAGTCAACTGACATTCTCAGCAATACTCCAGCACATGACAGCAGAGTGGTGGGACCTGGGATCGCACTCACATGTTGAGTGCCTGATTTCAACTTAGTTATACTGGGAAGCTGCTGCCTGGAGGGCAACAAATGTAATACAGAAAGTGGAAAAAAGAAATCAACTAATGCTGATTGCTTTAGTGAAATAGTTTTGATGGAGCCCTTTCAGTTGCTCTGTGACCGTGGTGAACTTTCCCTCCTCAACCTGTCTGTAGCCTTTGACATGGTTGGCCACACCATCCTCCTCCATGGGACTGCCCTCACCTGGTTCCATTCCTCGTAGCCAAAGAATCACCTGCAATGGCTTCTCTTCCCGCTCCCGCACCGTTACCTCGAGTCCCCCAAGGATCTATCCTAGGCCCCCTCCTATTTCTCATCTATATGCTGCGCTTTGGCGACATCATCCGAAAACACAACATCAGGTTCCACATATATGCTGATGACACGCAGTTCTACCTCACTACCAATTCTCTCAACCCCTCCACTGCCTGGGTCAGAAATTTCCTCCAATTAAAAGGGAAGACAATGGTTCAAACTCCGTTCCTCAGCCATCGACTCCAACTCCTTCCCAGGCCACTGTCTGAGGCTGAACTAGACGGTTTGAAACCTTGGCATCCTATTTGACCGAGCTGAGCTTCCAACCCCATATCCTCTCCATCACCAACACTGCCTACTTCCACCTCCGTACTATCACCCGTCTCCATCCCTGCGTCAACTTATCTGCTGCTGAAACCCTCATCCAAACCTTTGTTACACCTCCAGACTCGACTATTCCATTGCGCTCCGAGCCAGCCTCCCACCCTCTAAACTTGAGCTTATTCTAACTCGCAACATATCCCGTTCACCCATCACCTCTGTTCTCACTGACCTACATTGGCTCCCAGTCCGGCAACGCCTCGATTTTAATGTTCTCATCCTGGTGTTCAAATCCCTCCATGACCTTGACCCTCCCGATCTTTGTAACCTCCTCCAAATTATAACCCGCTGAGATCTCTGCAATTCTGGCCTCTTGCGAATCTCCAATTTTCATCGCTCCACCATTGGCCTCCGGCTGCCTAGGCCCTACATTCTGGAATTCCCCTCTCTAAACCTCTCTGCCTCTTTATCCTCCTTTAAGTCTCTCCTTAAAACCTACCTCTTTGACCAAGGTTTTGGTCACCTGTCCTAATATCTCTTCATGTGGCTCGGTGTCAAATTTTGTTTGAAAACGCTCCCGTGAAGCGCCATGGGACGTTTTTACTACGATAAAGGCGCTATATAATTACAAGTTCTTCTTGTTCCTCTAGAGATGCTGGGATAACCCCATCTCTCAACGGACATCGAACAGTATTGAATCCTAGCTCTGATGACTTTCCACAACATGGGGTAGCAAGTCCACAAAGGGCCCCAGGTGATGGGAAGGCGGGCCTACCTCACAGGCAGTATTAGGAATGCGGGTTAGTGGATTGGAATCGGACTGGAGTCCCAGTACCGTTTGAAAGCCCGGATCGACATCCAAAAGCAGCAAGGATGTCAATTTGCCCTCAGCAAATGGAGAGCTGCCTGTTAACATACAGCAGTGTGTGCCCAGACAGCAGTTCTGTCCTGGTTTAATATCGAACGCAGAAGCTCTTTGACAAGCTGCTCTGTGGCTAAAAGTCTGAAATTGATCATTGAAATTAAAATCAGTAACAAAATATTTTGCGAGAAAGGATTTAGTATGAAGCTTTAACCCCTTCGAAATAGAACTGCACCTGGCATAAGCAGAGGTCAGGGAGCAGTGCACGGGGTGGGGAAGGGAAGAGGTTGAGAAGAACACAGATGTAAATGTATAAAGCTTTGTGGAAATAACAAAGGTTTCTAGATTTACAGAGAGTGAATTAACAGGGAGTAAGAAACATGCGTAATGACCATTGGACTGACACTTACTAATGTTGAGATGTCGATCCTTCATGTGATTGATCAGATTGTCCTTTGAGATGCTTTTATATGGACACATCTTACACTTGAACTGCTGCACTACCACCACCTCCATCATGTCCTCCAGGTTGGACAGGTCGTGCTGCTCAAGATGGTCTGCACAGGTGGATGTCGGCCCTTCTGCCAACCCATCTCCCGACATGTTGGAAAGCCTGGAGCTGGACATCTGAGAGGTGGACATTTGAGAATCAATAGGACCACCTAAAGAAAATACATTAGAGAGTCAAAGTCAGGGGCAGCGGAGCACTGAGTACCACCCAAATAATCAGAGTCTGGAGCAAGTGATCGGATTACATTTTCCAAAAGAGCATCTTACAAACTGCCAGCATGCACAGGAGTCAATGTTCAAGATAACATTGTAAACCACAACAGAAAAGCTTAAGCAGTTTAGAACAACAAATTGAACTGTCATTTAATGATTTGCAGGCCTGCAGCAACTTATACATTAGTGCAACTAATAGACTTTAAAAAAAGTTAGAACAAGTGCATACTGTATTGGTTAAAATGTAAATACTGTACCATCCAGTGAAAAATACACAGATTATGTTTGCGGGCAACTGTTGCACCTCCATAACTTCATTAAAAAAAAACCCCTGCAGAGTTATATTCTCACCATCATCAGGGCCTGGCAATACAAGGTACTGAGTGGCTTCAGCTCCTTCATCTCCTGCACTCGTTACAGCGATACAACCTGGGCAAAGCACAAATCAGCATCATCACCAAAAGAACATAGCAGATGGCTTAGTAATTGCAGATATAAAAACCAGAAGATGCTGAAAATACACGCCGCAAAGAGAAAGGTAAATTAGTATCTTGGGTATAATCTTTCAACTCTGATGATGAAGGGTTTCATAGCCAAAACATTAAGCTGTCTTTGTTTTTAATGGAACGTTTCATTAGTTCACCTTTTTTATTAATGGGAAGTACTTAACAAATACGCAACTTATTTTCACCAGCCAGGCCCAATTAACACGCTTTAATTACACCAAGGCCCCGAGGCAGATCAGTAATCAATTTACATGGAAATAGGTCTAACAATTCCCCATATTTATGTGATAAGTACGGTCTCCATTAGGCACATTCCAAGGGCGCTCACTTTGCATGATGTCGGGTCCAATTGTAGACTCTATAATTTTATCGATAGCTGACCCGAGGTCGGAGGATGTAGAAGCGGTCGAGTCCGACACGATCATGGCTCCATCCAGTGCCACACTGGAGTGGACCAGTACTTGGGCAGATTCAGACACCATGATGGACTGTGTAACTGTGGAGACGCTGGACACGATAGTGGACTGCGCAACCGAGGAGGAGTCTGGAAGGTGCGCTATGGTGATGACATCTGTGCTGGAACTCGTTTCAGGAACCACCTCCTGGAATATGGCAGCAAAAGGAAACGCATTTGTTAGAAAGGATTTCGGCAGCTTATAGGTTCAATGTATAGTCAGATAGTTCAGATCGCTAAGCTCATTTTTCCATAAGGAGAAACCAGTTAGCTACACCATTGAAATAGGGGGACAAGAATGCCCAGTTACATCTCATTGCCAACAGACAACAACCTTTTTTACTGCCCCATGATCACCTAAAATAGCTTTGCCCATGGAACAAAAATACCCAAATACAACTTATATTTCAGAATCTGAAGCAGACGTTAAGTCTCATTTACAAAAGGGCAGCAATGTTGATCATCTTGTAATTTCAGTTAACAGTACAATTTAAAGTAGTCAGACTGTTTGTCCGACACCCAGTCTTGGATGAAGGGTAATCTACTCCAGTTAAATACTGGGAAGAATGAAGCCATTATCTTCAGCCCCTGCTACAAAATCCATACCATGGCCACCAATTCCATCCCTCCCCCTGGCCACCTTCTCAGTTTGAACCAGATGGTTTGCAATCTTGGCATTCTATTCGACCCCAGGCTGAGATTATGACTCCATATCCTCTCCATCACGAAGACCACCTACGTAACATCTCTCGTCTCTGCCCCTGCCTCAGCCCATCTGTTGTTTAAACTCTTATCCACATCTTGATCACTTCTAGACATGATTATTCCAATACGCTCCTGGCCAGCCTCTCATCCTCCACCGTCTGCTGCTGGTATGTATGTTATCCTGCACAAAGTCCTGCTCACCAATCACCCCTGTCCTTTTTGACCTACGTTGGCTCCCAGTCCATCATGCCTCAAAATGAATATTCTTATCCTTGTGTTTAAATTCATTCATAGCCTCACCCCTCCCTGTCTCTAATATTCTCCCACCTTACAACCCTGTTCTTCCCCCTTAAACCACTCCTCCTTGAAGACCCTTCTTAAATCCCATCTCTTTAACCAAGCTTTTGGTCACCCCTCCCAGTATCTGCTTCTTTGGCTTGGCGTCTTCTTTTGTCCGATTTCACTTCTGTGAAGGCTTTTTTCAACATTAAAAGGTGCTATGTAAATGCAAGTTGTTACACAACTTAAAATCGGGAGAATCAAATGAATAAATATAGTAATCTATACAAACATAGAAACATAGAAGATAGGAGCAGGAGTAGGCCATTTAGCCCCTCGAGCCTGCTCTGCCATTTAATGAGATCATGGCTGATCATCCAAATTCAGTACCCAGTCCCTGCTTTCTCCCCATATCCCTTCAGCCTTAAGAAATATATCTAACTCCGTCTTGAATATATTTAATGAATTGGCCTCAACTGCCTTCTGTGGTAGAGAATTCCACAGGTTCACCACTCTCTGGGTGAAGAAATTCCTCCTCAGCTCTGTCCTAAATGGCTTACCCCTTATCCTTAGACTGTGACCCCTGGTTCTGGACTCCCCCCGCCATCGGGAACATCCTTCCTGCATCTAGTCTGTCTAGTCCTGTTAGAATTTTGTAAGTATACAAAGTGACTAAACAACCATGTGCCCCTATCTGTAAAGTAGGTAAAAATTACTTTACAAACAAGACCAGTTATTACATCATTACATGATTCACTGAAATTTGAGCCATTTCTATGCTCTCTATATTGTTTTCTTTAATAAAATGAATTAGCACTGGATATTACACAAGTATCTTGTATGTTAAGTAAATGGCTTGGTCCTGGAATTTACATTTTAAGGAGCTAAAAATTAAAATCACCACTTAATAGCTAACTGGGAAGTAAGACAATGTGCTTGCGAATCGCTTGTCTGTGGCCACTTTAAAGAATTGTAAACCAGTCATTCTGAGGGAAAAGTGGTTAATTGGGCTCAACATTAACTGAATGCATTGGGCTCCATCCCAAGAATTTACAGTTGACTTCAATAGATGCCTGGTTGAAGAGTTTGGACAATTTAACATACCCTGACGAGCTCTTGTGTGGGCTTTTTTTAATTGGTCTGATGGATAGTGGTGTGCAAATGGTGCTGGTACATTTTTAATTTTTATCATCTTGCAGGACAGAGACATTTGCCGTCGATGTGCAGCTTTTTACATTGTGCCAGTGTCCGAGTTCCATTTCCGGTGCCATACCATAGATTCTTCCGAGCTCTGGCCCACACCAGAGTCAACGCCCGAACCGTTGTCTGCCTCGGATACCATGCCAAGGGTGGTTACTGTGTCGCTGCTGTCTGCAGATACCGCCTCGGACGTCTCCACTGCCATGCCGCTCTCAGAGGGTTCTTCCTGCCCCAGGGGAGCAGCATCACTGCTGCTCTGCACCGCGTTCTCCTCCAGCTCCATCGTGCCACCCGTCTGTTCTAAGAAAGCCTGCAATTAAAGAGCAACGAAGACGAGGAGGGTCAGACGAGGCTGTTTTATTAGAAAATGTTACTGCTGGCTTCAGGCTTTTCGTTATAAACAAAGCGACACCAGAAGCAAGAGGAATATTTCTTTATGCTCAGGCTGCTGGCAGGTCTGGAGAAATTTCTCGCGGCCCCTTGGATTGACTGGTTTTGCATGTAGTGAAAAAAAAAATTGAAGCAACTAAACAAATCACATCAGGAGCAATTTAAATTATTGAAGTATCAAACTTAGACTAGTAAAATAAGAACGTTTAAACACATTTTAAATCAGAAGTGTAAACACTTCCATTCTGATTACCCGGTTATCCATCTCTCCCTCCACTCTTTCCCAGTCCTGTTTGTTTTTTTCCCCCCTATCAAATCTATCTTTTTGCAGCCTAACTTTACAATCTTTTCCCCTTTGCTCCATAATGACTGGTGGGAGTGACTTTCAAAGTACAGGGCTTGTACAGGCTCGAAAGGCCATTTTCTTTCTCAAAAGTTCATACATTTTCATCACCTCAGGACGTCCCAAAGTGCTTTCCAGCCAATTAAGTACTTTTCTTTTTGGAAGTGCAGTCACTGATATAACGTAGGGGAACGCGGCAGCCAATTTGCACACAGCAAGGTCCCACAAACAGCAATGAGAAATTACCAGATAATCTGTTTTTATTGATGTTGGGGGATAAATATTGGACAGAACTCCCCTGCTTTCGTTCGAAATAGCGCCATGGAGTCTTTTACGTCCACCCGCAATGGCAGGCGCGGGCCTCGGTTTAAGGTTTATCCGAAAGACTGCACCTCCGACAGTGCAGCACTCCCTCAGTACTGCACTGGAGTGTCAGCCTAGATTTTTGTGCTCAAGTCTCGAACCCACAACCTCCTGACTTAGAGGCGAGAGTGCTACCCAACTGAGCCACGACTGACACTTCCTCTGAAGATTAGTATGTTCACATTACAGACAAAAATAGATCAATCTTTGATACATTTACGAGATTAAAAGATAAAAGCCGGAGTGCTGGGAATCAAATAAAGACAGAAAATTCTGGAAACAGATAGCACATCTGTCAGCATTTCAAAGAAAAATATATTTGCCATTGCACAATCAGGCCACAGAGTTGTAATACTGTTTTCTGAGTTGTCATTTCTAGCTGTGATTACGTGTGAAGTCCAATCTCTGGGAATGTGCAGAGTAAGCTATTAACCTCAAGCCATTATCAGATTGTTTTACTAGGTGCAAAAACTGACAACACCTTGCTGCAGGGAAAGAGTAGGATCTTCACAGAAAATGATACTCAGAGCCCCTCCACCCTCCTGTCACCTTTAGTCTTCACAGAATCACAGAATCCCCACAGTGCAGATAGAGGCCATTTCGGCCCATCGAGCCTGCACCGACACATATCCCATCCTATCCCCGTAACCCCACGTATTTAATCCCCCTAACACTAAGGGTCAATTTATCATAGCCAAATCAACCTAACCCGCACATCTTTGGACTGTGGGAGCAAACCGGAGCACCCGGAGGAAACCCACGCAGACACGGGGAGAATGTGCAAACTCCACACAGTCACCCGAGGCCGGATTCGAACCCAGGTCCCTGGCGCTGTGAGGCAACAGTGCTAACCACTATGCCACCGTGTTGTTCTCTTCTATTCCACTTGGTCTTTGCAAGGAGTGTAGAACAGGAACGCTGAGAGCAGCACCTCATACATAACACTCCCACCAGAGACAGTTACCAGGAAGTTACAAACAAAAGCTGCAAGAATTACTGGCTTGATCCTTCATTTTAAAACAATCTAACCGGTTCCTATTTCATGAGTTTGGTTACTGTACTGTATTAGTAGTGCGTGTCCTGGCAAATATTTATCCCTCAACCAACATCACTAAAAAACATATCATCTGGTTATTATCTCATTGCTGTTTGTGGGAGCTTGCTGTGCCGAAATTGGCTGCCACGTTTCCCACATTACAACAGTGACTAAAAGTACTTCATGGGGTGTAAAGCGCTTTGGGACGTCCAGAGGTCACGAAAGGCACTATAGAAATGCAGGTTCTTGCTTTTTTTTTTGCTTCTGAATATTATTTCATCTGTACATAAATCTGAGCAGGTTAGCCTGTATGGATGTTTTCTGCCTCCTGAGGACTTAGGAGAACATCTTGGGCATCCAACGTATTCTCAAGTAAGTGCTTTTTAAACTGCATTTCAAGATTAATTATTGAACCTGGGCCATTCTAATCCAAATCCCAGTAAAGACTAAATGCAGGCTTTTGTTCATAGAGGTTTATGGAAACTGTAGTCCAACCACGAATGAGAGAAAAATATTATGAAAAGGCTGCGCTGAAATAGATGGGTCCCACCTAAAATAGTCAGTCAGTCTTTCTCTACAATCTTAACATTAGAGCTAGGCTGTTTGAGTGAAATCAGGAAGCACTTTTTCCACACAAAGGATAGTGGAATTTTGGAACCCGTTCCCCAAAAAGCTGTGGATGCTGGGTCAATTAAAATTTTCAGGACTGGGATCGATGGATTTTTGTTAGGCAAGAGTATCAAGGGATATGGAATAAAGGCGGGTAAATGGAGTCGAGTTACAGATCAGCCATGATCTGATTGAATGGCAGAACAGGCTGGAGGGGCTGAATAGCCGACTCCTTATCCCATGCTCGTCCAGATGTTGACCGGCTTGCTGCACATTGCGAGCACTTTCTGCTTTTATTTGTGATGAGTCAGTTTCTCTACTGGTTTTCTGATTCAGAAATATGTTCTGGCACATTTTGAAAGTTTTTTATTTTAAGGGCATTGTAAATCGAAACCACACTCTCAGACTTAATGGTCAAGTGACAATGCCACAGGTCACGGGGAGGGCAAAGAGATGGAGATAAACAGACAGCTGGAGGAGCAGACACACATAATGGAGAGGGACAGACTGACCTCCAGGAACCAAGTACAAAATCTGATGTTTGCAGAGAGCTCTTAGAATATTACACAAAGAGTGATGCCAGGCCTCGTCTCTCCCCATGCCCTCGCCGAGTTCATCCTGTCCATGAGCCACAACTCCTTTGTAAATGAAAATTTGGCCTCAGACAGCATCCAGTGCTCATTTAATTCAGTATACAAGCAGGATTGGAGAAGACACTGTTGTCATAGGGGTTTATGATAGGGTTAGGTAGAAGTATATAAATTCCCCAGTAACCGCTGTTCATGCCTAAACAGTATGAGCAGGCTATTCAACTGTGGAATGCAACACAGCCAAGCCCACCATCCACAATGTGTGAATGTTACAGCATGGGCTACTGAATAGAAATCAGGAGCAGGAACCCTGGTTAATCTCTGCCTATAGCCCTGGGATGCAGTAGCTGACTCAGCACAGAGCAGAGGTTGAACCTGGGACTTCCCTGCTCTGTATGGCATAGTTCAAGATGTGGCAATGTATTTGCCAAATAAAGCAGCAGGGACCTCTCTATCTTTTTTTTTAATTAAAGATATTTCTAAGCAAAAAGGTAAACACGATGTGATGGCTGGCTTTCCCAACCATAGCTGTTAGTTTTATAGCACTGCCAAGGAAACATGAACATACATCATATAAATCGGAAACAGAACACAGGCCAATTGAAATGCAATGTGTACTGATTTTTTTTTTAAATTCTCAATCTTTTCCTTGGATGACACGCTTCTTTTAAGATTAGTTCATTCACATTAGGACCCACTCTGGAATTTCTTCCTGACCCTCTATCTCCCTCGGACTTCAAGGTCCTCCACTTTTCTGACCAACCCTTTGGTTAACCCTCCTAATTTCTCCACCCATGGCTCGGCACCCATTGCACTCCCCGTGCCTCTGAAGCGCCGTGGGGTGTTTTCCTACCCGAACGCCGCTGTATAACTGCAAGCTGCTGCAGGAATAAAATCAAATCGGGATTCAAAGTGAAAGCTGCAGGAGTGGGGAAGGGAAAGCCATGGTTCAGCTGCAGATAGTTACAGGGGGCGTTGGCAGCCCGAGTCCAGGCTCAGCATACAACGCCACAGGTGCAAGAGTTAGGCTGTGTGGGGGGAAAGGGAATGTACAAAGAGGGAACTTGCCCTAATATCCCCATTGGAAAAGGCTCAACGTTTAGAGGGAAAGCAAATATTTGAGCTGTGCCCGATTCCTATTTTTTTGAAGCTAAAAATCATGTCTCAGTGAGACATACAGCAGTTTCCACATGTAGATGCTTCTACAGTACGATTCGTCAGACACCCTGCATCCAATGAAATACTCACCCCCCGCCCCCTACACTAATCAGGTTATTAGATACACTGTATATCTCAGGTCCCTCTCAGACTCAACTTCCCACAGCGTTGTGCTCAAAGTAAACGCTCAAACTCATTTATACTGCAGAGCACTTTGTGGTTCAATACAATCCAATGCCTATTGGACCAAATTTGCCCGGTTTATGCGACACAATTGCTGTAAACATGACCGTGCCATTCTGCCCATCTGATACCACAATAAAATGGCAGACACAGTGGGACCAAACATTTACTGTTTCTCTTTGCCTGTCTTGTCGCCAGAGGCATTGAACGAAAATCACAAAGCACGCCTGTTAATATAAATGCAACATTCGACCAACTGGAGAAGGGGGTTCGTTGCTCACGGTGTAGGTCCTCTGTCTGTGTTGTCCACACTGCTGCTGGACAGAACTGTCATTTTGGTGTTAAAAATGTGATCTATTCTGATGTAAGTGACTCTCAAAAATAAACACAGCTCCATAAAAGGAACTGTTATTTGCCTCTATTGATCATAGAATCACAATCTTCCAGCACAGAAGCCAATTTGGCCCATTGTGCCAGCTCTTTGAACGAGCTATCCAATTAGCCCCACTCCCCTGCTCTTACCCCACAGCCCTGCAATTTCATCCCCTTCAAGTTTTTAAACCAATCCCCTATTGAAAGTTACTATTGAATCTGCTTCTACTACCATAAATAAGATCATAAATTTCACTCAAATATTTAACTTCTTCTTCTCTTCTTAGGCAGTCCCTCGGAACCGAGGATGACTTGCTTCCACACTAAAAATGAGTTCTCAAGTGACTGACGAGTCCAATGCAGGACCTACAGTCTCTGTCACAGGAGGGGCAGACGGTGGTTGAAGGGGCGGGTGGGTGGGGTGCTTGGGTTGACGTGCGCTCCTTGCGCTGTTTGCGCTATTTAACTGCTGCTTAATGTAAACTCAGATCTCCTGCACATGGTGTGGAGCCTCAGGCTGCCGGCCTCATTTCTGCCGGTATTGCTGTATTTGACACAAAACTCTTTCTCCGCCCGCCTGTACTCGTGGCGTTAACATTGCTGGTAATCGAGGGTAGGAAGTACACTACTCGCGTTGCGTTCGATGTATACAGACGTGAGCCCGTGGCCTCTGCTGTCCTTTTGACAGCTAACACTGTCAAACGACCAACCCAAATGTTAAACTTCACGGGCCAGCATCAGCTGGCAAACTGTAATTTTAGTAAATAGTAATTAGCAATGTAGTGACAGGATAGGGTTGCCACCCATCTGTGTTTGAGCAGGCTTCCAGAAGTTTCAAAAATGTAAACGAGTCATCAAAACTTTTTTTTTAAAACATACAGCAGAAATCCATTCAGTATAGCATGTGTGGTCCCAGCACCACCTTGGCAATACAATGCTGCTGGTGGGGGGGTGGGGGGATGAGCTCCTCCCAAAACACTTATATTGCACAAAGCTGTGGTTAGTGGCCGGCTGCCGCAGATGTGCAGTTTACAGGATTTTTACCCAGACTATGACATTCCTGGCGGCCTTTATGCAGTATTCCAGTAAAAGACAAGCTACAGTCAGGGACTCTGTCCGGCTTCAGATTTGGTCTCGGAAAAAGCAGACAGGCCCGAGTCAGGGCTCAGGGCTACAGTCGGCATCTGTTAATCGGATTCAAATTTAACAAAAGTGCTACTGCGCCATTTGAATGAAATTGCTTCGTTCAAAATATTGGAAAATTCAATTGTTTTTTATGGATATAAAAAAAATGAATTATCAGAGTAGGCTGTGCTAGGAAAATCCAATCACAGCTGATACCTTGGTTAAAACTGATGATTTTCTACTCAGCTATACTGTCTGGGAGCCAGAGGCAATAGTAAAATTGGTCTTCGGCAAGAGTTCTGAGCCCATAAATACACACTCTGCGGTGTGCTACCTGCCTGGTAACGCGAGCGCATCTTCAAGCTGCAGCCTGCCATTTCCTACGGAGTACCATTGATCTGTTTGGCTGTTGCCTTCCTGTTTCTATCAGCTGCCTGTCAGTGATCTAGCTGCTACGCATCCCCTCAGTCAGTGCCTCGCTGCTATCTGCTGCCTGTCAGCACTTTAGCTGTTGCCCTTCATTCTTTCTGGGCTCACTTGCCTCTCAGTACTCCGGCTGTAGTCGCTTATCCACTGGTATTTCCCAGTAGTAGAGCGGCAGCAGTCAGAGTACTCAGGTCGCAGCCATCACTGCCCCCCCCCCCCTCTCTTTCTCTCCCCTCCACTTGCAGCCCTGTCAGTGCTCTGCTGTCCCTCTCTCTCCCCATCAAAGCACTCCCTCCTGCCCCTCTCTCTCAGCCTGTGCTTAACTGCCTCCCCTCTCTCCCAGTCAGTGCCCTCCCTGCTGCCCCTCTCTCCCCCCCAGTCAGTGCCCTCCCTGCTGCCCCTCTCTCCCCCCAGTCAGTGCCCTCCCTGCTGCCCCTCTCTCCCCCCAGTCAGTGCCCTCCCTGCTGCCCCTCTCTCCCCCCCAGTCAGTGCCCTCCCTGCTGCCCCTCTCTCCCCCCCCAGTCAGTGCTCTCCCTGCTGCCCCTCTCTCTCCCCCAGTCAGTGCCCTCCCTGCTGCCCCTCTCTCTCCCCCAGTCAGTGCCCTCCCTGCTGCCCCTCTCTCTCCCCCCAGTCAGTGCCCTCCCTGCTGCCCCTCTCTCTCCCCCCAGTCAGTGCCCTCCCTGCTGCCCCTCTCTCTCCCCCAGTCAGTGCCCTCCCTGCTGCCCCTCTCTCTCCCCCCCAGTCAGTGCTCTCCCTGCTGCCCCTCTCTCTCCCCCAGTCAGTGCCCTCCCTGCTGCCCCTCTCTCTCCCCCCAGTCAGTGCCCTCCCTGCTGCCCCTCTCTCCCCCAGTCAGTGCCCTCCCTGCTGCCTCTCACCCCCAGTCAGTGCCCTCCCTGCTGCCCCTCTCTCCCCCCCAGTCAGTGCCCTCCCTGCTGCCCCTCTCTCTCCCCCAGTCAGTGCCCTCCCTGCTGCCCCTCTCTCTCCCCCCCAGTCAGTGCCCTCCCTGCTGCCCCTCTCTCTCCCCCGTCAGTGCCCTCCCTGCTGCCCCTCTCTCCCCCCCAGTCAGTGCCCTCCCTGCTGCCCCTCTCTCTCCCCCCAGTCAGTGCCCTCCCTGCTGCCCCTCTCTCTCCCCCCCAGTCAGTGCCCTCCCTGCTGCCCCTCTCTCTCCCCCAGTCAGTGCCCTCCCTGCTGCCCCTCTCTCTCCCCCAGTCAGTGCCCTCCCTGCTGCCCCTCTCTCTCCCCCCCAGTCAGTGCCCTCCCTGCTGCCCCTCTCTCCCCAGTCAGTGCCCTCCCTGCTACCCCTCTCTCTCCCAGTCAGTGCCCTCCTTGCTGCCCCTCATCCCCAGTCAGTGCCCTCCTTGCTGACCCTCTCCCCCAGTCAGTGCCCTCCCTGCTGCCCCACTCTCCCCCAGTCAGTGCCCTCCCTGCTGACCCTCTCCCAGTCAGTGCCCTCCCTGCTGCCCCTCTACCCCAGTCAGTGCCCTCCCTGCTGACCCTCTCCCAGTCAGTGCCCTCCCTGCTGCCCCTCTCCCCCAGTCAGTGCCCTCCCTGCTGACCCTCTCCCAGTCAGTGCCCTCCCTGCTGACCCTCTCCCAGTCAGTGCCCTCCCTGCTGCCCCTCTCCTCCAGTCAGTGCCCTCCATGACCCTCTCTCCTCCAGTCAGTGCCCTCCCTGACCCTCTCTCCCCCATTCAGTGCCCTCCCTGCTGCCCCTCTCCTCCAGTCAGTGCCCTCCCTGACCCTCTCTCCCCCATTCAGTGCCCTCCCTGCTGCCCCTCTCCCCCAGTCAGTGCCCTCCCTGCTGCCCCCTGCCGTGTGCTGCCCAGCGCTCTGCCTGTTCTTTGGGGCCCAGCCTGTGTCATTTCCACTCAGGCACTGTGCCGAGCTCCTATTGCCGGGCCCTCAGGCCCCGCTCCGTCAGGCCGCCTTGGCCTCGCCTCCCGCGCCTCGCCCGCAGCCCGCCTCCCGAGCGGCCGCCCGTTCCTTACCTGCGCTCCGCGATTGCCGAAAGCGTGAAATTACAGAGCGCCGACACGGCGCCGCTGCCTCCCAGTCGGCCACAAACCTACAGAAATAACAGGGCAATCGTCAAAGACGCCATCTCGCCTCCCAGGCCGCCTCCCCCCATGGGCCTGCTTTTGAATTCATCCGCGCAAGGACCTGCTCTCGCTGCTTTAGCGGCGGGGCGAGCTCAGCAACAAGCGGCAGCGATCCGGAAAAAATATCCACTCAGGGCCGCTTCATTCAATTCGGCTCCGGGGCGAGACTTTAAAGGGTCGTGCGTAATATGAAAGGGGATTCGGCGAACTATTTTTTTTTCGGGCGGACGTGGACTTGTTTAGTCGGCGCGGTAATGCGGTCCAGTGGCCCGCGGTGGAAAAACTTCTTTTGACGTACGCCTGTGGTCTGACGTCATTACCGTCGTGTGCGTCCAACGTCAGATAGACTGGCCAGAGAGAATATTGCAACATTGGTTCCAAAGGGGTTGCAAGGTGTCCAGGGCGAGAGTGGGACCAGCAGTATGTGTCAACTGTGGCTCAGTGGGTAGCACACTCGCCTCTCCCCAGTCAGTGCCCTCCCTACTGAAGGTTGTGGGTTCAAGTCCCACTCCAGGGACCTGCGCACATAAAGCTAGGCTGACACTCCAGTGCAGTGCTGAGGGAGTGCTGCACTGTCGGAGGTGCCGTCTTTTCAGATGAGACGTTAAACTGAGGCCCCGTCTGCTCTCTCAGGTGGACGTAAAAGATTCCATGGCACTATTTCGAAGAAGAGCAGGGAAGTTATCCCCGGTGTCCTGGCCAATATTTATCCCTCGTAACAAAAAACAGATTATCTGGTTATTATCATATTGCTGTTTGTGGGACCTTGCTGTGCGCAAATTGGCTGCCGTGTTTCCCACATTGCAACAGTGACTACACTTCAAAAAGTACTTCATGGGCTGTAAAGCGCTTTGAGACGTCGGTGGTCGTGAAAGGCGCTGTATAATGCAAGTCTTTATGTGTGAAATGCAAACTGGCCAGTTACAAGCGTTTTTTTTGCTGTAATAATGGCCCAGAATTTGTTGGAATCTCACGGTGTACCCCGTTTGTTAGATTTTTTCCCCTTTCCCCCCCCTTTCAGCTCGAAAGCTTTTTGCATGCCAAATTGCTGGAAGTGCGAGCCGATAACGGTGCAGCGAGGGCAACGAGGCATCTGGGGCCTTGGTGAACGACGGGACCAATAGCCTGTCTCACTAACCAATGAGATTTAAAGTTAGAGAAAGAAACAGCAACGAGGGAGAAGGAAATAGGGTGAACTGGAGTCAAATTAGGTACAGAAAGAGAAATAAAGAGAGGGAAAGAAAGATTGGATTAAGAGAGAGCGAGAAAAAAGAGACTGAAAGGAAAAGTAAGAAAAAATTAAAATATTTACTGCCTGCAGGAATTAAATGCCACTGTTTCAATCATTCTCTTTCTGAGCCGGAGAAGTTGAGTGGCATTGCAGGAACATAAATCCTGTCATTAAAAAGGTCCTTATGTCGTTAAGTACCAGTCCTAATTTTCTGTAGCAAGTTTAAGTTGCTTTCAACAGCACAAATGCAGCAATTTCTTGAAACTCATTGAAAGGTTGAAAGCGAGATCTTATTTTTGCGAGGCTAATGGTGGAGCGGCGCAAATTATCCAGCAATTTGTGACAATTCGCAACACATGCCGTATCTCTTCCTCGTCACAAATTCCTGTGTTATTTACACACTATTATTTTCCCAGCAAAATCCCAGCCAATGAGTTTTTCCATTTCTGTCCCTTATGGCATGGATACACTAGTCATTTCGATTGACAATTTCCATCAACAACAAAGCCAATCTGAAAACCAAATATGTGATCTAAGCCCCTTATCTCCTACCCACTGCCTAGTTTGGTACTTGACTAAAGCTGTTTGCCCAATTTGTAACAGCAAACAGGAATTGAAAGTGGTAGCATGCTCACATCTGAGTCAGAAAGCTGTGTCCCACTCCAGAGACTGTAAGAATAAGCCATTTGCTGTAACTTCTGTTATAACTTGACCAAACTTAAAAGTTGACCACGTTTTATGTACCAGCATGCTTCGCGAGGCCAAGAGACTAGTTGCTGAGAGAACTTCTGCGAAAATAAAACTGCTGCGATTGTATGCTGTGAAGTCCTTCATAGATAAGTAACAGACCTTGAGAGTTCTGTAGAAACAAGCTATTGAACCGTGGAATCATTGCAAAAACAGGAACATCTTCAGACATTGGGATGGTAACCGGCCTTGAGGCCCACTGACTGACTGACTACTGATAAGAAGCAGAGACAAACAACCGCTGGCCATCATTAATACAATTTGGGACATGAATGCTGTGGGCGGGTTGCCAAGTTTTAGGGTATAAAAAATGCTGCTAAAAGACACTCGGGGCTGCTGCAGTAAGTTGGGCAACTTGGTCAGTTGCCAGTTAAAGAAGTACCACTAATCACCGCCGAACCGAACCGACCACTCGTGGGTGTTAGTACGTATGTGTTTGCTTATGATCGCTTGAGCTTAAAGTAAATGAGTAGATCCGTGCGTGCTTACTTGTAAAAAGTGAATGAACGAGTGCGGGTTGTAGCTTTTACTATATGTAACTGTTTTGTGTGTGCTTACTTGTAATCTCTTGCTGATTTTTAAGTAAAAGAATAGTTTTCCCTGAAATCTTTTTCTCGAGTTGTTTGTTCCACTGGGTCTGAACTCTATAAACTGTTGGACAGGGTAAAGGTAATTTGCACGTCCTACAGATTTTGGCGCCCGAACAGGGACCCGTTCGGATCAAACAATGGCAAAGATGATGGCTGAGTTGGTCACAAAGTATGTGACAGGGGAGTTACCCCTCAAGGAGGGATGGATACGGGTCATTGTCGATGGTGATGACTCAGTTTATGAGGCTGAACAGTGGACACATGGGTCCACATGTCGGCTGGGGATAGTGAAAGCCATCTGGTTGTTAGCCTATCAAAGGCTTTTTAAAAACGATGAAAGGGTAAAGGTCAACTTAAGTAAAGAAGCAGAGGATAGAGAAGCGGTGGTAAACCGACTTTTAAAGGAATTTGAGGAAGAAAGGGAAACTAGGAAAAGGCTCGCGGAGAAGTTTGAAAAGGCAGAGGAGAGTCAGTGTATAAATAATCAGGATCAGTGCGATGCCTTGTCAAAAGAACTATCCAAACAGAGACATCGGGCCGAGCAGGCAGAAAATGTCAATGAGGACCTGAAGGTTGCGTTTAGGGTCACCCAGAAACAGGCTCTAGAGGAACAGAGTGCTCATGGGGACCACACTGAATGTAATAAGCAGATTAAGGAAAGAGAGAAGAAGCATAAAGAACAGGAGAGACAGTGGGAGATAAAGAGGGAAAAAGGTTTAAGTTGCAGGCTAACCTACTGAAAACTCAGCAAAGGAAGGGAAAAAAACAGGGACTTGGGGAGCCTGGAAAAGCTGCTGAGATGACGATTTAAAAGAAAGAAAAGGACACAAACAATATGTAGGATATCCACACTACTTGATTAAGCAAGGTGTAACCTGGAAGGCCCTAATCTGGACTGTTGTACTAAAAATAAAGGATCATGGATGTATAGGTGTGACAGTCTCAATCCAGGGATACCAGCATGTGGGTTCACCATAGATGAAGAGTCACCTATTGCACTATCCAAGTACAAACATGGGGCAATAATCACATCCAGGCTAGTTATCTAAGACAGGGAGCTACCCACGGACTAGACACCTGTCAGGTCAGGTGGCCAACCTTCTGCTTACGACCTCTTGAAATGACTAGGGTGGGAAACGCCCATTTGATTCCTGTGAGAACTCACAATATAACTCAAATACAGGTGAGTATTACGATGCAGCAGGAGGCTCTAGAGGCAGTGGTAAAATTTGGACATCCAATTCCACCCGTATCTCTCAGTTTGAAGTCTATCATTGAAGGAAGTAGTACCTCCCAGAAACACTTGGTTAAAATGCAGCAAGACAATGCCCAAATTGAGAAAGCAATAAGCAAGTTAGGGGCCCACAGGTGGTGGGAAGTAGCTTATAATGCCAGCCAGCATCCCTGGGCAAGAATGGTATCAGCAGCCCTAGTAACGGCTCAGTACCTGGTCCTAATAGTTCTAATTATAATGTCATGTTATTTGAGATGCTTAAAAGTCGATTGAACCATCGGATCAGTCATCTTGAGTTGGCTCGGTTGTTAGAGGATCGACAAGGGACTGCTGGGAACTAGGAGTGCCTAAAGTATGCGAACGAAACTGTAACGCGAATAAAGTTAACGTGTATTTTACTGGAACTATGTAGGTGTCGTTTTCCCGGAAGCTTGTATTAAACTTTGAGATAAAATGTCTTCAGCTAGTTAGATTAGATGAGGCATAACATTCCACATCGGGGCACATAGTATGCTTTGCCCTGCCAGGCTAGCTGTGTGTTATTAGTAAGTTAGGGTTTTGATTTTAGATTTGTATGCCAGAGCAATAAATCAGTGTTTTACGAAGGACCAAAATGCCTTTAGCGAGGCTGTGCGAAATGATGTATGTGTAATGTATGGATCTCGGTTAGTAGAACAAGCCCGAGAAAACCTGCAGCGCATTGCTGCGGGTATGCTCCCTTCGTGGGTGACTGATCGACATTTAAGGGCAATGTCCACTTACCAACTTACCATGACAATGTGTCAAGTCAGGGGGTTGGTGCAGGTGTACCCAGTGGAACACGAGTGTCAGTGGCTGGGAATACCGGTATGATAACAACCTGGCCTGTCCTATTGCGACGGGAACCTTTTGTTTTACCCCAGTCCAACCTGTGAGACTTGGGGCGCAGGTGTTATTAAGCATTTATTCGCATAGGCAGTAGAAATCGCTGTGAAACAGCAATTACACCAGTATGTGACTCGGTTCGGCGATGACATTCCATCTCTGCCAGAACGATTGGTAGAGTTAATGAGATGCGCCAGTCAGTCTGAAAAGCACTATTATACCTTGGCCCAGAAAAACAGTGAACTTAAAAAAAAAAAATTATTTGTTTATGGGGATGTGGGCGTCACTGGCAAGGCCAGCATTTATTGCACATCCCTAATTGCCCTCGAGAAGGTGGTGGTGAGCCGCCTTCTTGAACCGCTGCAGTCGGTGTGGTGAAGGTACTCCCACAGTGCTGTTAGGTGGGGAGTTCCAGGATTTTGACCCAGCGACAATGAAGGATCGATGGTATACTTCTAAGTCAGGATGGTGTGTGACTTGGAGGAGAACTTGGAGGTGGTGGTGTTCCCATGCACCTGCTGCCCTTGTCCTTCTAGGTGGAAGAGGTTGCTGGTTTGGGAGGTGCTGTCGAAGAAGCCTTGGTGAGTTGCTGCAGTGCATCTTGTAGATGGTACACACTGCAGCCACGGTATGCCGGTGGTGGAGGGAGTGAATGTTTAAGGTGGTGGATGGGGTGTCAATCAAGTGGGCTGCTTTGTCCTGGATGGTGTCAAGCTTCTTGAGTGTTGTTGGAGCTGCACTCATCCAGGCAAGTGGAGAGTATTCCATCACACTCCTTACTTGTGCCTTGTAGAAGATAGAAAGGCTTTGGGGAGTCAGGAGGTGAGACACTCACCTCAGAATACCCAGCCTCTGACCTGCTCTTGTTGCCACAGTATTTATGTGGCTGGTCCAGTTAAGTTTCTGGTCAATGGTGACCCCCCAGGATGTTGATGGTGGGGGATTCGGCAATGGTAATGCCATTGAATGTAAAGGGGCGGTGGTTAGACTCTCGCTTGTTGGAGATAGTCATTGCCTGGCACTTCTGTGGCGCGAATGTTACCTGCCACTTAGCAGCCCAAGGCTGAACGTCGTCCAGGTCTTGTTGCATACGGGTATGGACTGCTTCATTATCTGAGGAGTTGTGAATGGCACTGAACACTGCAGTCATCAGCGAACATCCCCATTTCTGACCTTATGTTGGAGGGAAGGTCATTGATGAAGCAGCCGAAGATGGTTGGGCCTAGGACACTGCCCTGAGGAACGCCTGCAGCGATGTCCTGGGGCTGTGATGATTGACCATCAATCACTACAACCAACTTCCTTTGTGCTAGGTATGACTCCAGCCAATGGAGAGTTTTCCCCCCGATTCCCATTGACTTCAGTTTTACTAGGGCTCCTTGATGCCACACTCGGTCAAATGCTGCCTTGATGTAAAGGGCAGTCACTCTCACTTCTCCTCTGGAATTCAGCTCCTTTGTCCATGTTTGGACCAAGGCTGAAATGAGGTCAGAGGCGAGTAGTCTTGGCGGAACCCAAACTGTGCATCAGTGAGCAGGTTATTGGTGAGTAAGTGCTGCTTGATAGCACTGTCGACCACACCTTCCATCACATTACTGGTGATTGAGAGTAGACTGATGGGGTGGTAACTGGCCAGGTTGGATTTGTCCTGCTTTTTGTGGACAGGACATACCTGGGCAGTTTTCCACATTGTCGGATAGATGCCAGTGTTGTAGCTGTACTGGAACAGCTTGGCTAGAGGCGCGGCTAGTTCTGGAGCACAAGTCTTCAGCACGATAGCTGGGATGTTGTCAGGGCCCATAGCCTTTGCTGTATCCAGTGCACTCAGCCGTTTCTTGATATCACGTGGAGTGAATCGAATTGGCTGAAGACTGGCTTCTGTGATGGTGGGGACCTCAGGAGGAGGCTGATATGGATCATCCACTTGGCACTTCTGGCTGAAGATGGTTGCAAACGCTTCAGCCTTGTCTTTTGCACTCACGTGCTGGGCTCCACCATCATTGAGGATGGGGATGTTCATGGAGCCTCCTCCTCCTGTAAGTTGTTTAATGATCCACCACCATTCACAACTGGATGTGGCAGGACTGCAGAGCTTTGATCTGATCCGTTGATTGTGGGATCGCTTAGCCCTGTCTATAGCATGCTGATTCCGCTTTTTAGCATGCATGTAGTCCTGTGTTGCAGCTTCCCCAGGTTGGCACCTCATCTTTAGGTACGCCTGGTGCTGCTCCTGGCATGCTCTTCTACACTCCTTATTGAACCAGGGTTGGTCCCCTGGTTTGACGGTAATGATAGAGTGAGGGATATGCCATGAGGTTACAGATTGTGGTGGAATACAATTCTGCTGCTGCTGATGGCCCACAGCACCTCATGGATGCCCAGTTTTGAGCTGCTAGATCTGTTCTGAATCTATCCCATTTAGCACGGTGGTAGTGCCACACAACACGATGGAGGATGTCCTCAGTGTGAAGACGGGACTTCGTCTCCACAATGACTGTGTAGTGGTCACTGCTACCAATGCTGTCATTGACAGATGTATCTGCGACAGGTAGATTGGTGAGGACGAGGTCAAGTAGGTTTTTCCCTCGTGTTGGTTCTCTCACCACCTGTCGCAGGCCCAGACTGGCAGCTATGTCCTTCAGGACTCGGCCAGCTTGGTCAGTAGTGGTGCTACCGAGCCACTCTTGGTGATGGACATTGAAGTCCCCCACCCAGAGTACATTATATGCCCTTGCTACTCTCAGTGCTTCTTCCAAGTGGTGTTCAACATGGCGGAGTACTGATTCATCAGCTGAGGGAGGGCGGTAGGTGGTAATCAGCAGGAGGTTTCCTTGCCCGTTTTTGACCTGAAGCCATGAGACTTCATGGGGTCCAGAGTCAATGTTGAGGACTCCCAGGGCCACTCCTTCCTGACTGTATACCACTGTGCCGCCACCCCTGGTGGGTCTGTCCTGCCAGTGGGACAGGAGATACCCAGGGATGGTGTTGGAGGAGTTTGGGACATTGGTTGAAAGGTATGATTCTGTGAGTATGACTATGTCAGGCTGTTGCTTGACTAGTCTGTGGGACAGCTCTCCCAATTTTGGCACAAGTCCCCAGATGTTGGTGAGGAGGACTTTGCAGGGTTGACTTGGCTGTGTGTGCCGTTGCCGTGTCCCTAGGCCGGTGCCGAGGTCGATGCCGGGTGGTCCGTCCAGTTTCATTTTTAATGGCCCGAAAATTAGACCTAATACGCGAGAGTACGCACTGTGTACTCTCGCGTATTAGGTCCCGAATTGCTGGTTTCCTGCATGCACTGCGCATGCGCGGGAAACCGACACTTCGTGTATGGCGAAGGGGACAGTTCCTAAGTGAACCGCGTGCGCACTACAGGCTGCGCGCACGCAGTGCACTTAGTTTTTTTTTCAGGTTTGAATGCGCAGGTAAGTGGTGAAGATTTTACACATAAAGAAAGCAGGCGTAGGACCCCCTTTTAACAAGGTAAGTAGTTAATTAAGTGTTATTTTAAATTATTTTCAACAGGTTTATCTTTTTTAGAGACTTTAAAGAAAGGTAAGTTTATTTTTATAACTTTTAAAAAGAATTTAAATTTTTTCAAAAATTAAATTTTTTGTTTAAAGTGCTTAATTTATTTAACTATAGTTATTTTATTAATGTGATGGCTTTTTAAAAAAAATTTAATTGAGGTTTAGCTGTTCTTTTGGGGGCTTGTTGTATTCATAGCTTTGACAGCCCTTGCTGTCAAAACTATGAATGAAAGATGGTGTGCTGCCATTGGCTCTAACTGGCCCACGTGATCCCAGTGCTCGCACGAACTAATTGCGCCTCTGGGACACGCAAGCACTGCACGCCGGCAACAGGGAGTGGCCCTCGAACTGAAGTTCGTGTGGGCCCGAAACAAAAAGGTAGGCGCGGAGTGCGATATCGCGGGGAATCCTTACCCCCGCGGCAACCATCGATGTTTAATTTCTGGGCCATTATTTTGTTTTGTAGCGGTTTGTTACAACTGAGTGGCTTGCTAGGCCATTTCAGAGGGCAGTTAAGAGTCAACCACATTGCTGTGGGTCTGGAGTCACATATAGGCCAGACCAGGTAAGGACGGCAGATTTCCTTCCCTAAAGGACATTAGTGAACCAGATGGGTTTTTACGACAATCCAATAGGTTCAGGTTACCATTACTGAAACTAGCTTTTTTTAATTCCAGATTTATTTAATTAACTGAATTTAAATTCTCAGCTGCCGTGGTGGGATTTGAACTCACGTCTCTGGATGATTAGTGCAGGCCTCTGGATTACCAGCCCAGTGACAGTACCACTATGCTACCGTTCCCTAAGGTCGGGGACGATTCATCCTGGTGGGATAGCGGTACGAATATCGAGGTTCATCCTTGGATAAGGAATATCTCCCACATTTTGGTCATTGTTCAGTTAGTGATTGTGTCATATCTATTGATAATAACCTGCCGTGTTAACAGGAGATGAAAGCAGCGAGAGTTAGTTAAGCTGTTGCAGAAGACGCCGAGGGAAGAAGACAACGCCTACAAAGTGTAAGTGTCTGTGGCCCGAATATTTGGGTGCACAGCCACTTGAGGGTGGTCTGTAAGACTAAGCCATTTGCTGTAACTTGACCAAACTTAAAAGTTGATCACATTTTATGTACCAGCATGCTTCGCGAGGCCAAGAGACTGGTTGCTGAGAGAACTTTTGCAAAAATACAACTGCTGTGGTTGTAAGCTGTGAAGGCTGCCACCTGTCCTTCACAGATAAAGAGGAAATAGCAGAGGCCCTGACCATCATTTTTCAATCCTCTCTGGCTTCAGGTGTGGTGCCGGAGGACTGGAGGACTGCTAATGTGGTACCCTTGTTTAAAAAGGGAGAAAAGGATAGACCGAGTAATTACAGGCCGGTCAGCCGAACCTTGGTGGCGGGAATATTATTGGAAAGAATTCTGAAGGACAGGATAAATCTTCATTTAGAAAGACACGGATTAATCAAGGATAGTCAGCACGGATTTGTTAAGGGAAGGTCGTGTCTGACAAACTTGATTCAATTTTTTGAGGAGGTAACAAGGAGGGTAGATGAGGGTAGTGCATTTGATATCGTGTAACATAGAAACATAGAAACATAGAACAGTACAGCACAGTACAGGCCCTTCGGCCCTCGATGTTGTGCCGAGCATTGTCCGAGACCAAGATCAAGCTATCACACTCCCTATCACTCTGGTGTGCTCCATGTGCTTATCCAATAACCGCTTGAAAGTTCCTAAAGTGTCCGACTCCACTATCACAGCAGGCAGTCCATTCCACACCCCAACCACTCTCTGAGTAAAGAATCTACCTCGGACATCCCTTCTATATCTCCCCCCATGCACCTTATAGTTATGCCCCCTTGTAACAGCTGCCTCTACCCGAGGAAATAGTCTCTGAACATCCACTCTATCTATCCCCCTCATCATCTTATAAACCTCTATTAAGTCGCCTCTCATCCTCCTCCGCTCTAAAGAGAAAAGCCCCAACTCCCTCAATCTTTCCTCATAAGACCTCCCCCCCAAACCAGGCAGCATCCTGGTAAATCTCCTTTGCACTCTTTCCAATGCTTCCACGTCCTTCCTATAGTGAGGTGACCAGAACTGCACACAATATTCCAAATGTGGTCTCACCAAGGTCCTGTACAGTTGCAGCATAACCTCACGGTTCTTAAACTCAAACCCTCTGTTAATAAACGCCAACACACCATAGGCCTTCTTTACTGCTCTATCCACTTGAGTGGCAACCTTCAGAGATCTGTGGATATGAACCCCCAGATCCCTCTGCTCCTCCACGTTCCTCAGAACCCTGCCGTTGACCCTGTAATCCTTATTCAAATTTGCTCTACCAAAATGAATCACCTCGCACTTATCAGGGTTAAATTCCATCTGCCATTTTTCGGCCCAGCTCTGCATCCTATCAATGTCTCTTTGCAGCCTACAACAGCCCTCCACCTCATCCACTGCTCCACCAATCTTGGTGTCATCAGCAAATTTACTGATCCACCCTTCAGTCCCCTCCTCCAAGTCATTGATAAAAATCACAAACAGCAGAGGACCCAGCACCGACCCCTGTGGCACACCGCTGGTAACTGGTCTCCAGTCCGAAAATGTTCCATCCACCACCACCCTCTGCCTTCCATGAGATAGCCAGTTACTTATCCAATCGGCCAAATTTCCCTCTATCCCACAACTCCTTACTTTCTTCATGAGCCGACCATGGGGAACCTTATCAAACGCCTTATTAAAATCCATGTATACGACATCAACTGCTCTACCTTCATCTACACACTTAGTTACCTCCTCAAAGAATTCAATCAAATTTGTTAGGCAAGACTTACCCTTCACGAATCCGTGTTGACTATCCCTGATTAAGTTGCCCCTTTCCAAGTGGTCATAAATCCTATCCCTCAGGACCTTTTCCATTATCTTACCAACCACCGAAGTAAGACTAACCGGCCTATAATTACCAGGGTCATTCCTATTTCCTTTCTTGAAGAGAGGAACAACATTCGCCACTCTCCAGTCCTCTGGCACCATTCCCGTGGACAGTGAGGACCCAAAGATCAAAGCCAGAGGCTCTGCAATCTCCTCCCTTGCCTCCCAAAGAATCCTAGGATATATCCCATCTGGCCCAGGGGACTTATCGACCCTCAGGTTCTTCAAAATTGCTAAAACATCTTCCCTCAGAACATCTACCACCTCCAGCCTATCCACCTTTATCACACTCTCATCCTCAAGAACATGGCCCCTCTCCTCGGTGAACACTGACGAAAAGTATTCATTCATCACCTCTCCTATCTCTTCTGACTCCATGCACAAGTTCCCACCCTCACCCTGGTCATTCTTTTATTTCTCACATAAGAGTAAAAGGCCTTGGGGTTTTTCTTGATCCGACCCGCCAAGGACTTCTCATGCCCCCTCCTAGCTCTCCTAAGCTCTTTTTTTTAGCTCATTCCTTGCTACCTTGTACCCCTCAATCGACCCAACTGAACCTTGTTTTCTCATCCTTACATATAAGTGTGTATGGACTTTAGCAAGGCTTTTGATAAGGTTCCACATGGCAGACTGGTCACGAAGTTAAAAGCCCATGGGATCCAGGGCAAAGTGTCAAGTTGGATTCAAAACTGGCTCGGAGACAGGAAGCAGAGGGTAATGGTTGTTTTTGTGACTGGAAAGCTGTTTCCAGTAGGGTTCCGCAGGGCTCAGTACTAGGTCCCTTGCTTTTTGTGCTATATATCAACGATCTTGACTTGAATATAGTGGGTATGATTAAGAAGTTTGCAGATGATACTAAAATTGGCTGTGTGGTTGATACTGAAGAAGGAAGCTGTAGACTGCAGGAAGATATCAATAAATTGGTCAGGTGGGCAGAACAGTGGCAAATGGAATTCAATCCGGAGAAGTGTGAGGTAATGCATTTGGGGAGGGCTAACAAGGAAAGGGAATACACATTAAATGGTAGAACACTGAGTAGTGTAGAGGAACAAAGGGACCTTGGAGTGCATGTCCACAGATCCCTGAAGGTAGCAGGCCAGGTAGATAAGGTGGTTAAGAAGGCATACGGAATGCTTGCCTTTATTAGCCGTGGCATAGAATACAAGAGCAGGGGGGTTATGCTTCAACTGTATAAAACACTAGTTAGGCCTCAGCTAGAGTACTGCGTGCAGTTCTGGTCACCACATTACAGGAGAGATGTGATTGCACTAGAGAGGGTACAGAGGAGATTTACAAGGATGTTGCCGGGAGTAGAGAATTTTAACTATGAGGAAAGACTGGACAGGCTAGGTCTGTTTTCCTTGGAACAGAGGAGGCTGAGGGGAGACCTTATTGAGATGTATAAAATTATGAGGGGCATAGATAAGTGGATAGAAAGGACCTATTTCCCTTAGCAGAGGGGTCAAAAACCAGGGGGCACAGATTTAAAATAATTGGGGGAAGGTTTAGAGGGGATTTGAGGGGAAATTTCTTCACCCAGAGGGTGGTGGGGGTCTGGAACTCACTGCCTGAAAGGGTGGTAGAGGCAGGAACCCTAACCACATTTAAAAAGTACTTGGATGTGTACTTGGGATGCTCTAACCTGCAGGGCTACGGACCAAGAGCTGGGAAGTGGGATTAGGCTGGATAGCTCTTTGTTGGCCGGCGCGGACACGATGGGCCGAAATGGCCTCCTTCCGCGCTGTAACTTTCTATGATTCTATAAGTAACAGAACTTGAGAGTTCTGTAGAAACAAGCTATTGAACCGTGGAATCATTGCAAAAACAGGAACATCTTCAGACATTGGGATTGGCCTTGAGGCCCACTGACTGACTGACTACTGATAAGAAGCAGAGACAAACAACCGCTGGCCACTATTAATACAATTTGGGACATGAATGCTGTGGGCAGGTTGCCAAGTTTTAGGGTATAAAAAATGCTGCTAAAAGACACTCGGAGCTGCTGCAGTAAGTCGGGCAACTTGGTCAGTTGCCAGTTAAAGAAGTACTACTCGTTACCGCCGAACCGAACCGACCACTCGTGGGTGTTAGTACGTATGTGTTTGCTTATGATCGCTTGAGCTTAAAGTAAATGAGTAGATCCGTGCGTGCTTACTTGTAATAAGTGAATGAACGAGTGCGGGTTGTAGCTTTTACTATATGTAACAGTTTTGTGTGTGCTTACTTGTAATCTCTTGCTGATTTTTAAGTAAACGAATAGTTTCCCCTGAAATCGTTGTCTCGAGTTGTTTGTTCCACTGGGTCTGAACTCTGTAAACTGTTGGACGGGGTAAAGGTAATTTGCACGGCCTACAGCACTTGAGCATATAATCCAGGTTGATACTCCAGTGCAGTACTAAGGGAATGTTGCACTGAAGCAGGTGCTGCCTTTCGGATGAGACGTTAAACCGAGGCCCCGACTGTCCTCTTAGATGGACATAAAAGATCCCGTGGCACTATTTCGAAGAAGAGCAGGGGAGTTCTCCCTGGTGTTCGGGCCAATATTTAACCTTGAACCAACATCACTTAAAAAAAAATGAACTGGTCATTATCGCATTGCTGTCTGTGGGACCTTGCTGTGCAAAAATTGGCTGCCACATTTCCTACATTACACCAGTGACTACACTTGAAAAGTATTTCATTGGCTGTAAATTGCTTTGCGATGTCCCGACGTCGTGAAAGGCACTGTATAAATGTAAGTCTTTTCTTTTTCTTCTCCAGGATACCACTAGCAGTGGCATGAACCTGGGTTTATAAAAATCACAATGGGATTACATGAGGTAAACTATCCCTCCTCATCCTTCTTGACTTATCTGCAGCCTTTGACATGGTTGACCAATCCATCCTCCTCCAACGCCTCTCCATCATTGTCCAGCTGGGTGGGACTGCACTCGCCTGGTTCCATTCTTATCTATCTAATCGTAGCCAGAAAATCACCTTCAATGGCTTCTCTTCCCTCTCCCGCATCGTTACCAAGGATCTATCCTTGGCCCCCTCCTATTTCTCATCTATATGCTGCCTCTTGGCAACATCATCCAAAAACACAGCATCAGTTTCCACATGTATGCTGACAACACCCAGCTCTACCTCACTACCACTTCTCTCGACCCCTCCACGGTCTCTAATTTGACACACTGCTTTCCGACATCCAGTCCTGGACGAGCAGAAATTTTCTCCAATTAAATATTGGGAAGACCGAAGCCATTGTCTTTGGGCCTCACCACAAACTCCGTTCCCTAGCCACCGACTCCATCCCTCTCCCTAGCATATGTCTGAGGTTGAACCAGACTGTTCGCAACCTTGGTGTCATATGTGACCCTGAAATGAGCTTCCGCCCACATATCCGCGGCATACTAAGACCGCCTATTTCCACCTCCGTAACATCGCCCATCTCCGCCTCTGTCTCAGCTCATCTGCTGTTGAAACCCTCATCCAAGCCTTTGTTACCTCTAGACTTGACTATTCCAATGCACTCCTGGCTGGCCTCCCACATTCTACCCTATGTAAACTTGAGGTCATCCAAAACTCGGCTGCCCGTGTTCTAACTCGTACCAAGTCCCGTTCGCCCATCACCCCTGTGCTCGCTGACCTACATTGGCTCCCGATTAATCAACGCCTCGATTTCAAAATTCTCATCCTTGTTTTCAAATCCCTCCATGGCCTCACCCCTCCCTATCTCTAATCTCCTCCAGCCCCGTGATATCTGCGCTCCTCAAATTCTGCCCTCTTGAGCATCCCTGATTTTAATCGCTCAACCATGCCTTCTGTTGCCTAGGCCCTAAGCTCTGGAACTCCCTCCCTAAACCTCTCCGCCTCTCTACCTCTCTTTCCTTTCTATAAGACACTCCTTAAAACCTACCTCTTTGACCGAGCTTTTGGTCATCTGCCCTAATTTCTTATGTGGCTCAGTGTCAATTTTCTGTCTTACAATACTCCTGTGAGGCGCCTTGGGACGTTTTACTACGTTAAAGGCGCTATATAAATACAAATTGTTGTTGTTGTTGTTGTATGAGTGAGGGCATTTCAGATCTTTTTTCCGTAGTAACTTGCAGTCCCCAGTACAGCGTCCAAATGTGTTTCGAATGATCCTACAACTTTTGCTTCCGCTATCCTACCTGGAAGACCACCTCAGATACTGACCACTTTTTATGTGAAAGAACTGCTTCCTGACATCAGTCCTGAACTTGCCTTTTGTCTTGCAGTTCGGGTCTCACTTAAAATACTACTCCTGATTTATCATTTTAATTACTCTTAGTACTTTATCCATCTACAAGGTTCCCTCAAATCCACCTTCATTTAAGATTGAAGAATCTCAGTTTAACTAACCTTTTCTCTTGACTCAGTCTGCTGATTTTAAAACCCCCTCCACCGCCCAGCATAATCCGGGTGTAGGGGGCTGTTAAAATGGAATGGGTGAATTACCCGCTCCATGACTGGCCCATTATGATTTTACAAAGCCTGATTTTTCAGGCGTACGAGGCGCTCACCTGAGTCAGGCGGGAGCCTCATACATTTATGCAAATTACGCCAGTAGGACCCCGACGCTATCTTAACCAGGAAGTCAGCAGCCGCCACGACACCAAGATCCTGGCCAGAGAACCAAAGAGGCCTTGTGAGGGTAAGGTTAAAACTTTCTTTTGTAGGGGCCAGGAGGAGCAGTAGCGAAACGGACTTCACCCCCGCCCCACCCGGCCCCCTTCTCAAACCGCCCCTCTCCCCGCACTTACCTTGGGCCCGGCGGCCACATGATTTTCCGCCATTTTCCAGCCGATTTGGTTGAGGAGTCGGCCTGCGATATGCCAATGAGGCCCGGGTGTTAAAATCAGCTGGGTCTCCCGCTGCCCCATCTCGCCCGGGAGTTACAATTCCCACCTACAGAGCAGCCTCGCGAGCCTTCTATGCCCTGCCTTCGCACTTAGATATTTCTTTTGTGACTTAGCGACAGAACTGAATAAATTCAGATCGCAGGGCATTTTCCCAGGCCATTAAAAAGTTTAAGTTTCAAAAGATGTTTGTTTCTTACGTTATCTCTTCTCTCTCTCTCTTCATCTTCTCTCTAGCACTCTGCCACTCTGCACTCTTCTACTTAACGGTTATGTTACAATTAGTTACACTGATGGCAAGAAGAACCTTCCCAACACAGAACCTTGTCAAACATCAATGAGGCTCACACTGCTTTACATGAATTTTTTCCCCTCTAATTTTGTCCCTCCCCAACTGATCTAAAACAAAGACAAAATACGATAGAAGAAAGAAAGACTTGCATTTATATAGCTCCTTTCATGACATCCCAAGGCACTTTACAGTCAATGAAGTACTTTTTGAAGTGTAGTCACTGTTGTAATGTAAGAAATGCAACAGCCAATTTGCACACAGCAAGCTCCCACAAACAGCAATGTGATAATGATTTGTTTTAGTGATGTTGATTGAGGGATAAATATTGGCCAGGCCACCGGGGATAACTCCCCTGCTCTTCTTCAGAATAGTGCTATGGGATCTTTTACATGCACCTGAGAGAGCAGACGGGGCCTCGGTTTAACGTCTCATCTGAAAAGACAGCACTCCCTCAGTACTGCACTGCCAGCCTAGATTTAGCCTTCAAGTCTCTGGCGTGGGACTTGAACCCTTGACCTTCTGAATCCAAGGCAAGAGTGCTACCAACTGATCCACGGCAGAAACCTGAAATAAAAACAGAAAATGCTGAAAATACTCAGCAGGTCAGACAGCATCTGTGGAGAGCGGTCAACCGTGACTCAGTGGTTGCACTCTCACCTCTGAGTCAGTTGGTTGTGGTTTCAAGTCCCACTCCAGAGACTTGAACGCACAATCCAGGCTGACACTCCAGTACAGTACTGTGATAGGGTGGAGGGCAGGAGTGATTAAATGACAAAAGGGATGATGGTGTAAGGTATCGAACCTTGGTTAGACCACACTTGGAGTACTGCGTACAATTCTGGTTGCCATATTATAAAAAGGATATAGAGGTAATAAAGAGGGTGCAGAGAAGATTTACAAGGGTGATACCAGAAATGCAAGGGTACACCTATCAGGAAAAGATGAACAGGCTGGGTTTCTTTTTCTCTTGAAAAGAGAAGGCTGAGGGGTGACCTAATAGAGGTCTTTAAAATCATGAAAGATTTTGATCGAGTAGATACAGAGAGAGTGTTTCCACTTGTGGGGATAGCAAAACTAGAGGCCATCAATATAAGATAGTCACCAAAAAATCAAATAGAGAATTCAGAAGAAATTTCTTTACCCAGAGAGTGGTGAGAATGTGGAACTCACTGCCACAGGGAGTGGTTGAAGCGAATAGTATGGATGCATTTAAGTGGCAGTTAGATAAGCATATGACGGAGAAGGGAATAGAGGGTTATGCTGATAGAGTTAGATGAGGAAAGACGGGAGGAGGCTCGAGTGGAGCATAAACGCCGGCATGGACTGTTTGGGCCGAATGGCCTGTTTCTGTGCCGTATATCCTATGTAATCCTATGTAAAAGGGGGTGTTAAGGGGACAATAAAGAAACAAAAGATGGGTCCAGAGGAGGTGTAAATGCTCCTCTGCAGAACCATTACCAGCACCTGCACTGGTCATCCAAGTTTTCATTATTTATTTGTGAGCCCTCAAAGGCTGTTTGTGCTGAAATCACCTCCTTTGTTGAAATCAGATAACTCAGCACAGACTTAAGGAATTAAACCTAGGAAAATCCTGGGTTGTATGGGATATATTGAGCACAAATTACGCTTTACTAAGCAGTT
The DNA here is from genome assembly GCA_030390025.1 of Squalus acanthias. Taxonomy (NCBI): domain Eukaryota; kingdom Metazoa; phylum Chordata; class Chondrichthyes; order Squaliformes; family Squalidae; genus Squalus; species Squalus acanthias. The sequence goes on from CM059435.1 coordinate 47,566,628, forward strand.
TTACAGTTGCCTAAACAATTCAACCACTTTCATTGGCCCAATGTGTTTATGATTAAGTACTGCTTAATAGACTTGTTAAGCAAAATTGAAGCCCATGGAATAAAAGGGGCAATAGCAGTGTGGATACAAAATTGGCTAAGGGATGGAAAACAGAGAGTTATGGTGAATGGCTGTTTTTCGGACTGGAGGGAGGTATACTGTGGTGTTCCCCAGGCTTCAGTACTAGGACCACTGCTGTTTTTGATATACATTAGGGCAGAAATTAGGCTCGCCACGGGTGAGTACGCACTATGTACTCACCCGTGGACGGAACGAAAGTGCCAGTTTCTTGCATGCATAGAAACATAGAAACATAGAATCTAGGAGCAGGAGTAGGCCATTCGGCCCGTCGAGCCTGCTCCGCCATTCAATACGATCATGGCTGATCATCCAAATCCAGTACCCTGTCCCTGCTTTAATCCCCACAGTACACATATCCCACCCTACCCCCGTAACCCCACGTATTTAATTCCCCCCTAACATATCCCATCCTATCCCCATGCACTGCGCATGCGCGGGAAACTGGCACTTCCGTTCGCCTGAAGGAAGGGGTTCAGAGGTCGAACACGCACGCCGGAGGGCCAGCGCGTTCGCCTCGCACTTCGGGTTTTTTTACAGGATCCTCCGTGAAGGTAAGCACGGAGAAGATACACTTTTAAAAAGGAGGCGCAAGGCCTTCTGTTAACAAGGTAAGTGTTGATTTTATTAAAATGTAAACATTTTTTTCACAGATTTATCTTTTTTAATTACTTTAAAGAAAGGTAAGTTTAGTTTTAGTTCCGTTAAAAAGTGTAATGAATTTTTTCAAAAATTTAAATTTTTGTTTAAAATAGTTAATTAATGTAATTTATAGTTATTTTAAAAATGTGATTTAAAAAAAAAATTATTTGTAGTTTTAGGGATGTTTTGGGGCCGATCTGTATTCATAGATTTGGCACCTGTCAAATCAATGAATGAAAGATGGTCTGCTGCCATTGGCTCTCCATGGCCCACGTAATCCCAGGGGACGCATCGCACTAACTACGCCCCTGGGATACACAAGCACTGCGCGCCGGCAGCTGCAGGAGGCCCAGGACCGGAATCCCCCGTGGGCCATGGGGTCAACGGCAGGCATGGTAGGTAGGTGCGCGCGGGATCCTTGCACCCGCGGGAAGCCAGGGAGCCGAATTTCTGGCCCATTGGGCTTGGCTCTACAGGGCACAATTTCAAAATTTGCAGATGACACGAAACTTGGAAGCATCATAAACAATGAGGAAAATAGTAATAGACTTCAAGAGGATAGAGACAGGCTGGTGGACTGGGTGGACACGTGGCAGATGACATTTAATGCAGTAAAGCGTGAGGTGATACATTTTGGTAGGAAGAATGAGGAGAGCCAATACATGCTAAATGGTACAATTTTAAAGGGCGTTCAAGAAGAGAGAGACCAGGGGGTGCTTGTGCACAAATCTTTGAAGGTTAACGAAGCAGTTAATAAAGCATATGGGATCCTGAGCTTTATAAATAGAGGCATAGCATAGAAAAGCCAGAGAGTTATGCTAAACCTATATAAAAACACCAGTACGGCCCCAGTTGGAGTATTGTGTCCAATTCTGGGCACCACACTTTAGGAAGAATGAAGGCTTTGGAGAGGGTACAGAAGAGATTTACTGAAATTGTTCCAGAGATGAAGGATTACAGTTATGTGAATAGACTGGAGAAGATGGGGTTGTTCTCCTTAGAGCAGGCTAAGAGGAGATTTGATAGAAGTGTTTAAAATCATGAAGGGTTTAGAGTAAATAAAGAGAAACTGTTTCCAATGGCTGAAGGGTCGATGACCAGAGGGCACAGATTTAAGGTGATTTGCAAAAGAACCAGAGGCGACATGAGGAAGACCTTTTTTAGTAATGAGTGGTTGGGATTTGGAATGCGCTGCCTGATAGGGTGGTGGAAGCAGATTCAATAGTAGCTTTCAAAAGGGAATTGGATAAACACTTGAAGGCGACAAAATTGCAGGGATATGGGGAAAGAGTGGGGGAGTGGGACTAACTGGATTGCTCTTTGAAGGAGCTGACGCGGACTCTATGGGCCGAATGGCCTCATTCTGTGCTGTACTATTCTATGATTCTATGAAATGGGGGAAGGAGTTCACTCCGTGTAGTAAAATTGAAACATGTTCCCCAGCATCGAAGCTTTGACCACGCTCGATCAGCTCCGATGGACGGGCCACATCGTCCGCATGCCCGATACGAGACTCCCAAAACAAGCGCTCTACTCGGAGCTCCGACACAGCAAGAGAGCCCCAGGTGGGCAGAGGAAACGCTTCAGGGACACCCTCAAAGCCTCCTTGAAAAAGTGCAACATCCCCACCGACACCTGGGAATCCCTGGCGCAAGACCGCACAAAGTGGAGGAGAAGCATCCGGGAAGGCGCCAAACACCTCGAGTCTCTTCGCCGGGAGCAAGCAGAAGACAAGCGCAAACAGCGGAAGGAGCGCACGTCAACCCAAGCACCCCACCCACCCGCCCCTTCAACCACCATCTGCCCTACCTGTGATAGAGACTGTAGGTCCCGCATTGGACTCATCAGTCAGCTGAGAACTCATTTTTAGTGTGGAAGCAATCATCCTCGGTTCTGAAGGACTGCCTAAGAAGAAGAAGAAGAGACACCGAGGTAATCTTTCCCATAATGGTTTTTAGTGGCTTGTTGATACCAGGCTACATCCCTAAGGAGGATGCACATATTCTGCCTTTCCGGTTTCACACTTATTGGGAGTGACTTTGACTTTGCGTGGAATGGAAATATAAATCAGGAGAAAAGTAAAACGAGCTGCTGATTTGCAATCACCCGCTTTACACGATCACACAAAGTCAAAATGACCCCTCTTATATTGTGCCTATTGTAAATTATCACAATGAGGTGAGCAGCTGTAATGAGACAGGCAGCAGAAGTTGTTGAAGCGAACACAACATTGATCAGACACCAGGGTTTGGATTTTCCACACTATTACTGCCCAGTTTCAGGCAAACAAAAGTGGGAGGTTGGTGGGAAGCCATTCCGCCGGATCCCTGCCATCGACCAGCACTCCTGGGATTTCCTGCTGGAAGTGAAGGCAGACATTGAACACACCTATCCAAATGACAAGGTACTGACAGGAATGGGTCATCTGACGTGTTTCCTGTCATGACACTTTAGCAATGCTGGTTGTCAGGAAGATTGATGAACTAATGGAGACTTTATGGGTAGAATTAAGAAATAGGAAAGGATTTAAGACTGTAGTGGGAGTTGTGTATAGGCCCCCTGGTAGCAGCTGTGAAGTGCTAGATTGTATAAATGCAGAGATTAGACAAGCGTGTAGTAAAGGCAGAGTGGTTTTAATGGGGGATTTTAACTTTCATATAGATTGGGATAAGCAGACTAGCACCTGTCAGAAAGGTAGTGAATTTCTTGAGTTTGTCCAGGATAGTTTTCTACAACAATAGGTCCTAGAGGCAACAAGGGGGCATGCCACATTAGATTTAGTAATGAGTAATAAACCAGATTTAGTTAACAGCCTAACATAGAAACATAGAAACATAGAAGATAGGAGCAGGAGTAGGCCATTCGGCCTCTCTAGCCTGCTCCGCCATTCAATGCGATCATGGCTGATCATCCAAATTCAGAACCCTGTCCCTGCTTTCTCCCCATATCCCTTGATCCCTTTAGCCTTAAGAAATATATCCAACTCCTTCTTGAATATATTTAATGAATTGGCCTCTACTGCCTTCTGTGATAGAGAATTCCACAGGTTCACCACTCTCTGGGTGAAGAAATTCCTCCTAATTTCTGTCCTAAATGGCTTACCCCTTATCCTTAGACTGTGACCCCTGGTTCTGGACTCCCCGACCATCGGGAACATCCTTCCGGCATCTAGTCTGTCCAGTCCTTTCAGAATTTTATAAGTTTCAATGAGATCCCCTCTCATTCTTCTAAACTCCAGCGAGTATAAGCCCAATCGACCCAATCTCTCCTCATACGTCATTCCTGCCATCCCAGGTATCAGCCTGGTGAACCTTCGCTGAACTCCTTCCATGGCAAGAACCTCCTTCCTCAGATAAGGCGACCAAAACTGCACACAATACTCAAGATGTGGTCTCACTAAGGCCCTGTACAACTGCAGCAAGACATCCTTGTTCCTGTACTCAAACCCCCTCGCTACAAAGGCCAACATACCATTTGCCTTCTTAACCGCCTGCTGCACCTGCATGCTTACCTTCAGTGACTGGTGCACAAGGACACCCAGGTCTCGTTGCACTTCCCCTTCTCCCAATCTATTGCCATTCAGATAATAATCTGCCTTCCTGTTTTTGACACCAAAGTGGATAACCTCGCATTTATCCACGTTATATTGCATCTGCCATGCTTCTGCCCAGTCACCCAACCTGTCCAAATCATCCTGGAGTTTCTCGGCATCCTCCTCACAGCACACACGCCCACTGTGCATGAACATTTATCCAATAGCGATCATAACCTGATCGAGTTCAACATAGTGTTTGAAAGGGAGAAACACGAAACAGCCACTAAGATTCTAGATTTGGGTAAGGCTGACTTCAATGGGATGAGGCAGAGACTGTCTCCAGTAAACTGGACAAATCTGTTAATGGGTAAAACGACAGAAGATCAGTGGGAGATGTTAAAAAAAGAATTTAAGGTGGTACAGAACCAGTTTATACCCGAGGGGCAACATAAGAACATAAGAAATAGGAGCAGGAGTAGGCCATATGGCCCTTTGAGCCTGCGCCGCCATTCAATAAGATCATGGCTGATCTTTTACCTCATCTCCACTTTCCTGCACTATCCCCATATCCCTTGATTCCCTTAATATTCAAAAATCTATCGATCTCTGTCTTGAATATACTCAACGACTGAGCCTCCACAGCCCTCTAGGGTAGAGAATTCCAAAGATTCACCACCCTCTGAGTGAAGAAATTTCTCCTCATCTCAGTCCTAAATGGCTGACCCCTTATTCTGAGACTGTGACCCCTGGTTCTAGACTCCCCGGCCAGGGGAACATCCTCCCTGCATCTACCCTGTCAAGCCCTGTAAGAATTTTGTATGTTTCAAAGAGATCACCTCTCATTCTTCTAAACACTAGAGAATATAGGCCTAGTCTGCACAATCTCTCCTCATAGGTTAATCCCCCCATCCCAGGAACCAGTCTGGTGAACCTTTGTTGCACTCCTTAGGTAAGGAGACCAAAACTGTACACAATACTCCAGGTGTGGTCGCACCAGGGCCCTATATAATTGCAATAAGACATCTTTACTCTTATACTCAAATCCTCTTGTAATAAAGGACAACATACCATTTGCTTTCCTAATTGTTTGCTGTACCTGCATGTTAACTTTCAGTGATTTGTGTACAAGGACATCCAGGTCCCTCTGAACACCAACATTTCCCAATCTCTCACCATTTAAAAAATACTCTGCTTTTCTATTTTTTCTACCAAAGTGGATAACTTCACATTTCTCCACATTATATTCCATCTGCCATATTCTTGCCCACTCACTTAGCCTGTCTATATCCTCTTGAAGTCTATTTATATATATTACATTTGGTTCCCTCATCCAAATCATTGATTGTGAATAGCTGAGGCCTAAGCACTGATCCTTGCGGTACCCCACTAGTTACAGCCTGCCAACCTGAAAATGACCCGTTTATTCCTACTCTCTGTTTTCTGTCCGTTAACCAATCCTCAATCCATGCGAGTATATTACTCCCAATCCCATGAGCCCTAATTTTGTTCAATAACCTCTTGTGTGGCACCTTATCGAATGCCTTCTGAAAATCTAAATACACCACATCCACTGGTTCCCCCTTATCTATTCTGCTAGTTACAACCTACAACAGATTTGTCAAACACGATTTCCCTTTCATAAATCTGTGTTGACTCTGCCCAATCCTATTATTATTTTCTAAGTGCCCTGTTACCACGTCGTTAATAATAGATTCTAGCACTTTCCCTACTACTGATGTCAGGCTAACTGGTCTATAGTTCCCCATTTTCTCTCTCCCTCCTTTCTTAAATAGTGTGGTTACATTTGCTACCTTCCAATCCATGGGAACCATTCTGGAATCTATGGAATTTTGGAAGATGACAACCAATGCATCCACTATCTCTGTAGCCACCTCTTTCAAAACCCTAGGATGTGAGTATTTAAACTCACTTTCGCGGGCTTTTTTTGCAGAGGCCAGTGTCGGGAGAGACGAGACCGGAAGCGGACCAGGTGGGAAGCACCCAGGTGAACAGCATTTAAGGAGGGTGGTGGCTTAAACCCGAGTTCCTACAGAGTAGGAACCCCCACCCGCCCTCCTCCTCTAACCTACTAGTCTTTTAGCAGTCTAAAAACAGAGGTCACAAATTTTTTGGTCTCAGTTTCTTTTCAGCAGGGCAGGAACCGGGAGGAGCGGGAAGTCGGCGTAGGACCAAGGGGACACAAGACCGGGAAGTCAGCGAAAGACCAGGGAGGTAAGACTAACTGGTAAGTACTTTCCTCAAACCTTCCTAGAAAGTAAAACTAAAAGTAGTGGGATTTGGTTAGTGTAAAAAGGAATAAGAGGAGTACAGTATACATTGGTCTAAGTAAGCTTCGGGAAAACAAAAGTCAATAAATAAACTAAAACTAGAAAATTAAAAAGTAATATAAGGGTTAAGTCATGGCAGTAGAGCTCGGACCTGTGTCATGCTCCTCCTGTAACATGTGGGAAATCAGGGACGCTTCCTGTGTTCCTGACAACCATGTGTGCGGGAAGTGTGTCCAGCTGCAGCTCATGTGGGACCGCATGACGGCCCTTGAGCTGCGGATGGACTCACTTTGGAGCATCCACGATTCTGAGAGGGTTGTGGATAACACATTTAGTGAGTTGGTCACACCGCAGGTTAAGGCCAGCGTAGATAGTACATGGGTGACCAAAAGGCAGAGCAAGGGCAGGAAGGTAGTGCAGAAATCCCCTGGGGTTGTCTCCCTTAGCAACAGGTTCACCGCCTTAGGTGCTGTTGTCGGGGGGGATGACTCATCGGGGGAAGGCACCAGCAGCCAGGCTCATGGCACCATGACTGGCTCTGTTGCAAAGAAGGGAGGGAAAAAGAGTGGCAGGGCTATAGTAATAGGGGATTCGATTGTAAGGGGAATAGATAGGGGTTTCTGTGGTCGCGACCGAGACTCCAGGATGGTATGTTGCCTCCCTGGTGCAAGGGTCAAGGATGTCTCGGCGCGGGTGCAGAACATTCTGGAGGGGGAGGGGGAACAGCCAGTTGTCGTGATACATGTTGGTACCAACGACGTAGCTAAAAAAAGGGAAGAGGTCCTACAAGTAGAATTTAGGGAGTTAGGAGCCAAGCTAAAAAGTAGGACCTCGAAGGTAGTAATCTCTGGATTACTACCAGTGCCACGTGCTAGTAAGAGTACAGAGAACAGGATAGTTAGGCTAAATACGTGGCTTGAGCAGTGGTGTAAGAGGGAGGGTTTTAAATTTTTGAGGCATTGGAACCAGTTTTGTGGTAGGTGTGACCTATACAAAAGGGACGGTCTACACCTGTGCAAAGATGGAACTGATGTTCTCGGGGTAATTTTTGATAAAGCAGTTCGGGAGCATTTAAACTAGTATGGCAGGGGGCTAGAAACCTATGTAGTGAAATAGAGGAAAGTGAAAGGCAGACAGAAATAAATGGTAAAAGGGTGAGGAACAAAAAACAAAGGGCCAAACCAATTCATAAAAAATGTGAGCATAAAAAAAGCCTGAGGGTTTTATACCTTAATGCGAGAAGCATCAGGAACAAGGTCGATGAATTAGCTGTGGAAATAGAGGTTAATAATTATGATCTAATTGGGATTACGGAAACATGGTTGCAGGGTGAGCAGGGCTGGGAGCTTAACATACAGGGGTATTCAGTATTTAGGAAGGATCGACAAAAAAGAAAGGGAGGAGGGGTAGCATTGCTGGTAAAAGAAGGGATAAATGCAATTGAAAGGAAGGATATTAACTCAGTTAATACAGAATCTATATGGGTGGAGCTAAGAAATAGCGAGGGGCGAAAAACATTAATAGGAGTGGTATATAGGCCTCCAAATAGTAAAATAGAGGTTGGGGAGGGCATCACGAGGGAAATTAGAGAAGCGTGCAATAAGAGCACAGCTGTCATCATAGGTGACTTTAACTTACATATAGATTGGAATAGCCTAATCAGTAAAAATAATGAGGAGGAGGAATTCCTTGAGTGTTTAAGGGATGGTTATCTGGATCAATATGTCGAGGAACCAACTCGGGAACAGGCTATATTGGACTGGGTACTGTGCAATGAGGAGGGACTAATTAGTAATCTTGTTGTACGGGGACCCTTGGGTCAGAGCGATCATAACATGATCGATTTCTCACTCGAAATGGAGAGCGAAGAAATTGACTCAGATACTAAGGTCCTGAATTTAAACAAGGGGAATTATGATGCCATTAGACGGGAACTGAGTAGGTCTGATTGGACAACGTTCCTGGGAGGACTGGAGGTAGATAAACAATGGCAAGCATTTAAAGATAGAATGACAAAATTGCAAAAATTGTTCATACCAATCTGGCATAAAAGGAAATCTAAAAAGGTGACTCAACCGTGGATAACAGGGGAAATTAGAGACAGCATAAAATCCAAAGATAGGGCGTATAAAATAGCCAAAAAAAGCGCCAGAGCGGAAGATTGGGAACAGTTTAAGATAGAGCAAAGGAGGACAAAGGGCTTAATCAAGAGGGGCAAAATAGCTTACGAAAGCAAGCTGGCGGAAAATATAAAAACTAACTCCAAAAGCTTTTATAAGTATATCAAGAGGAAAAGACTGGTGAAAACCAAAGTTGGCCCATTGCAGTCAGATACGGGGGAATATATAACGGGAAATAAAGAAATGGCAGACCAACTAAATGCATACTTTGGGTCAGTCTTTACGAAGGAAGACACAAAAAACCTCCCTGGGATATCGGGAAAAATAGGGACATTTGCAAAGGAGGAACTGACGCAAGTCAATATCTCTAAGGATATGGTGTTAAGGAAGCTAAAGGGATTGAAGGCGGACAAATCCCCAGGGCCTGATAACATGCATCCTAGGGTGCTGAAGGAGGTGGCCCTAGAGATAGCGGATGCACTAAGTATGATTTTTCAGAATTCATTAGACTCGGGAACAGTGCCCATGGATTGGAGGGTAGCTAACGTTACCCCACTATTCAAAAAGGGGGGTAGGGAAAAAGCAGGTAATTACAGACCTGTAAGCCTTACATCAGTTGTGGGCAAAATGCTGGAGTCCATCATTAAGGATGAAATAGCGGAGCACTTAGCAAATGGGGACAGGATAGGACAGAGTCAACATGGATTTACAAAGGGTAAATCGTGCTTGACTAATCTATTGGAATTTTTTGAGGGAGTAACTGGTAAAATAGATGGGGGAGAGCCAGTAGATGTGGTGTACCTGGACTTCCAAAAGGCCTTCGATAAGGTCCCACATAAAAGATTAGCAGGGAAAATTGAAGCTCATGGGATAAAGGGGAAAGTATTGACGTGGATAGAGAACTGGCTGTCAGATAGAAAACAGAGAGTTGGAATAAACGGCTCATTTTCTGAATGGCAGGCAGTAACAAGTGGGGTACCACAGGGATCTGTCCTGGGTCCCCAGCTGTTCACAATTTACATTAATGACCTGGATCAGGGAGTCGGATGCAGCATTTCCAAATTTGCAGACGACACTAAACTAGGAGGGGGGGTGGGCTCAGAGGAGGAGACCAGGAAGCTCCAGAGCGATTTGGACAGACTGGGTGATTGGGCGGATAAATGGCAGATGCACTATAATGTGGACAAGTGCGAAGTTATCCACCTTGGGTGCAGGAACGGGAGGGCAAATTATTATTTAAATGGCAATAAATTGGGAGAGGGGGAAGTACAGAGAGACCTAGGGTGTTCTTGTACACCAGTCACTGAAGGCGAGCATGCAGGTGCAACAGGCGATCAAGAAGGCAAACGGTATGCTGGCCTTCATAGCAAAAGGGTTGGAATACAGGAACAGGGATACCTTGCTGCAGCTGTACAGGGCACTGGTGAGACCACACCTCGAGTACTGTGTAAAGTTTTGGTCGCCTCATCTGAGGAAAGATGTTCTTGCCATGGAGGGGGTGCAGCGGCGATTCACCAGGCTGATACCAGGAATGGCGGGATTGACCTATGAGGAGAGACTATGTAGTTTAGGGATGTACACACTGGAGTTTAGAAGATTGAGAGGGGACCTCATAGAAGTGTATAAAATTCTGACAGGTCTAGACAGACTAGATGCAGAAGGAATGTTTCCCTTGGCGGGTGAGAACAGAACTAGAGGACATAATTTAAGGATAAGGGCTAAACCATTTAGGACAGAAATGAGGGGGAATTTCTTCACTCAGAGGGTGGTGAACCTGTGGAACTCATTGCCACAGAGGGCAGTGTACGCCAGCTCATTAAATATATTTAAGAGGGAATTAGATATATTTCTACAGGCAAAAGGGGTTAAGGGTTACGGAGAGAAGGCGGGGACGGGATACTGAATTGGAGGATCAGCCATGATCTCATTAAATGGCGGAGCAGGCTCGAAGGGCCGGATGGCCTACTCCTGCTCCTATCTTCTATGTATCTATGTATCTATGTATGTAGGCCATCAGGTCCAGGGGATTTATTGGCTTTTAGCCCCATTAATTTCTCCAGTACTATTTTTTTTACTAATACTAATATCTTTCAGTTCCTCATTCTCGCTAGACCCTTGGTTCACCACTATTTCCTGCAAGTTTTTTGCGTCTTCTTCTGAGAAGACAGACACAAAGTATTTGTTTCGTTTCTCTGCCATTTCCTGATTCCCCATCATAATTTCTCCTGTCTCAGCCTGTAAGGGACCCACATTTACTTTCGCTAATCTTTTCCTTTTTACATACATCGCTAGTTTACTCTCATTCTGTTTTCCCTTTCTTTATCAATTTCTTGGTCCTCCTTTGCTGAATTCTAAAATCCTCCCAATCCTCAGGTTTACTATTCTTTTTGATAACATAATAAGCCTCTTCCTTTGATCTAATACTATCTTTAACTTCTCTGTGTCAGCTGTGGCTCAGTGGGTAGCACACTCGCCTCTGAGTCAGAAGGTTGTGGGTTCACAGTCCCACTCCAGGGACCTGAGCACATAAAGCTAGGCTGACACTCCAGTGCAGTGCTGAGGGAGTGCTGCACTGTCGGAGGTGCCGTCTTTCGGATGAGACGTTAAACCGAGGCCCCGTCTGCTCTCTCAGGTGGACATAAAAGATCCTATGGCACTATTTCGAAGAAGAGCAGGGGAGTTATCCCCGGTGTCCTGGCCAATATTTATCCCTCAATCAACATAACAAAAACAGATTATCTAGTCATTATCACATTGCTGTTTGTGGGAGCTTGCTGTGTGCAAATTGGCTGCCGCGTTTCCCACATTACAACAGTGACTCCACTCCAAAAAAAGTACTTCATTGGCTGTGAAGTGCTTTGAGATGTCCGGTGGTCGTGAAAAGGCGCTATATAAATGCAAATCTTTCTTTCTTGTTAGCCACGATTGGACCACTTTTCCTGTGGGGTTTTTGTGCCTTAAAGGAATGTATATTTGTTGTAAATTATGTATTAATTCTTTAAATGCTACCCATTGTTTGTCTACCGTCATACCTTTTAATGTAGTTTCCCAATCTACCTTAGCCAACTTGCCCCTCATACCTACGTAGTTTGCTTTGTTTAGATTTAAGACCCTAGTTTCAGATTTAACTCAATCACTTTCAAACTCAGTATAAAATTCTATCATATTATGGTCACTCTTCCCTAAAGGCCCCTTTACTACAAGTTTATTAATTAACCCTTTCTCATTGCACAATACTAGATCTAAAATAGCTTGTTCCCTACTTGGTTCCTCAACATACTGATCCAGAAAACTATCTTGCATACATTCCATGAATTCGTCCTCCACACTATTACTGCAAATTTGGTTTGCCCAGTCTATATGTAGATTAAAGTCCCCCATGATTACTGTATTACCCTTGTTACATGCGCCTCTAATTTCCTGATTTATACTCTGCCCTACATTACAACTACTGTTTGGGGGCCTATAAACAACTCCCACCAATGTTTTCTGCCCCTTGCTGTTTCTTAACTCCACCCAAACTGATTCTACTTCTTAATTTTTGAAGCTAAGATCCTTTCTCTCTACTGTCTTTATCCCATCCTTTATTATCAGGTCTACCCCACCCCCTTTTCCATTTAGCCTATCTCTTCTAAAAGTTAAGTATCCTGAAATATTTAGTTCCTAAACTTGGCCACTTTGCAACCATGTCTCCGTTATAACTATTAGTTCAAACCTGTAATTTGTAGCTGCGCTATTAATTCATCTATTTTGTTGCGAATGCTTCGCGCATTCAGATATAGTGCCTTCAGCTTTGACTTATTTCTATTTTTCCCTGATGTCACCTTCGTCACTGATGCCTTATTACCTTTGACACTCACTCTGTCCCTTCCTGACCCACTCTGCTTATTTTTACCCATAACTCTATTCTGCTCTAGAGCCTTGGCATTTCTCTCGCTGCTTTTAAATTTACACTCTCCTGAATCCTTCCACCCCCCCTTCATTAGTTTAAAGCCCTGTCTATTGCCCTAGTTATTTGGTTTGCCAGGTCCCAGCCCAGTTTCAGTGGAGCCCGTCCTAACGGAACAGCTCCCTCTTTCCCCAGTGCTGGTGCCAGTGCCCCGTGAACGGAAACCCCTTCCTCCCACACAACTCTTTGAGCCACGCATTTAACCTTCTAATCTGTTTTTCCCTATGCCAATTTGATCCTGGCTCAGGTAACAATCCAGAGATTACCTTTGAGGTTCTGCTTTTTAATTTGGATCCTAGCTCCTCAAACTCCCTCAGCAGAACCTCATTCCTAGTTCTACTTATGTTGTTGGTTCCTACGTGGACCACAACAACTGGATCCTCCCCCTCCCAAACCAAGTTCTTCTCCAGCAATGAGGAGATGTCTTTAACCCTGGCACCGGGCAGGCAACACAACCTTCGGAAATCTCGGTCGCAGCTGCAGAGAACAGTATCTATCCCCCTGACTATACAGTCCCCTACCACAACTACAATTCCTTTCACTCGCCGCACTTGAATGACCTCCTGCACCAGGTGCCATGGTCAGCTTGCTCATCCACACAGGCAGTGTCGTAAGAATGAGCCTTACGCGTGGTGAACTTAAAGTAAGCTTTAATCAACTAAAAAGGTGCTACATACAAAAGAGGTCTTACTCTATGCCTCTCCAGGATCCAACTGCTCAGTCCAGTATTTATCCTGGACTAATCACAGGAAGTGATGCAATAAAGTTCGAGTCACAGGAAGCTGTATTGTGTTACCACATTCTCCCCCCCCAAAAGATTAGGAGGCCGGGATGCTCCCTCCATTTCGTAGCCGCTGGACGAGGGAGAGCCGCACCCGTTTGGGTTCTCGTAGCGGTAGAGGGCCCCTAGCCCGTTTACCCGCCGCGGGCCGTGTACCAGAGTCCGAGTGATCCAGCCCACTCTGTGAGGGGTCAGGACAATCCTGACTGTGTACTGGTGCCCGAACGGGTGTCGGGCAGGGCTGTGGCAGATCCGTTTCCGAGCGTATGGTACGGGGTGGATCGTGGCTGCGCGTGCGAGCCCCGACGGGCTCATAGTCAGTCTGCCCCAGGTCGGCACGCTGGAGTGAGGTACCAGCCGGCGTCAGATCCAGATCGTGATGAGAGGCACCTGGCGAGCCCAGAGATGTGCCTGGTACAATATCATCCCCTGGTGTCCCTCTATGTTTCGGCGGGCAGGGAGCCAGATCCCGCAATGACACGGTAGATTCCCGACCGTCAGGATACCGAATATAGGCGTAGGTAGGGTTGACGTCAGTGAGCTCAACCTCATCTACCAGGGGGTCATTCTTAGACGCCCGGACATATCTTCGGAGTAGCACTGGTCCCGGTGCAGTCAGCCACGATGGGAGAGATATCCCATAGGATGAGCGACGCTGAAATCGGAAGAACCGTTCATGAGGCGTCGTATTTGTGGCGGTCGAAAGGAGGGACCGTGTGGAGTGTAATGCGTCTGGAAGTACTGCTTCCCATTGCTGGTTGGGTAGGCCCCGAGATCTCAAAGCCAGACGTACCGCATTCCAGATGATAGCGTTAAAACGCTCGACTTGCCCATTCCCGACCGGATGATAAGGCGTCGTTCTGCTGGCAGCAATACCCCGTTCCGAGAGATAGGCCTTGAGTTCTCCTGACATAAAAGAAGGGCCCCGATCTGAATGAACATAGGATGCCATGCCACAGAAAGCAAATACCTGCTCAAGGCAGCTGATAACCGTGGTCGTCAGCATATTGGGGCAGGGAAAGGCAAACGGAAAACGGGAATACTCATCGACCATGGTCAATACATAAGTGTTGCGAGTTGAAGAGGGCAACGGCCCCTTAAAATCGATGCTAAGCCGTTGCATTGGCTGGGTCGCATGTATAAGTATACCACCCGAGGGGCGGAAAAACTGAGGTTTCAATTCCGCACAGACTCTGCAGTCCGAGCACATCTTCTTTACATCCCCGGTAGAGAATGGGAGATTTCGGGACCGCACGAAGTGTAGCATGCGAGTAACGCCCGGATGACACAACCCATCATGGATGTCTACGAGCGTAGAGGGTGCCATGGCAGAGCAGAATGCTCGTGTGAGGGTATCCGGAGCCACATTCTCCTTGCCAGGTCGATAGTGGATGGTGTAACCAAAAGAGGCCAATTCCAGCCGCCAAAGCTGGATTTTATTATTTTTAATTTTGGTCCGTTTTCGATTATCGAGCATGAAGGCGACCGATCGCTGGTCCGTGATTAAGGTAAAGTGCTGGCGAGCTAGGAGATGAGTCCACTTCCGTACTGCCTCTATGATGGCTGTAGCTTCTTTCTCGACTGGAGGATAATGTAGCTCAGCCCCTTGAAAAGTCCTGGACAAAAATGCCACCGGACGACCTTCCTGATTCAGAGTGGCCGAGATCGCCACCTCCGAGGCATCACACTCAACGACAAAAGGAAGACTCTCATCGATGGAGTGAAGAGCCGCTTTCTCCAACTGTTTTTTCAGGAGGTTAAAGGCTGCAACAGCCGCTGTGTCTAGTGGGAATGTGCTGGCCTTCAGTAGAGGTTGGATTCGGTCCGAGAAGTTAGGAATCCATTTAGCATAGTATGCAAACAGGCCGAGGGCCCGGCGCAAGGAGGCCGGATTCTTAGGTGGCGGGAGTTCTTGGAGTGGGCGAAGCCTTTCAGGGTCAGGTTTAATGATGCCATTGCCCACACAATAGCCAAGGATGTTGATGGTTGGTTGTGACTCAATGGATTTAGCCGCATTTAATGTCAAATTACGGTGCTGGAGTGCGTCCCAAAATCGTTGGAGATTGGCGTCATGTTCCCGCTGATTGCGACCTGCGACAGTAATATTGTCCAGATAAGGAAACGTATCCTTCAAGTTTTCCTGTTTGACCAGGTCATCCATTGCTCGCTGGAAGACAGCCACTCCATTAGTGACCCCAAAGGGGAGGCGACGAAATTGATACAGCCGTCCATTGGCTTCAAAGGCCGTATACTGCTTGTCTGAGACCTTCAAGGGTACCTGATGATAGGCACTTTTCAGATCATATGTTGAGAACACCGTGTACTCAGCCAGTTTATTAACCATATCATCGATGCGCGGCAATGGGTATGCGTCCAAGTCCGTATATTGATTGATGGTCTGTGAATAGTCAATGCACAGCCGTTTCTTGTGAGGTTGTAGAGGGTTCTTAACAATAACGACCTGGGCGCGCCATGGCGACGAACAAGGCTCGATGATATCCTCTGCTAAAAGCCGAGAAATCTCAGCCGCAATAAAAGACTGGTCTTCCTGACTGAAACGTCGTGACTTTGTTATAATCGGTTTGCATCGAGGAGGGATACTGGTAAACAGTGAGGGTTCATCCCGTGAAGCTGCTGACAATGCACAGAATGGTAATCGAGTTCGTATATTAGAAATAGTGAGTTCAGGTTTGGATCCGCCGAACTCAATGGTGAGCTTCTTATGCTGCTTTTGAAAATCCAGCCCTAAGATAAGATCACTACATAAATCCTTGAGCACCGAAAGCCGGGTGGAGGGATACCTGCGACCATTAAGTGTTATTTCAACCATACAAAAGCCAGAAATTCTGGTATTAAGTGATGACTGAGCCATCGCAATTGCCTGGTCCGATGGGAAAACATGTAGCTTTAACTCTGCAACAATCTGTTCCCTAATGAAACTATCAGTGCTACCTGAGTCAATTAAGGCATCTAAAGTATGTCCATTAATTGATGCTTTTGTAGCTGCATGGAATAGGTTCTGAGGACAAGCAGCTGTAATTGGTGTCGTTGCACAAAGAGTGGCTGAAACTCTAGGTGTGTTTCTTCGAGAGAAAACCCGAGAGGAAGCACGATAGATTTTAGCCGGAACATCTTGATAGGCCCTTACCGGGGCAGTTCGGTAGGACTTAGCTTGATAAGCCCTCGTAGAGGCTCTTGATAGGCAAACCTTTGCAAAATGACCCTTTTTGTTGCAATGACTGCAAAACGCATTGCGAGCAGGGCAGAATTTCCGAGGGTGAAACTCATCACCACAAAAGAAGCATTTCTTAGATTGCCAAGAGGCTGCCACAGTGGGGTCATCATCCTCTTCATCAGTGAAGTCATCAGATTGATCGTCAGGGATAAAGTCCTCCCTAATAGAGTTCACCTGTGGCCTCTTAAATTGCCTGACTGTAGTTAAGGCAGCAGACCGAGGTCTGGGCACTGTATAAAGGTCTGCATTTCTTTTTGCCAGATCTAGAGAGCAAGCCATGTCATAAGCTCTCTGAAGCTCAAGTGTCTTACTTTCCAGTAGACGCTGGCGTATAAATGGGGAGGCAAGCCCGCAGATGAAAGCATCACGGATCATTTCTTCACGGTACAGCTCAGCTGAGGCCGCCTGAAAGTTACAGTCCATACTAAGTCTGCGAAGCTCTTGGAGGAATTTATCAATGGATTCCTCCGGCCCTTGTTGGGCTGTAGCTAGTAGATGTCTGGCATAGACCTCATTCGGTGTCTTAGTATATAGTCTTTTAAGCGTCCGAATTGCCTCCTCGTAACTGCCCCATTCCTCAACATACTGAAATACATTCGGAGTGACACAGTTGATGAGTATCCGCAACTTTGTGTCATCATCAGCCTTGCAATATTCGAGAAAATTGTCAAACGTGCGATACCAGTGTTTCCACACCTTACCGGCTGCTGGGGTGTTTGGGTCCAAGTCAAGACGCGATGGTTTAAGGATGTTTTCCATGATGGGTGATTCCCTGGATCCTTAGTTCCGAGTTCGTCCAAAAAGTTTGAGTGCGAAGTTTTTCAAAGTTGATTAAATTGTCGTAAGAATGAGCCTTACGCGTGGTGAACTTAAAGTAAGCTTTAATCAACTAAAAAGGTGCTACATACAAAAGAGGTCTTACTCTATGCCTCTCCAGGATCCAACTGCTCAGTCCAGTATTTATCCTGGACTAATCACAGGAAGTGATGCAATAAAGTTCGAGTCACAGGAAGCTGTATTGTGTTACCACAGGCAGCAAGAACCTCATACCTGTTGGACAAATGCAAAGGCTGAGGCTCCTCCAGCACTGCACCTGGGGTTCCCTTAGCTGCCTGAGATGCAGTCACACCCTCCTGTCCCTGACCACTAACCAGACCTGTACTACTACCTAACCTAAGAGGTGTGACTGCCTCCTGGATCAAAGTGTCCAGGTAACTCTCCCCATCCCTGATGCCCTGCAATGTCTGCACCTTGGACTCCAGCTCAAAAACTCTGAGCTGAAGTTCCTCAAGATGCAGGCACTTACTGCAAACGTGGTTGTCCAAGATCACAATGCTCTCCACAAACTCCCACATACTGCAGTTGTGGCACAGCACCTGCACTGCCATCCCTATATGATCTTGTTTTATTTAATTAAATTTAATTAAATTTATATTCAGGTAACTTGGTTTACAGTATAGTTTCTATACTTACTTGATCTAGATTAAGTTAAGGGTACTGTAATTAAATATCTACCTGTAACACAAAGCACTACAAGTAGTGAAGGCAAAAAGCAAGAACTCCTTCCCTCTTTTCTCCAAATTCCCACTCTTTCCAAATTCCCAAATAAAACACTCTGTTCAAGTCCACTCCATTTAATCCCGCTCTGTGCAGACCGCAAGAGCTCTACTTGCTAAAAAAAACAGCCATGGACGACTAAAGATGTAAGGGACAAGGTAGGTCATGCCCGACAAACTTGATTGAATTTTTTGAGGAGGTGACTAAAGCAGTGGACAGGGGAATGTCTATGGATGTTATTTATATGGACTTCCAGAATGCATTTGATTAAAGTCCCACATAAGAGCCTGTTAACTAAGGTAGAAGCCCATGGAATTGAGAGCAAGTTATTGACCTGGTTAGGAAATTGACTGAGCGGCAGAAGACAGACAGTAGGGATAATGGGCAGGTACTCAAATTGGCAGGATGTGACTCGTGGTGTCCCTCAGGGATCTGTGTTGGGGCCTCAACTATTCACAGTATTTATCAACGACTTAGATGATGGCATAGAAAGTCATATATCCAAGTTTGCCGATGACATAAAGATGGGCGGCATTGTCGGCAGTGTAGATGAAAGCATAAAATTACAAAGGTATATCGACAGATTTAAGTGAATGGGCAAAACTGTGGCAAATGGATTTCAATGTAGGCAATGCGAGGTCATCCACTTTGGACCTAAAAAGGATAGAACAGGGTACTTTCTAAATGGTGAAAAGCTAAAAACAGTGGAGGTCCAAAGAGACTTGGAGGTCCAGATCATTAAAATGTCATGAACAGATACAGAAAATAATTAAAAAGGCTAATGGAATGCTGGCCTTTATATCTAGAGGGCTAGAATACAAGGGGGTAGAAGTTATGCTGCCGCTATATAAAACCCTGGTTAGACCACACCTGGAGTACTGTGAGCAGTTCTGGGCACCACACCGTAAGAAGGATACATTGACCCTGGAGGGAGTGCAGCGTAGGTTTACCAGAATGATACCCAGACTCCAAGGGTTAAGTTACGAGGAGAGATTACACAAATTAGGGTTGTATTTCCTAGAATTTAGAAGGTTAAGGGGTGATCTGAACAAAGTTTTCAAGCTATTAAGGGGAACAGATAGCATAGATAGAGAGAAACTATTTCCGCTGGTTGGGGATTCTAGGGCTAGGGGGCATAGTCTAAAAATTAGAGCCAGACCTTTCAGGAGTGAATTAGGAACCACTTCTACACACAAAGGGTGATAGAAGTTTGGAACTCTCTTCCGCAAACGGCAATTGATGCTAGATCAATTGTTAATTTAAAATCGAAGATTGATAGCTTTTTGTTAACTCAAGGTATTAAGGGATATGGGCCCAAGGTGGGTATATGGAGTTTGGTTGCAGATCAGCCATGATCTCATTGAATGGCAGAACAGGCTCGAGGGGCTCAATGGCCTCCTCCTGTTCCTATGTTCCTAATGGCATCTAGTATTGCCAAGGCAGCAGGGTCAGTATTGCAGGGTTAGGATAGCACTGATGTGACCAATTGGCATCATGATTCACACACACAAAATCATCAAGAAAAACACATTCTGAGGTGCAACAAGCAGTTTATTATATGAAAAAGCATTCAAAATGAAAATAATTTATCTTCAGTTACATTCTTTAAATTAATTAATTTTAAAAAACATTGTTTGGAAATTCTTTTACATACCCAGGGATGTTATACTCAGTAATGCCGAGTAAAGAGAAACCTAAATACAACTATACATAAAACATCTGTACTATTTGGATATGACAACTAAATCATCTTGATGGACATGACCTGCATCTTAACAACACTGTCGTGGTAAAGGCAAGCTACATTGGAAGCTCCAGTTGAAGACCTAGCACTAGCTCAGGAACGATGGGTCAAATGGTCTTGTTCTGTGCTGTCCTGACCTCTGTGTGCTGAGATGACAGAGAGAACAACATCCAAACATTCAAACTATGCAACCTAACAGCCAATGCAAGTTGTACAAGGCACCCCCTTTAGATTTCGAGTTAGAGGTTGAAATAATTAAGGCCTCTTCCCAAGTTCAGTGCAATCATGGCAAGGCAGTGATTCCCAAGCCACTTTATTAGATGTTTTGATATTATTTCTACCTGCTATTGGATGGCATGATTAGTGGGCATGGCAATGAGTTGTTACCCCACCAATGCAGGGGAGGCACCAGTGAGATACATAAACAGCATGGCTGTCTTTGCAATGCATCTGTCCATTATACCGATCAACGGCTGGAACTCTGCATCGCCAAACATCCGGGGAAAATCCATCCAAAATTGTAGAAAAAATAAACATAGAAATAAGAATAAATAATAAATCTTGACTAAGATATAAAATGTATCTGTACTTGGAGTAAACAACACACATAATGGTTGTCGGTGGGATACTGTTTTCCCCACTATCTTTAAGGAAGACATATTTGAGCCCTCTCGCACTATTGTTGCAGTCAAGCCCATCACATGTCAGGTGATAGCAGAATAAGCAAAAGTATTCCAATGACAACCACAGTGCATCCTTCTTTATATCTTGTATTGAATCTACATGGATTTGCATCCGCTTCACATTTATGTCTTACACAGAATGTCACACTGATGTGATATTAGTTGCACATAGAGTGAGCATTACAAACCAAATTCTAGATTTATACTGTCCAGCAGGCACTTTGACTCAGCCTGAATAAAGAGTCAAGTAATTTATCTTTTACAAATGATGAATAAAATACTTTCTGTCACTGTTTAATCCTTCAATTCAATCGCTTATTCATTTTAACTGGGTTTCATAGTTTCACCCTCTCTCCTTGATAAAATGTTTGGCACAGATTTCTTATCCTTCAACAACAAACTGAGACCCAGTAAAATGGAAAGCAAAAGAAAACTGAAGGGTTACGTTCTGGTGCCAAAATGTAACAGAATAACGCAAACATAATAAATTAAACAACAATTCTTCCTCCAGAGAATGCTGATCCTGAGGTTGAACTTTTATTCTTTACAATTCAGTATGCCACTTTTGATGTACCCCACAAAAGTAACCCGATTATGACTGTCCATTTTCCAGAAGTATTTTTCAAGCAGGAAGTAGATGTTATCTGAAAGAGAATGGATTAGAAAGGTGATTAACCATCTCGCAGAGCAAAGGATTATATTGTCTATGTATATGATTTTCTCTGTTTACTGTCTTTTTCTCCCCATACAATCATATAGTGTATTCACCCCAATGTCAATATTGGGCTCTCAGTTGCAAAAATATTTTTGATGTAAGGGATTCAGTGATCCCACCTCAGAAATAGGGCTGCAGCGCTAGCGCCAATTCATTGACCTGCACTCCCTTTGAGCTGGGCTCGCTATAAAGAGCAAAGCATCAGTGAAATTATCTAATGTTACAGAATATAAAGCCCCAAAGTATATGTGCTTCATGATGTGCTATGCCAGGGCACAATTATTCATAACATTGACAGCATTTGTCTCTATGAGGTTAACAACTTGTGCTGTGCAGCATCAATCGGTAGTAGCAGGTCCTGGGTGACATCAGTGGGTGGTACTATATGCTTCTTTTGATTAGTAGGAAACAGTCTTCATTTGATTGCCTGCTAAAGGATGTCAAGGCCTTGGAGAGGGTGCGGAGAAGATTTACCAGAATTATACAAGGGATGAGGAACTTCAGTTATGTGGAGAGTCTAGAGAACCTGATTGTTCTCCTTGAAGCAGAGAAGGTTAAGGGGAGATTTAATAGAGGTGTTCAACATTATGAGGGGTTTTGATAGAGTAAATAAGGAGAAATTGTTTCCACTGGCGGGAGGGTCGGTAACCAGAGAACACAGATTTAAGATAATCGGCAAAAGAACCTGAGGGGAGGTGAGGAGACATTTTATTGCACAGATAGTTGTTATGATCCAGAATGCACTGCCTGAAAGGGTGGTGGAAGCAGATTCAGTAGTAACTTTCAAAAGGGAATTGGATCTCTACTTAAAAACAAAACATTTGCAGGGCTATGGGGAAAGAGCAGGGGAGTGGGACTAATTGGATAGCTCATTCAAAGAGCCGGCACAGGCACGATGGGCCGAATGGTCTCCTTCTGTGCTGTAATTTGCAATGATAATGTCAATGAAAGGTGACTAGGACTAATTTTGGGTTAAGTCTTAGTTACTCCTGTAAGCCAAATTTCACATCAGAGCAATTATTTGTTGAAGGAGCTCAGGAGCTTTTTGTCTTTGTGATTAGATGTAGTCTGCTGAACCACATGCACAGTTGAAATTAATATTCTCATTAACTTACAGAAATATCAAACTGCAGATCTTGGCGTTCTGATTCAGGATTTATCCGCTAATGAGGCAGCAACACTAAGGCAGCCTTCTCTAAACCTCCAGACCCATGACATTCAGACAACACAAACCAATGTGTAAGAAGTACCAGTGTGACTAGAACTGAGTTACCTAAACTTCATGGGCTGGATTGCCAGAGCCTCACAGGGCTCGCAGACTAATGTGGACACAACAGGATCAACTGCTCCAAATAGGAGCCTACTCGATGTCTTCATGACATAGCGGTACTTATTTATTTTCTTTTAAAACAGTGGACAACTGGAACTAAGATCAGTAAGATATATAGCAATTTCAAAAATTGCTATAACTGACGCTGCAATGTGCCTCTGGAGAACACATTCAGTAGGTACTGTGCTGTTACTGATGTCCTCTAACCATGTTTTAACACAAAATTACAAAATAGTAAATTGCACATCTGCGTGTATATATTTTGTGATTAACAAAGCTGGTTAAGCAAAAGGGTTAGACCATGCAGAACTGTTTGGCATGCAAAGCTGTAACATGTCTGATTAACTTACTTTTGTGCATGAATACAACATTGGCATCAATCGGCACGTGGCGGTATGTGTCATCAATCTGGCTGATCCTGTCGACTTTCTGTCTCTTCATGTCGAGCCTGAATGTCAGATTAAAAACACTCCGTTAGGTTCAATGTAAGTGTAACTGTTCCATTTACGAGTGCCATAAATGTTTAAGTATAACATGCAATTTTCCCGAAAAAAAAAATTCTCCAGAAATGCATGCGTCAGCTTAATTCCCCCCCCCCCCCCGGAACTCCTGCTCAGTGAATACATGGCCAACACCTCAAGAGTGAAGCTTCTCTGCTGCACTGCAGCTCTTGCAAGGCCACATGGCCAAATATCTTACATTAA
The DNA here is from genome assembly GCA_030390025.1 of Squalus acanthias. NCBI lineage: Eukaryota > Metazoa > Chordata > Chondrichthyes > Squaliformes > Squalidae > Squalus > Squalus acanthias. The sequence goes on from CM059435.1 coordinate 47,590,028, forward strand.
TTCCCAAGCCGTGTGTACATGTATACGGAAATTCATTCCAAACATTCACGGTCCAATGTAGGGGAAGGAGGTGAATATTATAGACAGAGGGATTAGGAAGCTACATAAAAGAAGGTAGAGACAATGTCTACAATAGTGCAATTTATCATTTACAACAACAACAGCTTGCATTTATATAGCACCTTTAATGTAGAAAAAGTCCCAAATTTACTAGTTGAGTTTTAGCTCTTAATTCTCATCACATTCTGCTCACCTCCACATCTTCTGCCCACCAAACAGCTGCACTTTCTTTTGGCCTTTCATAACCGCACCGACTACCTTTTCAACATTGGCATCGATGCCCAGTTTGCCGATGTCCTTGGGATAGCCCTGTTCAAGGCTAGTGCCAGAAAATACCCAGTAGGATCTCCCTGTAGGGAAATATAAAGGAACAGCTAAGTTTCCATCTATTGCAATGGTAGGGAACAGTTTTAACTTAATCAGCTTCAAAATGACCAACAGCAGCGAATGAATATAACGCACTCATGTAATCTTCCTCTGTCTGCTCTTTAAGTGGTGGTGCCAACCCATGGCAGTAAAAATACAATTTATTCTCAATACAAAGAGCTAACAGTCTAAACTTGAAGGCAGGCTGTAAGTTCCATAAATGGCTGTGAAGATGTTGTGTGTTAACTTTAAAAACTAACATTTTATTATTGCTTGACTAACTCAGAGATTGGCTGTGTTTCAGAATATTCGTTGGTCAGTGGTTAGCAAGGATTCTATTTTTCTGCCACGTTCTAGATCACTCCCATTCACACGGATTTATGAAAAACTAAACTGATCAGTTCCAACATAAAATCATTAAACAACTGTATTAAGAAAAGGTTTCTGCCTCAGAAGAATAGCTTTTCTGTGCACTCGATCCTTATCATCATCATCTCAATTTGCTAATAGTGTTGCCTAAATATTTGCCTGAAAATTATCCTTCCTCCATAATAACAACAACAACTGGTATTTATATAGCGCCTTTAACGTAGTAAAACATCCCAAGGCGCTTCACAGGAGTATTAAAAGACAAAAAAATTTGACACCGAGCCACAAAAGGAAAAATTAGGGCAGGTCACCAAAAGCTTGGTCAAAGAGGTTTTAAGGAGCATCTTCAAGGAGGAAAGAGAGGTAGAGAGGCAGAAAGGTTTAAGCAGGGAATGCCAGAGCTTAGGGCCTAGGCAACAGAAGGCACGGCCACCGATGGATGAGCGATTATAATCAGGGATGCTCAAGAGGGCGGAATTAAAGGAGGGCAGATATCTCGGGAGGTTGTGTGGCTGAAGGAGATTACAGAGATAGGAAGGGGCGAGGCCATGGAGGGATTTGAAAGCAAGGATGAGAATTTTGAAATCGAGGCGTTGCTTAACTGGGAGCCAATGTAGATCAGTGAGCACAGGGGTGATGGGTGAACGGGACTTGGTGCGAGTTAGGACAATAAGCCAGACAAACCTGAGAAAATGTAGACCTTCTTTGTATTTATATCTTCAAATGCAGCATCAATTTTGGAAGGAGCTTTAGGCCACAGCTTTGCAATTGGAATTGGTCCCATGATAATTTTCTTTGTTGACGTAAACTTCCAGACTTTTCTAGAAGAAGTATAAATAAAATCACATTTTCAGAATAAGTATGGGTACTTTTACCTCAGCTTTGCCAACTGGCTGAAGTATTTTCATTGCACAACATAAGATGAATCCCTTTGGTTTCTTTTACAATTATGATGTTTACACAGAATTACATAGAATGTACAGCACAGAAACAGGCCATTTGGCCCAACTAGTCCGTGCTCCGCACGACCCTCCTCCCACCCTCTTCATCTAACCCTATCAGCATAACCTTCTATTCCTTTCTTCCTCATGCGTTTATCTAGCTTCCCCTTAAATGCATCTATGCTATTTGCCTCAACCACTCAGAGTTCCACATTCTAAGCACTCTCTGCGTAAAGAGTTTTCTCCTGAGTTCCGGATTGGATTTATGCAGGGGCCTCAGCCCATTGATATCCCTTTTGCAGGGTTTCAACCGAACAGTTATTTTCACAAAAAATAATGAGAAAAGCCTTTTTGTGTGTGTGTTGGGGAGAGGGAGAAGGTGGATTCTTCCATTTAATCCTGTCAACATCCAACAATACACAAACTGGATGCTGCAGTTAACAATGAAAGTCACACCAACATCCTGTCAGTTGAATTTAGTAATAAATGGGAGTGGGGGTGCTGCAGTGGTTAGAACATTGCCTTTTCAGTCCTGAGACACAAGTTTGAATCTAACCCAACTGATGGAATGAAAAAGTCTCCTCTGTGCCGGCTGTTAAAGCCGTAGCCTTGAATTACTATTGGAAATATGCAAGTGGACAAACGCTTCAACATTTGTATAATGTTAACCTATTTTATTTCAAATGTGCTAACATCTCTGCTAGAATAGCAAATGGAGGAATGTCACATGATTGCTGAATCCACTAATATATATATATCTCCAAAAGTAATTTCTCGGCTCATAAATGGAAAGAGCTTGGGGTAATTGCGATCTAGTTCATAGTTTGGCACAGTGTACATGCAACTGCACTAAACTGCCAATAATTTGAAACTAATTGTCAGACTTCTTCAGAGAAGATGTAGGAAATGGAAACTGCACTTTGGTGGAACTCGTGTAACCTTGTGACGAAGACACTTTGGAGCAGCTTATGTCAATGTCCTGCACCCATACCAGTGCTGTATCCGGCTTCGATTGGGTAACACTGATATCAGCACAAAAGACTATACCCTAGCAATGACCTCCTTTTGCCTTAATGAGCCCAAAGCTCACCACAAACTTACTGGACATGGCTCCAGATGTGTTGTATTCTCATTGCCAATATCATCCCTTTTTAAAGGAATACGATGCTATTAAAGTGGATGCTTTCAAACTTCCCTGCAGTGAGCACCCCTTTTAAATATTGAGGGCCCCTTCTCCTAACTTCTCCCCAAAGGCAAACAGTACCACTATTCAGAAAATGTATATACAGCAACAGAAATAAGGTGCCAGCAAGTCAAGAAATACAAAAGTCTGATGACAGATGGAGTGAAACCCCACAGACACCCTAGTATTCCCTCACTGGGCTTGAGTATGGTTCTCGGCACCGCACCTTAGAAAGGATATATTGGCCTTGGAAGGCGTGCAGCACAGATTCATCAGAATGTTACCAGGGTTCCAAGGGTTAAATTATGAGGAGAGTTTAAATAAACTAGGCTTGTATTCCCTGGAATATAAAAGATTAACGGGTGATTTGATTGCGATTTTGAGGATTTTGAAAGGAATTGATAGGGTAAGTAGAGAGAAACTTTTTCCCGCTGGTGGGGGAGTCTAGGACTAGGGGACATAACCTTAAAATCAGAGCCAGGCCATTCAGGAGAGAAGTTAGGAAACACTTCTTCACACAAAGGGTGATAGAAGTGTGGAACCCTCTCCCACAGAAAGCAGTAGATGCCAGCTCAATTAATAATTTTAAATCAGAGATCGCTAAATTTTTGCTAGCCAAGGGTATTAAGGGATATGGAGCCAAGGCGGGCGGATGAAGTTAGGATACAGATCAGCCATGATCACACTGAATGGCAGAACAGTCTGGAGGAGCTGAATGGCCTCCTCCTGTTTCTAATGTCCATGGGCCTCTCTCTGAGATCCAAGTCACTTAAAAATACACATTCTTTCTGCTTCCACAATCTTGGAAGTGATGGATTGAAGTAATCATTACTTACCCATTTTTGAAGAAATGAAGTGTTTTCTTTATACTTGCAACTGCATCATAAATATCCACTTTGCAGATGTCAGGAATTAGCTTGCCATTGGTTGTGGTGGACACAGTTGTTGAAATTGGTACAGTTGTTGAAATTGGTGCCGTTGTTGGGCTGAACGTAGGACCTGGTTTCGGTCCTGTTTACAAAATAAGATAACGTGAGTGCATGTATTTACTACTGTCAATACAAATATCTTAATATTTCAGTAAAAGGCTTTGTGCTGCTGTCTTTTAGCTTGAAATAATAAAATTGACCATACCATATAGATGCTGGATTCCTGCAATGTCGTCACTGGGTAACCTGAAGTTTTCTATGTAGCTGTACATCGGGTACATGAGGGCTTCTTTGATAGTGGAATGATCTAGTCCCAGAGAATGTCCAAACTCATGGGCTGCCACTAAATAGAGGCTGTATCCTGCATAAGAAGATCCATAAATTGGTCAATTGTTTGAATGTTACTTTATTTTGCCTTCCCCTCCACCGCCACCCCCCCATCCTCCTGAAAGCACAGACTCATAGAAACATAAAAACGTACATGTCCAAAATAGACCATTGTGGTCCATCTGGCTGGTCCCAGTGTAAATAACGCATGTTGGGTTTATGGTTTCAAGGATGCTGCCATTGCTCGAGTACCTCTCCCAAGCAGCCATTGTGCATATATGAGCCTAACCATTGAGTGATGGCAGACCATTTGGCCGTGGGTAAGGACATCACAGCTAAAACCGATCCTCTCCTTATCTAACATCCACACACACACACACACACACACTTCCCAGCAAGATCCACTGGACTGTGTTCAGTAGTTGAACCCCAGCTCATTTTTCCTCTCCCTAGTCCAAGGCTACAGAAGTCAGTTATAGCATCCTCATTGCCTGAGATCAGCTAACTCGGCCCTAACTGGAGTCTGAATCCGCCACCTTCTTAACCTGCATGCCTGAGTATTGCATTAGGCACTGAGCTACCAGAGGAATTTTGTTTGAATATTAAACATCTGTTGTAGTTTAAATGATCCAGGTTCTAACTTCAGAATGATTATAAGTTGAGAATTCCAGGATAATACAGCAGCTTTGATGACACCTTTCTCTCTCATACATACACATATACAGAGAAAGAGAGAGAGACAATATATTGTGTATCTGCAAGCTTAAATCTCTCTCTCCTTCTTCTGCTCCTTAAAGGCAACTGGACACCTCACGTCATTCAGGAGAGAGGGACAAAACATTTTTGTAAGGACAACTCTATTGTTGGTTGTCAAGTGTTCAATTTTAGTCAGCAAAGCAATATACATTGGTTCTCTTCTCCCTATCCATCCCCCAAGGTGATGGCTCAGTGATCCATGGTGCACCTTTCAGTGGGATGGAGGATAGCTGACCAAGGCTTGCCCAACTTTAAGACAACGAAGGACTGCAACATGAAACCGTACAGTTGGGAATCAAGCGTTCAACTACTTGATCACTAAATTGACATATTTACTCTAAGCATTATGGGACGGTGGTACTAAAGAAAATGAACAATGGCGGAAAGATGAAAGAGTGGCCATATTTACCAGCATCAGCACAGAAACCCCATTTTTTGTCTTCATCGAAGTTACTGGTGGTTGCGCACCAGAGCTTGTTATCTGATCTGCCGTCGGTGGTGCACGCATTATACGTTTTGTCAAGGAATGTGAAAGGAAACGAACACTGCTCTCCATCAGAATTTCCACCAACCACAGCATCGGCTGCAAGAAAAACGTGTGCAGGTGAGGGAAGATTCGAGAAAAGGTCAGTACCAGTTGCTGAACCTAAAATAAAACTTCAAAGTCCGTCAGGCCGGTAGGACATACATGTAAAGAAGCGAAAAGTGAATGTAAATCAGATTGTAGAAACAATTCTTTACTCAGAGGGCCATGAATATTTGAAATAATCTACCAGAGAAAATAAAGGAGTCAAAGAGTTAGGGGAGTTCAGATTCAGTTGGATGTTAGGCTGGGTGAGTTGGAGCACTGGAGGAACAGCCTTGATGGACTAGACAGCATTTTCTCAACATGGACCTTTTTTTCCTAATGTTCTTAATAGTCGGAGATCTCATTGCAAGAAACGTAAAATATAAAACAGACATTTGGAATTAATAGTCCATATTATTAATTTTCTGTCCAGTTTTCTCTCCATCTCTTGATAGGTGCTGACCCACACTGAGGAACCATTGCAAGGACGGCAGCACCTTTGGGTGCCTCGGCCAAGTGGCACTTCTTTATGTACAACCCTAGACAATGAGTGTCACTGGCTATTTTACCACTGTGGGCGTCACAACCTACTGTCTTACTCAGTCTACGGAACAAACTCGTTTGTTAAAGAAAATCTGCCATTTTTGTTTCTTTAACCAAATTCAGATCCCAAGCAGCATACCACACTCTATCTGGTTCGACAAAATACAGTGTGATTATTGAACAGAGCTTTCTAGCTCTGAATAATTACCTGGACTGGGGCAGAAGCCATATTTTCCATCTGTGTCATAGTTGCTGGTGGTTGCACACCATTTGTAGCGATCTTCGCGGCCCTCAGACGTGCACTGGTCATAACTCTTGCCGTCGAATACAAAGGGGAACACGCAAGGTGAACTGTCGCTGTTACCACCAGTGGTGTATAACACTGAACAAAAGTGAATAGAAAACAGAAATTTAAATAAAAAACTGCAATGAACAAACTACAATTATGGCAACATGATACCTTTGTGAAGATCTGCATTGAACAAGGAGGATTGTTTTGGAAGCCTTCCACCTGTAATAGTGATAATAATCTTACTGATTAAATAATGCCATAAGTCTTGAGCTGGTCCAGGAGATCAAGATTTTATCCTCCCTCCGCTTTTCTTTTGAAGGCACTGACACATGCTGGACTATAGTTCCACTGGCATCTATTGACCTCTGATGCCTCCTCCTAGTAGCCATTCCTCAAGCACAAGCCTGCTTGTTGGCCATGGGGAACATTAAAACCAAGCCCGATCATATCCTCTCACCCAACATCCACATGCATGGGTTCTTCAGCAGATGTCACAGGACAGTGATCAGGAATGGTTCCTTGGTTAATCTTATCCCTTCCCTGACTCTGAAATTGTTGAGGCCAAATATAGATCCCCTGCTGTCACCCTGGCTGAGATCAGGTATTTGGCAATGGCCAGGTATTGAACTTGGGGCACTGGGATGTCAGTGACTAAAGGCTTTTCAGAAACCTGAAGGCCACAAGCTCTCATTTTCTCTATAATAGCTCATTAGGTTTTATTTGGTTGTTAAAGATTCAACTACATGTTACTATGGCTGGTGGTTTATTTCTGCCGACAGTATATTTGAAACTCCGGAGCTGGAAACTACTTGGAGTTTTTAATGCTATATAATATTTATAATATTTCAACAGCGGAGATAATAACCCTGCTGTAAATTTGACCTGATGCCAGTTCAAATTGCTTCACACCAGATCAGCTTGTCAGCGGTTGGAACCAAAGTTGAAATTGAAACTTGAGGAGGGAAACCAATAGCGACACGGCAAAATGTTAGCATGGAGTCCATCATATCAAAATGAATGGACAACTACTTACATCCATGTGGGCAGAATCCGTATTTCTGGTCTGTTTCATAGTCTGCAGTCGTGGCGCACCAGATATTTCCGTCATTTCTCCCATCTGCGGTACAGGCCTTGTACGTCTTCCCGCTGAATGTAAACGGGAAGTGGCAGAAAGCTCCATCAGCATTGCCGAAACGGGTTTTAACCGCTGCCGGGAGAAAAGTTAAAACATTAGGACTAGAAGTGGAGGAGGCACAGCCCCTCCCAGAGTTACATTCCGTAAGTGATCATTTCTGATAGCTGCCGTGCGAAGACACAGGGCAGGCGGTCTATCGATTGGTAATTTTTATAAATCATTGGAAAAGTATTTGCAGATTCATTGTATTCAACGTTTGTTACCTGCTCCTTTCCCCAAGGTCCAGAACTCATCGTCATCGAAATGTGCGTCACCGTGCAGTTTGCCATAGACGTCTTTGCCAGGTGGGTAGGCATGTGCCAACAGACCATCCTTTCCATCGAATGGATATGGGTCTCCATGCCCTTCAACAAAAAATAATTGAAACATATTAACAATATAAATGTGAGCAGGGATCTAGAAACCTAGAAGTCCCGAAAACAGGCATTGAAAGACTTAGTGGCACAGCTGGAAAACAATCACCCCTTGTACCTAGAACTTAGATTAACCCAAATATTTGAGCTAATATGCAAATAGCCAATTCAATCTATCTCAGATGTTCTGCTAAAACTCTTTGGCTTGCCTCATGCAAAATGCACCTTTCTCAGTTGAACTAAGGTTGAAAACTTAAGCAATTTAGCCCATTCGACAAGTAAAGCATGATACTATAGAAAACAATCGGAATGATGAGAGATACAGAAGGTGGGGGGGGGGGTCGAACAGCTGAATAGTAATTAAGAAGGGAACAATTCAGATGATATTGTGACTGTCTACTTACATTCTCTGCCAAACTGAATCATGATGTCTGCTTCTCCGCTGTAGATTCTAGTAAATGTTAATGGAGTGACGTCACTCCACAATTTAAAGGCACGAACAAATGCATCATCAACAACAGATGGTTCCAAGTCAGGAGTGTAGTTCACAACTCTGGGGAAAATACAATCAAACATTCAATGTTAGTAGTTAAACATCACAACAATGCCTGAAACCGGCATTTCCGATGTCCCTACAGGTGTGTACACAGCGCGTACACACCCGTAGGGATCGGAATATACGGCCCAATGTAAACCATGCTTATTACATTCTAATAAATCACTGAAGCACTGCCAGTTCTGTCTTATACTTTTTTTCTTGAAATGGCATCCAGGCTGGTATAGCCTGAAATATTGTTATGCTGTACAATATAAATGCGAAAATCCACCAATAGCATTGTAGCTGGTACAGCCCTAACTGAATGAGTGGGCAAGAACATGGCAAATGGAATATAATGTGGAGAAATGTGAAGTTATCCACTTTAGTAGGAAAAATAGAAAAGCAGAGTATTTTTTAAATGGTGAGAGATTGGGAAATGTTGGTGTTCAGATACCTGGGTGTCCTTGTACACGAATCACTGAAAGTTAACATGCAGGTACAGCAAGCAATTAGGAAAGCAAATGGTATGTTGGGCTTTATTGCAAGAGGATTTGAGTATAAGAGTAAAGACGTCTTACTGCAATTATATAGGGCCTTGGTGAGACCACACCTGGAGTATTGTGTACAGCTTTGGTCTCCTTACCTCAGGAGTGCAACGAAGGTTCACCAGACTGGTTCCTGGGATGAGGGGATTGTCTTATGAGGAGAGATTGAGTAGACTAGGCCTATATTCGCTAGTATTTAGAAGAATGAGAGGTGATCTCATTGAGAAAAAAAAAATTCTTACAGGGCTTGACAGGGTAGATGCTGGGAGGATATTTCCCCTGGCTGGGGAGTCTAGAACCAGGGGTCACATTCTCAGAATAAGGGGTCGGCCATTTAGAACTGAGATGAGGAGAAATTTCTTCACTCAGAGGGTGGTGAATCTTTGGAATTCCCTACCTCAGAGGACTGTGGAGGCTCAGTCGTTGAGTATATTCAAGACAGAGATCGATAGATTTTTGGATATTAAGAGAATCAAGGGATATGGGGATAGTGCAGGAAAGTGGAGATGAGGTAGAAGATCAGGCACGATCTTATTGGATGGCGGAGCAGGCTCGAGGGACCGAAAGGCCTACTCCTGCTCCTATTTCTTATGTTATTTTCTTATGAATAAATGTGGAATCCCATATAGAAGGGAAAAGTAGCAACACCAGCCTATGTGACAGTGCCCACTGGACTTTTCTGGTGCATCACATTGAATGGTCAAAGCAGCAATACCATCGCAGCTGGTACAGCCCAGTGGAGCTGGTGTACCACAGCATCCTACTTGCTGCAGTCTTGCTGAACTACTGATCGTCTCTCTAAACTCTACTCAACCTTTTAACTGCCAGCTCGACAATTCATTTGACAATTATGGTTTGCCCACGGGCTCAAGAAGTGACAAATCATGAAACTAATTTAACCCCAGTTCATTGCTTTGAAACCACAGGAATTTTACAGTTTTAGTTTAATGGTATATTTGTCAATTATTTAAAATGGAACACCTTTATGCCTCATGTCCAATTCCTTGAATTTAAGCAGAGTCTTCATCATGTACTCACCTGTAAGTCAAGTTAGTGTGGTCCCATTTTTCATCGTCAAATGTCTTGTAGTTAAGAACATCAGGAACACCACACCGAGGCTTTTTCATGGCAATCAGTGTGGTCTTATCGAGTTTTCCTGTTTCAGGTAGTCCCAGGGTTTTCTGTGCCTTTGTGATGGCAGCTTTTAGGCTAATCAGCGCATTGCCAGTGTTTTTTAAATTTATGTACCCAAACCTCTGCAGGTAGTTCTGTGGAACAACGAGACCCAGAAGGTTAGGCATACATTGTCTATTTAGATGTCAGTAATGCTGTCAAGGCAAGGACTAACACTGAATAGTATTTACTTTGTTGAAAGTCAAACCCTGGAGTCGCATCCTCTTTAATTCCCTTAGTAGTCTTCTATCCCCTCTTGAAGGGAGCAGCTTATGCTGGTTCCACAGGCACTAACCTCCTGCTGTTACTTTGGTGAATTTATGTATATTCCTGGATAAATGAGTGTTGGGAGGCTACTTGATAATGAGCCGTATTACACACACACACACATACACACACACACACCCATGCCCATTGCATGCACACACAACCCATGCATGTGCGCACACACCAATGCACGCACACATGAACCCATGCATGCACACACACACACCCATGTACACACAGACACAGACCCATGCATGCATGCACACACACATCCGCATGCACAGACACACCCGTGCATGCATGCACGCACATACCCATGCACGCACACATGCGCACCCAACCCATGCATGTGCGCACACACCCATGCACGCACACACACACATACCCATGCATGTACACTTTCCAGCAGAAGTCACTCGATAGCGACTAAGAATGGGAATACTGATTGATTTTCCCCCCTCTCTAGTTTAAGGGCAGTGAGGCCAACTGTGGTACCTCCTACTGCCAGCCCAACTTGAGACCTTCTTGGTCTGTATGTGTCAGTACAACACCTGACAGTGCAGTCTGAGCTCAGCTATCGGAGGAGCTGTGATGGAGGCCCTCTTAAGCTGCTTTTATCCCATGTGAGACCTGTTCCAGCACCACCGGATCCTGATACAAGGCCTTCCTGGTGGCCGGCCGCAGCAAATCCATGCAGGTTGGCCTTCTAGTTGCAGGACCCATGGGTAGGAACCCAGCGGTGCTTGCACAAGCCTCGCAATGTAATAAAAGCAATTTGAAACCTGGCTCACAGGACATCTCAGCTGCAGTTCAGAACAAGACTCCTGCTGTGCAAAGTTTTTGCTGTTTTAAGAGTTTTTGACATGCTGTGCCCAATTAAATCTGAAGCATGTTAACAATAATACCTGAGGGCGATTATAAAAAGGCAGATTGATTTTCAGAATTAATGATCAAACCATCCAACCAACTGGGGAAAAAAATCCTGTTCGGAACCAAAACTTTAAAAGGACGAATTATGTAATGAAGTGTAAATGACTGGCTGGAATGAGTAACTATTATAAGATCTGTTTCATAATATAATTTCTGGACCTCATTAAAGAGCCTTGTGTAATCCTCGTCTTTTCGATGTTAGAAAACCCCAGTTGAGCTGTTGGGTTTTGCTGCTTTAACTAATGAAGCCAATCACTACAGCCAAGTATAGCTCACCCGTCATCCTCCTCCAGACTTATTTATTTTTCTTCAAAGTTTTCCCCTCCTCTCCTCAAGGTGCTAACTCTTGCTGGGAGTTGACTAAAGATAATTCTCTCACTGATATTCAGGTGTGGAACGGGGCACAACAGTGTCATGTCCATACCCGAAACCACACACTAGGGCTCTTTCCAACAAGAGTTAGTAGCTAGCGATCAGGAACAGGAACCCTTGCCTAGCTTAGGGGTGCTGAGGCCAATTGAAGTGCCCCAGTTGCTGCCTAGCTCAGATTGGGGCTGAGCATCAAACCAGAGGTCTTTTGGTTTGTATGGCTCAAGGCTACTTCTGTACCACCTCCATTTTCACACGACTTATCTCTGCTAAGCTGTCTTCACAATTTGTATCTTTATTGTCATTCAGATTCCGAAATTTTGAATAGAAGGTTATGCTGATAGGGTTAGATGAAGAGGGGTGGGTGGGAGGAGGCTGGTGTGGAGTATAAACACCGGCATAGACCTATTGGGCTGAATGGCCTGTTTCTGTGCTGTACATTCTATATGATTCTATAAAATTTATTTTAAAAAATTCTCGATGGTCAGAGAGCTGAAGAACATAACCTCTCCGACTGAACTAAATCATTTCAACTTTACTTCCTATCGGGAGCTCTTCAGCCTTCTTGTTGGAACATCGACTCCAACAATTTCAGACGCTAGTTGTGCACCCAATTTCCCTGCTGGATTCCCCATTCAAATTCTGCTGATTCCCCTTCGATTTTGGAGCAAAGTCTCACCCACCCTTTGCCTATCCGATGCCTTTTGACATGTCTGACGGAATCAATCTTTGTACAGTATACAACACTTCTTCCCAACATTTCCAAAACCCACTACAGGCTATTACACCCATTAGCCGCCTCTTTTACCTCTCCCTGTTGTTTTTCCCTCCTCCGTCTTATTGGTCAATCTGACCAAAGAACTACTCCCAGCTGAGCGTGGACTTCTGATGAAATTGCCACCTGAAACATGAACCTATGTTTCCTTTCTGACTGGTCTGCAATTTTCCAGCATCGTCAGTTTTTTGAACTTTAGCCTTGTATTTTTTTGCAGCCGCATTCTTAAAAGTGTTAACTAAAGATAGAATCACATAAAAAAAAAATGCTTTTAGCCTTACCATCGCCACCTCGGTGTCAGTCAGGTTCTGTTCCCCGGGGAAGGTTTTGAAGAGGGGCGCCGTCGGTGCACTGAAGGAGCTATGTGCCAGCAGAGCAATGCTCAACGCAACTCCTAGCAGCATCATTTTGTGAGCAACGGGAAGAGCAACTGGAGGATCTGGCTCTTGGGATGCTTCTGTTTCTCTGAGCTGGAGAATGGATTGTATATATACACACAGAACTACTGACATCAGAGGCCAGTGACTCAGTTAACATCAAAATAGTATGATTCATTGCCTTCCTTGGTGCGGAAACCGGGCACTGAGCCAAGGGAGTGAAATGTTCCAAACATTTTTGGTCAGCATCGCTCTTGCAACATTTGAATTAATTGTTTCAGTCCCCACCACTTAAAACACCCATGATTAAAACGGGCAGTCGCTTATACTGGCCGAAAGACGATAACCATTTGCGTTAACGACAATTTTCAAAGTTGCCGGTTATAGCGTCTTAAGTGCTCCACTTATTTCGGGCGGTACCAGCAGTGCTTACTCACTTGTGATATTGTATGAGTGAAGTACAAATGACAAACTGATGCGTGTTTTTAAAAATATATTTCTATTTAATTAAATAACACTTCTTGCACATTAATCCCAGCAGCTGAAATTTAGTGCCCTGATTAGGTGTTTGAGTTGTTGTTTAAATGGTGTCCTGCTCCTTGTGGAGCCCGGGGTGCTTGGTCAGGTATCGGGTCCGACAGTAGGAGGTTTATCTAGGTAGTGCTTCATGTAGTTGCTGATTTACACTCCTGTGAAGCACCTTGGGACGTTTTACTATGTTAAAGGCCTATATAAATGCAAGTTTTTGTTGAATCGAACAATTACCAGGGCCTGTACTATATAAAGTGAGTGTCTTATGGTGTGATAGAGGTGTGAAGAGGGAATAGCTAAAAGGAAGAGTCTTCCTGAGAAAAGTATCTGTTTGTGAACACACAATATGGTGAATTTGTTTACGATGGTTAGCCGAACAACTTAGTCTTCTATCCAAAACAAAAAATAATTGCCAAAAACCTTTACTATGAACACGATATCCCTTTAACTGCTAATAGAACTAAATACTTGTTCAGCATTCTTGGACTTGTTCTTTTTTTTCAATCAGTCGTTTCAGTGCTTTAATTAGAGGGTCATTGCCACCCTGATGGGGAAAGAAATGCTGTGAATAACTGTGGTAATAGATTAGAACAGTTTGTTACCAGAAATGATGTTGTATTCAACAGGGCAATGGACTGTTGTCCGCTGTAATCTTTTCAATAACATTACCATGAAGGCATGGAGTTTCCTCCTTGGGCATAACCCAGAAGTTAACCCAAAATGTAGCCAAGGTTGCGCCCATTTTGCTGATGTCAAGATACACCCAAGTATCCTCCCAAACTCGTTAGAATGCACCCAAACTTAAAATGGGCGTAAATCAGCATAAACAATTGGGGCCCCAGAAAATGCCGAATCCACGCCATATATTTCTTCTTTGATTCTTACAATTTCAACTCATTTAACTATCATTCATGTACATCAGCCACCACATGTTTAAGAACCTGCAATCTGGGTCGACTCTCAATTTTCAATGTGACTTAAACTTTGCCATAAAAATCCATTCAAAGAAACAGAAAATACTGAGCAGATCTCAGTGAGGATACATTTTTTAAGACGCTGACAAAATTGCGATAAGCACCAGAAGAACGGCTTTCTTTCCCGTTGCATCTGAAAATCTGATCTAAATGTTAAGAGACCCTCGAACAAGCACAAATGGAGGATACTCGTATTTAAGAGTTAGGGCGTGGCAAGTTTTGTGGGCAGAGATTCGTTCGGATGAAGGGTTTGATGGACAGACGTAGAAGATCGCTGAGATTTGGGCGTATTGTAGCTGCACGCGTAACTCACTTACGCCCAAAATTCCGCCATCTTTTAAGCCACATAATGGGTTTGCGGCCAGATTACGTATGTGTCTGGATGCAAGTGCGGAGGAAACTCCAGGCCAAAGTATTTTGTGGCTCCCTTGCCCCTTCCCTGCAACTACAAGTGCATAAATAGATGGGGCAGGTGAGGGAGGAGTCAAATGGCATGGTTTTATGTAGCTTTGATATTGCTATTTTTACATGGGTGTTCACTGATACATTGTTAAAATGTTTTGATGTGCTCCAACAATGATCTGATGGTTGAGGGTAATTCCCATTGTAGTATTAAGTTATACAGACTTGAAGATCCTAGATTGGATTCCCAGTCCGTACTGTGCACCTGGAGTTGCAATCAGCTTTCGTATTGGGTTAGAGAGGAGAAAAATCAATTCCTGATCACTGTCCAATGACCTATGCTGGAAGTTGGATGTGTGCGTAGAACAACAAAAGAAATTCATCTCTTAGCATAAAGGAACTGACAAAAAATATTTGCGTTGTTGAACGACCCAAAACAACAACAACTGCATTTATATAGCGCGCTTGACGTAGAAAAACATCCCAAGGTGCTTCACAGAGGCATCATTAGACAAAATTGACACCGAGACAAAGAATAAGATACAGGATGAGGGTCCCAAATCCGGCAACCTTGGGACCGAGGCCGAGCCGGTTTTCGTGTTTTTCCGGGCTTTGGAACGTGTTTCTGATGTCCGAAGTCCGGAAATGCCCGAGCCCAGATTGCGATATTTCCGGACTTCGGACATCAGAAACACGTTCCGAGTCCGGAAATGCCTGGGCCCAGGTTGCGATATTTCCGGTTTTTGGTAAGCCTCCCTCAGGGTGTCCGGATTCCGGAACATTTTACGGATTCCGGACGACCCTGCCACCAATCGTCCCAGGGTCCGGATTCCGGAACATTCCGCATTCCGGAACTCCGGATTTTGGAGGCTCAACCTGTATTAGGAAGGGCTTGGTCAGAGGTGGTTTTTAATGAGAGCCTTACAGGAGGAGATGGAAGTGCAGAGGTGGAAGGGTTCAGGTATAGAATTCCAGAATTTGAAGCTTAGCTCGCTGAAGACACAGCTGCCAATGGTGGAGTGAATGGGGGCGGGTGCATATCAGGCTAGAGTCAGAGGAACGGAGAGTTCTGTGGGGAGGAAGGTGGTTACAGATATAGGGAGTAGCGAGGCCATGAAGGGATTTAAACATGAGATGCTAATTTTAAATTGGAAACATTGGGAGACCAGGAGTCAACAAAGTGTGATGGGTGAGTGGAATCTGTGTGTGGGGTAGGACGCAGACAGCATGACATTAATGAGAAGATTGTGATGGAATACAGGTCAGAAGAAGTCATGATCATACGGTATAGTTATCTGGTTGGATCGCACCTTGAATATTGTGTTCAGTTCTGACTGCTGAGAAACAAGGGAAAACACTGAGGTGCCGGAAGTAGTGCAGAGAAGAGCTGCAAGGCTGATCCCTAGTGTCAATGGTTACAGTTATGAGGAAGGGTTGGAGAGACTTGAGCTTTTCCACCTGGAGGTGATCTTATAGAGGTATACAAGATAGTAAATAGTTTGAAAATAGTAAATCTGAAATATTACTTTAAATTGTAGGACAGTGGGGGGGGGGGGGGCACTGGTTGAAATTAGTACAAGGAAAATTTAGGAAATCCTTCACATAATGAGCGATCAATAGATTGAATGCACTTCTAGATAGATTATTGGAGGCAAAAACCCTGGAATTATTTAGATGATGTAATGGGACTGCAAGGGTTTTTCTGGATGGATGAATTAAGATGGGCCGAATGGCTGTGATTTTGTGTATCGCAATATATTTTCCAAATGGAAATGGCAGTGTTGGCAGTTTGTTCTCATCAGTGATTTTGCACTCACAGGCCAGAAGTTTCTGGTAGCCCCTTCAATCTATTGTGAGCGCACTGTCGATAGAGCCTACTGGTCAAGAAAGGCTCATCATGAGAACATAACAGCAGTCCTATTTTTCTCATCTGTCAATAAGCTCCGGAATTCCCTCCCTCAATCTCTCCGCCTCTCCACCTCTCTCCTCCTTTAAGTCGCTCCTTGAAACCTACCAGTTTTTGGTAACCTGTCCTGATATCTCCTTATGTGGCTCAGTGTCAAATTTTGTTTGGTAACGCTCCTAGGAAGCACCTTGAGGCATTTTACTACCTTAAAGGCGCTATATAAATGCAAGTTGTTGTTGACTAACGATTCTTATATTCCTGGCTGTGACAGGGGGGAAGTTAACAAGTGGCCCAGAATAGAATAGGTCAAGTTTCCTCCAGATATGCGCCCTCCAGTTTCTCAAAATATTGCACCTTGCATTCCAACTAAGGAATGAAAAATAAGCTCTTTGCAATACTGAGGATTGGAGTTTCGAGCAGAGCCAGTTACATAACCCAATCTGAAACAAGAGTCTTAATTGCCAGGTACAAACTGTTAATTGATGATGCTTAGATTGAATTCCAAGCCTATAATTTAATTGACAAGATCAGACTACCTCATAAGGCACTTAAGCATTTTCCAAGTGTTGCCTGAGTGAGATCAGTTTGTGGTCGTTAGCTCACTCTGGTATTAATTTGTGTTGTAACATATAATACAGCCATACATTTGTATCGTGCCTTTCATGCTGAAATGTCTCAAAGTGCTGCTCACAATGAATTACTTTCGAGGTGCAGTAACTGTTCAAATAGGTTGATTTAGGGTGACATTTTCCAAGACTCCATCTCATCGGTGTGGCCATGCACGCAGCAAGCAGCTCGTTGGAAAATTGGAGGTGGGGCAGAATGCAGGAAAGATTTCACCGGCAGTGTCACCTTGGCTCAGTTGGTAGCACTTTTGCCTTTGAGTCAGAAGGTTGTGGGTTCAAGCCTCAGCTCAGGATTTGAGCACTTAATCTAACTGACAATTCAGTGCAGTTCCGAGGGAGTGCTGCACCGTTGGAGGTGCTATTGTTCAGATAAGACAACAACAACAACAACTTGCATTTATATAGCAAAGGTCACATCTGCTTGCTCAAGTGGATGCAAAAGATCCCGTAGCACTATTTGAAGAAGAGCAGTCAGTTCTTTCAGTATCCTGGCCAACACTCCTCCCTCAATCAACACCAAAAAAACAGTTCAACTGGCCACTCATTCATCTGTTGTTTACAGGACCTCTTTGCGCACAAAACAGGCTGCTGTGTTTGCCTACTTAACAGCAGTGGCTACACTTCAAAAGTAATCTCTTGATTGTAAAGTGCTTCAGGACATCCCGAGGATGTGATAAGTGCTATATAAATGCAAGATTTTTAATTCCTCTTCATCAAATGGGCACAGGGTGTTGAAGTGTTGAAGTTTTAAGTTTTCCCATTTCTGCGCGTGTTTTAGGGTTCTTTAGAATCATTTGTGTGTCAGTGTAGCATGGAATGAGTGAGTGAAAAGTACAGCAATCACAGCAATAGAGATCAGTTGTGGGGGCTATCCAGCCCGTGTGAAAGCAGTAGTAATGGGACAGTGGTCCCCACAATAATGGCCCGTAATTTCCGATAGGAGGCATCCTGTGTGCGGATGCCTCCTATCGGGAAAAACTCTACGCCATTACCTGAGGGCTCCCGAGGTCCGGACTCTTCTGCTCCTGGGCCTCTCCTGGTCCACGTGCGCAGAGGCCCAGGTATCCCAGGGGCGCAGGCGGTTCGCAAGTAGTCCCTGGGATCATGTGGGCCAGGCTAGCCATTGGGAGAAGGGAATCCCCCTTCATACTTTTGACAGGTAGACCAGTCAAAAGTATGAATGGGGATCACTGAAAAAAGATAACAAAACATTAAATATTTTTTTTTTTTAAATCACGTTTTTAAAATGAGTTAAAATTACATTAAATTAAATAACCCTGGAGTGGGGACTTGAAATTACCTTTGTAAATGTGTCAAGTATCTTAGGATAACTCATCCGAAACACAGTACCTCCAACAATGCAGCTTTCCCTCAGTATTATACTGAAGTATCAGTTTAGAGGTGATGTGCTCAAACCCTGATCTGAACCCACAACCCACTAATCCAGAGGCAAAAGTGCTACCTAATAAGTCAAGCCGACACTTTGTTAAAGTTACTGTCGGGGCTCACTATCTGAAATGGGGAGGTTGAATTCACTTCCACACATTTGCAGTGCTTCCACTTGGTGGAGATTTCAACTTGCTATTCTGCTCTTTACTTTATATCCATGTCAGACAACACACGGTTCCTTTGTACATTTCTGAGCAGTTCTGAAATGACACACTATTTCCAGTTGAGGGCAGCACTTGGAAGCAGAGTTGATTGTTAAAAGGGACGATTAGCAGCAATCTATGGGCTGTCGGTAGATTTTCAGATTTGTCTTTATTTGTATCGCTCTGTAGATCTGTGCCTATGCCTATTTGTGTTTTTCTAATTTGTTTGCAGGATGGGGGTAATGCTTGCTTGTCCTGAGGAAGGGATGGGTTTTCCAGCAATTTGTTTCCCTTTCCCTTTATTAGGAATATAGGAGCAGGAGGAACCCATTCAGCCCCTCGAGCCTGTTCTGCGATTCATTGAGATCATGGCTGATCTGTATCTTAACTCCATCTACCCGCCTTGGTTCCGTAACCCTTAATACTCTTACCTATAAGAGATTAGCGTGCAAAGTTAAATCACATGGGATTGGGGGTAAGGTACTGACTTGGATAGAGAACTGGTTGGCAGACAGGAAGCAAAGAGTTGGAATAAACGGGTCTTTTTCTGAGTGGCAGGCAGTGACTAGTGGGGTACCGCAGGGATCGGTGTTAGGACCCCAGCTATTCACAATATATATTAATGATCTAGACGAGGGAACTAGATGTAATATCTCCAAGTTTGCAGACGACACAAAGCTGGGTGGGCGTGTGTGTTGTGAGGAGGATGCAGAGAAACTCCAGTATGATTTGGACAGGTTGGGTGATTGGGCAGATGCATGGCAGATGCAGTATAATGTGGATAAATGCGAGGTTATCCACTTTGGTGGCAAAAACAGGAAGGCAGATTATTATCTGAACGGCAATAGATTGGGAAAAAGGGGAAGTGCAACGAGACCTGGGTGTCCTTGTGCACCAGTCGCTGAAGGTAAGCATGCAGGTGCAGCAGACGGTTAAAAAGGCAAATGGTATGTTGGCCTTCATAGCAAGAGGATTCGAGTACAGGAGCAAGGATGTCTTGCTGCAGTTGTACAGGGCCTTGGTGAGACCACACCTTGAGTATTGTGTGCAGTTTTGGTCGCCTTATCTGAGGAAGGATGTTCTTGCCATGGAGGGAGTGCAGTGAAGATTCACCAGACTGATACCTGGGATGGCAGGAATGACGTATGAAGAGAGATTGGGTCGATTAGGCTTATATTCGCCAGAGTTTAGAAGAATGAGAGGGGATCTCATTGAAACTTATAAAATTCTAACAGGACTAGATGCAGGGAGGATGTTCCCAATGGCGGGGGAGTCCAGAACCAGGGGTCACAGTCTAAGCATAAGAGGTAAGCCATTTAGGACTGAGATGAGGAGGAATTTCTTCACCCAGAGAGTGGTGAACCTGTGGAATTCTCTACCACAAAAAGCAGTTGAGGCCAATTCATTAAATATATTCAAGAAGGAGTTAGATATATTTCTTAAGGCTAAAGGGATCAAGGGATATGGGGAGAAAGCAGGGACAGGGTACTGAATTTGGATGATCAGCCATGATCTCATTAAATGGCGGAACAGGCTCGAGGGGCCAAATGGCCTACTATCTTCTATGTTTCTATGTTTACCTAACACAAATCTATCAATCTCAGTTGTTAGTGAACCAGCAACTCTCATGGTAACAAATTACCAGATTTATTGAATTTAATTTCACAATTTTCCATGTTGATATTTGAACTCATGACCTCTGGGTTGCTAATCCACCACACCAGTAACCACCGCACGATGGTACATGTGTGCCTGTGTAAGTGGCTATGTTTATAGTGGTGACATCTCGGTGGTGTGAAATCTCATCACCTTGCAGAACCTTGAGCTGAGTCTGTTGCCAAGCTGGGATACCTCCACCTCCGGAGTATTGCCTGTTTAAGCCCTATCCTCTGCCCCAACTCTGCTAAAAACCCCAGTCCATTGCCTCAAAGATCAACTTCCAATGTTCTCATTGCTGGCACGGGTTCAACGGGCCAAATGACCTCCTTCTGTGCTGTAACCATTCTATGATTCTATGATTGAGGCCTGTCAGATAGAGGACTGCAGCTTGGTTTACTGGGGGAGGAGTGAATGAAGGGAGATGAGATAAATAGTGCTAAAAATATAATAGTCAATAAAATTACAATTGAGGTATTGGTATGGAAGCTGCAGACAGGTCCCTCAGAATTAGTATAGATCCAAAATCCTGTAAGCTACAAGACCCTGAGAAGTAGTAGCTGGTCCCACTTGGTGAGAGGTCAGGGGGCAGCGTGTCAGTGCAGTTACAGTAGGTAGCCGCCTTTGCATGTAACTCAAATCAAAAGCTGCCCAATGGTCTAATAGGTAAAGACATTGGCCCAAAAATTCGGCCCTTCCCGGGTGAGTACGGATTATGTACTCACCCGTATTGCTTCCCGAAGTGCCGGTTTCCTGCATGCACTGCGCATGCGCGGGAAACCGGAACTTCCGGTATGGTGAAGGGGGCGGTTCCTAGGTGAACCACGTGTGCGCTAGAGGCTGCGCACACGCAGCACACTTAGATTTTTTTTCAGGTTTCTACGCGAGGTTAAGTATTGAAGATACTACGCTAATGAAAAGGAGGCGTAAGACTCGTTTTGAACAAGGTAAGTGGTTAATTAAGTATAATTTAAAATTTTTTTCAACAGGTTTATCTTTTTTAGATACTTTAAAGAAAGGTAAGTTTATTTTTATAACTTTTAAAAAGTATTTTAATTTTTTCAAAAATTTTAATTTTTGTTTGAAGTGGTTAATTTATTTAACTATAGTTATTTTATAAATGTGATGGTTTTAAAAAAAAAAATATTTGAAGTTTAGCTGTTCTTTTGGGGCCGATTTCAATTCACAGATTTGACAGGTCTCCTGTCAAATCTATGAATGAAAGATGGTCTGCTGCCATTGGCTCTCCATGGCCCACGTGATCCCAGGGGACGCATCGCACTAACTGCGCCCCTGGGACACGCAAGCACTGTGCGCCGGCTCTTGGAGCAGGCCCAGGAGCTGAAGTTCCCGTGGGCCCAAAACACAACGGCAGGCGCGGTAGGTAAGAGCGCGCGCGATCCTTACCCCCGCGGTAAGCCGGAGAGGTGAATTTCTGGGCCATTAAACCTTGCTGACCAGAAGGTCCCATAAAAACCAAAAGGTTTGCGATGAGTTAACTGATTTAAGTTGGGCCAGTAGAAGGGGCACTGCTACTCGCCTCAGACATAGAATCAGAGAATGATACAGCACGGAAGGAGGCCATTTGTCCATCGTGCCTGTGCCGGCTCTCTGAAACATAGAAACATAGAAACATAGAATCTAGGAGCAGGAGTAGGCCATTCGGCCCGTCGAGCCTGCTCCGCCATTCAATACGATCATGGCTGATCATCCAAATCCAGTACCCTGTCCCTGCTTTAATCCCCACAGTACACATATCCCACCCTACCCCCGTAACCCCACGTATTTAATTCCCCCTAACATATCCCATCCTATCCCCATAACCCCACATATTTAATCCCCCCTAACACTAAGGTCAATTTATCATAGCCAAATCAACCTAACCCACACATTTTTGGACTGTGGGAGGAAACCGGAGCACCCGGAGGAAACCCACGCAGACACGGGGAGAATGTGCAAACTCCACACAGACAGTCACCCGAGGTCAGATTCGAACCCGGGTCTCTGGCGCTGTGAGGCACCAGTGCTAACCACTATGCCACCGTGTTGCCCAACCGTGAAAGAGCTATCCATTAGTCCCACTCCCCTGCTCTTTCCCCATAGTCCTTCAAATTTTTGCTTTTTAAGTGGAGATTCAATTCCATTTTGATAGTCATTAGTGAAGCTGCTTCCACCACCCTTTCAGTCAGCGCATTCCAGATCACAACAACTCGCTGTGCAAACAAATTTCTCTTCATCTCCCCCCTGGCTTTTTTGCCAATTATTTTAAATCTGTGTCCTCTGGTTACTGACCCTGCTGCCAATCAAAACAGTTTCTCCATATCTACTCTATCCAAACCCCTCATATTTTTGAACACCTCTATTAAATCTCCACCTAACCTTCTCTGCTCTAAGGAGAACAACCCCAGCTTCTCCAGTCTCTTAAGATAACTGAAGTCCCTCATCACGGGTACCATTCTAGTAAATCTCCTCTGCATCCTCTCGAAGGCCTTGACGTTCTTCCTAAGGTGTGGTGCCCAGAATTGGATGCAATACTCCAGCTGAGGTCTAACCAGTGATTTATAAAGATTTAGCAAAACTTCCTTGCTTTTGTACTTATATCTCTAATTATAAATCCAAGGATCCCATTTGCTTTTTTAATAGCTTTATCAACTTGTCCCTGCTGCTGATTGCTACCCAGTGATCTATGCTCATGTTTGCACATAGCATTAGGACAGGATCAGGTATGACCATCCACAGTCAAACAGTTTGCTGACACAGAGGGCCGATCTTCCTGGGGTTCCACACCACTGGAAGGACCTGTCACACACAATGGGTGGCTGACTGGAAAAAACAGCATGAATGGATTGAAAACTGTGGGTGATGCGCCTGTAGTTTCCTGATAAGCTGCCTGCTGAGTGCAAGGCCATTGGTCACACAGAGTTTTGGAAAATTCAGCAACCATGGAACTGTGCACCAGCAAGGGTCAGCTGGTTAAAGGAAGGAAAAAATTGGCAAAACAAAAACCAGACAGGTGGTGGAGAGGCAAAGCTGGGTCCCATCAGCATGCATGAGGCAGGTGACCCAATGCGGCAGCATGTAGATGAGGAAGAGGAGGCGGCCAAGGGTGAATCCTTTGCAGACTCTGACGTTGATAGTGCAGGATTGGGAAGAGAAGCATTTACTGGAGAAGCTCTGGCTATAGTTGGCTAGATAGGAGTAGAACCAAGAGAGGGCAGTTCCACCAGTGGAGGAGAGGCATTGGAAGAGTATGTGTCAAAGGCTGCAGAGAGCTCAAAAAGGAAGAGGAGAGGTAAAACCATGGTCACAGTAACACAGAATGTTGTCTGTGATTTTGGTTAGGACAGATTCAGTGTGGTGGGAAGGACAGAAACCTGATTGGAGGGATTGAAACAGGGAATTGTGGGAAACAGATCAGAGAGGTGACAACACATTCAAGGACCTTGGAGAGGAAGTGAGAGTTGAAGATGGGCTGGTAGTTAACAAGGACATGGGCCAAGGGTGGTTTTTTTTTGAGGAGGGGATGATGATGACAGTTTTCAAAGGAAAGGGGGACAGTGTCTGAGGGGAGAGAACCATTTACAATATCAGGCAGCATGGCAGCCAGGAAGGGACGTTAGGTGGTCAGGAGTTTAGTGGGAATGGGATTGAAGGAGGAGCAGGTAGTTGTCATTGTTGAGATGAGCTTGGAGATGGTGGGGGAGATAGGAGAGAAACTAGAAATAGATGGCGGTTCAGGGCTAAAGTAGGAGAGGTACTAGGGGAGGTTTGGCTTAGCGAGCAAGGGGAAGGGGGGAGCAGTAGAGGCAGTTTATAGTTGGTCTCTATCTTTCAGGACAAAAAGAATCCATGAGCTCTTCATACTTGTTAGAGGTGAGGGTAGAGGAGGCAGGGGAGAGGAGTTTAATGAGGCTGTTGGTAGTGGAGAAAGGGAAGCTGAGGTTATCATTCCCTTCCAGAGCGACACATTAATGGATAGACCAGATGTTAAATGATATCGAGCAATTAACATGAAACATGTGTATTGTCCCACAACTGAGGTTGACGTGAAAGTACCAGAGGGAATAGGGAGAGTACAGGTGATGAGTAGTAGTCAAAGAGGAGTCTTTAGAGGTAATTTTCTGAGCATGTGCTGGTGACGGGGAATCAACTGTGCCACCAGCATGTGTGAGAAATCATTGCGTGCTGCAGGGAATCTTACCCGCTGGTAGTGTGTACTCGGGGAAAATTTACTCCTTTCAGTGAATACAGCAGCAAAGTGTAGCATCAAATCTGTAATTGCTAGACACTTTTGGAGGAAGATCAGGAGCAGCCAGAGTAACTGCAACCTCCTTTGCCCTCAACCCTAATGGTTTCAATGGCATAGGAGGCATACCATCAGGATTTGGTATTGCCTAATGCATAGCACCTTCCTGGACCTTTTCAATGGGCTGCATGCAGTGATGACCAGAAAATGTTGATGTTGTCTGACTGTATAACCTTTGATCAGTGTAGGATATGAGTCTATATACAAGACAGGCTGAATTTGTATTTTTGCTGGCAAGCGTGTGCCACAATCTGTCTGAGATTTGTGGTTGATGTCTCAAATTGATAGTCATTAGCATTCAATGGGTATTCTGTTGTATTACTAGTTCATACGTTGTCTGAGGTTTATACACTTTGTGTAGTTGGAATGTAAAGGAACCTCTCCCTTTAGTAAAAGCACAGGCTGACACAAGTCTGTCTCATAAGAGGCAGGGCATGAATTGGCTAGATGTGATGATTGCCAAAAGATAGGGCCAAAACAGGCCTGTTTTCTCCCACTCCAAAGACTTGAGCACATAATCTGGGCTGGCACTCCAGTGCAGTACTGAGGGAGCACTGCACTATCCGAGGTGCTGTCTTTCGGATGAGACATTAAGCCGAGGCCCCTTCGGTCCTCTCAGTTGGATGTAAAAGATCCCATTCGAAGAAGAGCAAGGGAGTTTCCACCGGTGACCAATATTTATCTCTCATCCAACATCACTAAAATTAGATTATCTGGTCATCATCACATTGCTGTTTGTGGGACCTTACTGCGTGCAAATTTGCTGCCGTGTTTCCTACATTACAACAATGAATACACTGGAAAAGTACTTAATTGGTTGTGCAGCACTTTGGGACATCCTGAGGTCATGAAAGGCACTATAGAAATGAAAGTCAATTCTTTCTTTTAAACAATGTCACGCTAAGTAATTTCCTTGGGTCTGATAGAAAGTTCCTGGAACAGAAACAAAGCAGCTAATTCATTCAGCTGAAGTTAGGTAATTAGTTTAGATTTTATACAGCACAAATTCGTGAAGCTAAAAGCAAACTCCATTGGGAGAGCAGCGCCTAATTTCCCAATGGGAAATTGCTGGAACTACACAATTCCACATTCATAGAGAAAACACAAGTGGATGTTTTAGCACAGGTCTTCATCACAACTTGTCTACTTTACTTAAAGTTATACAGATGAAATCATCCTCTTTCTAGTAATGGTACTGCTTGGCTCGTACTCATCTTGCAATGGTTACTTTGCAGTGACCCTAATTGTGATCTAATTACCATAAACTCTAATTTTCTCCAGTGATTTAAACCCAATGCAAAAACAATACGTTCATTGACTAAAAGCCAATTTACAACAACAACAACTTGCATTTACATAATGCCTTTTATGTAGAAAAATGTCTCAAGGTGCTTTGCAGAGGCATAATCAGAACAAAATGGCCACTGAGCCCAAGAAGGAGAAATTAGGAGGAATGAATGAAAGCTTAGTCAAAGAGATGGCTTTTAAGGAGCGTTTTAAAGGAGGAAAGAGAGGTGGAATGAATTAGGCAGGGAATTCCAGAGCGTGCGGATTAAACAGCTGAAGGCATAGCTGCCAATGGTGGGCAAAGGTAGTGGGGATGCATAGGAGGCCAGAGTTATAGAGTCAGAGGGCTCGATTTTACCTGCCGAGACGAGTTGGGGGCGGGACTGCTGCCTTCGGGTTCTAGTCCGCTTCCAGCGACGTCCGATGCACAGACGCTATTTTCCCCTGATTAGCCTTGTTAAGCCCGCCCTGCGGGCTTGCCGGCCAATTAAGGGAAAGCCGGTGTCAGATGACGTCAGTTCATGACGCTTCATCTGCCGGTTTTCTTAAAGGGACATGATCCATCCATTTTTGACAAATGATTTGACAGTGTTTGACAGCATTGAGGTGCTGTCAAACACTGACAATCACTGTACAAAGGTGAGCCCTTGCACACAGGCTCTCCAATGACTCTCTCCTTAGGATAAAACAGATGGCAGCTGCCGGTGAGGGTACAGAACCGATCTGCCACTTCTCCCAATGAGATGAGGCCACATAAACACTTCAAAGCTTGCCACCTACAGAAAAATCTAAACACATTAAAAATTAATTTCCCAACATTTCCTTATCTCTGATACTCACCAGTGTCCCATTGCATCCTTCACACCACTTCTGCAGCTGTCATCTATACACAAACATTACAACAGACCCACTGCACACCTCACTTACCCTGGCTGGGTTCCCCGACGTCGGGAAGCCCACAGCAGAAGTCTGTAGGGGGTGGTGTGGTAGGGTCAGCTTCACCTCTGACTCAGTGAGCGGTTCGAATCGCTCCCACGCCCCTGGTTCTAGACCTTGGACTTATTTGGGGGTCGGGAACAAAGGTGCAGCAGACAACAGGTTTTGGTGAAAGAACTTCGATCTTTATTCAAGAAAGTAAAACACAACACAAACACTCTTAACACTCTAAAGGTGGTGAATACTTCGGTACACGCGAGGGAAATAGCATTAGAAGAATACTTCACCCCTCCCAATCCCACTTCACTAGCTAGGTTGGACTCTGGAGAACCAGGGATAATGCTCACCAAACGAATCCTTGACAGTTGAGAGTTAGGGTTTAGAGTCTTTTGAGTAAGAGGTTTCGTAAGGCCCTTGTTGCCGCGAGGTGTCCGATGGTCACTGAGGCGGTCGCTCTGGTCTCTTCTGGTGTGTCGGGCTACTTCTGGAGCTGTTGGCTTTCTTTGTTGAACTGCTTTCTGTTTAAACTGTCTTCTTCCGAGCTATGGAACTGCCTTCTTGCAGAACTGTGGAAACTGCCTTCTGCCTGCTTGTTGAACTTGAACTGTTTCACTGGAGAACTGGAGAACCCCCTTCTTACTGAACTGTCTCCTGAACTCTGTAATTCCAGCACTGACTTCTGCTCAAAACAGGCTTTCAAATTGAACTCCAAAAACTGCAGAACTGCCTCCTGTTGAACTTGAACTGTTGTACCTGCTTTCTCAAACTTGTAACTGTTGAAAAATACTGCTGAACTGCTTGATGGGCCTTCAATTATACTAAATTGAAGTGGCCTTATCAAAACCAAATCAAATCCCGGTCATTGTAAGACCTCGTTAACAGTAACGACTTTACTAGCATGTTAACTGGTTTTGTAAATGTGTGAAGTGGTTTCAGGATAGCTCCATCCTGTCGATCTGTTGTTTAATCGGAGTTTGAATTGTCCTCATGTTTTGGGTTTCTTGACTGGGTCTAGGACTTCGATCGAATATTTGCTTTATGCATGTCTTTAATGGGTTCTGTAATCGGTTTGATGGGACCTGTTGTTTTGGGTGGGGCTGTCTCCTCCTAGGGTCTATTGTCAAAATGTTAATGCTTGCTGGGGCTTGAGTGAGGTCATCCCGATTCCCCAGACAATGCAATTTAACTGCAATACCCAAAACTACTTTTGCAGAGGTCGACCCCAACTTCCTTCACAGCCTTTTCTCCCTTTACAGGCCCAGACATGTTTTTAAAATGCCAAAACTTGGTTTTTGGTCTTACAATCTCTTAGGTTAGGCCCAAATGCATTTTTATCACTCTGAGGTAGTCCCAAAGTCCTTTTTCCTTAGGTTTTGGGGATCTGCAAATTTTGAAAACCTTACAAGTCCCAAAATGGGAAAAAGCCTCTTAACTGTCTGTTAACTACCTGTTAACAGGCAGTTAAGTGGCTGTAATCCTCTTCCCGCTGCTAGGAGTTGGGTCCCTGTGTATGCAAGACATCATCAAACTGCAGAGATTGTCACTGTTTGACAGCTTCACAGAGCTGTCAAACGATGACAATTCATCTGTCAAAAATGTTTGACAGATGACATGTCATACGTTGACGTGCTCTGCAACCGGCTTTCCCTTAATTGGCCTGCTAAGCCCACTGGGCGGACTTAACAAGGTCAATTAAGGGAAAATAGTACGGGTTGGCCACAAATCGATGGAGGCGGGACATCGACCCGACAAGCAGCAGTCCCGCCTCCAACACGCCTCCATTCACAAAATCACCCCAATATTTCTACAGAGTAGAAAGAGACAAGAATGCAAATTTGGCCTTAATTATTAATATATAAACCTTTCCTTCCTCTCCAAAGTCCTTGAACATGTCGTCGCCCAAATCCATGCCCATCATTCTCGGAACTCCATGTTTAAATCCCTCCAATCAGATTTCCGCCCCTGCCACAGTGCTGAAACAGCTCTTATCAAAGTGACAAATGACATCCTATGTGATTGTGACCAGGGTAAACTGTCCCTCCTCGTCCTTTTCAATCTATCTGCAGCCATGGTTGACCACACCATCCTCCTCCAATATCTCTCCTCCGTTGTCTAGCAGAGTGGGACTCCACTCGCCTTGTTCCAATCCAGTCATAGCCAGAGAATCACCTGCAATGGCTTCTCTTCCCGCTCCCGCACCATTACCTCTGGTATCCCCCAAGGATCTATCCTTGGCTCCCTCCTATTTCTTATCTACATGCTGCCCCTTGGCGACATCATCCAAAAACATGTCAGGTTCCATAGGTACGCTGACAACAGACAGCTCTACCTCACCACCACCTCTCTCGACACCTCCACTGTTTCTAAATTGTCCAACTGCTTGTTCGACATCCAGTACTGGATGAGCAGAAATTTCCTCCAACTAAATATTGGGAAGACCGAAGCCATTGTCTTCGGTCCCTGCCACAAACTCCGTTCCATAGCCACGGACTCCATCCCTCTCCCTGGCAACTGTCTGAGGCTGAACAGACTGTTCACAACCTTGGTGTCGTAGTTGACCCTGAGATGAGTTTCCGACCACATATCTGCAGTATCTTCACTAAGACCGCCCACTTCCACCTCCGTAACATCGTCTGACTCCGCTCCTGCCTCAGCTCATCTGCTGCTGAAACCCTCATCCATGCCTTTGTTACCTCTCGACTGACTATTCCAATGCACTCCTGGCTGGTCTCCCATCTTCCACCCTCCATAAATTTAAGCTCATCCTAAACTCTGCTGCCGGTATCCTGACTCGCACCAAATCCCGTTCACCCATCACCCCTGTTCTCGCTTCTACATTGGCTCCAGGTTGAGCAACGCCTCGATTTAAAAATTCTCACCCTCGTTTTCAAATCCCTCCATTGCCTCACCCCTCCCCATCTCTGGAACCTCCTCCAGCCCTACAACCCTCTGAGATATCTGCGCTCCTCCAATTATGACCTCTTGCACATCCTCGACTTTAATCGCTCCACCATTGGTGGCCGTGCCTCCAGAGCCCTAAGCTCTGGAATTCCCTCCCTAAACCACTCCCCCTCTCTACCTCTCTTTCCTCCTTTAAGACGCTGCTTAAAACCTACCTCTTTGACCAAGCTTTTGGTCATCAGCTGTAATATCTCCTTATATGGCTCGGTGTCAAATTTTGTTTGATAATCGCTCCTGTGAAGCGCCTTGAGACATTTTGCTACATTAAAAACGCTATATGAATGCAAGCTGTTGTTGTTGTATAAACAACACTTGAAGTAGAACATTGGGAGGAAGAATCACTGTCAAGACTTTCCAGAGAGTCAGTTCCTAAATGGAGCGGCACACCTGCCACATTTGGACTCAAAGGTGCACCTTCGACTCTCTAGGGCTCGCAATCAGAAGATCCCCAGGAATCTGGTGACATCCCTGACATGTGTAAAAGGTGGGCGATACTTTTGTGGAGTCAGCAGATTGACAACAGAATCAACTTGGTTGGCTACCTGCAACCAGCTGAATTATACAGTATGAAGAAAGGGTTTATTGTCCTTGTGCAGCACGCTGAAGCCAGCCTGAACCCCAATGAAAATACTGCTGGTATTCTGGGCCCTTGGAGCACAACCCGACTCCTGCTGGTTGAAGATGAGGAATTGGTGAGAGAGATTTGAGAAAGCAACTCCTGACCCCTCTGGTTAAAGTGTCCCTTCAGACTTTTAGATACAATTAAACATGATGGGCTGGAAATTGCGGTCGGAGGCTTCCCGCGGGCGAGTGCCTCTGAACCGCAAGAAAATACGCACCTACCTGGTGCTGCCGTATCTTTGAAGACCCGCGCTCCTGGGCCTACAGGCCTACGCCTGCATAAAGGCCCACGTATCCCAGGAGCGCATGCGGTCAAAATTAATTAAAATATAATTTAATTAAACATTTTGAAAAATAAATTTAAACATTTTTCAAAGGGCCAAAAATAACCTAAACTAATTTTAAAGGTTTTTGTATGCTTAAATCAATTAAAAAATGTTATTTTAATATTTATTTAAACCCTTACGCTGGTAAAAGAAGTCCTTACGTCTGCTTTTACCAGGCATAAGAGTTTTGTGGGCATTTGCTGGGCAGTCCTGTGCCAATGAAACTATTAAATGGTTCAGTATAGCCTCTTAAAGTCATTTTCAGTGATTTTAAATCAGGTTACTCACAGGTGGAGGACTGGACACATCTATTAAAAATGTTTTCTTTTGGGTGATAAACCCATTTTCAGCTGGATTAATAAAACTGCACCAGGTTACCACACATAAATACATCAAGGAATACTTTTTAATGGAAAGGAAAAAAAAGAGACGATTATGTTCGATTACGCTGCCCGACTGCGCTGGTTCATGGAAGATTTTACGTTTGTGATTATGCAAATAAATTTTAGCGGAAAGCTGAAGTGTGACCTAACCAGCGCAATTTCAAACGCATTTAGGACGCAATTTCCCGATTGCGCCCAAAGCGGAAACTCTACCCCGTCATTTTTCCGCAACGTTACAGCGTTCATACTGGACAATAACTTGTAGGGGTCAAAGGCTTAATTTATGGTAATTAAACTGCTTATCACAATTAACAAGTTCAAAACTGCCTCACATTTAGTACTCAATTGGCAGTTTCATAAAGAGAGGCTGTGGATTGTGTGACAAAGGAAACATTCTCATTGGGTCACTCTTCTGGAGTTGGTTTAAGGCTTAAGAATTGGTACAGAAAATAAAGGGAGCTTTCCTCTGCATCTACACGGTGACACTCGATGCTTAAAGTGGGAATCATTGCATAAGTTGTTCCTGTTAGTATTTGGTATTTACTGTTTACTGTATTTACTGTTTAATCTTCATTTACCATAAAATATACAGCAGCTAATTCCAGTCAACGTACATAGAAAACTATAATTTCCTTCTGAGTATCTCCAAATTATATGTTACCAGATTAACCAACCGCAATACAAGCGCCAATAGAGTTGTATCTCTGCTTATGATTTTTCTTTACCCTCTGACATTCAATCCTGGACTGAGTTAAGTAGCACCGTCTGAGTTCGTACAAGTTACCAGCGTATCAGACAGCTTAAACAAATCTAAATGCTGTTCCGTAATACAAAGTCATTCAGCAAGCCTAAGCCTGAAAAATTACTGTGCAATGTACAAATGCTGAGTGCTCTCATGTCAAATTTCTCTCTCTGTTGTTCAAATGAAGGCATTAACCACAGAATCATGCAGCACAGAAGGAGCCCATTTGGCCCATCGTGCCTGTGCCGGCTCACTGAGAAAGCTATCCAATTAGTCTCACTCCCCTGCTCTTTCCCACAGCCCTGCAATTTGTTCCTTTTCAAGTAGATATCGAATTCCCTTTTGTAAATTACTATTACATTGTCACAAAATCTGGGCATCTTTATGTTAAAGTACTTAAGGCAGTTAGTAGCGGATTCGTTGCACAACAGCTCCTTCATGAAACTGTGTCAATGAAAACCACATCGCTGGGTAGCAGCATGTGGGGAATAATGACACACTGGAGTTTGGGAACTCTGGAGATCTGAGGGTGGATCGATGTTACAGTATTGTGTGTCATGTTGTATCATTGATATTCCCCATATAATGGGACTTGCAGCAACATATGGAGTTCAGGAATCTATTCCACTTTCGGACCCCTCTTTAGCATACTGTTTTAGTACAGTATTTTACTGTAATTTCAGTCTCAATGTTGGCACAAAGTGCCGTGAAAGCCCCTTATTTGTATCATTGATAATGAATTGAAAGTTTTAGTATGTGCCTGTTAAATAAAACGCAAAATAGTTAAAAATATATATCGGTGCATGAGGCAGCTCAGTCATAACTCGGAAATTGTAAAAAAAAAAATTGGGCCAAAGTACAAACTATCGCTAAAAATTCTGTTGGCGCTCCAACTGTTTGTGGCATGGGGAGAATGTGGGTTTGTGGCTGCAGAGCCCCTCCCTATTGATTTCCTGATCATGGAGTGTCATAAGGAGATAGGGTAAATGGAAACTACGTAGGATTTAATCGGAATGTACGGGGCCGAAAAAGACCATTGCAGTCCGTCTGGCACGTCCCAGCGCTGGGGAAATATCATATCCCATAATACTTCTCATATTTTTTCTAGCCTTTTTTTCACCAGATACTTAACCAGCTCTCAAAGTTTCTGACACAATCAGCCCTCACTGCTTCACTTGGTAGTCTGTATATTCACCATTCTCTGGGCATAATTTTGACTTTAGATAACTGTAAAAGCGTGATATCCATTGGAAACAAAAAGTCAAAATTACTCCCTCTGTGTAAAGTAGTTAAATCTCAACTGTCTTTTCTCCCTCTCTCTTCTAAATTTGAGACACTGCCCTCTATTTGTAGAATCTGAAACTAAGTTAAACATTTAAAATTTGGGCTAGAAATTCGGTGCATTTGCACCTCTCGTTAGTGCCCCCGGGGGCGCTAACGGGGCGCTAACGACTTTTTGCCCGGGTGCGGCGCCACTAACAACTCCCGTTAAATTCAGCGGGAGTTTAGCAGCGGTGGTAACTGGTAGCGCCCCGCTCTGCTGCACAGGCGATGAAGACGTCATCACCGTGCGCAGCGCCTGGTTTTCGCCCCGCCTGCTATATTGGCCCGCACCCGCTGAATCTGCGCCGGGCGATGACTGCGCCCGATTCAGGGGGTGGGAACGGAGCGGGAGGAGGCTCGCGGGGCGCTATGTAAAGGGGAGGTAGCGGGCGGGGAAAATAAAATCGGCCGACTTACCTGTCGCGGCCCGTTGCCTCTTTGAACGTGGGGTCCGTGCCACAATCTGGCAGCCTGGCACTGCTCTTGTGTGCCGGGCTGCTGGCACAGGTTCCCGCTCCCCGGTGGTCCAGGTAGGGCCCTGCAGGGTTGTGGGCTTGGACCCTCCCCTTTAATGAGGGGAAGAGCCCTTCCATGAGGCAGCACTGTGTGGCCCAGTGTGTAGCGCTTGAATTAGTGCTCCACCTCACTCTTGGAGCACTAACACTAAAGTTACCGATCGCCGGCGTTATTTTTCGCCGGGTGCTAAATTTAGCTTCCAGGCGATGTTAGCGACCCAAAATGGTCACTAACGAATTTTTCCTCCATTGGCCATTATCTTGTCTATTCTCTTTAGGATCTTGAATACTGCTATAAGGTCAAACCAGAGGCTTCTCTTCTCCAATGTCAACAATTTCCAGCTTCTGCAGCCTCTCTTTATAACAAAAGTGCCTAATCAGTGTCATTGCTCTTCACTATACCATCTTCAATGTCTGTGTCTTTTTCATAATACGTTGACCAGAATTGTACGCAATAAGGTTGATGCGAGAATAAAGCAACGCTCTCTATTTAACACCGACACTGACTTCTTAATTAAAATGACTGAAGACTGGATCTGCATCCCACAGGTATTTTCCAAACCAGGAGCAATGGAGAATCAGAGAGCCGGTTACTATGGGCTGGTTTCAGATGTCTCCTGCACTCGGCTCGAAGGGTAGTATACGCAGAGAGCTGGGAGCTTCTCCTTTGGTTGCCCAATCACTGAAGAATTGACAAGTACCCCAAAGCAACATTCAGACAGCAAAATAATTTAAATGAGATGAACAAGATAATTTAAAATAAATCTACACTGCGAATAGTTCCATTGTAAGTAATTTTAGACCATTAAAGGTTTAATACCAAGAACTCAGCAAACCTCTTGGGCCTTGGGCTAAATTCTATTTTTCTGCTGTGTATTGGCACCAATAGCCACTCAAAATACAGGAAATATCAATTGTTTAAATAGTACGATGCATCATTTTGTGCTGCCAAATGAACAGGTGTCAGGATTATCTTAGTCCAGTATGGGAAAACTACGTTAAAAGGTACAGGAACCAACCAAAATAAATATAATGGAGATGATGCTTCACTAATTCTGCTCTGCCGCCACCTCCTTCATAAGAACATAAGAAATAGGAGCAGGAGTAGGCCATTCGGCCCTTCGAGCCTGCTCCGCCATTCACTGAGATCATGGCTGAGCTTCTGCCTCAACTCCATTCACCAGCCCTATCGCCATATCCCTTGATGCCCTTACTAGTCAGAAATCTATCGACTTCTGTTTTGAATATACCCAATGACTGAGCCTCCACAGCCCTCTGGGGTAGAGAATTCCAAAGATTCACCACCCTCTGTGTGAAGAAATTTCTTCTCATCCCAGTCCTGAATGGCCTACCCTTTATCCTGAGGCTGTGGCCCCTGGTTCTAGACTCCCCAGCCAAGAGAAACATTCTCCCAGCATCCACCCAATCAAGCCCTGTAATAATTTTGTATGCTCAATGAGATCCCCTCTCATTCTTCTGAATTCAAGAGAATACAGGCCTAGTTTACTCAATCTCTTCTCATATGACAGTCCCGCCATCCCAGGAATCAATCTCGTGAACCTTCGTTGCACTCCCTCTATGGCAAGAATATCCTTCCTTAGGTAAGGAGACCAAAATTGTACACAGTACTCCAGGTGTGGTCTCACCAAGGCCCTATATAATGGGAGTAAGACTTCTTTACTTCTGTACTCAAATCCTCTTGTAATGAAGGCCAGCATACCATTTGCCTTCCTAATGATTGCTGCACCTGCACATTCACTTTCAGTGGTTCATGTACAAGGACACCCAGGTCCCTTTGAGCATCTGTATTCCCAATCTTTCACCATTTAGGAAATACTCTGCCTTTCTGTTTTTTCTACCAAAGTGGATAACTTCACATTTATCCACATTATATTCCATCTGCCATGTTCTCACCCACTCACTGAGCCTGTTGAGATCCCCTTGAAGCCTCTTCACATCCTCTTCACAACTGACACTGACACCTAGCTTTGTATCATCAGCAAATTTGGAAATGTTACATTTAGTCCCCTCATCCAAATCATTGATATAGATTGTGAATAGCTGGGGCCCAAGCACCGATCCTTGCGGTACCCCACTAGTCACAGCCTGCCATCCTGAAAAAGACCCATTTATCCCTACTCTTTGTTTTCTGTCTATTAACCAATTCTCAATCCATGCTAGTATATTACCCCCAATTCCATGTGCCCTAACTTTGTTCACCAACCTCTTATCGAAGGCCTTCTGAAAATCCAAATACACCACATCTACCGGTTTCCCTTTGTCTACTCCACTAGTTACATCCTCAAAGAACTCCAATAGGTTTGTTAAACAGGATTTCCCTTTCATAAATCCATGTTGACTCTGCCCAATCTTACTATTAGTTTCTAAGTGCCCAGTTATTGCATCCTTATAATAGATTCCAGCATTTTCCCAACTACTGATGTGAGGCTAACAGGTCTGTAGTTCCTCATTTTCTTTCTCCCTCTTTTCTTAAATAGCGGGGTTACATTTGCTATCCTCCAATCTGCAGGAACTGTTCCAGAATCTATAGCATTTTGGAAGGTGACAACCGATGCGTCCACTATCCCAATGGCCACCTCTTTCAAAACCCTAGGATGTAGGTCATCCAGTACTTGGGATTTATCGACTTTTAGTCCCATTAATTTTGCTAGTACTGTTTTTTTACTAATAATAATTTCTTTAAGTTCCTCATTCTTGCCACACCCTTGGTTTTCTCGTATTTCTGGGAGGTTTTTGTGTCTTCCTCCGTGAAGACAGAAACAAAGTATTTATTTAATTTCTCTGTCATTTCCTCATTCCCCATTATAAATTCTCCCATCTCTGACTGTAAAGGACCTTCGCCAGTCTTTTCCTTTTCACATACCTATGGAAGCTTTTACAATCCATTTTTATATTTTTCGCTAGTTTGTGCTCATATTCCATTTTCTCTTTCTTTATCAATTTCTTGGTCCCCCTTTGCTGATTTCTAAAAAGATCCCAATCCTCAGGCTTGACCGCTTTTTCTCGCAACTTTATAAGCTTCCTCCTTTGACTTAGTACTAGCTTTAATTTCTTTTGTTAGCCATGGTTGGATCACTTTTCCTTTTGGGCTTTTATGCCCTAGAGGAATATATGTTTGTTGCAAATTATGCATTATTTCCTTGAATGTTAGCCATTGTATGTCCACCTTCATACCTTCACTGTCACTACTTGGGGGGTTTCATTCACATATTGTACACTATAAAAATAATGCTGCAGACAGTAACATTAATGCAGTCTTGCAGTAGTTGAGCCCCATGCTTTCTAAACCCAACCAAAATATGAATATTTATGGGCTAAAAATAAACTGGTTAGTCTGAGCTTCTTGATTGGGTAGTTTAACTGGTTTAACTGTTATGAACTTCTCAAGTATGCTGTGTTGCAGGTCATGGTAATATGTTCGGGGTATGCTATGGATATGGGAGACCTCTCTACCTCGCTCCTCCTTTAAGACCCTGCTTAAAACCTACCTCTTTGACCAATCTCTTGGTCACCAGTCCTAATGTCTCCTTCTTTGGCTCAGTGTCAGTTTTTGTCTGGTTACACTTGTGTGAAGCGCCTTGGGACGTTTCACTATGTTAAAGGCGCTATATTAATTCAAGTTGTTGTTTTTTGTTGTGTTGTAATAGATAGATAAATGTACTCCTGGAGGGGAGTAAATTTCCTCTGTGGATTAGACCTCGCGCACATGTTGAACGAGTTAGTAATTTTGTGTCTAAATGCTAACAACCCATTCACTTTTATTCCCACTCCCTTGCAGTTACTAATGTGTGTTAATAAATCTTGCCCACGCTATTTTGTACATTTGGCTTTAATTTGTTTTTTTGCTGGTTAATTCCTTGTTAGTGATCAACAAATAGGAAATGTAGAAATTTCCTCAGGAGTAGCTTCATTCACATATCGCTTTAATTTCCTCTAATTGAAGCTGGTGTGTACTCTTTTTTTTTGATTGGGTGTTTAAACAGATTGTCTGTAACTTAATAAAATTTAAATAAAACTTAACAAATTAAATTAAAATTGTGTTGGCCGGGGTGATGATGCACTCCAGCCCCCGCGGCGCTCACCGGTCGCGGAAGGCCTCAAGTGTGCCGGCGGACACCGCGTGCTCCATCTCCAGGGCCACCCGGGCGCGAACATAGCCATGGAAGAGAGGCAGGCAATCGGGACGAACGTGAAGCTGGCGTGAAGTGAGCAGGCAGAGTTGGGGATGGAACAGGGCAGGAGGTATCTTACTGAAGTAGTTGAAAGATGTTTTTACATTGGCAATTAGTTCTGATTGCAAGAGACTGTGGGAGGATTTTAACAGCGAGTGGTTCTTGGGCAGGTGGGGTTTAGGGTGTGGGAGGGCGAGGTGAGTATTAACCCCCACCCCCGATGTTACCAATTTGAGGCCTGGGCTATTTTAACTCTTGGGCCTCCTTTACATCACACCAAACAGCTGCCTACCCAAAATAGGCATAAAGAGGCAGCTGACCAGCTGGCAGCAGGCGAAGATTGGATAGCCTGGAGGCTGCCCGCTGGCACGCGGTTATGTCACGGGGGAAGTTTTAGCAGAGTGTCATGGGCGGGAGCCTAGGGCAGCAGAGGCCCAGACTTTCCTTGTAGTGTCCCAAAATTGTGACGCATTTCATCCCCAATCAGTTCACTGGATCCCAACAAACAACAACAACTTGCATTTATATAGTGCCTTTAACATAGTAAAAGGTCCCAAGCCATTGCTGTCGTTTTACTATGTTAAATGCACTATATAAATGCAAGTTGTTGTTGTTGTTATGCATTTCATCCCCAATCAGTTGATTGGATCCAATGAAACCAATAGTTTCATTGATTATGGGGATAATGGCAGGGATGATTGGCAATTTGTTGTATTGTGCCCCAGACACTGAGAATAAAGTATTGAAGTCAAAATTGCTTGATCATTTTGTTAAATGGGTGTTTAATTCAGGTGTAGACCTCTCTATTTTGTGGCATGATTTACATATAGGAGCCAATGTTGTCTTACTTGACCAAATAACTGCTCCGCTTAACTAATTTCAATTTATCTACTGAACGAACCAGCCTGTATGGGTTTCTTATCTTGCTAACTTGATCGCTGCCAAGTCTAAACTGTCAATCTTGAAATATTATCTCAATCCAATGTGTAATGCATGTAAACAAAACAAATCTTATAATCTAAATCATCCCCGAACCAGATGTTACTCATACATGTTATTTCTGAGATTGTGGATGTTGTTAGATTGCTCCATCTATTCTCTACAGACATCAACATTCGGTTTTGGGTTTTATTTCATGGGTATCCACAACTTGAAAGAAATGAGGTCGTTTTTCCAATTGGTCGTATCAGATTAATACGCGTAAAGTGGGAAGAGTTGTGCCATCTGCTGCTGCAAGGACACCTGCAACTAAAGGGATTATTACTCGTCCTAGCCCCTTTAGGGCTACCCCAGATCAGGCGTATTCCTCAGACGTTCACTTTCAACTAAAGTTTGAGGTAGCCGAATCCTAAAGACGCTTAATTGGGTCTAAAGGTCTGGACCATCTCTCCCTAAAGGAAAGGAACAACCTGAAAATGTTACCGTCCTCCAGATAGCACTTTTAATAAGTTTAGCTAGACTGTAACGTTCCGGATATTATGAGGGTCTGGAAAACTCCCCCAGAATTCTGCAACTCCTCACCAAAGAGTGTACAGAGATTGAGTTTGCGAGTTTGATACAGAAGTCTTATGTGAGACAATTCTAAAAATATATAGATTTATTAAAGAACCGACATGTAATTTACAGTTGGTGAGTCAATCGCAACATTAACAGTTCCAAAAAGAGAAAGCTTTACAATCTTATTATCAGAGATCCTTACTCTCAAATCTTAACTTCGCTATAGTTTTACAGTTCTTAGTTTTCTACAGGATATCCACCAAAATCAAAGACAGTACCTTTGATCCCCGAGGTACAAAGAGTTGTAAACTTACAGAGCCACCACTGAAGCTGAGAATCGCTTTGCCCCTTTACAGCGAGTCTACTGTCCCATTTGAGAGTTCAATTTTTATACCCTTTTTCAGTGGTGTTTCCTTTAAGGTTTTCTGCTGATGTAAGCTAATTATCTCTAGTCATTTTTCTGCTGACCCCTGCAATTCTTACAGTCACCTCAGCTGGTAGCATTACAGAATCGTGTCTCATCTCTAGGTGTTCTAAGTTTACCATAAAAAACGGTGTAACAGCAGGTGCGTTCTTTACTTGATGTCATTTGTACGAAGGCAGATGTTTGTGCTTAATTACGAAGTGTAAATTAGAACACCTTGTACAGAATGAACCTTTGTTTTGTTCCCAAAGGTCAGCTTGTCAGGAGCCTTTAACCTTCTGTTTCAATAAGGTTATTGATTCAGTGTCAACAACTATCTTATCTCTATAGCCAGAATGCTATCACAGCTTTTCCATAATTAGGTATCTAGATTTCCAAACCCAGTTTGTCATGTTTTAATAAGGCCAGAATTCTTTCGTAGAATGGTATATTTTTCTGAATAGGTTTTATGGCTTATTCCTTCACACAACTAACATGTGGCATAAGGCTGGCACTGTCAGCGCCAGTAACAATCAGCTGTGCCCTCCAGATTGCTTTCTCTCCTCCTTACAGGAACACCGCAATGCTCTCCTGTGGAGAGAGCACCCTATAGGGAGTGATAAACACAGCCACCCTCCTCACTACCATGTTATTCTGCACCACTTCACTACCTCAGCCATCAAACAGGTGGCTGGAATGTTGTTTCACTCCATTACTTGGACACAGACTTTTATTGCATCAGTCACTGAGCTTGCCAGGCATTCTGGTTACCCAAACAAACTTGGCGAAGGTAGAAAAATACATTAAAAATATTAGAAGCCTTTGTAAAGGCTACCGACATCTGCATCCAGTTTTGCAGGCAATTACCTTTAAGTGGTTGCATCACTATAAATTTAGCCATCTCAATGTGTCATCTTTAAGAGCTGCTTACATGCAATTTCCCACCTCCCTATGGTGAGCATCCAATGCTGTG
Source organism: Squalus acanthias (assembly GCA_030390025.1). NCBI lineage: Eukaryota > Metazoa > Chordata > Chondrichthyes > Squaliformes > Squalidae > Squalus > Squalus acanthias. Next base: position 47,631,037 of record CM059435.1, read on the forward strand.
GCCCTTATAAGAACATAAGAAATAGGAGCAGGAGTAGGCCATTTGGCCCTTCGAGCCTGCTCCGCCATTCAATAAGATCATGGCTGATCTTCGACCTCAACTCCACCTTCCCACACTATCCCCATATCCCTTGATTCCCTTAGTATCCAAAAATCTATCGATGTCTGTCTTGAATATACTCAACGACTGAGCCTCCACACCCTCTGGGGTAGAGAATTCCAAAGATTCACCACCCTTTGAGTGAATATATTTCTCCTCATTTCAGTCCGAAATGGCCGACCACTTATTCTGAGACTGTGACACCTGGTTCGAGACTCCCCAGCCAGGGGGAAACATCCTCCCTGCATCTACCCTGTCAAGCCCCTTAAGAATTTTATATGTTTCAATGAGATCACCTCTCATTCTTCTAAACCCCAGAGAATATAGGCCTAGTCTACTCAATCTCTCCTCATATGACAATCTGCTGATCCCAGGAATCAGTCTAGAGAACCTTCATTGCACTCTCTCTATGGCAAGCATATCCTTCGTTAGATAAGGAGACCAAAACTGTACACAGTACTCCAGGTGTAGTCTCACCAAGGCCCTATATAATTGCAGTGAGACTTCTTTACACTTATACTCCAATCCTTTTGTAATAAAGGCCAACATATCATTTGCTTTCCTAATTGCTTGCTGTACCTGCATGTTAACTTTCAGTGATTTGTGTACAAGGACACCCAGGTCCCTCTGAATACCAACATTTCCCAGTCACTCACCTTTTAAAAATGTATTCTGCTTTTCGATTTTTCCTACCAAAGTGGATAGCTTCATATTTCTCCACATTATATTTCATCTGCCACGTTCTTGCCCACTCGCTTACCTGGTCTATTTCCCTTTGCAGCCTCTTTGCACCCTCCTCACAGCTTACTTTCCCACCTAGCTTTGTATTGTCAGCAAACTTGGATACATTACACTCGGTCCCTTCATCTAAGTCAATAACTGAGGCCCAAGCACTGATCCTTGCGGTACCCCACTAGTTACAGCCCCCCCCCCCACCCCCAACCCGTTTATTCCTACTCTGTGTTTTCTGTCCGTTAACCAATTGTCAATCCATGCTAATTTATTACCCCCAATCCCAAGAGCCCTAATTTTGTGCAATAACCTCTTGTTTGGTACCTTATCGAATGCTTTTTGAAAATCCAAATATATTACAGCCACTGGTTCCCCCTTATCTACCCTGCTCATTACAACCTCAAAAAACTCAAACAGATTTGTCAAACACGATTTCCATTTCGTAAAACCATGTTGACTCTGCCTAATCATATTATGATTTTCTAAGTGCCCTGTTACCACGTCCCTAAGAATAGATTCTAGCATTTTCTCTACTACTGATATCAGACTAACTGGTCTATAGTTCCCTGTTTTCTCTCTCCCTCCTTTCTTGAATTGCGGAGTTACGTTTGCTACCTTCCAATCCATGGGAACCATTCTAGAATTTAGGGAATTCTGGAAGATCAAAACCAATCCATCCACTATTTCTGGAGCCACCTCTTTTAAAAACTTAGGATATAGGCCATCAGGTCCAGGGGATTTGTCAACTTTTAGTTCCATTAATTTCTCCAGTACATTTCTTTACAAATACTAATTTCTTTAAGTTCCTCATTTTCACTAGCCCGTTGGTTCCCCACTATTTCTGGAATGTTTTTTGTGTCTTCTACCAAGAGATACAAAAAATATTTATTTAATGTCTCTGCCATTTCCTTATTTCCCATTATAATTTCTTCTGTCTCTATCTTATGGTCTTCGAGCTCACCCACACCATATAAATGCAGCTGACCTTGCAAAATCAGGTGTGTGCTCATAACACACCACCCAACTAACACCTAATGGGAGACCCAATTGGAAGATATACTCCATTGTGTATGAAGAGCATCATTGCCTGCCATCAAGTACATGATTATAACTCACTATATCAATGCTGCTCACAAATTTCTTGTCAATGTGGCCTGAATGTTTAAGCTTGTATAGAGTGATGGGATATGAGCCTGCAGCCATGTTACTCACACTGTGAGCTGGGATGATCGGACCTCGGAATGGCAATGCCTTCTTTTCCCGCACAGCAAACAAATGAAAGGGAAAATTGAATCCGAGCTCAGCCAACCTCCCCGCCTTAACGGAAGAAATCTTGGCCCGCTGGCCCATGGAGCAACAAGTCTGCCAAGGGCCAGCAGAGAAAGGCAGCAAAGATCTCTCCCCCCACCCCCCAACCTTATTCTGAATATTCAGGTGATATTAAGTATTTGTAAGGTATGTCCATGCTAACAGGAATTTCTGTGTTACGGCTACTAATCCTCTTCATGTGTGTTTGACGCTGCTCGATGCTCTTGTCCACTTGAGAGCGATGATTACTGCACCATTGGATTACATAATTGTGGCTTGGATGACAGCCAAAGAAATTCTGCAATAGAACTACCACCGAAAGATTTCTGTGCATTACTGTAAGCCAATGTGTCAATCCAATAAGGTAGGGCTAGTGAGGAGCCTGCACTAGCACAGTTGTGCAAGGTTATAGAGATGCATTGGTGCTTCTTACCACAACTACTGGAGTCAAGGATAGTTCCTTAAAACAAAAGTGAGGCCTGATAGTGATATGAACGTATCTAACTTAGGAAAAAGCCAGATGGAAATCAGTCTGTTAAAGTCCTTAACTTGGTTGAGTTCACCCTGGATACAGGCCTGTGCTACAGTCACTGGGACATTTTCACATTGGGTAATGAGTTCCTACCTTCCCAAGTAGGAGTGCAATTTTGGATGTGCTTTGATTGCTGGTAATTATCCAGGATTGCTCTTATTTTATTTTGTAGACCAGGAGAAAACAAGGGAATTAAAAAATGTCATTCTCAGGATCTGGGTGTCACTGGCAAGGCCAGCATTTATTGCCCACCCCTAATTGCCCTTGAGAAGGTGGTGGTGAGCTGCCTTCTTGAACCGCTGCAGTCCGTGTGGTGAAGGTACTCCCACAGTGCTGTTAGGGAGGGAGTTCCAGGAGTTTGACCCAGTGATGATGATATACTTCCAAGTCAGGATGGTGTGTGACTTGGAGGGGAACTTGGAGGTGGTGGTGTTCCCATGCGCCTGCCGCCCTTGTCCTTCTAGGTGGAAGAGGTCGTGGGTTTGGGAGGTGCTACCGAAGAAGCCTTGGCGAGTTGCTGCAGTGCATCTTGTAGATGGTACACACTGCAGCCACGGTGATGGAGGGAGTGGACATTTAAGGTGGTGGGTGGGCTGCTGATCAAGCGGACTGCTTTGTCCTGGATGGTATTGAACTTCTTGAGTGTTGTTGCAGCTGCACCCATCCAGGTGAGTGGAGAATATTCATTTAGTTTGTGGAGAGGCTTTGAGGAGTCAGGAAGTGAGAAACTTGCCAAAGAATACCCAGCATCTGACCTGCTCTAGTATTTATGTGGCTGGTCCAGTTGGGGTTCTAGTCAATGGTGACTCCCAGGATGTTGATGGGGGATTCGACGATGGTCATTGAAAGTCAAAGGGAGGTGGTTAGTCTCTCTCTCATTGGAGATGGTCATTGCCTGAAAGTTGTGTGGAACAAATGTAACTTGCCACTTATCAGCTCAAGTCTGGTTGTTGTCCAGGTCTTGTTTCATGTGGGCACGGACTGCTTCATTTTCTGAGGGATTGTGAATGGAGCTGAACACTGTGCAATCATCAGCAAACAGCCCCACTTCTGACCTTATGATGGAGGAAAGGTTTTTAAAAATTCATTTATGGGATGTGGGCATCGCTGGCAAGGCCAGCATTTATTGCCCATCCCTAATTGCCCTTGAGAAGTTGGTGGTGAGCCACCTTCTTGAATACAATTGAGTGGCACAGGGCAGTTAATAGTCAACAACATTGCTGTGGGTCTGGAGTCACATATAGGCCAGACCCATAAGGACAGCAGATTTCCTTCCCTAAAGAACCAGATTTTTTTTTAAATGACAGTCTGGTACTTTTATGGTTACCATTACTGATACTAGCCTTTTATTCCAGATTTATTTTGCCATGGTGAGATTTGAACTCATATCTCATTTATGGATTAGTTAGTTCAGGCCTCATGGATTACTAGTCCAGTAACATAACCATTATGCTACTCTACCCCTTGATGAAGTTGAAGATAGTTGGGTCATCACCTCAAGAACCAGCATACCCTGTTTCATGAGGCATCTGCTCTTAATTTCCCTGGTAACATCCTGTTATGAAACTTAGTGTAAATGATGAGGCCTGTTAACAAAAACAGCTTAATTTACTGTAAAGGCATTTTTATGACAACACATACTGGTGGCATAAGGGACTGTGGAGTCATTCTCATGATGCAACCTGAATGCCTGGATTCCATTCCAGTGATGCAATTCACTCCTTTTATTTAATTAACAGAATACAGTTGACACTGATGTGCCTATTGGTTCAGCTGTTTCAGGGTTCTTGCAAAAATATTTACAAGGGTCTATTCAGCACGACGATGACTTTCCTCTCCTCGTTACCCCAGCACACGTTGGGTGATGCCGAATTTGAACTCGGGTGAACTTAGCTGTATGTCCAGATACAGCTATTTTAAATATTCTTGGCAAGCACAAGTTGGGACTATTCCTCAGATTCCCTTCAAATAGCAGCAGAGATTTGTATGGTGCTGTCAGCCTTAAAGCTCTGCAGCAACGTAAAGTGGTTAAATTGGACAGTTCAATGGCAGCTGCTGGTTATGTCTCCAATAAAATCTCATAGACACACACAGCACAGCATGACTGTTATATCTCTCAAAATATCGCTTCACCATGAAAGTTAAAGTTGCTGCCTGCCCCATTTAAAGATCTTTGGAGGTTAAGGTACAGCCCAGGAACTTCCAATTTCTGTGGATGTTCTTCAAACCAGGTGCCTGCCCAGCATTAGCCCTGGGAAATGACTGTGACATAGCTGCCACACCATTTAAATTATCCCGTCTGCTTCTGGCAATCAGAAATTTGCGTCAAGTACAAAAGTGGCAGCGATCCAATATTACAGGCCTTCACTCATATTTCTATCTGTTGTACCCAAGGAACTGCCACAAATGGGGACTTACGGACAGGAAAATTGGCCCCAGTGAATCTGCCTATTGGTACAGTAGTTTTACATACTTTAGGATTAGGGTGGTTTTCTTTGGGGAGGGGGTTGGGGTGTAGTCAGCCACAAGTGTGGAGGGGGCTAGCCCATTTTTTCTGTGGATGTGTTGGGGTTGGTTTGGGATAGGTCACCATTAATACGGTGCTCAACTGAGGTGGTGGTGTAGTCCCATCTTCCCTCTGTTCCCGCTCTCTTCAGGAATGTGTTTGGGATTGGTCACGGGGAGGGTCTTGTTATATAGAACTATGGATTGAAGGTCCAGAATACCTGTTACTTACCCAGTTTCAGGTGGAGTTGATATATCCCTCTTCCTAGCATATATTCCAGAGATGATTAATCCACATTTATGATGGGGTTTTGGCAAAGAAAGTGAGTGCAACTAGCGGTGAAGGTTTGGTGGTCTGCGCATCTCTGTGGGGCTCCCGAGGCAGGCCTAATGGGCAGGACAGTGAGTCTGAGGGGATCTCATTGGTGGTTATGGCCATTGTGGCATTCTGAATCACTGCTCAGAATGGTTGGATTTGGAGTAGGACCAGAAGGTATGTAACAGCATGGAAGTGTGGCTGCACCCTCTCCAACATTCAGCAGACAAGGAGGAGTGGAATCTGTGGAGCTTGATATGAGATTCCGTGTTTGAATTGGCTCTATCACATTTTATTATGTGTGGTGTTTGTGAGGCAAACTGCCTAAACTTTCCTCCATTCTATGTTTTATCCGAAGGCCAGGTCTTCCTTCATACTCTCTGTGGAATCTATGAAGTGAACGTGATGAATAGGACAGAGGTGGGTTTGTTGGTGTTTTGGAGGTTGTAGTGCCAGGGAGAGGATGGGTGATTCTCACTGGGTTGGGCCTGATGGGAAACTCGTTGTGACTTCCTGCCCACGCCGCTGAGTTAAAATTGCGGTCGGTTCCTGATGACATCATCAGTACCCAACATGCACGTGTAAGAAAGAACCCAGCCAGCTTTGGGCGGGTATCCTTGCCGCCTGCATAATTGAGCAGGGTAAAATCAGGAACTGCCAGCTTCCAGCAGCTCCAGCGTGGATAAGTAACCATGGCGATTTTAACTGCCCCACTGCCTTGTTTCCGCCGGGCGGGAAGGGTTGAAATCGCCCCCACCTCGTGTTAGATGAATGGAAGTTTGACACAAAATGCGAGTAATTTTGACTTAGTGCAATAGTGTAAAATGGGTGATAACGAATCGGCAGCCTGTTTTACATCTCTCACAATTTTTATTTCCATTGAAGTCACGGCTGTGTCTTAAAGGAAGTACTTGAATTGATGGAACCAGAAGAGATCCTGCTGAGAAAGGTGATATTTGTCTGCTCATTAAAAAATTTTTTTTTCATTCATTATGGGATCAGGGCGTCGCTGGCAAGGCCAACATTTATTGCCCATCCCTAGTTGCTCGAGAAAGTGGTGGTGAGCCGCCTTCTTGAACCGCTGCAGTCCGTGTGGTGAAGGTACTCCCACAGTGCTGTTAGGTAGGGAGTTCCAGGATTTTGACCCAGTGACGATGAAGGAACGGCGATATACTTCCAAGTCAGGATGGTGTGTGACTTGGAGGGGAACTTGCCATGAGGATTAGGTCTTGCCCTGGTGGAGGATTTGGCCTGGCCAAATAATATCCTTCAGATTCTAGGCTTTGAAACCACCAATAGTAAATACAGCGGGGAGCTCTTTGTTGTGCCAGATGGTTGACAGACTTAATAGGATTGTCTAGTTTTTGTATTTAAACATTGGTTTATTTTTGTACAACTGGGCAAGTGAAAATGTAAAGCACAGTTCCGTGGTCCAGAAAAAATGTTTCTATTGAGTAATATCAAGTTTAGTTTATGCATCCAAAAGAATTGAATACAATTACTTGGTCGTGTTTTGGTTGTGTTTGGTTGATGTGCTACAATCTTAAAATGACCCATTGCAGTCGGGTGGTAATGGCCTTGGACGGCATAGGAAGGTTTAAATGATTGACCTTTTCTCTGGCCACAGAGCTGATTTAAAAGAAACTGGATAATGCGCAGTTCCATTTCAAAGAAAAGTCCATGACATGGGCTTATACATGGCAACCGATTTTAGCTCCCGTTGACAAGCGTTGAAGAGGTCCGCCATGATGGATTATGAGCCAATTTCATGGAACCCATAATCAGCCATTTTCCAGCCTCCACTGCCAACAACATGAACAGGGGCTGAAAATGTTGTGTGTCTGTGTGAAAAGTGGACAGTTAGAATATATGTGGACTCTTGTGAGGTGATCCAATGTGTTAAATGAAGATGGTACGGCGGAGGTTAACAAACAATGGTTCGTATGTATGTAGTAATTTTGAGTTTTGTTCTGAGACTGAAAAATGTCCATTTAATCTGTGCCCCAGTATCTTAATTGCTACTGTACAAGGTCGAATTTGGAATATCTTGTAGGCTGTTTTATATAAATCTGCCAGAAGAATTACAGTATCTTTATCTTTAACCTACTCCCTGCTAAGCAAACAGGACATATGCAGCTGACATAACAAACATATTAAGAGTTATGGCCTTGCCATATGGTTTGGGGTTTTTCTTTCCCAAATTAGCTCTTGTACATTTAGAGGATTTTGTTTAAACACTAAAATGTGAAGCAGCCCACGCTCTAAGACTTCCTGTCCACTGCTCCCTCCCAGTCGCATACACAAACATACTCCAGTGTTTGTGGGCACACACCTGCATGAACACACACACAAGTATGTGCAGGCTCTTTACACTGCCTCACAGTTCTTCCACAAAAATAAATATCATAACCACAATTGTAAGACAAATCTAAGATAGGTTTTAACTAGTGCAATCCATTTAGAAAATATTCCTATCTTGCACACATTAGCCCAGGGCACTGTGATTTTAAACAGTGATGCGGAGATGCCGGTGTTGGACTGGGGTGGACAAAAGTTAGAAGTCGTACAACACCAGGTTATAGTCCAACAGTTTTATTTGAAATCACAAGCTTTCGGAGCGCTGCTCCTTCGTCAGGTGAAGTGAAGGAATACGAATCGGCAAAGCATATATAGACAGAGAACAATGCCTGTGCAGCGTACAATCTCAGACGACTACAGTTAATCTTTCTGATTGCCTTTTATCACACCTCGGCCGAGAGACAATCAGGTCAGTCAGGAAGGCATTATATCAAAGACATGGCAAAATACAACTAAGACAATGAGGTAGGGTCACAGGGGGTCTAATGTGTCAGATGCTGCAGTCTGTATGGAAAACCATAAACTTTAAACTTTTTACTTTTTTTACTGGAAATCACATCTGTGAACAAGCCAACGACGACTCGAGTCTGGATGACTCTACGTCATGTAGCGTGACATGAACCCAAGATCCCGGTTGAGGCCATCCTCATGGGTGCGGAACTTGGCTATCAATTTCTGCTCGATGATTTTGCGTTGTCGTGTGTCACGAAGGCCGCCTTGGAGAACGCTTACCCGCAGATCCGAGGCCGAATGTCCTTGACTGCTGAAGTGTTCCCCGACTGGGAGGTAACAATCCTGTCTGGCGATTATTGCGCGGTATCCGTTCATACGTTGTTGCAGTGTCTGCATGGTCTCGCTGATGTACCATGCTCTGGTGCATCCTTTCCTACAACGTATGAGGTAGACAACATTGGCCGAGTCACATGAGTATGTACCATGTACCTGGTGGGTAGTGTCCTCACATGTGATGATGGTATCTGTGTTGATGATCTGGCATGTCTTGCAGAGGTTGCCGTGGCAGGGTTGTGTGGTGTCGTGGTCGCTGTTCTCCTGAAAGCTGGGTAATTTGCTGCGAACTATGGTACTTTTGAGGTTAGGCGGCTGTTTGAAGGCAAGTAGTGGAGGCGTGGGGATGGTCTTAGCGAGGTGTTCATCGTCATCAAACTCACCATTGTAAGGGGTGAGACCTGTGGCTCTGTGCTTAGCCTGGGTGCTAGTGCGAGGTTAGGCCTTGTTGCCTGTTCTGGTCTCCAGCCAGCCTGGTAACACTAGACCCCTGTGAGTGGTTCGACCCACTCGCCCTTACGGTTCTGACACTGGACTTAGGTGCGAGAGCAATAATGCAGAGAAAACTCAGGTAGACCCGGTTGAATAGTGCGAAATGGAAAATCTTTATTGCATATTATTCAAGATTACGAAATACATGTCATAAGCACAGATTAATGACAGTACAATCTTACACGCAGTTATGTAACTAATTTTTGGGGAACAAGGAGCGCACGACACATCGTAAAAAGGGACACACATTACAATTATCCTTAAAACTTAAACCCTCTCCTATCAATACCTGTCCTAAACTAGATTTGTAGGATCGAGACTCATGCTCACCACTCGTGATAACTCGGAGAATTCCGAAACTCTGCTCGGATGTTTTTCCCGCAGCACCTGACCACCCACGTGTTGATCAGGGGTCTCTGTACCCCACTTGTTTACTCGTTTCTGCTCCGGCTAGCAGGCTGGACCGTCTGCTGTCATGAAGATCTGTGTTGTCCTCGGAGTTCCGACACGACTCAAAAAATAGTCTTCCTGTGCCCTCACACCGATGCGATAAAACTCGAAGAATGGTCTTCCTGTGCCCTCACACCAGTTTGTAAAACTCAAAGAATGGTCTTCCTGGGCAAGGAAAGTGTTTATTCGACCTACGGGCGCGGTCGGGGCTTACTGACCGTGGCGATACGTATTGTCGTCTTCTTCTCTTCTCATCTCATCTCATCTCATCTCATCTCATCTCATCTCGGGCCTTCGGTTCCAACACCGTTTACCGACTTCTCGGGATGGTGTGCCCGTTTCAAGGCCTCACAGCCCAGTTCTTCACAGATCTTCGCGGCAAGCCACGAGGTTGATCCTGGCGGATCAGAAAGTTCAATAGTCTTCCAGCAAGTCGAGCAGCAAGAGGCAGAGTCAAGAGTCAAGATCAAGAGACAGATGGACGGTTGTACCTTACAGTTATAGTGCTGTAATTCCTCTTTTCCCGCCCAATCTTAATGTCTTTTCTTTTGTCAGGGTTTTGGCGCTCAAACTTCTTGTATAGGGTGATCTCCGTTTAATGGGTTTCGGTGATACTTGTAACTGCCTGAGTACCCGTTAATACTTCTCCCATTGTGGAACCGGTCAGTATTCTCCCTGGAGGGGTTTTGGGGCTTCCAAATGCTTTCTGTAACTACCCGCAAACGGCTCTCTCATCGTAGAGTCGTGGGGATTTTGCATATTAATGTCTTTGGATGGGTTCTTGATCGCTCGGTACAATAGCCCTTATTCGCACCTGGGAGACCGATTCCAGTATTTATGTGTAAAATGCAAACCCATTATGTCTTGTGAATTATCTCAAATGTGCTGAGTCTTGTCCGATCTCGCACAAATGTTTATCGGAACGCCATCTTGTCTGCTCATTGAAAAGTCTAGAACGTTCTGCCACGAGGCGTGGCGGCCATTTTACAGGCTGTTTGTGTCCACTTTGAAAACCTGACAGCATTCTGCTGAAATAAAGCTGTTTGTACGAAACTATATGTCTCCTTCTTATTTTATAAAATCGCGATAATTTTGCGAATTCTACACCATGGACTACTCCTCAGAATCGGTTTCATTCTTGGACACACGAATCTCCATCAAAGACGGACACCTCAGCACTTCACTCTACCGCAAGCCCACGGACAACCTCACGATGCTCCACTTCTCCAGCTTCCACCCTAACCACATTAAAGAAGCCATCCCCTATGGACAAGCCCTGCGAATACACAGGATCTGCTCAGACGAGGAGGAATGCGATGGACACCTACGGACGCTGAAAGACGCCCTCGTAAGAACGGGATATGACGCTCGACTCGTCGATCGACAGTTCCGACGGGCCACAGCGAAAAATCGCATAGACCTCCTCAGAAGGCGAACACGGGACACAACCAACAGAGTACCTTACGTCGTCCAGTACTTCCCCGGAGCGGAGAAACTACGTCATGTTCTTTGCAGCCTTCAACATGTCGTCGATGACGACAAACACCTCGCTAAGGCCATCCCCACGCCTCCACTACTCGCCTTCAAACAGCCGCCTAACCTCAAAAGTACCATAGTTCGCAGCAAATTACCCAGCTTTCAGGAGAACAGCGACCACGACACCACACAACCCTGCCACGGCAACTTCTGCAAGACATGCCAAATCATGGACACAGATACCATCATCACACGTGAGGACACTACCCACCAGGTACATGGTACATACTCATGTGACTCGGCCAACGTTGTCTACCTCATACGTTGCAGGAAAGGATGCACCGGAGCATGGTACATCGGCGAGACCATGCAGACACTGAGAAAACATATGAACGGACACCGCGCAACAATCGCCAGGCAGGATTGTTACCTCCCAGTCGGGGAACACTTCAGCAGTCAAGGACATTCGGCCTCGGATCTTCGGGTAAGCGTTCGCCAAGGCGGCCTTAGAGACACACGACAACGCAAAATCATCGAGCAGAAACTGATAGCCAAGTTCCGCACACATGAGGACGGCCTCAACCGGGATCTTGGGTTCATGTCACGGTACATGACGTAGAGTCATCCAGACTCGAGTCGTCGTTGGCTTGTTCACAGATGTGATTTCCAGTTAAAAAAGTAAAAAGTTTAAAGTTTATGGTTTTCCATACAGACTGCAGCATTTGACAGATTAGACCCCCTGTGACCCCACCTCATTGTCTTAGTTGTATTTTGCCATGTCTTTGATATAATGCCTTCCTGACTGACCTGATTGTCTCTCTGCCGAGGTGTGATAAAAGGCAATCAGAAAGATTAACTGTAGTCGTCTGACATTGTACTCTGCACAGGCATTGTTCTCTGTCTATATATGCTTTTCCGATCTGTATTCCTTCACTTCACCTGATGAAGGAGCAGCAGCTCCGAAAGCTTGTGATTTCAAATAAAACTGTTGGACTATAACCTGGTGTTGTGCGACTTCTCATTTTAAACATTGGTTCCTCTGTAGGACAAAAAATAGGAAATATACCGATATATATTCTTCATAATTCATGAGTAATGCAATAATGAGCCTTTTACTGCTTCCTAAATGATTCGCTAGCTTTGGTATAAAGGTCCCAACATTTGTTAATGTAGGTGCGGAGTGTTTGATATTTGGACAGTGACAGTAGAGAAATTCCTGATTTATCCACAATGTCCTGCAGATCGCAGAATCTTACAGAACAGAAGGAGGCCATTCAGCCCATCGTGCCTGTTCCAGCTCTTTGAAAGAGCTATCCAATTAGTCCCACTCCCCATGCTCTTTCCCCATAGCCCTGCAATTGTTTTCCTATTCAAGTATTTATCCAATTTCCCTTTAAAAGTTACTATTGAATCTGCTTCCACCGCCCTTTCAGGCAATGCATTCCAGATCAGAACAACTCGTTGTGTAAGAAAATTCTCCTCATCTTCCCTGTGGTTCTTTTCTTAATTATCTTATCTGTGTCTTCTGGTTACCAAGTCTCCTGCCAGTGGAAACAGCTTCTCCTTATTTACTCTATCAGATCCTTCATAATTTTGAACACCTTTAGTAAATCTCCTCTTAACCTTCTCTGCTCTAAGGAGAACAATCCCAATATCTCTAGGGGTAGAAATTAGGTCGCGCCCCATTTGGGGCGCAAATATCGTCCGGACGCAAATATTAGCGCCTGGCGCTAATTATCGGCACTGACAGGAAACTTCACTTTTACCGCCCCGGGAGGTGAGTGGAGCGCTAAAGCAGGCGCTGCACACCTCTCTTAAGGCGCAAAGGCCGAGCAGTGAGGCGCTAACTCAGAGCGCTGGCGAAGCTCATGTAATGTCAGTCAGCAATGGAACACACACACAATGGCACGGGCCAGTTCTTAAAGGGGATGGTTAATCTTGCTTTCCATCCACATCCTGTTCATTGCAGCCTTGAATCTCGGCCTGGAGAGACTTGCACATCAAATGTGCTGGAAAGAACAATGGAGAGTACCAGGCAAAGAGCTCAGAGTGCAGCTCCCACAGTCTCTGCTGAATCGATACAAGGAATGGCAAATCAAAATGAACCTGCAAAGTGCTGCTCAGTACCCAAAACTCCTTCACACAACGTTGAATCTCTCCAGAAGTCTCTCCCTCTCTCTCTCAGAATGCGTAGTTCAAAAATGCCACCAACAATAAAAGACAGGAAGAGGCCCCCTTTAAATAGCGCCCCCCCCCAGCCCCACAGCGATTGATAGCGTTCCAGTCTTCTGGTCGTTGGAAGCGCCAGGCGGTAAGGCAGGGGGCGCCACTCAATTTCCGCTACGGGGCGCCACAAGGGCGTTGCACCATGGAATGACGTCACAATCTGCGCGCGCAGGTGGTTGCAGCGGTAAGTTTTAGCGCCGCCGCACAATCTCAAGTTAAGTTCTCGAGCGGCGCAAACATCGCTGCGCCCGGGCGTTAGCGGCTTTGCGCCCCATTAGCGTCCTCTTAAGGCGCTAACGGGAGGCGCAACCAATTGAATTTTTACCCCCTAATGTTTTCACATAACTGAAACCCCTCAGTATCATTCTAGTAAATCTAAATAGCGTAGTCGCAGTTCTAGCTTTACCCTTAAGAACAGTTTGAAGTACAGAACAGATAAATTGTCTTATTAACCTGAGTCGCTACTCTTCGTGATTTGTGTTTCTGAACCTTGAGGTCCCTTTGCTCCTCTATCCCATTTAGGCTTTTATTTTCCAAGAAGTGTGTGGTCTCCTTATTCTTCCTACCAAAAGGCACCACCTCACACTTATCTATATGAAAATTAATTTGCCAATTACAAGTTAATTCTGCAAGTTTATTATTGTCTCCTTGTATTTTATCGCATTCTTCCTCAGTATTAGCTATACCCCCCAATTTGGTGTCATCCGCAAATTTTGAAATTGTACTTTGGATTCCCGAGTCCAAATCGATTATGTAAATAGTGAACAACAGTGGTCCCAGCACCGATCTTTATTGAACACCAGTTCCCACCTTTTGCCAGTCTGAAGGTACACCCACAGTGCTGTTAGGGAGGGAGTTCCAGGATTTTGACCCAGTGACGATGAAGGAACGGTGATACATTTTCAAGTTAGGATGGTGTGTGACTTGGAGGGGAACTTGGAGGTGATGGTGTTCCCATGTGCCTGCTGCCCATGTCCTTCTAGGTGGTAGAGGTCACGGGTTTGGGAGGTGCTGTCGAAGAAGCCTTGGCGAGTTGCTGCAGTGCATCTTGTAGATGGTACACACTGCAGCCAGGGTGCGCCGGTGGTGGAGGGAGTGAATGTTTAAGGTGGTGGATGGGGTGCCAATCAAACGGGCTGCTTTGTCCTGGATGGTGTCGAGCATCACTCATCCAGGCAAGTGGAGAGTATTCCAGCACACTCCTGACTTTTGCCTTGTAGATGGTGGAAGATGGTTGTGGCGATTGAAGGTCAATCATCACAGCCCCAGGACATCGCTGCAGGAGCTCCTCAGGGCAGTGTCCTAATCCCAACCATCTTCAGCTGCTTCATCAATGACCTTCCCTCCAACAGAAGATCAGAAATGGGGATGTTCGCTGATGACTGCACAGTGTTCAGTGCCATTCACAACTCCTCAGATAATGAAGCAGTCCATGCCCGTATGCAACAAGACCTGGACGACGTTCAGGTTTGGGCTGATAAGTGGCAGATAACATTCGTGCCACAGAACTGCCAGGCAATGATTATCTCCAACAAGCGAGAGTCTAACCATCGCCTCTTGACGTTCAATGGCATTACCATCGCTGAATCCCCCACCATCAACATCCTGGGAGTCACCATTGACCAGAAACTTAACTGGACCAGCCACATAAATACTGTGGCAACAAGAGCAGGTCAGAAGCTAGGTATTCTGCGGCGAGTGTCTCACCTCCTGACTCCCCAAAGCCTTTCTACCATCTACAAGGCACAAGTAAGGAGTGTGATGGAATACTCTCCACTTGCCTGGATGAGTATAGCTCCAACAACACTCAAGAAGCTCGACACCATCCAGGACAAAGCAGCCCGCTTGATTGGCACCCCATCTAACACCTTAAACATTCACTCCCTCCACCACCGGCGTACCATGGCTGCAGTGTGTACCATCTACAAGATGCACTGCAGCAACTCGCCAAGGCTTCTTCGGCAGCTTCTCCCAAACCTGCAACCTCTTCCACCTGGAAGGACAAGGGCAGCAGATGCATGGGAACACCGCCACCTCCTAGTTCCCCTCCAAGTCACACACCATTCTGACTTAGAAGTATATCGTCGATCCTTAATCATCGCTGAGTCAAAATCCTGGAACTCCCTACCTAACAGGACTGTGGGAGTACCTTCACCACACAGACTGCAGCGGTTCAAGAAGGTGGCTCACCCTTCTCAAGGGCAATTAGGGATGGGCAATAAATGCTGGCCTTGCCAGCGACGCCCACATCCCATAAACGAATAAAATTTAAAAAAAGGCTTTGGGGAGTCAGAAGGTGAGACACTCGCCTCAGATTACCCAACTTCTGACCTGCTCTTGTTGCCACAGTATTTATGTGGCTGGTCTCGTTAAGTTTCTGGTCAATGGTAACCCCCAGGATGTTGATGGTGGGGGATTCAGCGATGGTAATGCCGTTGAATGTAAAGGGGCGGTGGTTAGACGCTCGCTTGTTGGAGATAGTCATTGCCCTCAATGTGCAACTTCCATTTCCCAGATCTTTTATGGGCCAGAACTTCAACTGTTTGCCAGCACTTCTGTTTAATCCATTCAGAAAAGAATGAGAATGTCAAAAATTATACACAACAGAACAGAGCAGAACACAAAAAGTGACTACCCTTGTGACTAATTGTGCTTTATCTTCCTCTTACGCGTGCTTCGACGTGGTGCTTCCGCTGTGGCTTCAGCAGATGTGGAGGCACCTTGCTCACTTTCAAGCTGCTCCTGCTTTGACACCTTTGGTGGGCATCCTCTGGGGTTGCGAGCCTGTGAGGGCTCGGCAACAGTCTGCTCCTCCTGTGTCTGTGCAGGGGCTGAGATGCCCATCTCAGTTGGGTGAGGACTCTGACCGAGGGCTACTCAGTGACATGGGAGTGTGAGCGCTTGGAGAGGAGCCCCCACCTCATTGTTGCCTGCCACCAACATCCCTCTCATGGGTCAGCCCCACTTCAGTGCTAGCAAGTGGCTTGACAGCACCTTGCTGCACATCGGGGGGCCATGAGGCCCCTTTTCTTCACTGGCAGTCCTACTTAAAAGGACTTCCATGAAGCTTTGGTTTCTCTGCTCAATATCTGCCCATTGCTCCTCCAGAGATGTCAGTCTATTCTGAACATTCACCATGTTTTCCAGACTCTGGTGACTTATTTCCTCCATGGCCGTAGCCACCCTCTCCTCTACTGTAGCCATCCTTACCATGGAGGTAGCCATCCTTTCCACAGAGGTAGCCATCCTATCCGTTAGGGTGCGTTCATGGGCCATTGCCTCCACAAAGGCACTGCTCATGTTAGAGTTGGACTCCTCCATCCTCTCCACACTCTCAGTAACCCTGGAGACAAAACCTGCCAGAGACTCTTGCACCTGTTCCTGGAGTTCCAGCACCACTCTCTTTCTGGATGGACCTGGAGGCACAGGGTCCACATGTAGCTGAGCCGAGCTGGGAGCGCCCTGCGGCCTCTAATGAGGACTCTCCACTGCTGTCCCTGTCGCCACCATCTGCTGAAGCTCACTTGTGAGCTGTGATACACCAGGTGACAACGCGACTCTATCTCGCGAAGGTCCCACCTACGTGTGCGTATCTGCGCTGGTGCTGGGTAATTCTGCTGACACTGCGCCCTCAGAGGTTGCAGGTTCCTCTGAGGAGTCTTCTGGCTCTGGCTCTTCCTCCTGGGGAGGGGGGCTGTCGATGGTCCTGTGGCGGAGTAAAGGCATGAGTTGCGCATGTGATATTAACGTAGCATGCACATGGAATAGTGCAGATGATCATAAGTCAATCTGTTTGAGCATCAGATGCCATATCAGTCACTCATGCAATGTAAATGAGAGAGATGCAAATCTATTCTGTCACCAGCTTGCTCTGCTGCGCCCGTCTGACCGTCCCCCACTGCCAGATCCTCATCGCCTCCGATTATTTCGAGGGCAGCCTCCTCAGCGTTGGTCAAATGGGCAATTGAAGGTGGCCCTCCTCCTGTCCTAGCCCTCTCCCTCTTATTGTGGGCTCTCTTTTCCTGCAATGAGGGACACAAGTGGAGTTTGAGTGAGAATGATGGAGTGAGTGTAGAGAAGCCATAGCATAGACGCTTAGAAGGAGACAAAGATGTAGTGAGGTGTCAATACCAAGGGCCCTCCTTGTGCGTTGTTAGTTGTTGGCATTGCATAACAGTGATAGCGAGTGTGAGGGGTGCATAGTCAAATAGTGAAGTGATTCTGTACATAGAGAGAGAGGGAGGGATGGTTAAGGGTGCAAGGGATGTAATGGTAAAATGGGATGTGGAGTAGGTTGACAATGCAGAGTGCTGGTGATGAGAGGAGATGGGGAGCAGATTGAGGGTAATGGTGATGTTATACTCACTTTTCCTGAGCGGACCAGGTCATTGAACCTTTTTCAGCACTGCACCCAGGTTCGACTGCATATCGATCTCCAGCTGACCTCTTGTGCAATTTGTAGCCACACAGCTTTAGTCTGCTGTGGTGGCTTCTTCCTCCCAGAGGATGGGAAGAATACCTCCTTTTGACCTCTGACTCCCTCCACAAGAGCATGGAGGGAGTCATCAGCAAATCGTGGTGAGGCCTTCGCCCTTGAGGTTGCCATGTCAGCAGTAGTTAGCAGAGTATTCAATCCAGCAGTAAATAAGGAGAAAATGAACCAAGGCTGCATGGGCCACTTAAAAACAGCAGGCTCACAGACGTCAGCAGAGGCGAGTTCCAGACCCAAAACAGTAATTGGCCAGGGGAGCGCACACACAGGGACTCAGTTGCCCAATTAGGGCAAAATCGCTAATTTCTACTGGCTGAATGCGGAGGCAGGACCGGGACCCGCCGACCACCTGACCCGTAACCACCCCACCACCAATGACAAAATCGTGGCCAGAGTATTTGTTTAATTTCTCTGCAATGTCCTTATTCCCCATTATAATTTCTCCTGTCTCAGCCTGTAAGGGATCCATGTTTACTTTCGCTAATCTTTTCCTTTTTACATACATATATGACAGTCTGTTTTTATGTCTCTCGCTCGTTTACTCTCATATTCTATTTTCCATTTCTTCATCAATTTCTTGGTACTCCTTTGCTGAATTCTAAAATCCTCCCAATCCTCAGGCTAATTACTCTTTTTGGCAACATTATAGGCCTCTTCCTTTAATCTAATACTACCTTTAATTTCTCTTGTTAGCCACGGGTGGACCATTTTTCCCGTAGTGTTTTTATTCCTTAAGGGAATGTATATTCATTGCGAATTATGAATTATTTCTTTAAATGTTTGCCATTGCTTTTCTACTATCATATCTTTTAACCTAGTTTCCCAACCTACCTTAGCCAACTCGCTTCTCATACCTACGTAGTTTGCTTTGTTCAGATTTAGGACCCTAGTTTTGGACTTAACTAAATCACTCTGAAACTCAACATAAAATTCTATCATATTATGATCACTGCTCCCCAGAGGCACCTTTACTACAAGGTTATTAATTAACCCTGTCTCATTGAACAGTACTAGATCTAAAATAGCCAATTCCCTAGTAGGTTCCTTGACATACTGATCGAGAAAACTATCTTGAATGCATTCCATGAACTCTTTCTCTGCACTATTACTGCAAATTTGGTTGCCCAGTCTATATGATAGTTAAAGGCCCCCATGATTACTATATTACCCCTGTTACATGCATCTCTAATTTCCTGATTTATACTCTGCCCGACACTACAACTACTGTTAGAGGGCCTATAAATACTCCCAGTAGTGTTTTCTGCCCCTTGTTGTTTCTTAGCTCCACCCAAACTAATTCTACAATTTATTCTTCCGGGCCAAAATTCTTTCTCTCTACTGTTTTTATCCCCTCCTTTTCCAATCTACCTGTCTCTTCTAAAAGTCAAATATCCTGGAATATTTAGTTCCCAACCTTGGGCACGCTGCACCCACGCCTCTGTAATAGCTATTAAATCAAACCCATTTATTTATTTCTATCTGTGCTATTAATTCATTTATTTTGTTGCGAATGCTTCGTGTATTCAGATATAGTACTTTTAGCTTGAACTTTTTTTCTATTTTTCCCTGATGTCACTTTAGTCACTGGTGCCCTATTACCTTTATTAATCTTTCTGTCCCTTCCTGACCCACTCTGCTTATTTTTAGCCAGATCACTACTCTGCTCTACAGACTTGACATTTCTCTTACTGCTTTTGAATTTACTCTTTTCTGAATCCTCCCACCCCGACCCTTTATTAGTTTAAAGCCCTGTCTACTGCCCTGGTTTTTCGATTCGCCAGGACTCTGGTCTAGCCCGGTTTAAGTGGAGCCTGTCCCATCAGAACAGCTCCCTCTTTGCCCAGTACTGATGTCAGTGTCCCATGAATCAAAACCCCTTCCTCCTACATCACTATTTGAGCCATGCATTTAACTCTCTGATCTGTCTGTCCCAATGCCACTTTGCACATGGCTCAGGTAACAATCCAGAGATTATTACCTTTGAGGTTCTGTGTTTTAGTTTGGATCCTAGCTCCTCAAACTCTCTCAGCAGAACCTCATTCCTAGTTCTACCTATGTCGTTGGTTCCTATGTGGACCATGACCCCTGGCTCCTCTCCCTCCCACTCAAAATTCTTCTCCAGCGAGATATCTTTAACCCTGGCACTGGGCAGGCAACACAACCTTCGGAACTCCCGGTTGCAGCTGCAGAGAACATTATCTATCCCACTGACTATACTGTCCCCTACCACAACTACATTCCTTTTCACTCCCCCCACTTGAATGGCCTCCTGCACCATGGTGCCGTGGTCAGCCTGCTCATCCATCCTGCAGACCTTATTCTCATCCACACAGGTAGCAAGTACCTCATACCTGTTGGTCAAAGTCAAGGGCTGAGGCTCCACCATCACTACATCCTGGGTCCCCATACCTTCCTGACTCACAGTCACACCCTCCTGTCCCTGACCATTGATGAACTCTAAATTACTTCTTAACCTAAGGGGTGTGACTGCCTCCTGGAACAAAGTGTCCAGCTAACTCTACCCCTCCCTGATACATCACAGTGTCTGCACCTCGTACTCCAACTCAACAACTCTGAGCCGAAGTTCCTCGAGCTGCAGACACTTACCGCAGATGTGGTTGCTCGGGATCTCGCTGGTCTCCACAAACTCCCACATGCTGCAGTTACGGCACAACACCTGCCCTGCCATGTCTATCTAACCTTCTTTATTTAGTTCATTATTTTTTTTAATTAATTAGTTTAGTTTTATTACTTAATTGGTTTATCTAGTTTTAGTTACTAATTTAATAAAGTAAAGTTATAGCAATTTACAGTTTCTTAGCTAGCTTAGAGACTAAAAAAACTGTAATATTCACCAGCCAATCACCTACCTGCTGCCCTGTGATGTCGCTCCTTGATTTTTCTGTTTGAAGGCTCTTTATAACGCCGCTGATCCCACTCCTCTCGCTGTTCCTCTCACCGCTCCTCTCGCTGTTCCTCTCACCGCTCCGCTCACTGTTCCTCTCACCGCTCCTCTCGCTGTTCCTCTCACCGCTCCTCTCGCTGTTCCTCTCACCGCTCCTCTCGCTGTTCCTCTCACCGCTGCTCTCGCTGTTCCTCTCACCGCTCCACTCGCTGTTCCTCTCACCGCTCCTCTCGCTGTTCCTCTCATCGCTCCGCTCGCTGTTCCTCTCACCGCTCCTCTCGCTGTTCCTCTCACCGCTCCTCTCGCTGTTCCTCTCACCGCTCCTCTCGCTGTTCCTCTCACCGCTCCTCTCGCTGTTCCTCTCACCGCTCCGCTCGCTGTTCCTCTCACCGCTCCTCTCGCTGTTCCTCTCACCGCTCCACTCGCTGTTCCTCTCACCGCTCCTCTCGCTGTTCCTCTCACCGCTGCTCTCGCGCTCTTTATAACGCCGCTGATCCCACTCCGCTCACTGTTCCTCTCACCGCTCCTCTCGCTGTTCCTCTCACCGCTCCTCTCGCTGTTCCTCTCACCGCTCCACTCGCTGTTCCTCTCACCGCTCCTCTCGCTGTTCCTCTCACCGCTGCTCTCGCGCTCTTTATAACGCCGCTGATCCCGCTCCGCTCGCTGTTCCTCTCACTGCTCCGCTCGCTGTTCCTCTCACCGCTGCTCTCGCGCTCTTTATAACGCCGCTGATCCCGCTCCGCTCGCTGTTCCTCTCACTGCTCCGCTCGCTGTTCCTCTCACCGCTGCTCTCGCGCTCTTTATAACGCCGCTGATCCCGCTCCGCTCGCTGTTCCTCTCACCGCTCCTCTCGCTGTTCCTCTCACCGCTGCTCTCGCTGTTCCTCTCACCGCTCCGCTCGCTGTTCCTCTCACCACTCCGCTCGCTGTTCCTCTCGCCGCTCCTCTCGCTGTTACTCTCACTGCTCCTCTCGCTGTTCCTCTCACCGCTCCTCTCGCTGTTCCTCTCACCGCTCCGCTCGCTGTTCCTCTCACCACTCCGCTCGCTGTTCCTCTCACCACTCCGCTCGCTGTTCCTCTCACCGCTCCTCTCGCTGTTCCTCTCACCGCTTCTCTCGCTGTTCCTCTCACCGCTCCTCTCGCTGTTCCTTTCGCCGCTCCGCTCGCTGTTCCTCTCACCGCTCCTCTCGCTGTTCCTCTCACCGCTGCTCTCGCTGTTCCTCTCACCGCACCACTCGCTGTTCCTCTCACCGCTCCTCTCGCTGTTCCTCTCACCGCTCCTCTCGCGCTCTTTATAACGCCGCTGATCCCGCTCCTCTCGTGGCTCTGTGCACCCTTTGTGCATTTCCTTCGTGACTGTCTTGCGTGTGCCTTTGCTTGTCCTAGTGCTCCGACGCAGTGCTACCCCAGTGGCTGCAGCATGGCTGGTGGAAGGCTGTTGACTTTCAGTGGGGGAGACTACAGTTGGCCTTGCAGGACAAAGTCGAGGAGCTCTGGGCCTAGTAGGCATGGCTGCGCACTGCACCACCTTGGCATGGGTGGCAGCAGTCCATGTTGGCTGGTTGACAAGCAACAGCAAGGGCACTGGCGGAGTGGCAGTGGTGGGAGGAGGAATGCTGCCATCCTGAGAGAGGACAGCAGTGTCGTCCTCCACGGAGCCACTGCCACTCCCCAGGGTCAGCGCCTCAGCAATCCTAGTACTCTGCTGGACTGCTGTGATACCCTGCAAGCTCCTTTCAACACTGGTAAACCCAGCCATGATGCCAGCAGACTGTGCTTGCATGACTTCAGTCTGAACTTCTATTGCAGCACTCAGACGTCGGGTGGCTTCTACTTGTGCTGCAATGGAAGCTGAGACATGATGGTTGGGTCCACAAGTGCGTTAATGGATCTGCCCAGCCCTTAAACGCTGGAAAGGATGGGCTCCACGCTCTGCCCAAAGCCTTATGCAAGGCCAGAGCTCGTCTCTTCCCTGCTGCTTGACATTGCATTCAGGCTTTCTGGCAGGCCTGCCAATGCACCAAGCATTTCATTGCGCATACCCATCAGCGTTCTTCTACAGGCCGCTCCATCAAGGTCTTCATGTGAGTCCTGTGCAGCAGAAATCATGTGCGACCTCGCCCTTCAGGGAGCTGGCACCTGAGCTGCCCTTTCCCCTGTCCTGTCTGCAGGCCACTCGTGCCCGGTGTCTCACCATGTGCAGATGCTGCGTCTAACCTCTCCTCTAAAGTACGCGGAGTGTCAGTATCTGAGCTGGTGGCTGGGAGTGTGAAATCGAATGATGATGTTTCTTCTTGACTCTCCTCTCTCTCTTGTTGTTCGACCACTGGCTGGGCAGGCTGGATTTCTTGGGTGTCTGAAATGAGAAAGGCACAATGGTAGGGTTGAGGTGAGGGGAGGGGGGAAAGCAAGAGCTGCATGCTTACACCATGTGCAGCTTGTAAATCAGAAGAGATTGTGGGATGTGAGAAGGAGGATAATGTATGAGGATACCGGCATCTTGTATTCCTTCAGCCCCACCGCTGGCCACGGGCTCAGCCATGCCCCTGGCAAGAATGGCCAGCACTGCCTCCTCCAAGGGTGTGAGGTCATGCAGACGAGCCAGTCCCACGCCGGTTAAGGTCTGCTGGCATCTGTATTGTGCCACCTTTTCCTGCGTGTGCGTATCTGCGCTGGTGCTGGGTAATTCTGCTGACGCTGCGCCCTCAGAGGTTGCAGGTTCCTCTGAGGAGTCTTCTGGCTCTGGCTCTTCCTCCTGGGGAGGGGGGCTGTCGATGGTCCTGTGGGGAGTAAAGGCATGAGTTGCGCATGTGATATTAACGTAGCATGCACATGGAATAGTGCAGATGATCATAAGTCAATCTGTTTGAGCATCAGATGTCATATCAGTCACTCATGCAATGTAAATGAGAGAGATGCAAATCTATTCTGTCACCAGCTTGCTCTGCTGCGCCCGTCTGACCGTCCCCCACTGCCAGATCCTCATCGCCTCCGATTATTTCGAGGGCAGCCTCCTCAGCGTTGGTCAAATGGGCAATTGAAGGTGGCCCTCCTCCTGTCCTAGCCCTCTCCCTCTTATTGTGGGCTCTCTTTTCCTGCAATGAGGGACACAAGTGGAGTTTGAGTGAGAATGATGGAGTGAGTGTAGAGAAGCCATAGAATAGATGCTTAGAAGGAGACAAAGATGTAGTGAGGTGTCAATACCAAGGGCCCTCCTTGTGCGTTGTTAGTTGTTGGCATTGCATAACAGTGATAGCGAGTGTGAGGGGTGCATAGTCGAATAGTGAAGTGATTCTCTACATAGAGAGAGAGGGAGGGATGGTTAAGGGTGCAAGGGATGTAATGGTAAAATGGGATGTGGAGTAGGTTGACAATGCAGAGTGCTGGTGATGAGAGGAGATGGGGAGCAGATTGAGGGTAATGGTGATGTTATACTCACTTTCCCTGAGCGGACCAGGTCATTGAACATTTTTCAGCACTGCACCCAGGTTCGACTGCACATCGATCTCCAGCTGACCTCTTGTGCAATTTGTAGCCACACAGCTTTAGTCTGCTGTGGTGGCTTCTTCCTCCCAGAGGATGGGAAGAATACCTCCTTTTGACCTCTGACTCCCTCCACAAGAGCATGGAGGGAGTCATCAGCAAATCGTGGTGAGGCCTTCACCCTTGAGGTTGCCATGTCAGCAGTAGTTAGCAGAGTATTCAATCCAGCAGTAAATAAGGAGAAAATGAACCAAGGCTGCATGGGCCACTTAAAAACAGCAGGCTCACAGACGTCAGCAGAGGCGAGTTCCAGACCCAAAACAGTAATTGGCCAGGGGAGCGCACACGCAGGGACTCAGTTGCCCAATTAGGGCAAAATCGCTAATTTCTACTGGCTGAATGCGGAGGCAGGACTGGGACCCGCCGACCACCTGACCCGTAACCACCCCACCACCAATGACAAAATCGTGGCCAGAGTATTTGTTTAATTTCTCTGCAATGTCCTTATTCCTCATTATAATTTCTCCTGTCTCAGCCTGTAAGGGATCCATGTTTACTTTCGCTAATCTTTTCCTTTTTACATACATATATGACAGTCTGTTTTTATGTCTCTCGCTCGTTTACTCTCATATTCTATTTTCCATTTCTTCATCAATTTCTTGGTACTCCTTTGCTGAATTCTAAAATCCTCCCAATCCTCAGGCTTATTACTCTTTTTGGCAACATTATAGGCCTCTTCCTTTAATCTAATACTACCTTTAATTTCTCTTGTTAGCCACGGTTGGACCATTTTTCCCGTAGTGTTTTTATTCCTTAAGGGAATGTATATTCATTGCGAATTATGAATTATTTCTTTAAATGTTTGCCATTGCTTTTCTACTATCATATCTTTTAACCTAGTTTCCCAACCTACCTTAGCCAACTCGCTTCTCATACCTACGTAGTTTGCTTTGTTCAGATTTAGGACCCTAGTTTTGGACTTAACTAAATCACTCTGAAACTCAACATAAAATTCTATCATATTATGATCACTGCTCCCCAGAGGCACCTTTACTACAAGGTTATTAATTAACCTTGTCTCATTGAATAGTACTAGATCTAAAATAGCCAATTCCCTAGTAGGTTCCTTGACATACTGATCGAGAAAACTATCTTGAATGCATTCCATGAACTCTTCCTCTGCACTATTACTGCAAATTTGGTTGCCCAGTCTATATGATAGTTAAAGGCCCCCATGATTACTATATTACCCCTGTTACATGCATTTCTAATTTCCTGATTTATACTCTGCCCGACACTACAACTACTGTTAGAGGGCCTATAAATACTCCCAGTAGTGTTTTCTGCCCCTTGTTGTTTCTTAGCTCCACCCAAACTGATTCTACAATTTATTCTTCCGGGCCAAAATTCTTTCTCTCTACTGTTTTTATCCCCTCCTTTTCCAATCTACCTGTCTCTTCTAAAAGTCAAATATCCTGGAATATTTAGTTCCCAACCTTGGTCACGCTGCACCCACGCCTCTGTAATAGCTATTAAATCAAACCCATTTATTTATTTCTATCTGTGCTATTAATTCATTTATTTTGTTGCGAATGCTTTGTGTATTCAGATATAGTACTTTTAGCTTGAACTTTTTTTCTATTTTTCCCTGATGTCACTTTAGTCACTGGTGCCCTATTACCTTTATTAATCTTTCTGTCCCTTCCTGACCCACTCTGCTTATTTTTAGCCAGATCACTACTCTGCTCTACAGACTTGACATTTCTCTTACTGCTTTTGAATTTACTCTTTTCTGAATCCTCCCACCCCGCCCCTTTATTAGTTTAAAGCCCTGTCTACTGCCCTGGTTTTTCGATTCGCCAGGACTCTGGTCTAGCCCGGTTTAAGTGGAGCCTGTCCCATCAGAACAGCTCCCTCTTTGCCCAGTACTGATGTCAGTGTCCCATGAATCAAAACCCCTTCCTCCTACATCACTATTTGAGCCACGCATTTAACTCTCTGATCTGTCTGTCCCAATGCTACTTTGCACGTGGCTCAGGTAACAATCCAGAGATTATTACCTTTGAGGTTCTGTGTTTTAGTTTGGATCCTAGCTCCTCAAACTCTCTCAGCAGAACCTCATTCCTAGTTCTACCTATGTCATTGGTTCCTATGTGGACCATGACCCCTGGCTCCTCTCCCTCCCACTCAAAATTCTTCTCCAGCGAGATATCTTTAACCCTGGCACTGGGCAGGCAACACAACCTTCGGAACTCCCGGTTGCAGCTGCAGAGAACATTATCTATCCCACTGACTATACTGTCCCCTACCACAACTACATTCCTTTTCACTCCCCCCACTTGAATGGCCTCCTGCACCATGGTGCCGTGGTCAGCCTGCTCATCCATCCTGCAGACCTTATTCTCATCCACACAGGTAGCAAGTACCTCATACCTGTTGGTCAAAGTCAAGGGCTGAGGCTCCACCATCACTACATCCTGGGTCCCCATACCTTCCTGACTCACAGTCACACCCTCCTGTCCCTGACCATTGATGAACTCTAAATTACTTCTTAACCTAAGGGGTGTGACTGCCTCCTGGAACAAAGTGTCCAGCTAACTCTACCCCTCCCTGATACATCGCAATGTCTGCACCTCATACTCCAACTCAACAACTCTGAGCCGAACTTCCTCAAGCTGCAGACACTTACCGCAGATGTGATTGCTCGGGATCTCGCTGGTCTCCACAAACTCCCACATGCTGCAGTTATGGCACACCACCTGCCCTGCCATGTCTATCTAACCTTCTTTATTTAGTTCATTATTTTTTTAAATTAATTAGTTTAGTTTTATTACTTAATTGGTTTATCTAGTTTTAGTTACTAATTTAATAAAGTAAAGTTATAGCAATTTACAGTTTCTTAGCTAGCTTAGAGACTAAAAAAACTGTAATATTCACCAGCCAATCACCTACCTGCTGCCCTGTGATGTCACTCCTTCATTTTTCTGTTTGAAGGCTCTTTATAACGCCGCTGATCCCGCTCCGCTCACTGTTCCTCTCACCGCTCCTCTCGCTGTTCCTCTCACCGCTCCTCTCGCTGTTCCTCTCACCGCTCCGCTCACTGTTCCTCTCACCGCTCCTCTCGCTGTTCCTCTCACCGCTCCGTTCGCTGTTCCTCTCACCGCTCCGCTCGCTGTTCCTCTCACCGCTCCTCTCGCTGTTCCTCTCACCGCTCCACTCGCTGTTCCTCTCACCGCTCCACTCGCTGTTCCTCTCACCGCTCCTCTCGCTGTTCCTCTCACCGCTCCTCTCGCTGTTCCTCTCACCGCTCCTCTCGCTGTTCCTCTCACCGCTCCTCTCGCTGTTCCTCTCACCGCTCCACTCGCTGTTCCTCTCACCGCTCCTCTCGCGCTCTTTATAATGCCGCTGATCCCGCTCCGCTCGCTGTTCCTCTCACCGCTCCGCTCGCTGTTCCTCTCGCCGCTCCGCTCACTGTTCCTCTCACCGCTGCTCTCACGCTCTTTATAACGCCGCTGATCCCGCTCCTCTCGCGCCTCTGTGCACCCTTTGTGCATTTCCTTCGTGACTGTCTTGCGTGTGCCTTTGCTTGTCCTAGTGCTCCGACGCAGTGCTACCCCAGTGGCTGCAGCGTGGCTGTTGTAAGTCTGTTGACTTTCAGTGGGGGAGACTACAGTTGGCCTTGCAGGACGACGTCGAGGAGCTCTGGGCCTAGTAGGCATGGCTGCGCACTGCACCACCTTGGCATGGGTTGCAGCAGTCCATGTTGGCTGGTTGACAAGCAACAGCAAGGGCACTGGCGGAGTGGCAGTGGTGGGAGGAGGAATGCTGCCATCCTGAGAGAGGACAGCAGTGTCGTCCTCCACGGAGCCACTGCCACTCCCCAGGGTCAGCGCCTCAGCAATCCTAGTACTCTGCTGGACTGCTGTGATACCCTGCAAGCTCCTTTCAACACTGGTAAACCCAGCCATGATGCCAGCAGACTGTGCTTGCATGACTTCAGTCTGAACTTCTATTGCAGCACTCAGACGTCGGGTGGCTTCTACTTGTGCTGCAATGGAAGCTGAGACATGATGGTTGGGTCCACAAGTGCGTTAATGGATCTGCCCAGCCCTTAAACGCTGGAAAGGATGGGCTCCATGCTCTGCCCAAAGCCTTGTGCAAGGCCAGAGCTCATCTCCTCCCTGCTCCTTGACATTGCATTCAGGCTTTCTGGCAGGCCAGCCAATGCACCAAGCATTTCATTGCGCATACCCATCAGCGTTCTTCTACAGGCCGCTCCATCAAGGTCTTCATGTGAGTCCTGTGCAGCAGAAATCATGTGCGACCTCGCCCTTCAGGGAGCTGGCACCTGAGCTGCCCTTTCCCCTGTCCTAGCTGCAGGCCACTCGTGCCCGGTGTCTCACCACGTGCAGATGCTGCGTCTAACCTATCCTCTAAAGTACGCGGAGTGTCAGTATCTGAGCTGGTGGCTGGGAGTGTGAAATCGAATGATGATGTTTCTTCTTGACTCTCCTCTCTCTCTTGTTGTTCGACCACTGGCTGGGCAGGCTGGATTTCTTGGGTGTCTGAAATGAGAAAGGCACAATGGTAGGGTTGAGGTGAGGGGAGGGGGGAAAGCAAGAGCTGCATGCTTACACCATGTGCAGCTTGTAAATCAGAAGAGATTGTGGGATGTGAGAAGGAGGATAATGTATGAGGATACCGGCATCTTGTATTCCTTCAGCCCCACCGCTGGCCACGGGCTCAGCCATGCCCCTGGCAAGAATGGCCAGCACTGCCTCCTCCAAGGGTGTGAGGTCATGCAGGCGAGCCAGTCCCACGCCGGTTAAGGTCTGCTGGCATCTGTATTGTGCCACCTTTTCCTGCAAGAGAAAGTGAAGTGTGTCAGTGAGTGTAGTGTAATGTGTTTCAGTGATGTGCCTGTCATGGTTGAATAGCTGACGGTGTGTTTCAGCTGTGAGATGTGGGTGTGAGGCTTGCAGCAGTGGTAAGTCTGTGCGGGTGAGGTGAATCTATGAATATGAGGTATGAGTCCTGTTTGGTACAGATTGTTGGTATGTGAGTGATGACTGTGTAGTGCATTGAGCAGTGTGTGAGGCTCGTGTTGCAGTTGGTGGGATATGGCATTTGAAGATAAATTCACTGACCTTGACCACTCGTGTGAGGTCATTAAACTTCTTCCTGCACTGTGTCCAGGTCCTCGCGGCTATACTGCTGGCATTGACCACATTGGCTATCTGGTCCCACTTCAGCCTTGTATGTTTCCTGGAGGGCCTCCTGGCCTCCTGTGGGAAGAGGACCTCTCTCCTGGAGTTGACCTCCTGGACTAACGCCTCCAATGGTGCATTGGAGAATCTTGGAGCCCTTTCTCTGGTCTGTTGAGCCATTACACAGTCTTCTTTTTCTGACAGTAGCCTCCACAAGTACTTCCACCACCTGTTGCAGGCAGAAGGGACCTCCCCTTTAAGAGGTGCAGACTACCTTTCAGTAGTGCAGGCTCGCTTTAATTGGTGCTAGCCTCACATGAACTTGGGCCCCCTGCTGGGCGTTCAGCCACTCAGCAGCGCATTCAGCGCTCGGCTGAACGCTACAATCAGGCAAAGCAGTTGCCTGCAGTCCTCCCAACGGGTGCGGGTTGCTATCGCATCGTGATCCCCGCGCCTGTTTTCGGGGGCTACGGAATTTCTAGGCCTGTGAGTTTAAGCTCCACTCCAGGACATAAGCACATAATCTATGCTGACACTTCAGTAAAATACTGATGAAATCCCGCATTGTTGGAAGGACCATTTATCAGATAAAATGTCAAAACCAAGGCTCCACCTGACTGTTCTGGTGGAGGTAAAAGATCCCATGAGACTATCTGAAGAAGGGCAGGGAGGTGCCCTGGCCAACATTTATCTCTTAGTCAACACCACCAAAGACAGATCAACTGGTCATTTATCTCATTGCTGTTTATTGCTGCTGTATTTGCCCACATAACAAGAGTGACTATACTTCAGAAGTATTCAATTGGTTCTGAAATGCTGTCCTAAGCATATGAAAAGCACTATATAAATGCAAATTCTTTCTTTCATTGTGTTCGTATTCTGCACACATTGGCTCAGATATATTTGGCGTCTACTCCAGTGCTTCTGCCTGGGATTACTGTTGATACTGAGGTACTATGGAACGACGACAATCCAGAGAACGGTCTCTGCGGGTCACAGAGATGCTCCACAGATCATCCCTGCATAGCTCCCAGTGCCTCCTTTGTGGCTCAACATGGTGGTGTCCAGCTCTGTTACGAGTTTGCCTCATTTCTAAAACTGTGCTTGAGAGATTTCTCCTCATTTGCAAAGATCACAGATTGAAGCCCAATAGCGCTTTCTAAATCTGGCTTGACATCGCACTGAAGTCACGCTCCAGGTGGTGTCAAGCCCAAGTGGTTTGGAACAAGCTCCCCGTTGCATCTCACTGTATTTCTCCCTGGAGTCAGGGTGGGTTCTGACTCTGAATTAATACTGCAACATCAGTGCTATTGTGAAACAAAAGCTTCAGTATAAATGCAGCCTACAAACACGGAGTGAACCATACTGTCAGTGTCCATTGTCCTGTCCCTATGCAAGCGACTTCAATTTCCAACTTCAATTGGTGAGGGAAATTTCCTCCGGCTTTGGCAGCACTTAAAAAAAATTGTATTGAACTCCGCTCAATTGAAGTTAAATTGATTTATTATCATTTCCAGTTAAGGAACAACAAATTAGGCTAAAAGAAAGAATGGTTGGATGATACTGGGGTAAAGGAATGGCAATAAACAACTTAGTTGTTTGCTTGGAATGCGCTGCTTAAAGGTTATGGGTAGACAAGACATTTTAAATTGTAGGTAAGGATAACAAAACAAAAGTTTTAGTGTACAGTGCTGTAGTCTGGAGGATGCCAGAAATTTTTGAGGTCAGGATGGACAAGGTATGATTAGAAGAAAAGGCTGCAGCGCAAGGCAATTAATTCAGCATTTATTATCTCTTTTAACCAGTGCGTTGTGGGTGGATTGAGTGGAAAGCAATAACCTTTGGCTTAAAATGTTATTTGTAGAAAATGCCAGCAAGATGTATTTAGTGACCGAGTGGATTGAAATAGCCATCTAAGGATTAATTCAGCAATCCCGCAGTCCCAGTGGTGGGCTATACTCGAAGGGGTGCGGATCGAAGAATACACACTATGCTAAGTGAAATGCCACTAGCTATCTATCTGTAGTTTGGTATTTGACTCACTACCGCTGTTGAGCTGTTAGATTGAGGACCTGTCTGTTTTAGCCATTATGTGGATGGTAATGATCTCTCTTCAAAGAGGAGCACAGAGTTTTTCCAAAGTCATGGCCAATATTCCTGCCTCAACCAACACTATCAAAAACTGACTAGCCAGTCTTCGCATTGCTGTTTGTGGTATCTTGCTATACAAAAATGGCTGCTGTGTCTGCCTATAACGCCTCCAAATAATTCATTTTATGTGAATCACTTTGAGATGTTTCTGAGAGATAAGAAAGAAAGACTTACATTTATATAGCATCCTTCACAGCCTCAGGACTTCCCAAAGCGCTTTACAGCCAATGAAGTAAGTTTAGTCACTGTTGTAATGTAGGAAAAGTGGCAGCCAATTTGAACACAGCAAGCTCCCTCAAACAGCAATGAGATAATGACCAGATAATGGCCCAGAAATTAAACAGCGATGGTTGCCGCGGGGGTAAGGATTCCCCGCGATATCGCACTCCGCGCCTCCCTTTTTGTTTCGGGCCCACACGAACTTCAGTTTCAGGGCCTCTCCCTGTTGCCAGCGTGCAGTGCTTGCGTGTCCCAGAGGTGCAATTAGTTCGTGCGAGCTCTGGGATCACGTGATTCAGTTAGAGCCAATGGCAGCACACCATCTTTCATACATAGTTTTGACAGCAAGGGCTGTCAAAGCTATGAATACTACAAGCCCCCAAAAGAACAGCTAAACCTCAATTAAATTAAAAAAAGCCATCACATTAATAAAATAACTATAGTTAAATAAATTAACCACTTTAAACAAAAAATAAAATTTTTGAAATTTTTTTAAATCTGTTTAAAAGTTATAAAAATAAACTTACCTTTCTTTAAAGTCTCTAAAAAAGATAAACCTGTTGAAAAAAATTTAAAATAACACTTAATTAACTACTTACCTTGTTAAAAGGGGGTCCTACGCCTGCTTTCTTTATGTGTAAAATCTTCACCACTTACCTGCGCGTTGAAACCTGGAAAAAAAACTAAGTGCACTGCCTGCGCACAACCTGTCGTGCGCACGCGGTTCACTTAGGAACCGCCCCCTTTGCAATACACGAAGTGCCGGTTTCCCGCGCATGCACAGTGCATGTGGGAAACCAGCAATTCGGGACCTAATACGCGAGAGTACACAGTGCGTACTCTCGCGTATTAGGTCTAATTTTCGGGCCAATCTGTTTTAGTGATATTGGTTTAGGGATAAATATTGGCCAGGTGACCAGGAAAACTCCCTTGCTCTTGTTCAAATAGTTCCGTGGGATCTTGTACATCCACATTAGAGGGCAGATGGGCCTTGGTTTAACGTCTCATCCGAAAGACGGGACCTCCGACAGAGCATCACTCCCTCAGTGCTGCACTGTAATGTCAGCCTAGATTATACACTCAAGTCTCTTTAGTGGGGCTTGAACCCACAGCCTTCTGACCCTGAGGCGAGAGTGCTACCACTGAGCCAAGGTTGACACCTAAGGCTTTATCTAAGTGCAGGTCTTTCTTTTTTCTTTCAATTCCCCCCTCACCCCCACCCCCACTCTGTCCACCACACCATTGTTTGAGTGAGACAGGGCCTACCGGCCTACTCATTGGCCTCTGTGAAGGTCACTCCTAAGCCTTTCATGTAAGGAATTAGGGCTAGAAATTCGGTATGTTCGCGCCTCCCGTTAGCGCCTGGCGGGGGTGCTAACGGGATGCTAAGGGGTTAGCACCCGGGCGTGGCGAATGCAGTGACACCCGCGAACTTCAGTGCCGGTTTAACGCTGGCGCTAACTCTTAGCGCCTGGGCCTCTAGCGCCTCGCAGATCGTGATGTCATAAAGTGCGCAGCGCCCCGTTATCGCCCCGGATGGAAAATTCACTCACGCCCCCTGCTTTATCGCCTCGCACCAACAGCGCCAGCAAGACGAGGCGTTGTGAACTCGGCTGGCCGCTTCGGAAGCGGTAATTAAAGGGAATGCTTTTCAGCTAGCGCAACCTTTATTATTTGCACCAGTCTGGTGCCTGCGCAAAGCTTTTAATGTTTCATTGGTGCGAGATGTCCAAGCCCTCCACTTTGTGAGAGTGTTTGGGCCTATAATGGCAGTCGCCCAGGTCGCCTTGCAAAACAGAACCGACGACAACTAGCTTGTGTGGCATCATTGGCCTTTCCCTTTAAACGAGGGAAGCAGCCTTTGTGATGAAAGAGCGCCGTTTACAATGCGCTCGAAATTGTTTCGCGCTCTGCCACTACCGCCCCGCTCTCGGACTTTAGCGCCCTAAGAGAAGTGGTTAGCGCTTGATTTAACGCTTCACTTCCCTCTTGGAGCTCTAAAACTGAATTTCGCGGGAGGCGAGAATGATTAGCGCCTGCCACAAATTTTTCAACGTTCAAAGTTTTAGCGCCCCAAATGGGGCAATACCGAATTTATCCCCCTTAGTCTTTGTTCAGCCCCTCTCACTGACAGTGTGACTGAGATTCAGAGATTTTGTTTTTATTTACATTATATATAACAATGTCGTTCCATTTTACAATACCCATTTTATATAGTTTTTCTTTTCTTTTGATTGATTACAGACTGTGACTGGTGTGAGACTCAACTACAAGACAGTTCCTCTGTGTGTTTGTTTTAACCAACCTGTAATTGTATTGACAAACAGTGCATTTGTTAAAAGTAATTCACAGAGGAAAATATCAATATGTATTTCTAAAAGAAGGCAGGGGACTAGAATTGGTCCGATGCCAATGAGATGCTTCTAGTTAATTGTAGGGATCAGAGAGTTGACTTTGCCTTTAGAGGTATTAGAACCCAGGTATTCATAAGGCTGGAAATAAAAGGAAAGACAATCACCAATCCCAAAGATGCAATAGACCAGAGTAGGTTGCCCAGATTACCTGGAAACATGACCACGATCCCCCCCACCCCCCACTCTACTGCCAGGACCGTAAGAATACAAACTGTTACTCAGCACAATGATAACATGGGTTGGGCCCCTCACCACCACCTCCATCAGAAATGGCAGAAATTGGGTGGTGGGGGGCAGGGGGCAGGATGATAGGATTTCTCGGGATAAATGAATCTAGATGGGCCGAATCTCCTTCCTCATCTGTAATTATCTTGTGGCAATGCTATCAAGATGCAAAAGATGTTTTAAATAAACCCATTGTTCGTGTGACAGATCCCAGATGCCAGACTGACATTCATTACAACAGCTGGAAAGCTTGTGGTGGAAAATGGCTTCACCCGTGGGCAGTGGGACATTCTGTACTGACATGACAGGACCCAGAACACAGCTGTAATAAATATAGATTGTTATAGTTGTTCTTTGTTGTGCAAAGAGTTCATTTGAACTCCTGCCCTTATAGAAAGCGTGCAGTGGAGGACTATGAGATAATAAACAACTTATATTGTGCGGCTCTTCATTAATCTAGGTTTTTTTTTAATTTTGTGACTTGATATCACAATGCCACAAGGTAATTACAGCTGAGGAAGAACATTTGGTCCATCTTGATTCAGAGAGAGATCCTAATATCCCCCTGTCGAAGTTCTGGCAGTTTATATTTTCGAGCAAAATAAAGCAACCAGACATAATGAGGAATGTGAAAGGGTGAATAACAAAATTACCGTGTTGGTCTTTCTCAGTTGTTCATCATTAACAGATTTACTGCTTGGTTTGCAGTATGGCACACTGTGATCATTTCCCTTCTGTTTCACTGCTAATACAAACCCATCATCATGCACATGCAAATAAGAACTATAGAGTGAGAACAGGCCATCAAGCCAAGACCATGTACAGCTATCATAAACTCTACTCAACCTTAAGGAAAGTTATGCAAAGTTTTTCCCTGTTCACTTCCAAGGTAATTAAACTCTGGAATAACTATCTAATTTTGTGCCATACATTCAGTGTTGTTTTCCATGGCATAATATTCCTATGAACCCAACAATTCAGAGACCATCTTATTCCTCAGCACACTGGTTATCTGTACATTTCCTTATGACCTTCAGTCCTGTTCCACAGCAGATATTTATCCAACCCTTTTAAAATGGACTTCATTAACTCAGCAAGGGCCATTAATTCTGTGAGTCTGTTCCAAATATCCACTGCCCTTGTTCTTAGGGAAAAAAAGTATCACTATTCCACAGGCCTAATTTAAATTACTGTACTTAATGAGTCACCTGCAGGACATCTGGGAGAATTGGCTTCAGACTTTCAGGTAGCCTGTTTTGAATAAACAATTTGATTTGAGAGATGGGGTGTTTTTCTGCAAGTGAGCCCTTCCCCTATGAATAACATGGTGTAGTCACCTGGATGTAGGATAGCGCAGGACTAGTCAGGAACAGCAGTATGTGCCTCTTCATGTTTTCTGCCACGAAGAGTTTATTTATCTAGTTATACTCTAATAACCAAAGGTTATGTTGCTGTGAATAAAGTTGAAAAGCTATTTTTAGATCAGAAGAGGGTGTACTGTGCAGGTACTGTATTGATGACCTTCTTAAAAGTTGTGCAGATGCAGTGATTGGTATTTGAGCGAGGAAGGAGAAGAACCTCTTTTTTTAAAATTTGGGCTAAAGAATTTCAAATACCCATGCCATTGTCCTGGGAATATTTGGGTCTGGTATCTAGAAACTGAAGCACTAGAAGCTTAAAGTTAGACACCTGAATACAGCTTTGAGAGTGATTCAAATATTATTTAAATCTACGGGGAAATAGCCTGAACAAGGTAATGCTGTGAAGACTGGGGCACGGCATCTCGGATAGGCATCACCTGTGGAGATTACAGGAGTCAATTTGAGATTAGATTTATGAGGCATTAAGGGCTGGTGGCAATACAAATAAACTATGTGGGAAAATTGTACGGGATTAACCTCCCAGCAAGGGAGCGATACCTGCAGGGTCTGTCTAGAGGATTCTGAATTTTTTAGGATTCAAAATCTGAGGAATTCAAGTCATGATTTTAAAATTTTTCCAGATGTAAAATTTGGCTGCAAGGATATTTAATACTCCAGGGCAGGATAACGGAGTAAGGCTTAAGTATATGTTGGAGGTATGATCACATTTTATAGTGATCTGGTCAGGCCACCCCTTGAATACTGTGTCTGGGTCTGATTGGCAAGAAATGAGAGACAATCAAGCACTGGCGGCAGATCCTTACTGTCCACAGTCTGAGTTATAAGGGAAGACTGGAGAAACTTGAAGATTTTCATCCTGAAAAAGAGACAGCTGCGAGGTGATCTTATAGAGGTAAATAAGATACTTAAGGGTATAGAAAAAGTTAATCTGGAATATTTTAAACTGTGGGAATAAAACCAGGGCACACGGGTTGAAACTAGTAAAGGACAGTTTTAGGACTGATAGCTGAAAATTCTTCTTCGCATGAATGATCAGTGAGTGAAATAAACTTCTGGTTAGAGTAGTGGAGGCAAAAACCTTGGACTCATTTAAGAAACAATTGGATGCTACATTGGTGGGATGTTAAGATCTCTCTGGATGTCTTTCCTTATCTGTGGATGATGTTGCTGTGAAGAAGGTGGAAGCTTTACAAATGAGGCAGAACAACAATATTCACAAATACTATCCCTTGTTTAACTGGTTAAGGATACTGTTCAAGACACCCAATGGCCTAGGCCTGCTTTACATTGAGACTTCTTCATGCAATAGACATTAATCCTGGTTTTAACCTAACCCGCTTGGCGGGAACAGGGCAGGTTCAGGTCGGACGCCCGTTTTACGCCCAGCCTGATTTTACTCTCCATTAACTTTCATGCCAAATGGGTTAGGTTAAAATTGGGGCAATTATCTCTGTTCTTTGCTCCAAATAAAAGTTTGTATCCTGATGAACCAGAGTCCCCAATCTGTTCTTAGCTCAAATGTGACTGTTAATTATCTGCAGGAGATTGTGTAAATAAACATTTTGGTTCTTACTGTGCAGTCTATTTTACCAAAAACTGGGGATGATGTCATGTTGAACATGACCATTATTACTGAAATGCAACCAGCCAGAGGACATCTTAACAACCCCCTGTTAAAGTCAGTTCTTGGTAATCAGCTGTTATATGGAGAGTGAGGAGTATACTGAAGGTTGAATTAATAGGGTCAATCTCTCCTCCAGGAGAGGCCCAGAATAAAGATTGCAGAGGACCACCAGCAAGTATCGTTGCTGAGCTTTCTCGCACAAAGCTCGAGAGGTAAATGTGTGGAGGCCTTCCACACCTTAGCATGTTTATGCCCAGAAGGGTGGACCTGGTTCTGTTGCAATCTGTTTACACAGAGCTGTGACGATCTATCTAGTTTGCAACGGAGGATTTTTAAGTCACCTTGCAGGCTAAACTTCAACCTGGCTGCATGCTTCTGCAAAGTTTTGGAATATTGAGGACTATAAGGACAATTGTGTGAAAATAGTCCCACAGAGTTTAACACCTTGAAATCTCTGCTGCTTTCCTCAGGTTTTGAAACTTCTACTAGCCGTGCTTAAAGATTCCTGACACCTAATGTGCTTATGTAATTTTACATTAATTCATAATAATGTGGTGCATGTTTTATTTCCTGTATCAACATGCTCATTGGAATCCCATCATTTTTTGACGGCTGTGATAAACTTGAGGATATGTATCCATTGGGAGTTCTGGCATGGCAGCTGCTGACTTGGCACAAATATATGACAATGTCCCAGATATATGATGAATGCCACCTTATTGCCCAATTAGTATTTGGCATAAGAATGAGCTTGGAGTCTCTGGATTTGAAGTTGGATGTCTTCAGTCTGAGCGCTTTGGATTTGTACTGATCCAAATTTAGGATTCAGATCCTGAAAAACCGAGCCAAAAACATTTTGAGTTTAGGCTTGGATTTGGACCATCTGCAATGCATCTGAATCTGAATGTTACATGCCTGTCCCTGGTGTATGGCATTTCTGTGCCACTATTGCACAGTTGGCAAAAAATAGGACAAAAACATTGAACTTGTGCACACAAACTGTTAAATATGCTACTCAAACTGTGCTTAAATATAGTTACAAGGTGGTATCTACACTAGAATAATGTTAAATTGGAACCCACTCTGTTGCAGTGCCGGTAGACCAATATTTTGAAAAGCCTCAAGCAGCAGAACATTCCATTAAGTACCAACAAATTTTAGATTGTGGCCAATTCTGGGCACCACACTTGAAGCAAGTCAAGGCCTTCGAGGGTGAAGAGGAAATTTACTAGAATGGTAACAGGGACCAACGACTTCAGTTACATGTAGAGACTAGAGGAACTGCGGTTGTTCTCCTTAGAGCAGAGAAGGTTAAGGGGAGATCTGATAGAGATGTTCAAAATCATGAAAGGTTATTTATTTGATTAAATAAGGAGAAACTGTTTCCAGTGGCAGAAAGGTCAGTAACCACAGGACACAGATTTAAGCAAAGGAACCAGAGGGGAGACGTGGAGTAATTTTTTTACACAGCGAGTTGTTATGATCTGGAAGGCACTGCCTGAAAGGGTGCTGGAAGCAGATTCAATAGTAACTTTCAAAAGGGATTTGGATATATGCTTGAAAAGGAAACATTTGCAGGATGATGGGGAAAGAGTAGGGGAGTAGGACTAATTGGTTAGATCTTTTACAAGAGCCAGCACAGGCAGGATGGGCCGAATGGCCTCATGTGCTGTCTGACTCGATGAAATTTACCTTCATCTCTAGAATGAAAATTGCATTGTGTTTAAGCAGCTTGCTAATAAATGGGGGTCTAAGTTGTAATTCTCTTAGTATAGCTGAGACATCCAAATTTCACCTGTTTTTTTTAGTGTATTCTCATTATCAGACTGGCAAGTGAGGAAGATTTTTCCATTCATGGTAGTTTGTTTACGTGGCAGTGTTTAACTAGGGTGGGGTTGAGATTGGAAATGAGATTGAATCCCTTTAGGCAGGGCAGTCTGTGAAGTGGGAAAGCAAGTGACAATTTGTAGATACAGGTTTTTGCTGTTCTCTTTATTTTAAGGTGAAGGTTTCCCATAGTTCTGTGACGCACCTGGAATGGAACCATAACAGCTGAAGGTGTAATAATGATGTATCCATATTCTGTGCCAGTCATGAGTGCTCTCTAATGAGCCAGAACATGTTAAAATGCCTCATTCTTCGTTCCTGTTATTATATTAAATTAACCTCCATTTCCAAGAATCTTTTAGGATATTAAAAAGCAACAGATCATCTAAGTGTTTTCTTCTTTTGTTTTAAGGGAACTTTTTGCAATGTCTGATATTTTATCCTGATACGGTGAGCGATACTAGAGTTGGATAGAGCTTTTTTGCTACTTTTGTTCCATGTTAGAAAGTCAAATCTATATGAATAAACCAAGCATTTATCAGGGTAAGCCCTTTACATAAATTGCCCTTCCCTTTTTTACAAATGAGCATTTTTTGGCATTTGTGTTCCTCAGATACAAAAGGGGACTTCGGATTAAGATTCTATTGTTGACTTTTTTCATAGACTAGACGTTTGGATTTGGACGCAGTTGGCAGGTATGTGTATACAGACCAAGGAAGACTTGGCAGTTAGTAATTCATTTGTTTTTCATTCATTCCTGGGATGTGGGCATCGCTGGCAAGGCCAGCATTTATTGCCTATCCATAATTGCCCTCGAGAAGGTGGTGGTGAGCTGCCTTCTTGAACCACTGCAGTCCGTGTGGTGAAGGTACTCCCATGGTGCTGTTAGGTAGGGAGTTCCAGGATTTTGACCCAGCGACGATGAAGGAATGGCAATACTTTCCCGGTCAGGATGGTGTGTGACTTGGAGGGGAACCTGCAGGTGATGGTGTTCCTTGCATCTTGAAGATGGTACACACTGCAGCCAGGGTGCGCCGGTGGTGGAGGGAGTGAATGTTTAAGGTGGTGAATGGCTAAAGAAGCTTCTCGCCACACCCCACTCCCGTGAATTCTTTTCAAGTATCCGCTGGTTGCATTCAATTTTCCCAGTTTGCTCTCAATTTAGCTAACAGTAAATGGGTGGTGTGACATCACTTGCTGATAAGGTTTCTCATTATCTCAGCAAAGTAGTAACTGGCTGTGCTGAGCAAAGTAGAAAACCTATGTGTTAAAGCTTGTTTTTTTCTTCAGATGAAATTGGATCCAGGTATTGAAGTGTCCTGTGTATTTAAATATTAGTTCCTTGAATCGTGGAAGATCCCATTGTCCAAACCAGAGCAGTGTATGTGTTAACCCTATTGAAATCACGACTAGTGTGTTGTTAGAATCTGTCACACTACCTATTATACTTGAAAAGAAGCAATTGGGAATCCATTATGGAGAAATGGCAGAGACTGGTAAATTATTAAATTATCTATGGACAAAAGTCCATTGCCTACCATACGCATTGAGTTTAATTAATCCTAAAATGGGCCTATTCATTTTAATTGTAGTGTCAAATTAAACCCCTTCTGAAGCCCCACAAAAGGCATCAAGACCCCTTATTATTTCAGTGGGGGGAGGCATATTTTCTTTTGTTTTCAGATGATTTTTAAGTGCTTGATTAGTATTTTTCATCCCTTTAATATTTTATTGACTGTTATCTAAACTGCTCAAAAGCCTAGGAACTCTAGAAATTGTCCACAAGGCATTCATGTAGGAGTCAAGCTAGTAAGTTATTAGGTTTATCTTCCTAAAATAGAATTGCCACCAGCAGTCTACAATTAGAACACTGAAGAGGTAATTTTCCTTTGTTTTTTGTGTTTTTTATAGTTTTCTCTTGATTATTTGAGGAACTGGTTTGGAGAAGTTACTGATACTAATAAAGTGAGGGATCTGAATTAATAGATTTCTGGACTCTAAGGGAATCAAGGGATATGGGGATAGTCTGGGAAAGTGGAGTTGAGGTCGAAGATCAGCCATGATCTTATTGAATGGCGGAGCAGGCTCGAGAGGCCGTACAGCCTACTACTGCTCTTATATCTTATGTTCTTGTATGTATATGTTTTTAATTTTGTTCTTGGGATGTGGGTGACACTGGCAAAGCAGTATTTATTGCCCATCCCTAGTTGCCCTGAGGACGTTGAGCCAAACACGGGCTGGATTTTCAATGACCCGTGGAGTCGGGTTTGGTCCCGACCCCATCCCAACTCCAACCCGCCTCCACGCAATTTTGATAAAATCATGTGTGGTGTTCCCGACTCCGTCCCGCCTCCAAGAGGTGGGAGAGGCCATTAAAGCCCTTAACAAGCCCTAAATTGGCTCTGTAATGGCATTTTGAAACGTTTTAGCTAGTTTAACCCTTTTCTGACGTGAAGCATGCCTGGTGTGAAACACTCCAGTGAAACCTGGCGGGAGCACAAGTGGATAGCTGACTATCAGCTGCAGGTCCACTATTACAACGGAGATATGATGAAGGTAGTAGTAGTATTAGGTCTGAAAGTCCTCTCTCTCTTTCTCTCTCTCTCTCTCTGATGCTGCTCATTTTGGATCCAGGTCCTCTCACAGCTGAGACAAGGCAGTCTCTGATCTGCAAAGATGACATCATCAGAGGCGACTTTCAGACTGAAACCACTAATTGGTTCATGGGTTCCCACATGCTGGAACTCAATCGCCCAATTAAGTGAAAATTGCATCAATCTCCCACATCCAATTTCAGGCGGGTGGATAACACGAAATGCGGATGACACGACCCTAACCCGACCCCAAGACAAAATCCAGCCCATAGGCTGGGACTGAAGTCACATGTAGGTCAGACCTGTTGGGGGATCCCTGAAGTTGGGTTTTTACAACAATCTGGCACCTTTCATGGTTACGTTCCATGAGCTAGCATTCAAATGAACAGATTAATTGAATTCAATTTCAAAACTTGCCATGGGTGGATTTAAACTCGTGACCTCTGGGTTGCTAGATCAGAACCAGAACCACTACCTGTGAAGATTTGTCATGATTTAGAGATTATTTATACCTTGTCAGCATTTGGTTCCACTGCATCAGGGGTTATGATTTTTTTCTGTGTGGGGGAATTTCCTGCAAATATTAACATGCTCCCAGCACCTCCCAACCTAATTCCGAAAGACAGTGTCTGCAACCCAAAGGAGAACAGTGCTAACAATGCAGAAAATTGCTTTTTGATGCGTGAACAGGAGCAGAAATGTTCCAGTAACTCAACAAATCTGCAGATCTAATAACTTGGGTGAGGATTTTAAATTTAGTGTGTTGGGGGACTGGAAGCCAGTGTAAGTCAGGGTAGGCATGGGTAAAGGGCAAGTGGGAATTAGTGCCCGACAGGACATGCGTGGGTGAGCTTTGGTCAGTTTGGAGTTTACGGAAGGTGGAGATGAGAGACCTGCAAGTAGGGCACTGGAGCAATTGACTGCAAAACCCTTAAACCCCACTCTCCTGCCCCTTCCACCCTCGCCTCCAACAAGAAGCGCAAGGAGCTCATGGACTTCTTTCTCACTAAGATTGAGACTATCCATTCAGCTGGCTCTGCCGCTTCCCTCACTTCCCCTAGCCCACCGGGCCAAACTTCCCCCAAGCCCCCCCCCCCAGCCCTGAACTCGCATCTTTCTCTAGTTTCTTTTATCTCCTGTCATACCTTCTCCAAGCTCACCTTATCCAGCAGATACCTCCTGCTCCCTCGACCCTACTTCCACCAAACTGCCGACCACCCAACTTCCCTTCCTGGCCCCCATGTTAGCTGATATTGTTAATGGTTTCCTTTCCTCCGGTACTGTCCTTCTCCCCTTTAAATCTGCTGTCATCACCCCCCCTCTAAAAACCCACCCTTGAGGCCTCTGTTCTTGCAAACTACTGCCGCATCTCCATCCTCCCTTTCATCTCAAGTCCTTGAACCTGTTGTTGCCTCCCAAATCTGTGCCCATCTTTCCTACAACTTCATGTTTGAAGCCCTCCAAACAGGTTTCCGTCCTGCCATAGCACTGAAACGACCCTTATCAATGTCACAAATGACACCCTGTGTAACTGTGACCACGGTGAACTATCTTTCTCAACCTGTCTGTAGCCTTTGACATGGTTAACCGCACCATCCTCCTCCAACACCTCTCCTCCATCGTCCAGCTGGGTGGGACTGCACTCGCCTGGTTCCATTCCTATCTATCCAGTCATACCCAGAGACTCATCTGCAATGGCGTCTCTTCCCGCTCCCACACCGTTACCTCTGGAGTCCCCCAAGGATCTATCCTTGGCCCCTCCTATTTCACATCTACATGCTGCCCCCCGGCGACATCATCCTAAACACAGTCAGGTTCCACATGTACACTGATGACACCCAGCTCTACATCACCATCACCTATCTTGCCCCCTCCTCTGTCTTTTGATTTCACGTAGCTTGTCCGACACCCAGTATTAGATGAGCAGAAATTTCTTCCAACTAAATATTTGGAAGACTGAAGCCATTGTCTTCAGTCCCTGCCACAAAATCCCTTCTCTAGCCACTGACTCCATCCCTCTCCCTGGCCACTGTCTGAGGCTGAACCAGACCGTTCGCAACCTTGCCATCCTATTTGGCCCTGAGTTGAGCTTCCATTAACAGGACCACCTACTTGCATCGCCGTAACGTTGCCCGTCCCCGCCTCAGCTCCCCTGCTGCTGAAACCGTCATCCATGATTTGTGACATGACTGTTCTGGCCAGCCTCCCAGCTGCACCCTCTGTACACTTGAGCTTATCCAAAACTCTGCTGCCTGTATCCGAATTTGCACCAAATCCCGCTCACTATTAACCCTTGTGCTCGTTGACCTTGCTCCCGGTCCAGCAATGCCTCGATTTTAAAATTCCCATTCTTGTTTTCAAATCGCTCCATGGCTTCTCCCCTCCCTATCTCTGTAACCTCCTCCA
Source organism: Squalus acanthias (assembly GCA_030390025.1). NCBI lineage: Eukaryota > Metazoa > Chordata > Chondrichthyes > Squaliformes > Squalidae > Squalus > Squalus acanthias. Next base: position 47,675,245 of record CM059435.1, read on the forward strand.
GCCCTACAACCCTCTGAGATCTTGCCAGAATTGGACATGGTGTGATTTTCATCGCACCACCATTGGCGGCCGTGCCTTCAGCTGCCTTGGCCCTAAGCTCTGGCATTCCCTCCCTAAACCTCTCCATGCTGCTACCTCTGTCTCCTCCTTTAAGACTCTTCTTAAAACTTACCCCTTTGACTAAGCTTTTGATCACCTGTCCAAATATTTCCTTATGTGGCTCGGTGTCAAATTTTGTTTGATAATACTTCTGTCAAGTGCCTTGGGTCGTTTTACTACGTTAATGGTGCTATATAAATGCAAGTTGTTGTAAAGGTAACAAAAGTGTGGATAAGGGTTTCAGCGGCAGAGGTAAACAATGCTACAGAGGTGGAAGTAAATGATCTTGATGAGTAAGATGCGGGGTTTATGGTTCAGCTCTAGATTGAACAGAATGCCAATGTTTTGCATGGCCTGGTTCAGCCTGAGCTCAGGAAGGGAGGTGGAGTCAGTGATAAGGGAGTAGAGTTTATGATGGGGGCCAAAAACTATAGCTTCGGTCTTGGGACTCATCCATTACTCAATGTTGGACAGGCAATCTGAGGGTGCGGAGGTGGTCATGCAGTCAAGGGAAGTGGTGGAGCAGTGGAGCTGGTTGCCATAAGCATATATATGGAAGCTGACTCTATCTGTGGATGAGGTCACCAAGAAGCAGTATGTAGATGAGGAAGAGGAGGGATAGCTCCTTGATGAGCTCTGGAGTTGATGATGTGAGGTTGACAAACGAAGGCCTTGCTGGAGATGCACTGGTTGCATTCAGGTAGGTAGGGTTATGAAGGCAGTTTCATGGAGCTAGGCAACAGAAAAGTGGTGATTATTAGCTGTCAACCTCCTTCCTCCTATGGTTCACAACAAGTTTCGAGTAAGCACGAGACACTTCATAGTGTAGTATACGGAACAGACATTATTGATACACAGTGCAGGTGATCAGCCAAACTGTATACAGAGAGTGGCTTTTTGGCTTCAAGTTCTATCTTTTGAGCTCTCCAAAGAAATTTTGAAAACCATGCTCCTTTTATACACCATATTTTGGTTACATCAAAGGTAAATGTCCTAGATAAGACCTCATGACGGATCTGTTCCCAAATCCGTTGAAGACAGTCTATTCATGTAAACAGTTGTAGTTGTTTACTTCAAAGCTACTTCCCCTAAACAAGGCTTCCTGACATAACAGTTACTCACATCTTTGAAGAATAAGCTTTATAAACCGTTATCTTTCTATACCATAGCTAATGGATACCTCTACCTATGTTTATTACCCTAAAGTTACACTTAATCACTCATGGCTGACATCATTACTGTCATGTATTTCTTTGCACAAGCACTTTACATGTCAGAAGACAAGCTATGCCACCTTCTCATGATACTTCAAAGCCATCTGTTTATATTAGAAAGTCTATTGCTCCATGATACGAAAAAGTTTGACTGTTAAACTTTTACCTCTCCACGATGTCCAACATTGATGATTGAAGAAACTGTGGGCGACTGGTTTGAACGCTTTAGAGCGGTAAAGGAGGATGAGAGGAGATATTTCAACAGAACCACAGTCACACAGGATGTCAATTGTGACTTTCGCTGAGACCATTTTGATGCTGTGAGAGGAGCAGTGATTTGAATAGGAAGCCTTGAGAATGATGGATATGAAGCTAGGAGGCAAAGATTGCCACCCCTTTTGCCTTGCACCATCATCTCTTCTGTTACTTAATAATTCCTGCCCTCCACCCATTTTGTTCGTTCCTTGCCCCCTTTTCCCTGGCTTTGCACTTGCTCAAAAGCTGTTCATCTCTAACATCTTTCAATTCTGATGAAACATCAGACCTGAAACATTAACTCTGTCTCTCTCTCTCTCTCTACAGATGCTGAGTGTTTTCCAGCATTTTCTGTTTTTATTTTAGAAATGATGTGCTGTTTATCCCACGTGAAAGTTCATGGCTATTTGAAAAGCAGATTGCATCAGTTGGAGCGGAAACCTGTACAAAAGGTGCAGTAGTTTTGGATGATGTCTAGTGATGTAGTTTGGATGAAGGGCTGTGGGTGAAGTGGTTCTATTTTGCGTCTGGTTGCAATGACTTACAGATGTCTGGAAGAAGTAAATAGCCTCAGTATGTGGCAGGGCAACACCACTGGCATGATGCAGAAGAAAAGGTTGCAATTGGATGGTTGTGCTTCTATGCATCTTGTGTGGGACTGTTAGCTGTCTGGAAAGGGAGGTTGAGAGTTGTGCTGCCATCTAACACTGTTTTTGTTGCTTTAAAAGTTGAGCCGGTAGTGAACCAATATCCCTAGAGATATGGCACATAGAATATGCAACCTTGCAGTGTTCAGGGGATGTACGGTTACTGGTCTCACCAACAGCCATTATTCTTTGGCTTCTGAGAATTTTAGAGCTAATGTGATATATATTGAACCTTTGCTGTATCAGCACTGAGTTCAGCAATAGGGGACTAGTTTAATTAATGAACTCTATCTTGTAGTACTAAACTATGGGGGAAAAATTAGGTCGCGCCCCATTTGGGGCGCAAATATCGTCTGGACGCAAATATTAGCGCCTGCCGCTAATTATCGGCACTGACTGGAAACTTCACTTTTACCGCCCCGGGAGGTGAGTGGAGCGCTAAATCAGGCGCTGCACACCTGTCTTAAGGCGCAAAGGCCGAGCAGTGAGGCGCTAACTCAGCGCTCGAGCGCAGCGCAGCTGCTGCCAGTTAGCGAGGGAACACAGACACACTGGCGCCGGCCACTTCTTAAAGCGGGGGGGGCCAACTTGCTCCCCAGCCACACCCTGCTCATTGCAGCCTTGAATCTCGGCCTGGAGAGACCTGTGATTCCATTTTGCTGCCAAGGATGGAGAGGGTGAGAGAACGAGCTCATCGCTTCACCGAGTGGGCCTTGGATGCTCTGGTTGGCGCGGTGGAGCGCAGAAGATGTATGCTCTTCCCTGAGAGTGGCAGGAGGCCTTTGCCACGCGAGTTCAGAAGAGTGTGGAGGGAGGTGGCTCAGAGCGTCTCCTCCAGGAGCATGGTGCCCAGGACCCATACTCAATGCCGCAAAAAGTTCAACGACCTCACTCGGGTCGTCAGGGTGAGTGGCTTTTTCTCAATACCTCTCCATCCCTCCATCTCAACCTCACTCTATGGCCAGAGGGTCTTAAAACCCCAATGCACAACACTCATCCAACACCTATGGCCCTTTCATGAAACACACACACACATTCCACACTTTGCATACAGTAAGGGCTATTCACCTATGGGAGGCACATCAGGCAAGACCATGGCTGCATACAGTAAGGGCTATTCACCTATGGGAGGCACATCAGGCAAGACCATGGCTGCATACAGTAAGGGCTATTCACCTATGGGAGGCACATCAGGCAAGACCATGGCTGCACACAGTAAGGGCTATTCACCTATGGGAGGCACATCAGGCAAGACCATGGCTGTATATTTACTCAGATGCTGTCCTTTTTCTTACAGGCCAAGCTGGCGCATAATCGGAGACAGCAGCAACGGACAGGTGGAGGGCGGCCTCAGCTGCAACCCCTCAGCGATCTTGAGGAGCGCGTCCACAGGATTGTGGCAAGCCGGGTGATCGGTCCCGTCGCCACTGGAGACGCCGACCCCGTTCTGGACAGCAATGGTAAGGTCATCACCTTTTTGTCCTCTGTCCTTCCACTTGTCCCTCACAACACCAGCCTTTGACACTTTCAATCCAACTTGCTAACTCGCTGCACTTATTCCTCCCTTACTGCCACCCTGTCCTCACGCTAAAGCCACTCTTGTACCTCCCTGCTTTCAGATGGTGATTCACCAGCTGAGGAGACGGGCCCTGAAGCTGCCACTGGGAGTGGAGCTGCAGCCGAGGAGGAAGAGGAAGCCGGAGCATCAGTGCCACCCTCTCCCGAGGAAGCCCATGCCCACACTGGGAACACGCCTTCCCTGGAGGGGAGCAGGGGGGAAGGGTCTGATGAGGGTGAAGCTCCAGGACCCAGCGGGCTGCAGCAACGCCATGGGGGTAGGGAAGAACGGGGGCCTTCTCCCCAGAGGGAGAGTATGCCAGACACTCCTACTGCAATGGACGCAGAGGAGGAGCGGCTGATCGCAGAAATGAACACCCAGGCGGTGGGCATGCACACTGAGCTCATGGGTGCAGTGGGAAGGGTGCCCGAATGCATTGAGTCACTGGCAAGGAGTGTGGAGCACTTCGCTGTAGCACAGGCGGATGCCACACTAACGCTTAGTGCTGCAATTCAGTCACTGGCTGCCGTGATCCCATCTCTGACTGCTCTCATGCAGACTCAGATTGAGGCCACGCGAGCACAGACTGCTGCCAACCTCGATGGTTCGTGCACATGTCCCCGGGGCTGTCACCGCGCCGCAGCAGGCCAGCAATCTGTTCTCCAGCAGATTGCTCCGGCTGCTGAAGTGCTGCCCCGTGGGAGTGCCAGTGTGTCGGGCGAGCAGGGAGTTGCTGTCCTCTCTCACGATGACAGCATTCCTGCTGCCAACACTGTCACTTCTCCACTGCACTTGCCACCGCCTGTAGGACAGACTGCTGCCGCCCATGCAGAGTTGGTGCAGTCTGCAGCCGGGCCCTCCAGGCCCAGAACTGGTCGAGGCCGTCCTTCAGGGGCATCTGCAGTGTCAGGGTCTGACGAGCAGCAGCCTTCCACCAGCCTTGCTGCAGCCACTGAGGTCCCATTACGGAGGAGCAGTAGGGTTAGAAGGGGGGAAGTGCTCAAGGGAAGGAGATCACCCTCAAAGGGCAAAAAGTAGGAGGTGTGACAAAATGCTGGTCATTTTTTTATTAAAGGTTGAGGTTCATGGTCCAACTTTTGTTTAGTGTTTTGGACATTATCTCCAGGTTGTGAGAACCAGTTATGTTATTGACTGTTTTTTTGTGTTTATTTCTATGAGTTTGTCATGAGGAATTGACACACACAGAGTTTGTAAAATAAATAAGTTTCTGTATTCAAAATATACATGTTTGGTGTTTGGAATTATTGGTGCCTTGGCCGGCTTAGGGGTTGCGTGCTGGGTTCATTAATGTTGTTAGCAATGGCAGAAGCCATTTCCACAGCAGGGGCCCTAGAAGCGGCTTGCTATTAGCCGTTGACGGACGGCCCTTGCAGTTTGACCATTGTGGGCCGCCCTCCCGCCTTGGTGCTGCTGATGATCATCCTCCTCGTCCTCTTCCTCCTCTTCCTCCTCCTCCTCTGGTGGTGCTCCAAGGCCTGGTGGCATTGGCTGGGTCCTGAGGATTGCCATGTTATGCAACGTGCAGCACACGACTACGAAGTTGGATACTCGCTCAGGCGAGTACTGCAGGGCTCCTCCAGAATGGTCGAGACAGCGGAACCGTTGCTTCAGCACGCCGATTGTGCGCTCAATTATGTTCCTGGTAGCTTGATGGCTCTCATTGTACCGCAGCTCAGCAGGGGTGTTGGGCGTACGGAGCGGTGTCATCAGCCAGGTGCTCAATGCATACCCCTTGTCCCCGAGAAGCCAACCAACTGGCTGATGCGGTGCCTCGAAAAGTTCTGCCACAGTAGTGTGGCGCAGGATAAAAGCATCGTGGCAGCTGCCAGGATAGTCGGCATTGACAGCGAGTATCAGCTGTCTGTGGTCACAGACCAACTGAACATTCAAGGAATAGAACCCCTTTCTGTTCCGGAATTCCTCGGCATTCTCATGCGGAGCACGCAAAGCCACATGCGTGCAGTCAATGGCGCCCTGCACCATGGGGAAGCCCGCTACCCTCGCAAAGCCCAGAGCGCGGTCACGCTGCTTGTCTGGGGTCATGGGGAAAGAGATGAACTCTCATCTCCTTTTAAAGAGGGCATTTGTGACCTGCCGGATGCAGCAATGCACCGCGAACTGGGAGATATTGGCGAGGTCCCCAGCAGCAGCTTGAATGAGCCAGTAGCGTAAAAGTTGAGAGCCACTGTGACCTTCACTGCCACCGACAGAGACGTCCTGGACCTCAGTTGAGGCTGCAGATCTGGCTGCAGCAGGTGGCAGAGCTCAGTGACCACCTCCTTGCTGAATCGCAGCCTTCGCAAACACAGCTCCTCAGACATATGAATGTAGGAGAGCTGTTCACAATATACCCTGGGAGGGTAAGCTCTCCTGTACATACGCCTGTTGGCCCTCCTCCGTCTGGCCATCATTGCCACTCTCTCTCTGCGTCTCTGTATCCTCCGATTCAGCTGGAGCAGGACGACGCCCCCAATCAGTGCAGCCCCCATATTCTCTTTGCAAGCAAAGTAATGAAGGACAGCAACTAAAGTACCAGCGAAGTTAGGATCAGTAGGCAAAACTACCTCACAAAGCATTGAGTCAATGCAGAAGTCTCTCTTTCTCTCTCTCCGAATCTCTCTCTCTCTCTCTCAGAACGAGTGGTGCAAAAATGTCGACCACAGAAAAAGACAGGAAGAGGCCCCCTTTAAATAGCGCCCCCCCCAGCCCCACAGCGATTGATAGCGTTCCAGTCTTCCGGTCGTTGGATGCGCCAGGCGGTAAGGCAGGGGGCGCCACTCAATTTCCGCTCCGGGGCGCCACAAGGGCGTTGCACCATGGAATGACGTCACAATCTGCGTGCGCAGGTGGTCGCAGCGGTAAGTTTTAGCGCCGCCGCACATTCTCTAGTTAAGTTCCCGAGCGGCGCAAACATCGCTGCGCCCGGGCATTAGCGGCTTTGCGCCCCATTAGCGCCCTCTTAAGGCGCTAACGGGAGGCGCAACCAACTGAATTTTTACCCCATAATCTTTATAGCAACATCAATAATAAGCATGACCAATTTCAATGCCCAAACTATATCTCATGAACCATATCCACATCAACATTATAGAATACAGTAGCTTCTTTTCATAGTATGTTTGTACTCCGATGCAGAGCCAATATTGGAAGTCCAAGTATTTGAAGTCACCACTTGCTGAGCGTTGGTGAAACCCACTATTTATGCTACAGCACACTGACTGAAAATATGGCCTGCCTCCAAATTTCCCTCATTATAGATTTCATTTTGCCCATGTGTTTTCTTTCACCATGGTAGATTTGAAGCAGTTGAAAATAACATGCCTGTGTGCTGTGTTTTCACCCACGTAATGCGTAAAGTGTATTGGCGCGTGTGCCAGATGCTGTACTATGGTTTGAGGGAGTGAGGCTAGAATCTTCCCAGACAGGGCAAAGGATAGTGATCATTCTGCTACTCTTGCACTTGGGCAGACCTTGCATTCATAGATTCATACAGCACAGGAGGAGGCCATTCGGCCCATTCATGCCTGTGCCGGCTCTTTGATAAAGCTACCCAATTAGTCCCACTCCCCTGCTCTTTCCTCATAGTCCTGCAATTTTTTCCTTTTCAAGTATGTACCCAATTTCCTTTTGGAAAGTTACTGCTTCCACCACCCTTTCAGGCCGTGCATTCCAGATGGCGTTAATGACAATATTAAGCTTTGAGAGAGATCTGTTCAGGTGCATTTCTGAGGGGTGGAAACTCGAGAGCCCTATTGGCTTGCGGGCATGCCTAACTCATTGGGTCAGTTCTCCAAGCTTCAGCAAACAGACCCTTTAGTCTGGTGCAGGATGGTATCCTTTATTGATGAATGTTCAGGTAAATCTAGACTTTAGGCTTACAGTCTCAATTCAGAATCCTGGTTCAGGTTGTATTACTGAAGTCAAATGCACAGTTCTTAACGGTGCTGCCTGGTGAAGATGAATTTGCTGTCCTAGGTCCAAGTAGTCTCACCTGTGCTAAGAAACCATCCTGTAAGAAATCTCCGTCTCCTCAGTAAACTATTGTGAATCACTAAACTGTGTTTAAAAATGTCTTTTCCTTTTCCTCTATCAATGCTGGCAGTCATTTAAATGGCCAATGTCTTGATAATTTTACCTACTGCCGGTTCATCTCTTCTCCCCCCCCCCCCCCCCCCCCCTCCGCCTCCCGCCTCACCTAAAGGTGCTTTATGTAACATAGCCATATGGTAAGAATCGCTGTGGTCACTAAGCATTGTAAGATTTCCTGTGTTTGTTATTATAGTGTTTTGCTGGAATGTGTTTACAATTCTGATGGAAATTGCGCGGAAATCTTCACCAATGCATTCAGTACAGATAATGATCGGAAGAATTTGTGACGACCGCATGTCTGTAATTATGAGAAACATTCCTGCTTCAACACACTGGCTGCTGGGTCACATACACAAAGAAATCAAACACATGACTGATAACGGCAAACAGATGGATATTTCACAATCAGTGCAACACCCACTCCTCCCCTTGCCCCTCCCCTCCCAGCATCCTTCATTAATGAGGAATGCAGATCCAGACTGGAGATTATACATTTTATTTTCAGGTAAAACAGAATTATTTTCCGTTGCACTTTCTGTGGTGACTATGCGCTAGATAACAAATTCGATGAGTTCATTGTGTATATTGATAGTACAGCTGTCTTCAGGACAGTCATGCCAACCCAAAATATAATCAACTTATAATCAACCATCATCTCCTGGACTGGATTCGATCGCTTGGAGAGGAATTTTCCAGAGTAATTTTTTCCCTTTATTGGCCTTGGTTTTTTCTCTGCTTTTGCCTCTCCCAGGAGATGACATGGCTGAGGGAGGCGTGGGGTGGGTGGGGGAGGGCAGAAGTGTCTCGTCACGATGCTCTGGCTATCGTGGTGTGGGGCAAGCTTAATGGTGGTCTTTTCCTGCCCGTCAAATTCTATACCTATATCATTTTCTCAGTTACCCAGCCAAATTCTACAAAACCCTGCTTCTTGAACTGACGTCCCTTCTGCTGAAACTCTTCCACCACACTGAAGACACCAGCATCCTACCAGATACTTTAATGACAGCTACAATGACACTAGCACAAAAAAAGACTTGGACCCTCTGGTCATTGTAAAGACCCATATCCCCGTTCAGCAATGACTACAAAATACTGGCCAAGGTTCTGGACACGAGTGATCACCCATGGCTTGGTGCAAATGGACTTTATACAATGCAGCCATTCTGGAGTCAACACCAGCTGCATACTATGTGATGTGCTTGGACAGTCATGTTGTTCAAGGTGCCAGCAACAAGTGAAGGGCTGCAATTTATTAAAAAATATGATGGAGACTCCAATCCTCCAATCCTTCTACCCTCCCCCCACAAGCCTCCCCTCATGCTTTGGCCCAGAGCACCACGCAGCCATTTGTGGGGGAGAGATGAGAAAGACTTCGAATTTAAAAGGAACTTTTGGACCTACTGAGTCTTGCTCAAAGATGCTATGCCAGCTCCTAGCACGTGAGGTGCTTTTCGCCCATGTTAAGCGTGCTCTGATTTGGTGCAGCATAGGCCTTTGGCCTCCACACTTAATAAAATGGAGCCCAGCATCCAAAGCACTGTGGTGCACTGTGGGCCAGATTTCTGTTCAGTGCAGTACAACAGCAATGACTTTCTCTATTTAGTACCCTCACTGGCTGCAGAAAAGGCATTCAACTGGCTGGGGTGGGAATTGTACTCAGATGAACGTCCTTTTGTGATGTTCAGGAAGTGGACTACAATCCTATACACCAAGCCTGTGACCACCATTTACATGAATGGCATCCTTTGTCCCACATTGCCCCTTGAAATGGGGTCATCTGCGGTCACCATACAGCCTCGGACAGTTTGCAGCAGAATGAGCTTAGACATCCATGGAGTAGGGACTGGAGGAGTCATTTTTTGTTAAAGGCAATCAGCATAACTATTGTAGCCGAATCCACCAAGAAAGCCAAACTCTTGTCTCCAGTAAATCAGGCTTTCATTCTCATGCATTTTATCGGAAAAAAAATAGACATTTGTGATGTGGGGAACTAATTGCTCTTTGAAATTTTGACCAGTTTTTCCAATCTTGCAACATCCCATTTCCATGACCCCGATATCCGTCAGCAACCACAGGTTGGAACTAACTCTGAAAAGAATGATGAACTTGCACATGACTAATTTTGTTTTGAACAAAAGCAAATGGTATTTAGGTTTTATTTTATAAAAACTAAAGATTGCGATGCCACAGCACCTTGATACTGCAACGTGTAATGTGATATCATCTTCTTTCGTATGGTAGTAGCAAAGCAAACCAAATGTCAATATCTAAGTCAGATATTCAGGCCAAAGCTTCCGGTGTAACAGTGTGGATATCTTGTAGGCTGCCTGCGAATTTCCTCTGAGGGCAATGCGCAGTGATGTGCTCCAGGGTCTGATTAGGAGCTCCACAGTCGCATGATGGGATGCTTTAATCTTCCATCTATGGAGAGGGTGGCAGCATCTACCATGACCGGTTCTGAGGCAGTTGATGATTGTCCACTGTTTACGAGGAAGGTTTGATCCTTCAGGTTGTACTGTGGGATCCTCCTATAAGGAATCCATTCCGTATGTCGCAGTTCTTCCAAGCATTTTGCCATCGGTCATGTGATATCATGAAAGAACCAAGGACAGAAAGGGAAGGAAGCCAAAGGGGCTGTCCACCAAGCCAAATCCTGTACCTCCCCATGTTGGAGCAGCAGTGACAATTCCCATTTTGCCACCTCAGCCAGAGAATGATGCATATCATGTGGATCAAAATATGAGGGGAGCAAATCAAAAGGGCAAAGAGGTTTTTAAAGTACATGATATGCCAATATTGACATAAATTATGGCGCTGAAAATGCTGCCCCAGCAAAGAGCCATCAGGACCACTGCTCCTTCAGCGATGGACTTGCCTGCACCCAGAGGAGCTGATCTCAGTTACATATTTTCATGACTCTCTGGCTGCATATTGTATGATGTGCTTGGACAGCCATGTTGTTCAAGGTGCCAGCAACAAGTGAAGGGCTGCAATCCTCTTGCAGGAGTTGTCTACTTGGAGAGGGCCTTCTACCCTCCCCCCACAAACCTCCCCTCAAGTGCCTATCCCGAATGCCCAGAGCATCACTTAGCCAATTGTGGGGGAGAGATAAAAAAGACTCCTATTTTAAAAGGAACTTTCGGACTTATTGGGCGCGAAATTCGGTTACGCCCCATTTGGGGGCGGTTAAGGCCGGATGTTTGCCACCCGGCGTGAAATTACTGCCCCAGCCGCTAAATTTCGGCTTAGCGCCCTGCACAGGAAGTGGAGCGCAATGTCGGGTGCTCCACTTCCTGGTGGGGCAGTAACCGAGGCGATGTTGGGGCACGATCGGCAGCGCTCCATGGAGGCTCCGTGGCGCGCTGCCGCACTTCAACGACCCAGCCCTTCAGTTAAGTGGGAGAGCCGCTGCGCACTCTGCAGCGCCTCCGATGGCCCTCACTAGGCCACCAGGGTGGCGTGGTGCCGCGGTCAGAGCCCGGCACTAAGATGCGGTGCCGGGCTGCGCGATGGAAGCCCGGACTACGCCACGGTCCATCAGAGGGCCGACCTGGAGGTCGGCCAAAGAAAGAAAATGGCGGCGTAGGTCGCAGCCGCACTTCCTCTTAAAATAGTGCCCCGCGAGCGGAGGTCGGCCCGGCTCGTGACCTGCGAGGCTGGCACTGACATCGCATCCTTGCGGGGCGCAGCCGAATTTCTGCTGCGGGGTGCTAAGGGGTCGTGGCGTAAAGTAATGACGTAATCGCCGCTGGCGCAGCGCTATCGAGTAGCGCCTCTGCAACGCCCCGCCGAATTTCTCGGGAGGCGCTTTTTTTGCCACCCCCCCCGGGCGATAAGCCCTTTGCGCCCTGTTAGTGCCCCCGGAGGAGCTAACGGCAGGTGCAAAGGAGCCAAATTTCTAGCCCTCTGAACCTTGCGCAAAGATGCTGTGCAGGCTCCTAGCATGGGAGGTGTTTCTCGGCCACGTTAAGCATGCTCTGATTTGGTGCAGCATAGGCCTTCGGCCTCCACACTTAATAAAATGGAGCCCAGCATCCAAAGCACTGTGGTGCATTAGCTACCTGTCATCATAATATTGACCATTATAAGTATATATATATTTGTTTTTGTGGTCTTATTGCTGCTTTTTTACCCATGTGGAGGTATTTTTGGATTGGTTTGTCTGGTTTTTCCTCTAATTTGATTCTCTTCTTTGCCCACCTGGCCCGACCCCTCTGGCAGAGAACGGGCGCATGACCTACTGCTTGGCTGCTGCCAATGTAAATTTCCTCCTTCCCTCCCCCATAGTGAATTCTACTTTCCACTCAAAGTAGACTGACTCCCTTTGTACCTAGCAACAGAATGAGCAGAAAGTAGGCAGCTACCAGCACTCGTGTTGAACAGCACAACTCTCCCAGATGGCAGTTACCTCTCTACCATCTACTGAGGAGGTGCTGCAGAGCAGGGTAGGATAAAAGCATGGGTGCAAAAAATTTTTTGCATCATAGAATCAGAGAATGGTTACAGCATGGAAGAAGGCCATTCGGCCCATCGAGCCCGTGCCGGCTCTCTACAAGAGCACTTCAGCTAGTCCCACTCCCCCGCCCTTTCCCCATAGCCCTGCAAATGTTTTTCTTTCAGGTACTTATCCAACTCCCTTTTGAAAGCTGTGATTGAGTCTGCCTCCACCACCCTTTCAGGCATTGCATTCCAGATCATAACCACTCACTGTGTAAAAAAGTTTTTTCTTGTGTCGTCTTTGGTTCTTCTGCCAATCACCTTAAATCTGTTGTCCTCTGGTTCTCGACCCCTCTGCCAATGGGAACAGTTTCCCTCTATCTACTCTGTCCAGACCTCTTATGATTTTGAACACCTCTATCAAATCTCCTCTCAATCTTCACTGCCCAAAGGAGAACAACCCCAGCTTCTCCAGCCTAACCACGTAACTGAAGTCCCTCATCCCTGGAATCATTCTCGTAAATCTTTTCTGCACCTTCTCTAAGGCCTTCACATCCTTCCTAAAGTGCGGTGCCCAGAATTGGACACAATACTCCAGTTGCGGCCGAACCAATGTTTTATACAGGATTGGGTAATCTAACTGAGATTTGAACCAGGAAAATATTTTTAAAAATGATTAAAAGCAATTATTTTGAAACAGTCAGGTAATTGATTTTCAGAGGGGTGGGGTTCTTGCCCGAAGTCTAGATTCGGAAAGAATTCAGAATGACTCATTTTATGCAGGAGAAATTAGTCCATGTGATCAACCCAGCTTGCAGAACAACAGCTACAGGCTGACATCACTACAAATAAGAGAATTCATCATCGAGTTGCTGACATTGCTTGAACCCAAATTGACAAGTTAATAGGAGCTTTACTGTAAAAATGATTCAACTTGTTCTTTGAAATCTGGAACTCTTCCTCCCAAAAAGCTGTTGCGGCTAGCTCAATTGAAAATGTCAAAACTGAGATTGATAGATTTTTGTTAAGTAAGGGCATTAAAGAATATGGAACCAAGGTGGGTAAAAGGATCACCCATAATCTAATTGAATGGCGGAACGGGCTCGAGGGGCTGATTGACCTACTCCTGTTCCTATTTTCCTATGACATGGGGAGGGGCCATTTCCTCAGTGCACTGAGTGAATAATCAATGAGTTTAGTGTCCCCCCCCTTTTTATTTAGTGCACTTGGAGGAATGCAAAACTTTACCTGCTGCTCTTCTTTGGATATCAGATGCATTCCAACGAGTGTACAATTGGGCAGTCGATACGAATGCATCTGTGATTAAATGTCGCTGAATCATTCATTGACAATGGTAATAAACGTGTGACTAGTATAACGCAGATTTGAGCACCCGTGATTGCCGCAAAGAGAACCTGCAAAGTCTGCTTCATGGAGAGGCCCCTTCTGATTTCCGTGGATAGCATGTGGGAATTGTAAAATGATCTGCACAGGGCAGAGCGGCAATCCTCTCCTAAAACAGTGGCCCAGCAAGTACAGAATGGCATTGATTGGCAGATGAACAAGATATCCTGCAACTGCCACACATGGAAGGATGTGCAGGAAATGAATGATTTAAAATGGAGTGCTAAGATTATTAATGAGGATGACCATTATTTTGTCTTGCACTACTATATTACATTCCTATAAATGGCTATCTCGGAAGGTTGAAGAAGTCAATCATTTTTTTAAAATTCATTCATGGGATGTGGGCGTCGCTGGCAAGGCCAGCATTTATTGCCCATCCCTAATTGCCCTTGAGAAGGTGGTGGTGAGCCGCCTTCTTGAACCGCTGCAGTCCGTGTGGTGAAGGTACTCCCACAGTGCTGTTAGGTGGGGAATTCCAGGATTTTGACCCAGCGACGATGAAGGAACGGCGATATACTTCCAAATCAGGATGGTGTGTGACTTGGAGGGGAACTTGGAGGTGGTGGTGTTCCCATGCGCCTGCTGCCCTTGTCCTTCTAGGTGGAAGAGGTCGCGGGTTTGGGAGGTGCTGCCGAAGAAGCCTTGGTGAGTTGCTGCAGTGCATCTTGTAGATGGTACACCCTGCAGCCACGTTACACCGGTGGTGGAGGGAGTGAATGTTTAAGGTGGTGGATGGGGTGCCAATCTAACGGGCTGCTTTGTCCTGGATGGTGTTGAGCTTCTTGAGTGTTGTTGGAGCTGCACTCATCCAGGTAATTGGAGAGTATTCCATCACACTCCTTACTTGTGATTTGTAGATGGTAGAAAGGCTTTGGGGAGTCAGGAGGTGAGACACTCGCCGCAGAATACTTAACGTCTGACCTGCTCTTGTTGCCACAGTATTTATGTGGCTGGTCCTGTTAAGTTTCTGGTCAATGGTGACCCCCAGGATGTTGATGGTGGGGGATTCAGCAAGGGTAATGCCATTGAATGTCAAGGGACGGTGGTTAGACTCTCGCTTGTTGGAGATAGTCATTGCCTGGCACTTCTGTGGCGCGGATGTTACCTGCCACTTATCAGCCCAAACCTGAGGATGCATCATTTCACAGCCATCATTTCCTCATAGGCTTATGGAGTTTCACTGCTGGCTTCAGCTAATGAACCAGTTAGTAGAAAAGCAACTGAGAGATGACTCCATCTTTTTTAATATGTATAGATTGGATGCTCTTCAGTGCTGGACTGTGTAGACTGCACATGCATATATTTATTGCTGTTTGCATCCAAGGTGTAGAGGCTGGTGTAGAGACAAAGGCTCATTCTTAGGGCTCCTATCGAGTTCTTTGGTCAAGATGAAAAGGAGGGTGAAAGGGATTGAGTGGCCTTCCTAATCCATAGTGTCAGCCGTGGCTCAGTTGGTAGCACTCTCGCCTCTGAGTCAGAAGGTTGTAGGTTTAAGTCCCACTCCAGAGACTTGAGCACAAAAATCTAGGCTGACTCACCTGTGCAGCACTGAGGGAGTGCTGCACGGTTGGAGATGCCGTCTTTCAGATGAAGTGTTGAACTGAGGCCCGGTCTGCGCTCTCAGGTGGATGTAAAAGATCCCATGGCACTATATTGAAGAACAGTAGGGGAGTTATCCCTGGTGTCCTGGCCAATATTTATCCCTCAATCAACATTAGTTTAAAAAAAATAGTTTATCTGGTCATTATCATATTGCTGTTTGTATGAGCTTGCTGTGCGCAAATTGGCTGCCGCGTTTCCTACCTTACAACAAGGACTACACTTCAAAAGTACTTCATTGGCTGGAAAGCGCTTTGGGGTTTCCTGAGGTCGTGAAAGGCGCTATAGAAATGCAAGTCTTTTTTTCTTGTTGGGGAGGGGGAATAAATGCAGGAGAGGTGTCACCATTATCGATCACTGAGGATGATGAGGGGCAAGAGCAGAAGATTTTGATTTCCCACCACCTCTCCACCTCTTGACTGTCTTCGAAGATCTTCCATTCAACAGTGGAGAGTAAGAAGTTTCACTTTATGCAACCAAAAGCCTTTTTACATCTACGGCAGTTGTATTTGTTCTGTTGCAGTTTTGCACAATATTGTCTAATTATCTGGTATTGTCCACTGACAGTCGCTCTTGTGATACTTTCTACTGATGTTTAACACAAAGGTCAGCTTCTGAAGGGAAATGTGATTTCTACGAACAAAATCTTGATCATATATACACACCGAGTTCAGATCATGCATCATGCCCAGAGTGAATAATGAACCCTTTTACCATTTGGTGTGTGAACTGGAAATGGCATGATTTACCTCCATAACTTCTGATGCCTCCAAAATAACTTACTGGCAGACTATGTGCTTTTGGCTTAAAAACTTCTAATTTGTTCTTTTGACAGAAAAAATCACAGAAGCAAAATGGATTAATTACCAGAATGAGTACTGTAATGGAATTCCAAAACAGTAAAGGCACTGAAGCTTAATCAGTTCTCTACAGAAATGTTCATAACTTGGACCATCTGTCCTTAATTGGAAAACATTTATATGAGAAAGGCACCACACACAGTCTCTATAGCATCTGGCCCATATAGAGGTATAGTGGGAAAGGAACTGAAGACCACACTCTGCCTGTCCTTGTCATGTCTCTCTTCCGTTTTGATCCAAGGTGGTACAAAGCAAGATTGACCGATATTGTTCACAATTGCTTAAAGCTGTCAATCAGAATAGATTTCAAAGCCACCAGCAATAGGCCATACACTGGGTTATGACCCATTCTTCAACAGTTTGATCACCTGGTTAGGCTGATAGGCTTTGCATCGTCTAACGTTTGTTACGTGATGCATGTAACTCGGTCCCAATTGTTTATCTGCATCTGCTATAATGAAGAGATACTGACTCTTGACACACTAGCTGGCTTCTGAAAAACAAAGCTTATTTTGATAGATCGGCCATTAGGAATAATAATAGCCTCTCCTCTTGTGGTGGGCAGTAGATTAACATGCCACAAGCCTGAGTTGTCAGACTAAACAATCTGGACCTGATGATGAGGGACTGTTTACAATTAAATACACACAGGAATGGCAGACTGACCCCACCCTTGCACTTCATTATCAACCAGACCGATGGTTTATCCTCTCTCAGGAAGCACTCAAGACAACTTTAAAATGAATAGTATCCTGGCAAGCAATAAATTCAAAATAAATAAAACTCTTATGATCTGAAGAAGCAATCTCAAATGAATCTGATTTGGTCTCTGTGGACTAGCCGAGGGTTCAATAAGTCCAGCCTGGAAGCAGGATTTTGGCCAATATTTTATAATCATAGCTAAATGGGTATGTGGACCTATAGGACTTCCTGATGTTGCGGCCTTGCCCTTTTTATGTATTAGGAAATTTGTGGCCAATTTGAGGGATCCTAGGAAGGTACGTGCCTCATATATGTCACAGGCTCAGGATGCAGGGTAGGACATTTAGGACTGAGATGAGGAGAAATTTCTTCACTCAGAGGGTGGTGAACCTGTGGAATTCTCTACCACAGAAGGCTGTGGAGGCCAAGTCACTGAATATATTTAAGAAGGAGATAGATTGATTTCTAGACACAAAAGGCATCAAGGGGTATGGGGAGAGAACGGGAATATGGTATTGAGATAGAAGATCAGCCATGATCATATTGAATGGTGGAGCAGGCTCGAAGGGCCGAATGGCCTACTCCTGCTCCTATTTTTCTGTGTTTCTATGTTGTGAGGGAGCCTCAATAGCTTAGAGTTCAATTCAGAGTATAGGGGCTTTGTAGTATATGGCAGATAATCCACTTCTGGGGGTTGGCCAAACTGTAGGCCTATGACACTCTTTTGGACATTGGTAGCATCAAGTTCTCCTTTTGTAAGGCAGGGGGTAGGGAATTGGCCAGGAAATGTGTTCTTTCCTGCTGAACGATGGCTTGATTGGGGTCACTGGTGGTTTGACTAACTGATTTTGGGAATTGATGCAATAGTTCTATGTGGGAAATGTAGTCTGGGAACTTTCCGGGTTTGCCTTCTTGTCTGTAGCAACTAGCCGTAGCAAATTGTTGAATGGGGTGGGGGTTAGAATTTTTCTGATCGCTTTATGTTAATACCTTCACTAAGATTTCCTTCTATTTCTTGTAAAATTGTAAACATAGAACATATTTAGGATTTCACTGGGAAAAATGAATAGAGAAGCACATTTAGAATGTAACCACAAATAATGACCAGAAGAATTCTTATCCTGTGTCAATTACTTGTTGACATGATTTTCTAAAATCAAACCATAAGATGCATTTTGAGGGTATGTATGTGCACTGGTGAGGCCATGTATGTGCACTTGGCTTATTCAGGATGACACTGATAACGTTTTATTTAAAAGTGCTACATAAATGCAAATTGTTGATTTATTGGACAGATTCGGAAGCGTGATCAGGACAGTTAAGTCAAATGCTGAGTTATAAAGATGGACTGATATAACTGGACGTAGACCAAAAAGGAATGATTGAGGCCTATACACTGTTGAAACACTCTAACCAGCTACTTATGGGGATGGATCCACAAAGCAAACTGCTCCCAATTTGGTAGAAAATCTCAGTGAATTGGGAAACTTGAATGTGCCATTGAATCCCTGATATGGGGAATGGGATCAGTCATACTGGTAAGGTAGGGCTACTCTGAGGCCCATTGCGGGAGTGAATGAAGAGAACTTTATCTGCATGTGTCTATGGTAGAAAAGGACGGAAAATGTTTTATTACTCCGCTCTGAATCTCTTGCCTCAATAAAGTCAAAATTTAGCAAATAAATTTAAGATATTAATGGAGGGGGGAAGGAGAATAAAAATCAAACAAACGAGAATGGTGATAGTATCTTGTATTTATAGCAAAGTTGGCTGATTAAGTGAATTAATTTGAGGATTATGGATCAACTAATGTAGTTCCAATTAATCATGGGGAGATTATCCTTCCAAATATATAAATAGTAAAAATGTAGTCAAAGGAAGGGTGGGGCCAATTAGGGACCAAAAGGAAATCATCTTATGGAGGCAGAAGGCATGGCTGAAGCACTAAATGAGTACTTTGCATCGGTCTTCAGTAAAGAAGAGGATGCTGCCAATGTCACAGTAAAGGAGGAGGCAGTAGAGAAAGGATAAAAATAGATAAAGATGAGATACTTAAAAGGATGGCAGCGCTCAAGGTAGAAAAGTCACCCGGTCAGGATGGGATGCATCTTAGATGCTGAGGAAAGTAAGGGTGGACATTTAGGAGGCTCTGCCCACAATGGAAGGTGTCATCGACAGTGCTATCAAATGGCACATACTCACCAATAACCTGCTCACTGATGCACAGTTTGGGTTCCGCCAAGACCACTCGGCTCCTGACCTCATTACAGCCTTAGTCCAAACATGGACAAAGGAGCTGAATTCCAGAGGGGAGGTGAGAGTGACTGCCCTTGACATCAAGGCAGTATTTGACTGAGTGTGGCATCAAGGAGCTCGAGTAAAAGTGAAGTCAATGGGAATCAGGGGGAAAACTCTCCACTGGCTGGAGTCATACCTAGCACAAAGGAAGATGGTTGTGGTGATTGAAGGTCAATCATCACAACCCCAGGACATCGCTGCAGGAGTTCCTCAGGGCAGTGTCCTAGGCCCAACAATCTTCAACTGCTTCATCAATGACCTTCCCTCCAACATAAGGTCAGAAATGGGGATGTTCGCTGATGACTGCACAGTGTTCAGCGCAATTCACAACTCCTCAGATAATGAAGCAGTCCATGCCCGCATGCAACAAGACCTGGACGACGTTCAGGCTTGGGCTGATAAGTAGCAGGTAATATTCACACCACAGAAGTGCCAGGCAATGACTATCTCCAACATGCGAGAGTCTAACCACCTCCCCTTGACATTCAACGGCATTACCATCGCTGAATCCCCCACCATCAACATCCTGGGGGTCACCATTGACCAGAAACTTAACTGGACCAGCCACATAAATACTGTGGCAACAAGAGCAGGTCAGAGGCTAGGTATTCTGCGGCGAGTGTCTCACCTCCTGACTCCCCAAAGCCTTTCCACAATCTACAAATCACAAGTAAGGAGTGTGATGGAATCTCCACTTGCCTGGATGAGTGCAGCTGCAACAGCACTCAAGAAGCTCGACACCATCCAGAACAAAACAGCCCGTTTGATTGGCACACCCATCCATCACCTTAAACATTCACTCCCTCCACCACCAGCGTACCGTGGCTGCAGGGTGTACCATCTACAAGATGCACTGCAGCAACTCGCCAAGGCTTCTTCGGCAGCACCTCCCAAACCCGCGACCTCTTCCACCTAGAAGGACAAGGGCAGCAGGTGCATGGGAACACCACCACCTCCAAGTTCCCCTTCAAGTCACACACCATCCTGACTTGGAAGTATATCGCCGATCCTTCATCGTCGCTGGGTCAAAATCCTGGAACTCCCTCCCTAACAGCAATGTGGGAGTACCTTCACCACATGGACTGCAGCGGTTCAAGAAGGCAGCTCACCACCACCTTCTCAAGGGCAACTAGGGATGGGCAATAAATACTGGCCTTGCCAGCGACGCCCAGATCCCATAAACGAATAAAAAAAAAAAATCTTCCAGTTCTCCTTAGATATGGCAGTAGTTCCAAGGAACTTGAGGATTGCAAATTTTACAGTCCTATTAAAAAAAAGGGGAGAGGGTTAAACTCGGCAACTACAGGCCAGTCAGCCTAATGTCGGTGGTGGGGAAACTTTTAGAGACACAAATCCAGGTCAAAATTAATTGGCACTTAGAATAGTATGGGTTAATAAATGAAAGTTTGATTAACTCGATTGAGTTTTTTGATGATGCAACTGAGAGGGTGGATGAGGATAATGCGCTTGATGTTAGATGTTGCATATGGACTTTCAAAAGGTGTTTGATAAAGTACCACATAATAGACTTGTTAGCAAAACTGAAGCCTATGGGAATAAAAGGGCAGTGGCTGCATGGATACAAAATTGGCTAAGGGACAGAAAGCAGAGAGTAGTGGTGAATAATTGTTTTTCAGACTGGTGGGAAGTGTGCAGTGGTGTCCCCCAGGAGTCAGTATTAAAACCACTGCTCTTTTTGATATACACTAATGACTTGAACTTGGGCTTACAGGGCATAATTTCAAAGTCTGCAGATGACATGAAACTCAGAAATGTAGTAAACAGTGAGGAGGTTAATGACAGACTTCAGGAGGACATAGACAGACTGGCAAAATGGGCAGACACATAGCAGATGAAATTTAATGTAGAGAAGTTTGAAGTGATTAATTTTGGTAGGAAGAATGAGGATAGGCAATATAAACTAAATGGTACAATTTTAAAGGGGGTGCAGGAACAGAGAGTCCTGGGGGTTTATGTAGACAAGTGTTTGAAGGTGGCAGGACAAGTTGACAAGGCTGCTGAAAAGGTGTACGGGATCCTTGGCTTTATCAATAGAGGTATACAGTACAAAAGCAAGAAAGTTATGCCAAATCTTTATAAAACACTAATTAGGCCTCAGCTGGAATATTGTGGCCAATTCTGGCCACCACACTTTAGGAAGGATGTCAAGGCCTTAGAGAAGGTGCAGAGAAGGTTTACTGGAATGGTAGCAGGCCTGAAAGACTTCAGTTACATGTAAAGACTAGAGGAACTGAGATTGTTCTCCTTAGAGCAGAGAAGGTTAAGGGGAGATTTGATAGAGGTGTTCAAAATCATGAATATTTGAGTAAATAAGGAGAAACTGTTTCCAGTGGCTGAAGGGTCAGGTACCAGAGGACACAGATTTAAGGTAATTGGCAAAAGATCCGGAGGTGACATGAGGAAAACATTTTTTACGCAGCGAGTTGTTGTGATCTGGAATGCACTGCCTGAAAGGGTGGTGCAAGCAGATTCAATAGTAACTTTCAAAAGGGAATTCGATATATATTGGAAAAGGAAACATTTGCAGGGCTATGGGGAAAGAGCAGGAGAGTGGGGCTAATTGGATAACTCTTTTAAAAGAGCCAGCACAGGCATGATGGAGCGAATGGCCTCCTTCTGTGCTGTATCATTCCCTGATTCCAAATGTTTACTATTTTAGTTCATACTGGAATTATAAATCAGAAGAATGAGCGATTACTGTTGGGTTAGCACAGATCACTAATAGCAAACATTCAGCCTTACTTCGGTTTGTCGGAACATGAAATAATATTCAAGAATCCGGTGTTTCTGAAAATGTGTCAGTTGTTCCTTCCTGTTATCAGATGGAGCGGTTGCTACTAGTTCCTCAAAGAGGATTACAGATTTAACTATCAGCTGTTTTTCCTCACTCCGCAATCCATTTCCTTTCTCCACCCACCTCCCCCACACTAGCTGTAGCATGAGAAACTGTTTTTAAAAAAAAACTAAATTCCATCCAAAAAAAATTAACCCACCCCTTGATTTTGTTTTTGTTTCCTTAACGTTAACTTCCAATACATATAATGACTACATTAACTAAAATCGTTTTCACCAATTATAACTTTTGTCCGGGGGTCATACATGCCCCAAAATGGGAGGTAATTTCTGTGCGCTCCTATTGCAGAAGCTGGCAGTTGTGAATTGGTTTGGTTTAAAGGTCCCCGAGTTTGAATCCTTGTTTTGATGCCATTTGGGCTAGGGCTACCCTCTGGGATGATGTGAGCTTTGCCAGCCTTGCCTGTTGAGGAAGGGACTCTTCTCATGCTACACATCAAAGCTGATGAAGATCTTCACATCCTGACTAAGGCTAATTTGGGAAAAATTGGAAAAAAAGTTTACGAATTTATCTCTTGTGGAGACATAGTTAACTCGGCCAACGCTTTTGATTCATTCCATTGCAGTAGGAGTCTTTGAAACAGAACATCACTTATTAAGGTGATTACTCAGTTGTGTGCTCTTCGTTGCTTTAGCTCCTGACCAATGTTCCCTGTAAGCTGCGCTTTGTTCTGCGCTGCCTGTTTCTTTAAATGTGCTGTACCTTTAAATTTCCACCCATGCACGGTATTTACTATGTAAAAGCTGGTGAGCGGCCTGCGCAGGGACCGTTGAGATTACTGCGCGGCCACGCAGCTTAAGGGGAAGATTGCTGGTGACTCGCCAAATGTGAGCGTAGCTTGGCCAGAGAGGCTGTGAAGTAATCTTCCTTCATTGATCCCGTACAAGACATGGGGTCATATTTACCTGTGTGTAAAGTAGATGTAATAAACAGGTGAGCAAGAAAGTGATGAGATTTTTCCTCTGGTACTTGTTCCTGTGCTGAAATGTGTTGACAAGATTTTGAATAGGGGGACATTAAGAATAGCGAGATTGGAATTTCCTTGAACAGGGTGTTCAGCTCATGGGCTCAACCTGGTTCATTTTCTGACTTCACATGACCTAAGAAGCAGTCCCTGAGTTTTTTTTTAAAAAAACCCACAAAACCCAGAGACAGCTGATCCGCCATTGGGGAATGAGGTGATAGCACTGCCAGTTCTCTCAGCGGGAGGTAACACTTCACTTCACTCTCACTCCCAGCAGTCTGTTTTAATTTATCATACAGATTCTGTACAAACTTGTCCTGGTTCACTTCTCGGACTTGGGCTTCCGTTAGGACTGGTGCCAAAACATGGGTGGGGGTGCGCTTAACCTTCCCGGTCATGAGCTCATGCGGGGAATACCCTGTGCTTCTGGAGAGGCGCTCAAGCTATCCCCGCTGGCTGCTACCTCTAAAAAGAATTCCTCCCCACCGTTGATGGCCCCTAGTGCGGGAGCTGTCTGCAAATCCTCCTTGAGGCGTGTGAACGCTTCCTGGTAGTTTTGGTCCCACTCCCACCCGACTCCCTTGCGGAGGAGCTGAAGCAGAGGGGCTGCCGTGGCTGCGTAACCCTCAATAAAATCCCTGCAGTACCCTGTGAGTCCCAGGAAGGATCTTACCTCTGTTACGTCCTTGGGGACTGGTAACTCCTGTACTGCCTTTCGTTTCACCTCATCTATGGCCCTTTCCCCTGCCCTTACCGCCAGCCCGAGGAATTTGACTTCCTCGCGGCCGATCTGGGCTTTCTTCAGGTTTACTTTAAACCGGGCCTCCCTCAGCAGCTCGGCCAGCCGTGGCTCATGCTCCTCCCCCTCGGCGGAGAACAAAAGCAAGTCGTCCACATACGTACTAGCTGCTGAGGTCAGCTAAAACCCTTTAAGGCGTCCTCCATACACTGGTGGAATGTGGAAGGGCTGTTATGAAAACCCTGGGGAAGACATGTCCAGGTGTACTGTTGCCCTTTAAAAGTAAAGGCAAACTTGTATTGGTCTTCCCTTTTTAGAGGAATCAACCAAAACCCATTGAAGATATCCAGCACCGTAAAAGTGGTTGCGGTCGCTGGAATGCTCCCTATCAGATTGGCAACAGCCGCGACTGTGGGCGCGCAGGCTGGGATGTTTTTATTGAGCACCCGATAGTCCACGGTGGCCCTCCATGACTGGTCGGGTTTCCTAACCGGCCAGAGAAGTGAGTTCACGTGGGTGGCTATCGGCCTCAACACCTCCTGTTCTACCAGGGATCCCAGTGCCGTTTCCAAGTCGGCTTCTGCCTCTCTGGGGAAATTATACTGCTTTTGTGGCCGTGACATGGGGTCCCCGTGTACTCTGACTTCTACCCCCGTCACCCGGCCACAGTCGTGTTTGTGCGTGGCGAACGATGCGAGATTGTCTCTCATGTTCGCCTGATACTTGGCCGGGGTATTACTGACCAATTGCTCCAGGTCGTAACTCCCCTTGGGCTTCATAGTACACACACTACCCCTTTCTTCAGGATTACTATAACTTCTCCCTCCTTATCGGAACTCACCGCTCCCCAAAGGCAGTGATTCCTCAAATCCACTATTATATGATGGGCTAACATAAAGTCGCCCCCCAGTACTCCTGACCCTGGCTGTTCCCACTTTATTAGGACGCATTTACACTTTGTGTGGAGGGATCCTAAATCTATGGCCAAAGGTTTGGACATTGCCCCCGCCTGCTCGTTCCCTGTGAACCCCACGAGACTGAATGGGATCCTACTAGACCAGGGTGAGTTGGTCGGGTCCCATTGAATGGATCACCGTGCTTGAGGCCCCGGTGTCCACCAAGTACTTCCCGTGTACCGTCTCCACCCCCATCTTCACACAAGGTCTGCCCCACTCATCGTACGTGAGCGGACACAGGCACTCAGGCTGGGCGCGCTCTAGTCAGGATGTTGGGCATACGGGAGAGGTCGGGATCACACTGCTCGCGGCAGCGTCTACCCTCCCTTTCTCCTGCACAAAAAACGTCCGAAGGGCAGCCACCAGAACTTCAAACGGTTCCCCGGTCGCCCCCTTCGCCTCGACAGTCTGTGCCTTTTGCACCAGAGGATCCCCTCGGCCTTGCCCCTTTTTCTGGGTCGGGCACTCTCGCCTCCAGTGTCCCATCTTCCCACACCCGAAACATGTCCTTGCCTTTTCTGCACTAACCCCTTCCTGACGCCATTCCTTCTTGCTACCCTCACTGGCCTTTATCTCATGGACCTTGCCTTTATTGGGTTTGACCTCCTCCTCTGAACCGGTTTTAAAGGCCAGGTTCATCTTACGGAGCACGTCGGCCTCCGTATTCGCGAGGTCCTCGGAGACAAACCAGGCCTCTGCTTTTGCCCTTATTCGTGGCAAACTGTTTGCCACGAGGGTCCTGAGCCAGTGATTCCTGGGGCCCCCTTGTAGCTGTAACCTGTCCAGTATCCCACCCGTGGCCTTCTCGTATACCGGCCATAGCCTGTCTGCGAATGCCTGTGGTGCTTTGCCAGCCAGCTGCAGCGTTCTCTCCACTCGGGAGAACGGACTACCCTGGATATGTCCCATGGCTCTCAGGATTTCCTCCATTAAACCTGCCATGGTTCCCTGCCCCAGCTTGGTGGCTGTGGACAGGGCCTGGTACAATTTTCCATCCAGGGAAAATAGTAACAGCCTGCGAGTTTCGCCCTCACTACACCCATTGATCCCCCCAATTTGCTCCACTTCCATGAAGTGAACGGAGGGGTCCCCTTCTTTTCTTAATTTGGGCATGCTTGCTATCATAGCCTGCAGTTGTGGGGTGGTAAACGGGACCACGTAATCGCTCTGCAGCGGGCCCTGGTCACCGTTTTATGCGGGCGGACCGTACTTTTGCTGCCGCAGAGGATACATTGGTCTCGGTGGCGCTTCTGGCGCCGGTCGGGCTTCCCTATCCCAGACCCAATCCTCAGACCACTGTCTTTCCTCTTCCCAGTCCACCCGAGCTTACCCCGAGGTTGTTAAGCAAACCATCCCTCTGGCTTTGGACAGGGCTTGGGCCAGACCATTTATCCTTTCCTCGCAGGGCCCATGGTTTAAATCCTCGTACCCCCTGCTCCTGGCTACCCTGTAGGCTGCCTTTATGTCTCCAAGCTGCCCCTCTAGCCCGTCAACTTTACCCGTTAAGCGGGCATTCTCCTCCCTTACAGCCTGCTCATTGAGCTTGGCCTCGGTGACCTGGCACTGCAGGTACTCCCCGGTGTTACGGGAGGTTTCCTCCTGTGCGCGTTTCTCCTGTCTTTCCTCGCTCAGCTCCTCCATTAATCTATTACCCACTACCCCGCTTGCGTCTGACTTTTCTTCTGATTCCCTGAGCTCGGCCTGCAGCTTTCCAACCTGCTCCCTGAGCAGTTGGACCTGTTTCTGCAGGCACAGGAGCCAAATCGCCTTTTCCTTAGACTTTTTATGCTCCTTGCTCCCTGTCCATTCCGCAGCCCTATCCTGAGGACTGTCAGAACGCAACATCTCCAGCACCCACTGCTGAGACACATTAACTTTACCAAACACATAGGAGGAAATTCTGTCCCCCATTGCAGATCTCTTGCCCTCTAAACTTTCCATGATCCTGTTCACACAACCTATCGTCCTGCCGACGGTCGCCAATTCTGTAGGTGGTTTGCCTTGGTGGTTCGAATCACCTCCCCTACTTAGTTCTAAACAACAGGAATTACGGTGAACAGGATTGGAACAGAGACAAGCTTTTCGGACTCAACCGTACGGTGTTTAATAAGGTTAACACACACACCCGCCTCCAGTACGTAAAATGGCTGGTGGCATAAAACAAACAGTACAACAATACAACTTGGCCCGTCGAACAGGCCCCTGTCTCGTATTAAGACGCCTAAAATCACACTGTGTTGCTATACAGAGTATAACATGGACTTGTCCCACAAACCCCAGAATATACACTACATAATACACACAGAACCTCCCCACTAAACCCCTCTGGATTGGTTGGGACACACAGCACACCCTCACAAAGTACCGGTGGTCTTAAGGATGCGTGGGCTTGGACAATGCTCACCCCGATTGTCCGTTTTCTTGCTCGCTGCTTCCCTGTGTAGAACATGTCTCCTGGTTCCGTATCGCCGATGCAGTATCTAAGTCCCAGTTTCGAGGTTCGTTCCTACAGTCGAAGAGCAAGGCGAGGCTCTTGTCTCTCGTGGTGTTTCTTCTCTCCGTCTCAGACAGAGTGCTCGGTTCTTGGTTCAGAGATGAGGGAGGCGAAGGTGAGAGCAAGCGAGAGAGAGAGAGAAATGGCCAAAGCTGACTTCTCTGTATACGACACACTCATCACTTGGCCAATTGTTAATATTCTGCTTTGCATAAAAGCCGAAATGCAATAAGATTGGAAAACTGCAAAAAAAGGTCACATGATCGGCCATTCAGGAATACACCCAATGAGAGTTGGCAACACTAGTGATCACGCATGATTGATCATGGTTCTCCCTGATGAAAAGCACAGTAAACATATCCAACTCCCAGTCTATGTTCCATTTAAAATTATTAGACCCTAAAAGTTCATTAAGGTCTGTGTATTGCAGTGCCACTTCCACCTCCCTCCCTCCTGTCTCTCTTCCTTCACTCTTTTTTTCCTCTAGCTCCCTTTCAGTCACTCTCCCTCCTCCTTTTCTTCTCTCTTCCTTCCTTCACTCTTGTCTATCACTCCCATCCTTCAGTAACCCTTTCTCACCTCTATCTCTCCCCTCCGACAGCATTCCTTTCTATCCTCTCCTTCGCTTCTCTCATGACTCTTGCACCTCTCTCCTCTCATGAGCCTACTTCACCACTCTCACACCTCCCATTCTCCTCCAGCACATTTGCTTCCTGTCCATTTCTCCCTCGTTTGTGTCTTGTCATTTTCTCACCTCCTCCACTGGTCTCTCCATCCTCTCAGTTTGTTTCCCACTTATTTCCCATTTTTCTTCCCCTTTTTTACTCTTCTGTTTTTACCCTCCACTCCTTTTCCTCGCTGCAATTTCTGGTGGGGAGATGCAGTGGTTCTGGTGGCCACTGTGTCCATCGGCTTGATAAAAGGGATGCTGGTTTAGGTTGGGGAGGGTGTAAGCATCAGCACAGGCCCCAAGGATTTTTTAAATTTTGTATGATTGTTACTGCTGATCGACCAGCAGCCTGTTTGGCCCAGTGGTAGGGGCGTGGTGCAGTTGGACCTAGAAGCACAGACACACCTGTGAGTTTCAATTTAACTATGGAAAAGACATTAACTTTGGACAATGAGCGTCTTGATAGGTGATTTAACTTTGGACAATGAGACTTCGTGTTTTAATGGGTTTCGATGGATCTTCAATTGGATAAGACAACGATGCCAGTTTCGCTGGAACAATGGACATCCTGGCCTCAATGAAAAACACTTTCACCTTGGGCAAAACACATCAGCAGTAAGACTAAATCATATCAAATATGTACCACAGGGAGGGGGAGACAAGATAAGGAATTGTCTTCCATCCCCCAGCCCTGTACACGCCCTGTGGTTTGGATTACTGGGTGTGGATTGGAATACAAGAGTTGGGGGAAGGCCCAGACTCAAAAAGGCGGGAACCAGGCAAAGAAGGGTGATTTAAAAGATAGCAAAATACTGCGGATGCTGGAAATCCGAAATAACAACAGAAAACGCTGGAAAAACTCAGCAGGCCAGGCAACATCCGTGGAGAGAGAAAGAGAGTTAATGTTTCAGGTCGAAACCCTTCCGACGAAGGGTTTCGACCTGAAACGTTAACTCTCTTTCTCTCTCCATGGATGTTGCCTGGCCTGCTGTGATTTAAAAGACATCACTGCAATACACAGACCTTAATGAACTTTTAGGGTCTAATAATTTTAAATGGAACATAGACTGGGAGTTGGATATGTTTACTGTGCTTTTCATCAGGGAGAACCAGGATCAATCATGCGTGATCACTAGTGTTGCCAACTCTCATTGGATGTATTCCTGAATGCTTGATCATGTGACCTTTTTTACAGTTTTCCAATCTTATTGCATTTCGGCTTTTAGGCAAAGCAGAATATTAACAATTGGCCAAGTGTGTCGTGGCTTAACTTTATATCGCACTTAAAAATCTAGATGTTGAACTTCGCTACCTGTACCTTTTTATTTATCAGATGCAGAAGTCAATTCCATCCCTGAGCACTTTTATCACTTCATGATTTATTTTAAAATTGTAGTTTATTTTAAGACTGCTTCTAAACTATTCCAGTGTACAAAGGTCGCTAGTTTGGGGGAGCCACTGCTCACTGCAACACTTGCTTTGTGCACCAACCACCATATTCAACAACAACAACAACTTGGATTTATATAGCGCCTTTAGCATAATAAAATGTTCCAAGGCACTTTACAAGAGCGTGTTCAGGCAAAATTTGACACCGAGCCACTTGGAGATATTGGGATAAGTTGGTCAAAGAGGTAGGTTTTAAGGAGTGTCTTAAAGGAGGAAAGAGAGGTAGAGAGGCAGAGAGGTTTAGGGAGGGAATTCCAGAGCTTAGGGCCTAGGCAGCTGAAGGCACGGCCGCCAATTGTGGAGTGAAGGAAATCGAAAATGTGCAAGAGGCCAGAATTGGAGGAGCAGAAAGATCTTGGAAGGTTGTAGGGCAGGAGGAGGGTAAAAAGATAAGAAGGGGCGAGACCATGGAGGGATTTGAACACAAGGATGAGAATTTTAAATTTGAGGTGTTGCTGGACCGGGAGCCAATGTAGGTCAGCGAGCACAGGGGTAATGGGAAAACCGGACTTGGTGTGAGTTAGGATATGGACAGCAGAGTTTTGGACAGACTTGTCTTTCTGTATTCAGATTACAGCCCAGTAGCTGGCATCAAAGTTGAAGGGAATCGGTTTTAATGCTTTCCAGGAAGAAAATGAACAGCAGTACTTGAAGTAATATTTTAATTATAGTGGGGTGCTTTTAATATGGGTTATAGTGAATATAGAAAGATTTTTGGATAGTGCCTTTCATACCTTCAGGATGTCCTGAAGTGGTTCCCAGCTGATGAATTACATTTAGCTGATATTGTTAATGGTTCCACTCTGCTTCAAATCTGCCATCATCACCTCCTCCTCAAAAACAACAACCCTTGACCCTCCGTCCTTGCAAACTACTACCCAATCTCCAACCTTCCCCTTGAACGTGTTGTCGCCTCCCAAATCCATGCCCATCTTTCCTGGAACTCCATGTTTGAATCCCTTCAATCAGGACTCCACCCCTGCCACGGTACCGAAACGGCTCTCATCAAAGTCACAAATGACATCCTATGTGACTGTGACAGAGGTACACTATCGCTCTTCGTCCTTCTCAACCTGTCTGCAGCCTTTGACACGGTTCACCACTCCAGCCTCCTCCAACGCCTCTCCACCGTCATCCAACTGGGTGGGAATGCACTCGACTGGTTTCATTCTTATCTATCTAATCGTAGCCTGGGAATCACCTGCACTGGCTTCTCTTCCCACTCCCACACCGTTACCTCTGGTGTCCCCCAAGGATCTATCCTTGGCCCCCTCCTATTTCTTTACATGCCCCTCGGCGACATCATCCGAAAACACAGCATCAGTTTTCACATGTACACTGACGACACCCAGCTCTACCTCACTACCACTTCTCTCGACCCCTCCACGGTCTCTAAATTGTCAGACTGCTTGTCCGACATCCAGTACTGGATGAGCAGAAATTTCCTCCAACTAAATATTAGGAAGACCGAAGCCATTGGCCCAAAAATTCGTGAGCAAGCCTTCGTGCGAGGGTAAGGCCTCCCCGCGATCTCTCACTCCGCGTTGGCTTTTTCAGTTCCAGCTCGCACGAACTTGATGTTCTGGACAGCTGCTGTGCTGGGCTTGCGTATCCCACCGGCGTAGTTAATTCGTGCGAGCTGTGGGATCACGTGACTCAGTTAGAGCCAATGGCAGCACACCATCTTCCATTCATAACTTTCACATAAGTGCTGTGAAAGTTATGAATATTATAGCCCCCCAAAAGAACCGCTAAACCTCAATTAAATTTTTTTTAAAAATCATCACATTAATAAAATAAGTATAGTTAAATAAATTAACCATTTTAAATAAAAAATTAAATTTTTGAAAAAATGTAAAATCTTTTAAAAAGTTATAAAAATAAACTTACCTGTCTTTAAAGTCTCTAAAAAAGATATACCTGTTAAAAAAAATTCAAAATAATACTTAATTCACTACTTACCTTGTTAAAAGTGGGTCTTACTCCTCCTTTTTTTATGTGTAGAATCTTCCGTACTTACCTGCGCGTTGAAACCACTAAGTGCACAGCGTGCGCGCAGCCTGTAGCGCGCACGCGGTTCACCTAGGACCCGCCCCCTTTTCCATTCACCAAGTGCCGGTTTTCAGCGCATGCGCAGTGCATGCAGAAAACCGGCAATTGGAGACAGAATACGCGAGAGTACGCAGTGCGTACTCTCGCGTAGCGGCACTAATTTTTGGGCCATTGTCTTTGGTCCCCACCACAAACTCTGTTCCCTAGCCATGGACTCCATCCCTCTCTCTGGCAACTGTCTGAGGCTGAAAGAGACTGTTTGCAATATTGGTGTCATATTTGACCCTGAGATGAGCTTCCGACCACATATCTGCACCATCACTAAGACCACCTATTTGCAACACTGAAACATCGCCCGACTTCGCCCCTGCCTCAGCTCATCTGCTGCTGAAACCCTCATCCATGCCTTTGTTACCTCTACACTTGACTATTCCAACGCACTCCTGGCCGGCCTCCCATGTTCTACCCTACGTAAATTGAGGTCATCCAAAACTCGGCTGCCCATGTCCTAACTCGCACCAAGTTCCGTTCGCCCGTCCACCCTGTGCTCGCTGACCTACTTTGGCTCCCGGTTAAGCAGCACCTCGATTTAAAAATTCTCATTCTTGTTTTCAAATCCCTCCATGGCCTCGCCCCTCCCTCTCCCTGTAATCTCCACAACCCCCCGAGATATCTGCGCTCCTCTATTAATGACCACTTGAGCATCCCCGATTTTAATCGCTCCACCATTGCTGGCCTTGCCTTCAGCCGTCTAGGCTCTAAGCTCTGGAATTCCCTCCATAAACCTCTCTACCCTTCTTTCCTCTTTTAAGACGCTCCTTAATACCTACCTCTTTGATCAAGCTTTTGGTTATCCGCCCTAATATCTCCTTATGTGGCTCGGTGTCCAATTATAACGCTCCTGTGAAGCACCTTGGGACGTTTACTACATTAAAGACGCTATATAAATACAAGTTGTTGTTATTATTGTTGTTTTGAAGTGTAGTCACTGTTGTTTTTATAAGCAAACATTGCAGCTAATTTAAACACACCAAGATCCCATAAGCAGCAATGTGATTAATAATGAGCTGTTTTGGTGTTGGTTAAGAGATGAATGATATCCAGGACATTGGGAGATCACGTAGCCAACTAAATGGCACTGATCTGTTTTTTGCTGCATTGCTATTTGGGGCCCCATGTGACTTCTTATCTCTCAAGGTAAGTTTGGATTGAGGATCGCCTTCATCCATTTTCTCTCAACCTTCCAGAATACCAGCCCTACTGTCTTCCCATTACAGCTTTTAACGTCTACCTTAACAGGTAGACATGACCTGAGGTTAAAATCTCATCTAAAGGACAATGCTGCACTCCTTCATTACTGCACTGGATAAGCCCGGATTATGTGCTCAACTCCTGGTAACCAGCTCAAACTCATAATTTATAACCCACAGGCAAGAGTGCCACCAACAAAACCGAACTGTCACTCAGATATTTCATTCTAAACACATTGTATCGCTTAGGACTGAAAAAATGGCAAATGGTGCAACCGCACAGCAGATCTGAAATGTTTACATTGAATAGAATGGGCCTATACTCTCTAGAGTTTAGAAGAATGAGAGGTGATCTCGTTGAAACATATAAGATTCTGAGAGGGCTTGACAGGGTAGATGCTGAGAGGTTGTTTCCCCCGGCTGGAGTGTCTAGAACTAGGGGTCACAGTCTCAGGATAAGGGGTCGGCCATTTAAGACTGAGATGAGGAGAAATTTCTTCACTCAGAGGGTTGTGAATCTTTGGAATTCTCTACCCCAGAGGGCTGTGGAGGCTCAGTCTTTGAGTATATTCAAGGCTGAGATCGAGAGATTTTTGGACTCTAAGGGAATCAAGGGATATGGGGATTGGGCGGGAAAGTTGGGATCGAAGATCAGCCATGATCTTATTGAATGGTGGAGCAGGCTCGAGGGGCTGTATGGCCTACTCCTGCTCCTATTTCTTTTGTTGTTATGTTCTTATTAGATTTTCTGCTGCCTTTGTGAGATATGTAGGACAGGAACCAGTTACAATAGCCACCCAATATGGCCAATATAAAGCCAACTTCATAAAGTCAAGTTAAAGGACTTGGGATTAATGTATATGTGAAAAATTCTTATTAAAAACCAAAGAATCAATCTTTTTCTCTCTCTTTTTCACCTGCCGTCGCGCTCACTCTTTTCACTTGCTTCCTCTTTTTTGTTTTCTCTCCAACTAAAATTCCAGGAACACACATTATTGTAACATGCAATTCCCATCACTGTGATTTAATTCGGTGATTAGTGACAGAGAATAGTAACCCTTTATCTTCTGTGTGGTTATAAATAAAATCATGTGATGCAAATTACAGACAATGAGTATACTACCACTATGCTTACTGAATATTTTTTGTCAATGCAGTTCATTTTTTGCCCGCGACTGGAGACCTTTGGGATTGAAGAATGCATGATGTCTCACCAATCTTCTGGAAATGCTGTGCTCTTTGCCCTTGGTGAATTTGAAAATGTGAGGTTAACATCAAGACCGGAAAGATTCATATGATATTATTCCCCTCAATGACTACACGAGGATTAATTACATTTGGAGCTTGAAAGGAAAATGAAGAGCAGGTGGTAGTGTTTACAAAGCTGAAAACCACAACAGCAGCTGAATGGTTTGGAAAGTAAATAAAATCTAACAAAAACATTGCAGAATTCAACTTTCCCTGTGTGATAATGGTAACGAACGCTCTAATACAGGGCCTATAATACAACCCTGTAATATGTGTGGGTAGAACAAATGAAGGACAGAGACAGGATGAGCTGCTAGTCCATGTGCTTGCTTTAATAGGCCAGAGCGAACTCAGCATGCTCATACCAAACCATGTGACAATACATTCACTGCTTTCCCCTTAAAAAAAATGTATGTATTCCCCTCTCAAATACAACAAAATTATGGTTCCACCTTTCCCAGCATTACATGTACCACATAACAAAAACTCCTGGCTTTTTTTTCTTTTAAATGAACTACAAATCCAGTTTAATAACAGGTTTGCGGAGCCTTCCCGATCTCCTTACAGAAGATTTTGGTGTTGAACCAATTTTCAGGCTGTTTTGTTTTAGTTCCGAATTCAAAGATGATCCTGTTTCTATCTCAGACTTGTTTGAACCCGTGGCCGAAATTTCCGATCGGAGGCTTCCTGCGTGCGGATGCCTCCTATCGGAGAAAAAATCTACGCCCTTACCTGAGGGCTCCCGAGATGCAGCCATTTCCGATGCTGGGCCTCTCCACAGTCGAAATGCGCAGGGCCCGGGTATCCCAGGGGCGCAGGCGGTTCACAAGCGTCCCTGGCATCACGTGGGTCAGGCGAGCCAATGAAAGAAGGGAATCTCCCTTCATACTTTTGACAGATAGACCCGTCAAAAGTATGAATGGGGATCACTGAAAAAAGACATCAAAACATTAAATAATTTTTTTTAAAAATCACTTTTTAAAATGAGTTAAAATTACATTAAATTAAATATTTTAAACAAAAATTAAATTTTTTGAAAAAAATAATTAAAGTTTTTTATGGGGCTAAAAATAAACTTATCTTTTTTTAAAGTATTTTAAAATTATAAATGAGTGAAATTAAAAAAAAAAACTTTTTTAAACTCTTAAGCTGGTAAAAGCAGGCCTTACGCTTTTACCAGGCGTAAGATTTTTAAGTGATTTCAGCGGGCAGAGGTTCTCCAGAAAGTGGAGCTCTCCACCCGCAGAGGCCCTTCTCCAGGGCAGGCGTTCGATCTGTCAAGAGCATTCTTGACAGATCGGAAATGCAGGTTTTCAGCGCATGCGCTTCGCATGCCTGAAACCAGCATTTCTGATGTCCCTACGGGTGTGTACACAGCTCGTTCACACCCGTAGGCATCAGAAAATACGGGCCAATATGTTTCACTTCAATCCACTTTGCTGAAAAATGGTTCAAGATCACTGTCCAATCCAGGCCAGTAAACAAAGCTTCTTGCAATTGATTTCATTCTGACGATCCCTGGATGTTCAGTATGAAGTTCGGCCAGAATTCTATCTTTCAAAGAAGTAGGTACCACAACTCTGTTTCCCCACTTGATACAACCTTGCTCACATGATAATTCAGTACGGCGGTTACGGAATGGTTTCAACTCTGTGTCCAGACACTGATCAGTCCATCCATTCAAGATGTTTTCATACACTCTTTTCAGTACTGAGTCCTTTTGAGTCTCATTTGCAATCTCAGTTGCATTTACGAGAAAGTCTTTGTCAACTGCACCTAGCATGAAAATCACACTTTCACTCCCAACACACGAGTCTTCATGTGGCAACCTGGACAAGGCATCTGCGATTGCGTTTTACTTTGAAGTGCGATATTCAATTGTGTAGTCATATTGTGGCAACAAAACTGCCCAACGTTGCATTTTTGATGCGGCCATTGCAGGGATGGCAATATTGCAAGGAGCAGTTTGTGATCGGTTATCAGGATAAACTTTCTGACGATCAGGAACTGTTGGAATTTCTTGATTCCAAATATTATGGTAAGTGCTTCCTTTTCAATTTGCACATAGTTTCTTTTGTTCTCTTTGTGAGGGTTTGCGATGTGAACGCAATTGGTTTCTCTTGGCCGTCATCCATTACGTGGCTTATGACAGCTCCCACACCATAGCTAGAAGCATCACACGCTGACTTAGGCTCACACTCTGTGTCGTAGTACACAAGTAGAGCATCGCTAGAGAGGCTTCTCTTACAAGCGTTCTAAGCTTCCTTTTGCGTTTTTGTCTAATTCCACTGGACATCCTTCTTGAGGAGCTCGTGCAATGGAGCTAACATGGTCGCTAACTCAGGTAAGAAACGTATGTAGTACTGGACCTTTCTAAGGAACGATCTTAACTCAGACACGTTCTGTGGCTTTGGAGCATGGATGACAGCATCAATCTTTTCCTTAACTGGTTGCAAGCTATTTGCATTAACTTTCAGACCAAGGTACACAACCTCGGGCTGCACAAAAGCACATTTGCTCCTTTTCAATTTGACATTGTGGGCATTCAACCTTTAAAGCACTAAATCTAACACTTCTAGATTTTCTTCCTCACTGCTTGTTGCGATCAGCACATCGTCTTGA
Organism: Squalus acanthias; assembly: GCA_030390025.1. Classification (NCBI taxonomy): domain Eukaryota; kingdom Metazoa; phylum Chordata; class Chondrichthyes; order Squaliformes; family Squalidae; genus Squalus; species Squalus acanthias. The sequence goes on from CM059435.1 coordinate 47,711,750, forward strand.
TTGCATAAGCAATTTGGAACTCCTTGCAAAATCTTATCCATCGTAGCCTGGAAAATTTTGGGGCAGGACTTTACACCATACGGCAGCTTGATTTATGAGTACAGTCCCTTGTGTGTGTTGATGGTGAGATACTGTTGACTCTCTTTGTCAACATTCAGCTGAGCGTAAGCGTGCGACAGGTTAAGCTTAGAGAAAACCTTTGACCCAGAGAGTGCTGCATACAAATCTTGTGCTGTAGGTAATGGGTACTGCTCATCATCAACTACTTGGTTGATCGTAACTTTGTAGTCACCGCACAAGCGTACAGTTTTGTCTGCTTTGGGCACTACCACAATCGGGGTAACCCATTCACTTTTGTCAGTTTTTACTAGCACTCCGTTCTCTCTGAGCTTCGCGAGCTCTTCCTCCACCTGACTTTTCAATGCATAGAGGTCCTGCCTTGCCTTACAATAGACAGGCTTTGAGTTGGACTTGATACAGATATGTGCGTCATACCCAGTGATGCCCTCATAACTGTCTGAGAACATGCTTTCGTACTTGTTCAGCATTGTGTCGAGTCGCTTCTTTGAAGCATTGACACTGAAGACATTTTTCCAGTCTAGTTTTAACTTTCTCAACCAGTCTTTGTCCATGAGAGTTGGCCTGGTCCTCGAGTTTCTCGACAATGTCTTCAAACGACGCATCCTTTGCTAGACATCTGGCCTGATTTCCGTTAGAAAAATAGCTTTTTTCCGTTCATGAATTACATTATGTTGAGCTTGAACATTCTTATTGGCACCTTAATAATGTTATTGGCCTTAAAAAACATCTCCATCCGCTCAATGTAAGAAATAAATGGTTTGCGAGCTCGGTCATACAGGCCGAGGCTTCCGATAATCCCGCAGGCGCGGCCATGTTTATCCCGATCCCGTTGAACAGTGACTCAGCACGCTACCTGTATGAATCAACGCCGCTGTGGCTGTGAATACATACACGCAAAGGTGAAGCACAGACGATTCTGCATGAGCATTAATAGTAAAACATCACAAAAATTCAGTTTAGGTGTCACAAATTCACCGTAAACTTGTCCACTCGAAGGCTGAACACTGTGTCCTTCCATGATCCCTAAAAATGGCTGTGGGATCCCATGCTCATCGCCAAAATGTAATATATTTGGGTAGAACAAATGAAGGACAGAGACACGATGAGTTGCTAGTCCATGTGCTTGCTTTATAGGGCAGAGTGAACTGAGCATGCTCATACCAAACCATGTGGCAAACCATGTGCTAAGACATTACAAACCTGAAGCCCTAGGGCCACATGTAGAGCCCCAACCCCCCACACCCCACCCTCTCGAGTGATGTGGAGCAAAACTTAATTCTCGTACATCTCACTCTGCTTCACTTAGCCAGGGTTAGGGCAGGTGCAAGCATTGAAATGTCACGCAAATAAGGGAGGAGTGACTTCATCCTGCCTCCTGCTTCATTTTCTTGGGTCAGCACTTGACAGAAGCCCAAACGTTGTGGTGCCCACAGTTCGTGTGCCTTACAGCTTACACCCAGGCCCCTCAGAGAATCTGAACGAGGCAAACAGTGAGCCCATGGAAGGCCCAAAAGCAAACTTTTTTTTCCTGTTCTACTGGGGCTAGGGGCCCTCTGTCTTTGAGCAGCAGCCTGAAGGTCCTGAAGTCAGGCAGCCATTAGTATTATTGCAGGCCTCCCTGTTCTGCAGCAGCAGTCACTTTTTTCTCTTTCTGAGCGGAGGCCCCGTGAAGAGTTAGACCTGCACCATTTCCTACATCCAACTCAGGACTGAGATCGACAGATCTTTGTTAGATAAGTGTATCAAAGGACATGGAGTTAAAGTGGGTAAATGGAGTTCAGCCATTGATCTAACTGAATGGTGGAACAGGCTCGAGGTGCTGAATGGCCTACTCCTGTTCCTATGTTCCGAACAGTGACTACACTTCAAAAGTACTCCATTGGCTGTAAAGTGCATTGGGCTGCCCTGGGGTCATGAAAGGCGCTATATAAATGCACGTCTTTCTTTCTTTATAAGATTGTTGGGCCTATGCAGGTAGTATGAACTCCTAAATACCGATGGGGTCCGTTCAGGCAGAGTGCGCTTTGATCCTGTGCTTAGGCAGAGGAGTGAGGAAAATCAGCCCCATATAGTTAGCTCCCAGTTGTTGCTATACGCTAGGCATATTCCATACTGGGTACCAAAAGTAGAAAACATTTTAAACCTAAGGACTGACATTTGTTGCTTAAAAATGACCTCCCACCCATAAAAATAAATGGAGGGGAATCTCAAACTTAAAGCACAGTCTCTGTTGCTTTACAATTTCTGCTTCCGATACCTGGTACAAAAGCAGTTTGAACTTGTTTTATTCTTACACAATGAGAGGAAAAATACATGTGCTTCCTTCTCCGTCTTGCTGTGTTGACTGCTTCCCATCTGTTTATTGCTTCCTATGTAGTTGCATCAGCGACTGCAGCAGTGTGACAGCACCCGTTGGGTCTTGTATTGAGCCTCCCTGCTTTTCTTAATTTGTAATCAATAACCGGAACACAATGTACAAAAAACTATGTGCAATGTACAAAATCCAAGCTTTCAACACGCTGGACGTTACTGGATCTATTTCTAAAAAAATATTTTTCAAATTCATCCCAAAATATTAGATTGAATAATCAAATCTAATTGAAGCTAATAACAGTGCTGACTGCAAAAGCAAAATACTGCGGATGCTGGAAATCTGAAATAAAAACAGAAAATGCTGGAAATACTCAACAGGTCAGGCAGCATCTGTGGAGAGAGAAACAGAGTTAACATTTCAGGTCAATGACCCTTCGTCAGAACAGTCCTGACTAGTCCTCCTGCTCTTTACTTTCCAAAGTGTATCAAGTAGATCACACCTTCAGCAGGCCCCATTCTACAGGTATACATTCAAAATGGCTACCACTTAACAATGCTATGTGTTCACTTCCATTTGTTGGGGATGTTACAGTTTTGAACACCGTTGCAGTATTTTTGGTTATCATTAGTCCTCTATTTCTCCTTTGCTTATGAGCTCTCACTTAAACATTGCTAATCAAGCCCTTCGTTCAGCTAACACCAACTTCCTGTCATCGGCCTGACCAAAATAAGCCTCTACAACGTGAGTGTGCTTCAGGTCCTTACATTTCACCAAGTTCAAGAATCTGAAGTCTGCATTAACTTCCCCCTTTAAAAATGGAATTACACATCTCCATCCATCTTGGTGTATGTGTTATGCCATTTTCCATTTGGTGCAATGGAGAGTGATAAAGCAGTCAGGCGTGGGTTCTGTTCCTGTTCTCATTCACCTTTGTCTCCAGTCCCCAAAATATGGGCCAGAAATACATTCTGAATCTGCGATCGTCTCATTTTAAGCATTTTTGTTGGATATCAACAAGGTATTGGTGTGTGCAAAAGCTTAATGCTAATCCATGCGTGCAATCCACAATGACCACAGTTATGCCAATCTAATTCACTAACTAGATACCACCAAGCTGCAACATGCTCTTGATGTAGTTTTACAACAACAAAAATAAACCAGAAACCACCATGTACTCCAACTGCTCGAAGACAGGCAATACATTCGAGAGCTATGTATGTTTTGGAGTGAGTAATAAGTCTGCAATTTGACCAAGGAGTCCAGACAACACAATAAAACATGAAACCAAAGTATTTTGAGGACAACATCTGAACATTTTGAGATAAAAATTACAGCTGTGTGCTTACTCTCCTCTGCCAAATTGTACAATGTAAGACCTACTAAAATGAAGACAATGCAATGATACTCAGTGACCATCTAAATTACTGTCGAGCTCCCTCTGCTCAGTGTTGAACCGAGCCATACAGACTAGGCAGGTCCCAGATTCAATCACCAACTGTGCTCGATCACTTGGATCTCGGACAGTGACTGGGTGCGACAGTCCTCCTCGGCAAGGTCACTTTGGTCACGCATGAACAAGGGCCCCCTGAGCACTACAATGAGAGGTGGCAGGTATTGTCTTGCAGCAACAGTAAGAAGCTGTTCTGAATGTTCTGAAGGTTTACACCAGCTAGCTTCAGTGGCTCAATTAGAAGAGGCGTGCCAGAGTTCTAAAAGTTAGCAAGTTGCAAGAAGTATTTTTTTATAACTGAGGAGTGTAGGGAACTTGATTATTCTCACTGCATACTGTTCATTCATATCGTGTCTATACAATGAACCAGCTGTTGGTATGAAGCACTGCCTACTGCCTGATGAAGGAGCAGCGCTCCGAAAGCTTGTGATTTCAAATAAAGCTGTTGGACTATAAACTGGTGTTGTGCGACTTCTCATACTTAGGGTAAGAGTGCTTTTCAGTCAACCTTCTGAAATTTTTACTAAAAACCGAAAGATTGATGTGATATGAACAGAACCTTCTGTGAAGAGGTGAGAATGTACACATGATATTTCAATAGCTTTTATCAGAATAAGGGTTCTCTGTTAGAATCCCTGTGTTCCGTTATCATTTACCTAATTATGGGGCAGATGAAGGCACGCTCCAGGTCATAGAGATGCAAGGTCCACCTAAAGGAGTGATCAGTGATGCTAAACCCAAGAAAACATTTAGGGGGAAAAATTGGGAGGCGCCCCTTTTGGAGCGCTAACGTCGCCGGGGTGTTAATTTTAGCGCCCCGAAAAAATTAGCGTCCCTCCGCCAGAAATTCAGTGGTAGCGCCCCAAGCAGGTGGTGGGGCGCTACTGTAACCCTATCACACAAAAAGACACGGTTTCTAACTTAAGCAGTAGGTATACACAATATTCATTCACTTAATGTTTTTCTCCCTGCGAAACAAGCACATGAAAGGCTGAAGCGGAAATCCAAAATGTTAAGACATGATTCTTCTGGAACTTTGTGAAATTTTACTTTTACTTTTAAATGTGCTACATTCTGGTTAATTCTTAAGTATGTTTATACTTCACATTTGATAGATATCCTTTTTTTCAGATTTCAAAAAGAAAATGTTGTATCTGAATTTTCAACAGACCATCCAGATTATAACTTTCTCAGTTATCCTAAGTTGCTCTTTCACATTCAAACGCCTCTTCATCCCGGTTCATAGAAGCACTCTGCCCTTTCAAGAGCCAGTAGGAAGAGGTGCTGCCCCCCATCCACCTCCCCACACTTTCATACAGACACTCTGTCCTGCCCCCAGTTCATGCACTTCCTGCCCTCCCCTCCCCCATGAAAATTGGCACCATTCTCCCACTTCAAAATAGAACTATTCCTTCCTCCCTCCCTCATTCTAGCAGGCACTCTTTCCCCTACCCCTTCACCCATTTCCTGATCCCCTTCATTTGGCCCATTCCTCCCTTCACGGTCATCCATTTCTCCCACTCTCCTCGGCACTGTCCTATGTCTACCCACTGTTAGTGGGATTGATTTTGACTGTAGGTGGTAATTCCTGTTCTCACGGGAATTCCTGCGTACAGTGTGATGTGGCTGCAATCGCTTCCATTACCAATGGGACTGAGTGGACGGCGGCGGGGGAGGGGTTGGGGGGGGATACGGCTGACCCCAGTCTACGCTGAGTTTTGTCAGCAATTGCTAACACATGGACTGGATCATCAGAACGCTGTGTGTCAGCAGGAAACACTGCTGGTTGGTGCCTACGCTGGTGGCGACACCAAAGAAAAACTTAGCAGATTCACTAATGTTGATGGGCGGTCAGACACTGTGTGGAAGCAGCACAATATAAAAGTGACTTTAAAATACAAATAGACCCTACACTATCTAAATGGCTTTCTTTGACCTAGAGCTTAATTAAGAACAAGATTTAAAATGTGAATTTACATACTCGGTAACAATCAGTTGCTTGTTGAAACAATATCAGGAGGTAGCTCCCCGGATAGCCGTGTGGTTTATGAATGTTGTGATGTCGAAATCTGTCCTCTCAAAATATCGCCCACTGTTTTAATTCTTGGCATCGTCATTGTTATGTTTCGTTTCATTGCTTCATCATGTTAATAACCCCCTCTTCAAGGTTGTTGCTTAAAAACACTTCAGAGAACATTGAAAGAAAATTATACTGTAATTGTCGGCTACACAAATAGAGCTGGGAAAAATTGGGCCGCGCCCCCTTTGGGGCGCTGACTTCACAGAAAAAGTTACCGCCCCCGCGCCCGACATTCACCCCGAGAGGGAGGCGGGGCGCTACTGAATATCGCGGCGCTACGTGCAGCAGCGCCACGCTCTGCGGCACATCACGCCGCGGTACTGCAGGCCTTCCTGCCCTTATTAAAGGGGAGGGGCCGAGCGCAGTGCGACCCGGGGAGCAGCTGGGCCACCAGGGATCGGAGTGCCGGCACTGCACAGAAGGCCAGGGACGGCAAAGCGGGCAGGTGCTGGCACGCGGCCAGCAACAAAAATGGCCGCCCGGCACCTTCCCTTTAATTTGTGCCGCCCCGGCTGCAGGTCGGCCCCCCTGACCCTGTCGGACATAGCGTCCGGCGGTAAGTCAGGGGGCGCTACCGAAGATCGCAGCCAGGGCGCGAGCGGGGCGCTCCACACGGCGATGACGTCATCACCGGCGGTGCAGCACCACGGGGCGCTAACGGTTACCGCCGCCGCTAACCTCACGCCCAGGCGCTAGTTGCTTCGCGCCCTCTTAGGGCGCTAACGGGAGGCGCAAATCAACCGAATTTTTCAGTCATCTCTGGAACTCAGCTGACCAGCTCTAGAATAACAAGTAACGAGCAAGATATTTTCTTCAGCTGGTATTCTAAGGACTTCAGCCGCGATAAGAACTCTTCACCCGAGCAGGTGCTCCCTGGGTGAGTGGTGCTCATGGGGAGCTCTAGTCGGGAAATCCTGGGCTGCCTGCTCTTGTTTTTCCAGCTGTTTAAAGTAATGTCAGCTGTGGCTCAGTGGGTAGCACTCTTGCTTCTGAGTCAGAAGGTTGTGGGTTCATAGTCCCACTCCAGGGACTTGAGCACAGAAATCTAGGCTGACACTCCAGTGCAGTGCTGAGGGAGCGCTGCACTGTTGGAGGTGCCGTCTTTCAGATGAGACGTTAAACTGAGGCCCCGTCTGCTCTCTCAGGTGGATATAAAAGATCCCATGGCACTATTTCAAAGAAGAGCAGGGGAGTTATCCCCGGTGTCATGGACAATATTTATCCCTCAATTAACATACTGGTATTCCACATGACATTTATACTGAAACAAAATATAGAGAGGATCAATTGCAGAAGCAGCAGCTGATGCGTTCTTGACTTAGCCACTGAGCTCTGGCTCAAGCAGCCTCAGATCTTGTGGTCATGCTATTCTTATCGTTCTCCTACAGTGGACTAACACCATAGTCACAGGTGGTGGACATTGAAGAGGATGGATTAGGCCAACTTCATTGAGCCCACTGATCTGTACGATCATGCAGACTGCTGAGTCCATGGATAAGAGATACAATTTCTCTTCAAGAAGAAAGAAAGAAAGAACTTGAATTTATACAGCACCTTTCACGACCTCAGGACGTCCCAAAGCCCTTTACATCCAATGAAGTAATTCTGAAGTGTAGTCACTGTTGTAACGTAGGAAATGCAGCAGCCAATTTGCATACAGCCAGGTCCTATGAACAGCAATCTGATAATGACCAGAAACTCTGTTTTAATGATGTAGGTTGAGCAATAAATATTGGCCAGGACACAATGGGAGACAAAGCATAGATTGAGTGCCTGCTTGCCCATCGTCTCCATTCTACCCACCAGTGTTTTCTTTAGCTCTTTGTGGCTCACCAATTCTGTTTGCCTTTCCAATGCCAATCCGACCTTTCTGTGCTTGGCTCCCGACACTCTTCCAACCGAGCTCAACACAAGTGTGGGCAACAGTACTTTATCATCTACCTGGGCACTTTGCAGCTCTCTGGTCTGAATATTGATTTCAGACATTTCAGAACTTAGCTGTCTCCTCCATATTCTTCCTGGTTTCTCCAATCCACAAAACCACCTTATACTTTGTTCCCTTCTATTCTGAATCGCTTTTACTCAGATTTTGTCTTTCTAGCATCTTTTCAGCTTTCTTAAAAAAAAAATTAAATCTGTAGACGGCAAAACCCATTAGTTCCTTCTCTGTACTAATATTTAGCATAGTTACTATGTGATCTTTACTTGTTCTCCCTCCTCTCTCTGCTCGGCCCTGGTCAATCCTCTAAATGTGCTCACATGTCATTTTAGGTTTTGACAAAGGGTTTCTACCCCGAATCCTTTTTTGCTGAATTTCCAGCATTTCATCTTTTAATACAATATTCATCACTGAATAGATCGCTTTTATAGAACACAGAAACCGCTGTTCATGATAATTAGGGCCAAGCTGTCTTGGGAATTCCCACTTTCCAGTATCTTAGTCACCTGTTTATTCTCCAGTGCAGCTCAGATAAACTGAGCATCGCGCCGCGCCCGTTGTTGGGTAAGGACAAACAAGAGGCATCCTTTACCCATGCCTGAAGCAGGCGTTGGGCCCTTTGCATATGTACTCAGGGAAACCAGCCCTAGGGATCATCTTCAAATGAGAAGGTAGGATTCAAAAGTGCCCAAGTGGCGTCAAATCCAGGTGGTCTCGCACTGCCTCTGTCTGGAGTCAGGTTGGGCCCTGGCTCTGGATTTATCCTGCGACGTTTGCATCATGCAAAATGGAACTGCTCGGCAAAAATACTGAGTTGCAGTATGAGCTGCTCCTAAAAAATCAGAATTGCTGACATGACAAATCCATCTCTAAAGGTTAATGCCAACATCAGGTAAACAATCTGATTCTGAGGTCCATGTTTCCATTAACTGGATGAGCATGTGAATGACACCAGGCCAGTCTGGAACAACTACCTGCTTTGCTGTAACGATGGGGGAATCATTAAAAAGAAGGGAGCAGTTGAACGTGGAAAATGATACAAATTTCCAACTGATTGCCTAAACACGTAACGTTATGTTTTTTGCAGGCAGTCACTGTTGTTATGTAGGCAGTAGCCATGTCGCGCACAGTCGAGTGCCAAAACTAGTAATGAGATGAATGACCAGTTAATCTGTTTTTTTTTGTTGGTGCTGGCCAGGACATCCAAAGAACTTCCTGCTCTTCATCAAATAGTACCAGGGGATCTTTTTACATCCACATGAACGGGCGGAGGGAGGTGTGTGGGGGTGGGGGGGGGGGGGGGGGGGTGGGTGGGGGGGGGGGCGGCGGCTCGTTTTAATGCCTCCTTAATATGCCCTTTCAGAGCTGCTGCAGCCAGGTAGCCTGCCCATTGACCCTGTGCATTCCCAATGCCTGCTGCAACATGCACAACGTGCGATAATATGTCGATGAGCTGGCCGTGCACTGTGACCCCGAGGTCAGAAGTACCCAGACAGCAGCGGCCCCTACCCCACTGCACCTGGACTCCATTATCGGCCTTGTCATTAAATGTTGAGCAAGTCTGGCAGCTATCTGTGGGCTTATTTCATTGTCTTGTGACAGAAGTTTTCAATTGTTATTAATCGGAGCATATTCTTCCACTGAGTGATTCAGGCTGTGCTGTTTAACAATGCACAGTGTCTCCTGCACACACAACTATTTGGTTCAACGTTTTTCAAATTAAAAACTAATATTTATCCAGGCTTTCTCTGTCCTTTATGGCTGGGTTTGATTTTATAATCGTTCTCTTATTGTGGGTAATGAGGCATTTGACAGGAAGGATGAATCGATGAAGCAGCACATTGATTCCAAATATTAAGTCATTTTCTTTCAATCATTAAACTTTAATATGTGGCAGCACTTGGCATTTCATTTTTCTTAAATTTGAAGTTACCCGGTGGCACAGTGCATTGTGGGTAGAATGCTGATTTTTTTTTTCGCCCACTGTTCATTTTAAAGTGAGCCACTAATGGCTAGGTGGTAGGATTGGGAATTTGGAAGGGTGCGATCAGCTGGGCTGAGGGCCTTCTTCATCCACACTATTTTATGATGATCTTCAAAAAGCCTGTTGAATGGTTGAGCCCATAGCGCAGGATGCCAGCGAGGTTGTAAAGAGCAGGAAAGGAAAGGAGATAGATGAAGAAATAATGGTTAAGTGATCAGCTTCAGTTTAAGATCTGTAGATTGTAGGAGGAACTTCCCACTGAGGGAGGCAAGGACTTCCACAGTTCTGAGTTAGAGCAGGAGTCAGTGCACTGAGCCTTGGCGGTAGAGTTTATGATTTAGCATTCCTGGTGCAGAGGTTTGTACCACAGGAGTGCACATCAGGACTGAGAGTGTGCAGGTCAAGTCCTATCCCCACTGTTTGCCATCCATCAGCAGTGGGCAAGGAGCAGGCATGGTGAACTTGGAACTTTCTTGGTCTCTTTGGCTCAGGTCGCCGACTAAAATACATCATACTATCAGAGGAGCTTGTCAAGAGTATTTCCCCGCAAAGACGGAGTCCCTTTGAACACTGCACGAGCCAAAGTTTGAACTTGGGACCTTCCTGGTCTTTATGTCTCATTTCTACACTGAAAAGCGCACATAGATGACCATTGGTGACGACAGGCTCTGGCTTGGCTGCTGAACACCCTGACGACAAGCTTATGTATGAAGAGTGACCACTTGAGTGAGGCACTGAGGGAGTGACCTTTGACCAGTAACAATGTGCACCTTCAGGAAAGGATGGAGAGGGGTAGAAGACATTGTTCTCCATTGTGAAACTTGGCAGCACTCTGTGCAATTGGCAATATTCTCAAAATCTTTTTGGTCACGCTTTTTTTGAGACTTGAATGGCTGCAGGTCATCCTAATGTACCTGTAAGTACATAAACCTCACCACCTCTCCTCCTTTAAGACCCTCCTTAAACCTTACCTCTTTGACCAAACTTTTGTTCACCTGTTCTAATGTCTCCTGCTTTGGCTCGGGGTCAAATTCCGTCTGATAACGCTCCTGTGAGGCGTCTTGGGACGTTTTACTGCATTAAAGGCGCTATATAAAGGAAAGTTGTTGTCGTAATGTTATGCCTAGTGCCATACCTTTACATCTCTTTGAGGCTCAAGCAGTGGGTAACATTATTGGGTTTGTTATAAAACACTCAGCAGTACACAACAAGAACTGCAGTGTTGTGTCAAAGCCTGAAAGGGTTGTTAAGATGCAACACGCAATAGGTTTTTCTAGCAGGTGAACCTGTCTGGAAAGTGTTTGTCATAGTTCCGGCATTTTGGAAACTGCGTTTCTAGCTGAGCCCTTGTATGGATCCGCACTTACTGGATTAGCCAAACCCCACCCATTAGGGTTCTGGCCTGCAACATCCACTGCTTTAGTAATTAAAACCGCAGCAGATTAATGAATTAAATACACAGCCAAGTAGTCAGTGTGTGAAAGAGAAATACAGGTTGGCATTTTCACTGGGTTCCGATGAAGAATCCCTCCTGAAATATTGGCCTGGAGTTTGCTGCGACACCGTTAATGGTGACGATCGCCATAAGTAAGACCGCTGTTCGCCCTGATCCTCCAGCACTGACCTAAAGCCAAAATTTGCTGGGAAACTCATCAAACGCAACAGTGATGACGGAGATCCAAGGAGCATTGAAGTGGAGCTACCGCTCAGAAGTAGGCCCTCCGTATACACGGGTCGATTTTGAATGGGAGACAGTGGCGTACCGTACAATGGGGACCCTGTTGCTGTTTATAAAATGGAAGGAAAAAGCAGGCGTTTAAAATGAACACACATAATTTACCAATTTTAAAGTGGGTGCAGGAACAGGGAGGGGCTGTATGTACACAAATCTTTCAAGGTGGCAGGGCAAGTTGAGAAGAGTGTTAAAAAAGCATGTGGGACCCTTGGCTTTATTAATAGAGGAATAGAGTACAAAAGCAAGTAAGTTATGGTAAACATTTATTAAACACTGGTTAGGCCTCAGCTGGAGTATTGTGTTCAATTCTGGACATCACACTTTAGGAAGGATTTCAAGGTCTTTGAGAGGGCACAGAAGAGATTTACTAGAATGGTACCAAGGATGAGGGACTTCAGTTATGTGGAGAGACTGAAGAAGCTGGGGTTGTTCTCCTTAGAGCAGAGAAGGTTCAGCGGTCATTTGATAGAGGTGTTCAAAATCATGAACGGTTCAGATAGAGTAAATAAGGAGAGACTGTTTCCAGTGGCAGAAGGGTCGGTAACCAGAGGACACAGATTGAAGGTGATAGGCAAAAGAACCAGAGGCGTCATGAGGAATTCTTTTTCACACATCGCGTTGTTGTGATGAAATGCCCTGCCTGAAAGGGTGGTGGAAGCAGATTGAATAGTGATTTTCAAAAGGAAATTGGATAAATACTTGAAGGGAAAAAAATTACAGGGCTATGGGGAAAGAGCAGGGTGGTGGAACTGACTGGATAGCTCTACCAAAGAGCCGGCACAGAAAAGATGGGCCAAATGGTCTCTCTCTGTGCTGTATCATTCTATGATTCTATGATCAAACTGCCTTATATATTCTTGAGAAGTGCCTTTCCATTTATCTCCAGGATGTCTTTGATTATTCACAAATCCTGAATGATCATGGCCAAATAAGAACATATGAACGTACAAAAATGACGGTCGGGAAAAGACCAGCTGGCCCCTCAAGCTCGTCCCACACTCATGATGCCTAGTGCATCATGACTGGACACTTTCTACCCCTACCAGCCTCCCCCCGCACCCCCTGCAGCAATGTGAGGAAAACAAATCTGTAAAATTCCTCCCTCAGGTGATCGAAACCAGTCTCGCAGATCACATTGACCACGCGTAGGTAAATCACCAGCGTAGTGAAAATTCATCTGTACCTCTCTGTTACTGGTACAACATCTTTAATACTAAATCTGTGATTAGTTCCGTAACCTGAGTAGTGATTACTAGCAAAGCTCACAGCTTGTAAAGACTTGTTTGGCCATCGCCTGAATAAAGTAATTTATCACTTTTAAAAACAGCCACAGAGAGTGTTGCAATTTTTGTACTTTTAGACTATGTGTACATTATATTGTCATAGACGATCGCACAGCGTTGCTATGGCATCATTTGATGCACTGTATGTTAAGTTTCATCAGATGCCTAACTCATAATTGTCTCAATAGATTTATTCAGCCCGACCCTCCAGCACCTTTCTGAAATGGCGTTCCCGCAAATGCTGATAAAACTGGCCTAAATGCGGCAAATTGGCCTCGCTGCTGTTTTCACTGAAAAAGAAAGAAATGAAAGACTTGCATTTATATAGCACCTTTCACAACCACCGGACGTCTCAAAATGCTTTACAGCCAATGAAGTACTTTTTTGAAGTGGAGTCACTGTTGTAATGTGGGAAACGCAGCAGCCAATTTGCGTACAGCAAGGTCCCACAAACAGCAATGTGCTAATGACCAGATAATCTGTTTTTGTTATGTTGGTTGAGGGATAAATATTGGCCAGGGCACTGGGGATAACTCGCCTGCTCTTGTTCGAAATACTGCCATGGGATCTTTTACGTCCACCTGAGAGAGAGCAGACAGGACCTCGGTTTAACGTCTCATCCAAAAGACGGCACCTCTGACAGTGCAGCACTCCCTCAGCACTCACTTTATGTCAGCCTCACTTTATGTGCTCAAGTCCCTGGAGTGGGACCTGAACCCACAACCTTCTGACTCAGAGGCAAGTGTGCTACCAACTGAGCCACAGCTGACACTGAGGGGTGGAGCTTGCAATACAATCCATTCCAGAATTCAGTGATGCTTCCGGTGGAGCGGAGCTAAAGTCCCAGCAAATTATGGTATTGTTACAACAGTGGCGTTATTCACTACCGCCATCATTTCCAGGGACTTTCGCTGTGATAGTAATGGTCCTAATAACTCGGCCTAGCAAATTCTAGTTAACTTGTATTTTCTCTTTCAGGTCCTGACTGACTTCAATGGAAAGGGAAACTAGGCAGGCTGTAAAACGGCCGACCGATCTGCTACTCCCAGTTGGTGCCCTTCCTGAAGTTGAATTTTACCTTCAATGTGTATTTGAGCATTTGTAGTGTTTCTTTTGAGCACTGGCTTAGAAATGTATGTTGCCTTGCCGGCAATATGCCATTTTATCATCTAACCTCTAGGAATCCAACATAGCTTTGGAGAGGACATTTTACAAAGAATCCCCTCTGCAGTTACATCATGAATTGAGGGTGCTGCCCATCATCCTTGATCCTACTTCAAAATAACACTTGACAGGAACTTTTGCCCCAAGTGTCTGTTCCTGGATTGGCTTCATTCAGGAATCTGGAAGCATCTGAAACCTTTTTTCACACAAAGGGTAGTAAAAATCTTGAAGTCTCTCACCCCAAAAGGCTGTTTTTGCTGGGACAATGAGAGCAATGACATCGAGAGATTTTTGTTAGCTAAGGATATCAAGGAATATGGAGCTAAGCCAGGAAAATGGAGTTGTGGTGCAGATCAGCCCTGACCTAATTAAATGGTGGAGCAGGCCCGAGAGGCTGAATAGCCTACTCCTGTTCCTATGTTCTTAAAACACAACACAAAGGGTGATTAAGAGTGTACAGATATCAACCTTTTATAACATCTAAGATTGTTTGTTAATTCAATGGAGAACCCGGACATGAAAAAAATTGTGGACGCTGGAAATCTGAAATAAAAACTGAAAATGCTGGAAATACATGGCAGATTTGTCTGCATCAGGAAAAAAATAGAGGCTGGCATTTCTGTAAAACCCCTTCTCCAGTACTGGGGGGAAAAAAGGTTGGCACATTTCATTTATAAGATGGACCAAAACAAAGAGAGAAATTCTTAATAAGACATTTTCCCACCCTACCACCCGCATCCCCCTCCCACACACACACCACTGCCCTTTATGACAATCTTAGTTTGGTTCTGAAGAAGGGTCATCGACCTGAAACACGGGCAACACGGTGGCATAGTGGTTAGCACTGGTGTCTCACAGCGCCAGGGACCCGGGTTCGAATCTGACCTCGGGTGACTGTCTGTGTGGAGTTTGCACATTCTCCCCGTGTCTGCGTGGGTTTCCTCCGGGTGCTCCGGTTTCCTCCCACAGTCCAAAAATGTGTGGGTTAGGTTGATTTGGCTATGATAAATTGACCCTTAGTGTTAGGGGGGGATTAAATATGTGGGGTTATGGGGATAGGATGGGATATGTTAGGGGGAATTAAATACGTGGGGGTAGGGTGGGATATGTGTACTGTGGGGATTAAAAGCAGGGACAGGGTACTGGATTTGGATGATCAGCCATGATCGTATTGAATGGTGGAGCAGGCTCGACGGGCCGAATGGCCTACTCCTGCTCCTAGATTCTATGTTTCTATGAAGCGTTAACTCTGTTTCTCTCTCCACAGATGCTGCCTGACCTGCTGAGTATTTCCAGCATTTTCTGTTTTTATTTCAGATTTCCAGCATCCGCAGTATTTTGCTTTTGTATTAGTTTGGACTGGGTTTAGGACGCATGGGTGTGTCTTAAATAATAAATAGAAGTCTATTTGAGACTTGCCTTCAGAGCCTAAGGCAGCATTGGCACGATCTCGCAAGACCAAATGCACCCTTTCAGTGAGTCTCTGTATGAGTCAGTGGCCACGCTTGTCTGATTATATTTTTAATGCTGTGATTTAATGCTGACTGGACAGTGTTAAATGGTGCGACAGATTTGAACACATAATATTTTGGAAGAACATAGCTGAGTCTGTCAGCTCCATGTCAGGACAAACAAACTGCTTGCTGCAAAATGTTCACATTCTACTCTCATGGTTGGGATTGTATTACAAAAAGGGAAACAAAGATGCTTTTGTAAGGTTGAGATGATTGTAGACTGCATGGGAACAATGAGAGATTTAAGATAAAAAACTAAACTCTAAATCAAAATATAACTGTGATGTGCGCACAGTTCCTGAGCTCTGGTTTTAAATATTCAACACTAGACAATAAGCTGGGACGAGTGTCAGCTGATAGTGAGACCCGCAGGTTTGTTTAGCTAACGAGGTTACAATTCATTGGTGGGAGCTCAAGTGGATGTCTTGTTGAGCCAATCATTTGTTGCTGAACAAACAATGCTGGTCATTTCCTGCTGGAATGCTGATGATTTTTTTGTCACCTGCTTTGACGTTGGGTCTGATAGTCATACCAATGATATCATTATAACAGAGTGAAAGTGACCGATGGAAACGGTTTTGCTTTTTGAAAGAAATGTCTGAAAATCACACTGTCTTCTTTAACAGCCCATCTATGCGGGAAAGATGTTTTTAAAACACAGGTCTACTTTGGCACTTAGATGCGAACATATTTGCACCTTTACTTTGTAGTTGCTGAGGGATGCGTTCAGCTGTAACAAAATGACGCAAGTTGAGGTATTGTGGTTCAAGTCAGTAAGACCTGAAATTGACAAGTTAACATGACCTATTTGGAGAAGTGATCTCATTTTTCTTTTCTTAAATCATTTCCTGTAATTTTGCTGAAACATTTTAGTAGACTTTGAGGAGGATTGTAAGACTTCAAGAATGAGTTTTATGTTGGAACCACCAAAATGGGTACATACTCCATCATGAGCAATAGTACAGGGAAGCAAAGACGAGGTTTCTTTAGAAGTACCAGAAGGCCAGTCTTTGTTTACCATAGTTTAGTCAGGCATTATTGCTCTTGTGATGGAGCATGTACACATTTTGCAGGAAAGCATTGTAAAATATGGCCTGTTTTAGTTGTGTATTATGTAGGGAAAATGTATCCATTTCCCATTTATTGTAATGGGCTCATTAATATGGAGATAAGTATTTGTGTGTACATCCCACCTATTAGTATAGATGGAAATGCATTTAAGACAAAGCTAGATAAACACATGAAGGCGAAAGAACTGGAAGGTTATGCTGATAGGGTTAGATGAAGAGGGGTGGGAGGAGGCTCATTTGGAGCATGAACCAGTTGGGCTATAGGTCTGTTTCAGTGCTGTATATTCTATGTAAAAATGTGCTTCCATATTCCTTTGCAGTATAATTGGGGGAAGGTAGCATGGCTTAGATCATCTGACTTCATGAGTAAGTGAATATTGCAGGCTTTACATTTGTAACCTGGAAAAACCCAAATACTCATCTCTCACTTCAGACTCCTTTCAGTCTGACGTAACTGTTTAACATGAGTCGGGTCCCTCCCTTCATGCTGCTGTTGTGGTCTCGAATCTCACTCCTAACCTAAATGAAGCATTACATTGACTGGAAACGTTGTGAACAGTCATCAACCAAACCAAGTCCTTTTCCGCTTCATCTTTGCCGATGGGCATCTGTTGCTCATTGTATCCAGAAACCTTACTCCAAATTTCTGTCCATTTTGGTGTGGTTTCAGGGTGATCGGGAACTGTATGCAGAAGCCACTTCCAAGAGTTTTCATCCGAAGTGATGGCGATGTTATATATGCCAACCCATATTTGTATACAAATTGGAAGGGAATGACGCCAATATGTCATCTGAAGTACTTCTCCTTATTAATGCCTTAGCTATACTGGACATCTGGAATGCATTACATTCCTGCTATCCAAAATTGCTACGTGGTTGGGGGGACTTAAACATTTTAAATTGCTGTCTAATGCAATTGATCGCAAGAGATTGAAAAAATTACTTTTTGTTTCAGTCGGCATCGCTGGCCACACTACGCTGTCGCAAACGATCATCTTTTTGACCCCAAAATAGTCTAGATGTGATTACCAAGCAGGGTGTTTCTAACTGAAGACTGCTTGAAAACTCTTTTGACTGGATTATTGACTTATCATGGGAATTTTAACTCCCAAGAACGAGTGGGTTGGGAGCGGATGGGGGTGTAAATTTGCAATTAAAATTTTTTTTTCTTTTAAGAGCGCGAGCTCAACCTGGCTGTAACGCGCCCACTTCCAGGTTTAACGGAGGCGCGTTTGGATACCTGCGAGAAACCGGCACGCCGAAGTCATGGATTTAATAATTGATTGTGGGCGGCTCCTTATTGGCTCAATTAACGTCCTCAGGAGATGTTAATGGGTTTGCTTTAAACTTTTTAACCTGGCTATAAATTTGACTTGTGCAGCAAGAGTTTCCCGGGGCTCGGTAAACTGACCAGCAAAACAGAGGCGAGTTTGAGCAGCAGTTCAGGTGGGTATTTAAACTTATAATTGTCCCATCTGAATAAAAGGTAACATTGCAGCTGGTGTCTCAGTTCCCTCTGGCAAATGTTTGGCAGAGAGTTCTTGTGTGGATACAGCTTTTTTTTTCAACCTTTAAGGATATTAAATTGACAAAATCAGGATGGGGAGGCGCCTTGGATGTGTCTGACAGCACATCAGAAGAGGAAGACCATCAGCGTTCTCGGCAGCGACGATGTGCTGTGGTGGGATCAGCACGTGCACAGGAGAGGGGCCGAGGTCGAAGGAGGCGCTACCCACGTCACAGCGTTTACAGATAGGCTCAGGTTCCTTGACCTCTCCGAAGAGCAGTGCTTTTTGCAGGCTGAGGTTGTTACGTCCGGTGGTGGCAGACATCTGCAGCCTCCTACAGGAAAACCTGCTCCCTGCTGAATCGGGTGGTCACGCATTACCAGTGGCAGTGAAAGTGATCAACTTTTTCGCCTCTGTCATCATGCATCACACCCGTTGCGCAATTTGGAGATGCGAAACCCAGAAGTCAAAATTAATTGGTACAATTCAGTTGCGATCGCAGATCCCAACCATTTGAGTTGACTTCCTGATTTCCCCCATGCAATTCCAACCCCACAACCGACCCAACTCGGAAAATGCCTTCATATTAATATCGGGGCCGTCATCTTGCTGCTGCAGGTAACCGATCATTTGCCTGTATCTACCCAGTGGGATTTGATGTTTCTCTTTTCTTAAGAATTAACCAGTCTGCACGGGGCAAAAACATTAGTTCTGATGATTCCTGCAAGATCACTGAGGAGGACAATGAACATCATGAGACTTGCGCATCCCCGATTTTCATCACTCCACCATTGACGCTGTGCCTTCAGCTGCTTAGGCCCTAAGCTCTGGAATTACCCCCCTCTAAACCTCTCTGCCTCTCTACCTCTCACTCCTCCTTTAAGACACTCCTTCAAACCTACCTCTTTGACCAAGCTTTTGGTCACCTGTTCTAATCAATGTTCTCCCCAATTTTTTTTTTGGGTGTACGGCCCCTTTAAGGGGCTGCGCAGCCCAATCACTGTTTCGTGCATGCGCGAAATTTAACATTGAAAAAGGCGGTCCCGGGCTGTGCGCAGGACCAACAGAGAGCTGTGCGGACGTGCAGCTGCACAGCTTAGAGGGAACGTTGATCTTAATATTTCCTTGTGTGGCTTTTCAATAAGAAGATAACTGGTCTAGGCTGCATGCCCTGCAACGGTGGCACACACATTTAATCGCCCTATTTTGCTACGTTTCCAATCTCAACCGGCTTTCAAGAGATTTTTAAAAATGTGTTCCTGGCATGTGGGTGTCACTGGCAATGCCAGCATTTATTGCCCATCCCTAATTGCCCTCGAGAAGGTGGTGGTGAGCTGCCTTCTTGAACCACTGCAGTCCGTGTGGTGAAGGTATTCCCACAGTGCTGTTAGGGAGGGAGTTCCAGGATTTTGACCCAGTGACGATGAAGGAACGGCGATATATTTCCAAGTCAGGATGGTGTGTGACTTGGAGGGGTACTTGCAGGTGATGGTGTTCCCATGCGCCTGCTGCCCTTGTTCTTCTAGGTGGTATAGGTCGCAGGTTTGGGAGGTGCTGCCGAAGAAATCTTGGTGAGTTGCTGCAGTGCATCTTGTAGATGGTACACACTGCAGCCACGATACGCCGGTGGTGGAGGGAGTGAATGTTGAAGGTAGTGGATGGGGTGCCAATCAAGCGGGCTGCTTTGTCTTGGATGGTGTTGAACTTCTTGAGTGTTGTTGGAGCTGCACTCATCCAGGCAAGTGGAGAGTATTCCATCACAACTCCTGACTTGTGCCTTGTAGGTGGTGGAAAGGCTTTGGGGAGTCAGGAGGTGAGACACTCGCCACAGAATACCCAGCCTCTGACCTGCTCTTGTTGCCACGGTATTTATATGGCTGGTCCAGTTAAGTTTCTGGTCAATGGTGACCCCCAGGATGTTGATGGTGGGGGACTTGGTGATGGTAATGCTGTTGAATGTCAAGGGGAGGTGGTTAGACTCTCGCTTGTTGGAGATGGTCATTGCCTGGCACTTGCGTGGTGCAAATGTTACCTGCCACTTATCAGCCCAAGCCTAAACATCGTCCAGGTTTTGCTGCATGCGGGCATGGACTGCTTCATTATCTGAGCAGTTGTGAATGGCACTGAACACTGTGCAATCATCAGCGAACATCCCCAATTCTGACCTTAGGTCAGTGATGAAGCAGCTGAAGATGGTTGGGCCTAGGACACTGCCCTGAGGAGCTCCTGCAGCGATGTCCTGGGGCTGAGATGATTGACCTCCAACAGTCACAACCATCTTCCTTTGTACTAGGTATTATATAGGATTACATAGAATATACAGCACAGAAACAGGCCATTCGGCCCAACCAGTCTATGCCGCTATTTATGCTCGACTCGAGCCACCTCCCGTCTTTCCTCATCTAACCCTATCGGGATAACCCTCTATTCCCTTCCCCCTCATATGCTTATCTAATCGCCCCTTAAATGCATCTATACTATTCGCTTCAACCACTCCCTGTTGTAGCGAGTTCTGCATTCTCACCACTCTCTGGGTAAAGAAGTTTCTTCTGAATTTCCTATTGGATTTTTTGGTGACTATCTTATATTGATGGCCTCTAGTTTTGCTCTTCCCCACAGTGGAAGCACTCTCTCTGTATCTACTCTATCAAAACCTTTCATGATTTTAAAGACCTCTATTAGGTCACCCCTCAGCCTTCTCTTTTCAAGAGAAAAGAGACCCAGCCTGCTCATCCTTTCCTGATATGTATACCCTCGCATTTATGTATCATCCTTGTAAATCTTCTCTGCACCCTCTCCAGTGCCTCCACATGCTTTGTATAATATGGCGACCAGAATTGAAAATAGTACTCCAAGTGTGGTCTAACCAAGGTTCGATACAAGTTTAGCATAACTTCACTACTTCTCAATTCTATCCCTCTAGAAATAAACCCTAGTGCTTGGTTTGCTTTTTTTTATGGCCTTGTTAACCTGTGTCGATACTTTGTGATTTGTGTATTTGTACTCCTAGATCCCTTTTTTCATCTACCTATTTAGATTCTTATTTTCCAAGTAATATGTGACCTTCCTATTTTTCTTACCAAAATGTAATACCTCACATTTATCTGTGTTGAATTTCATTTGCCAATTATATGCCCATTCTGCAAGTTTATTAATGTCTTCTTGTCATTTGTTGCAGTCCTCTTCAATATTGACTTTCCCCACCAATTTGGTGACATCCGCAAATTTAGAAATTGTGTTTCTGATTCCAAGGTCTAAATCGTTAATATAAATTGTGAACAACAGTGGTCCCAGCACTGATCCTTGTGGAACACCAGTTCTCATCTTCTGCTACTGTGAATAGCTACCTTTTACCCCTACTCTCTGCTTTCTGTCTTGAAGCCAGCTAGCTATCCATTCTGCTACTTGTCCCCAACTCTGTATTCCCTGACCTTATTTATTAGTCTATTATGGGGTACCTTATCGAAGACTTTTTGAAAATCTAGATTAATTACATCTACTGCATTACCCTTGTCTACTCTCTCTGTTACCTCTTCAAAAAATTCAATTAGGTTGGTCAAGCAAGACTTTCCCTTTTGAAATCCATGTTGACTATTTATTATTATTTTTTGTTTCTGGATGTTCTTCTATTTTCTCCTTTAGTACGGATTCCATTATTTTTTCCTACCACCGACAGTATGACTCCAGCCAGTGGAGAGTTTTCCCCCTGATCCCTATTGACTTCAATTTTACTCGGGCTCCTTGATGCCACATTCGGTCAAATGCTGCCTTGATGTCAAGGGCAGTCACTCTCAACTCACCTCTGGAATTCAGTTCTTTTGTCCATGTTAGGACCAAGGCTGCAATAAGGTCTGGAGCTGAGTGGTCCTGGCGGAACCCAAACTGAGCATTGGTGAGCAGGTTATTGGTAAGTAAATAGTTGATAGCACGGTCAACGACACCTTCTATCACTTTGCTGAGGATTGAGAGTAGACTGATGGGGCGGTAATTGGTTGGATTGGATTTGTCGTGCTTTTTGTGGACAGGACATACTTGGGTAGTTTTCCACATTGTTGGGTAGATGCCAGTGTTGTAACTGTACTGGAACAGCTTGGCTAGAGGTGCGGCTAGTTCTGGTGCACATGTCTTCAGCACTACAGCCGGGATGTTGTCGGGGCCCATAGCCTTTGCTTTATCTAGTGTGCTCAACCATTTCTTTATATCACATGGAGTGAATCGAATTGGCTGAAAACTGGCTTCAGTGATGGTGGGGGCCTCAGCAGGAGGCCGATATGGATCATCCACTCGGCACGTCTGGCTAAAGATGGTTGCAAACGCTTCAGCCTTGTCTTTTGCACTCACGTGCTGGGTTCCACCATCATTGAGGATGGGAATGTTCATGGAGCCTCCTCCAGCTGTTGGTTGTTTAAATGTCCACCACCATTCACGACTGGACATGGCAGGACTGCAGAGCTTTGATCTGATCCGTTGATTGTGGGATCGCTTAGCCCTGTTGAGGCTGCCGCGAAACACGAATTAAGACCGAGTCCATGTGTGGAACACAAAGGCTTTTTAATACAACTGCCTGGTCAAAAATGGCTGAAACAAACTGCTCACAGAATTATCTGGAAAACCCTGAGGCCCCGCCCACTCCTTTTCTCCTGCCTTAAAGGCAAGGTGCCTTAAAGGCAAGGTGCCCGATATATTGTCCACGGACGGAAAAGTGGATAATGTCGTTTAGGTGGCGATCCGCCACACAGCTCCCCCCAGAATCCGCTTAGGAGGTGTGGACGAGACGGTGCGGCGGTCTGATGGGCCGGCCGGAGCGGCTCTTGTAGGACGCAGGTGGACGTGGAACGGCCGGGCGTGGAGCAGCCGGGTGAACCAGCTTGAGGGCAGGTCGGCCACGTGGTGGTGGACGAGCTACAGGGACCTGCTCACCGGGCTCCGAGTGTGCTGGCTTGAGTCGGTCAACCGACACTTTTTCGATCCTGTCGCACACTTGCAGGGTGAAAAATTTGTCCCCAGCCTGTAGCACCTTGTAGGGCCCGTCATACGGGGGTTGAAGGGGTCCGCAGTGGGTGTCGTGCCGGACGAAAACGAACCGTGCCTGGTGCAGGCTTAGTGGGACGTGTGAGGTGGATTCGCCGTGTCGGGCAATGGGCACCGGGGCGAACTGCAGCGCTGGTGAGGTGAAGTCATGGCATTGCTGGTCGGCTGACCAGGGTGTCGTGGCGGTTGGCAGGAACTTGCCGGGTACGCGCAGTGGCTGACCGTACACGAGCTCTGCTG
Source organism: Squalus acanthias (assembly GCA_030390025.1). Taxonomy (NCBI): domain Eukaryota; kingdom Metazoa; phylum Chordata; class Chondrichthyes; order Squaliformes; family Squalidae; genus Squalus; species Squalus acanthias. The sequence continues at coordinate 47,735,143 of CM059435.1, forward strand.
CCGATGCGTAGAGGTCTTCTTTAACCGCGGTGCGCAAGCCGAGGAGGACCCACGGAAGTCGGTCGGTCCAGGCACCGTCCTGGAGGCTGGCTCGAAGAGATGCCTTCAAGGATCTGTGGAACCGCTCACACAGTCCGTTGGCTTGGGGGTGGTACGCTGTGGTGCGGTGAATGGTCACCCCGAGATTGCGTGCGACGGCGGTCCAGAGTTCAGAGGTAAATTGCGAACCTCTGTCCGACGTCATGTCGGAGGGGACGCTGAACCGTGCGACCCAGATGCTGACGAAGGCTCTGGCGATGTCGGCGGTGGTGGTAGAGGTCAGTGGAATTACCTCGGGCCAGCGCGTGGTGCGGTCAACGATCGTCAGCAAGTGCGTGTGGCCTTGCGACGGTGGCAGGGGCCCAACGATGTCCACGTGGATGTGGTTGAATCTACGCGAAGGGACGGTAAACTCCTCGAGGGGTGCTTTCGTGTGTTGCTGCACCTTGGCCCGTTGGCAGGCTAGGCAGGAGTTGGCCCAAGTAGGCACATCCTTGCGAAGGCCGCGCCAGACAAAGCGGTTGGCTACCAATTTGATGGATGCGCGGGCGCCGGGGTGGGTGAGGTTGTGGAGAATCTCGAATACCTGCTGGCGCCAGGACACTGAGACGACGGGCCGAGGTTGACCTAGGGATATGTCGCACTTGACCGTGACTGCGGTCGGGCCACAGGCGACGTCGGCCAGGCGTAGCCCTGGTAGGTTGGTAGGTGCGGAGAGCAGATCAGGGTCGATGATCTGGTCTGCTGCGAGTTGAGCGTAGTCGACTGCCAGGTGTGCGGTGTGGATGGCGGGGCGGGAGAGGCAGTTGGCTACCACATTGTCTCGGTTGGAGACATGTTGGATGTCCGTGGTGAACTCGGACACTGCCGCGAGCTGGCGCTGCTGCCTGGCGGACCAGGGGTCGGTTGTCTTTGCCATTGCGAATGTCAGGGGCTTGTGGTCGACAAACGCAGTGAAGGGGTGGCCCTCCAGCAACAACCGAAAATGGCGGACCGCCAGGAACAGCGCGAGGTGCTCGCGGTCGAAGGTGCAGAACTTGACCTCCGGGGGGCGTAGTTGGCGGCTGAAGAAGGCAAGTGGTTGCCAGGCGCCGTCGACCCACTGCTCATACACGGCGCCGACCGCGTGGTCAGAGGCGTCCGTGGTGAGCGCTACCCTGGCCGTGGGTGCGCGAGCAGGGTGGCGTTGGTGAGCGCGGTCTTGGTGGAGTTGAAGGCGGCGGACGCGTCTGCCGTCCATTCAACCGCCATCTTGCCGCTCCTGCCCCGGAGGGCTTCATACAGGGGCCTCATGAGGGACGCCACTTTGGGGATGAAGCGGTTGTAGAAATTCACCATCCCGAGGAACTCCTGGAGGCCTTTGATGGTGGTGGGGCGGGGAAATTGTTTGACGGCCTGCACCTTGGTGGGCAGGGGAATGGCCCCAGCATGGGTGATGTGGTGGCCGAGGAAGTCGATCTTGTCCAGGCCGAACTGGCATTTGGCTGGGCTGAGGATGAGCCCGTGGTCGCTGAGGCACCCGAACAGGATGCGAAGGTGTTCGAGGTGTTCCTGCTTGGAGGAACTGGCTACCAGGATGTCGTCCAGGTAGACAAACAGGAACTTCAGGTCCCGAAGGACCGAGTCCATGAGCCGTTGGAATGCCTGGGCTGCGTTTTTGAGGCCGAAGGGCATCCGCAGGAACTCGAACAGGCCGAAGGGGGTGATTACGGCCGTCTTGGGGACGTCCGCGGGGTGGACGGGGACTTGGTGGTAGCCGCGCACCAGGTCGACCTTGGAAAAGACTGAGCGGCCGGCCAGTCTAGCCGAGAAGTCCTGAATGTGCGGCACGGGGTACCGATCAGGGGTGGTGGCGTCGTTGAGGCGCCAACCCCCGCCTGGTTTGGGGGTGATGTGGAGTGGGGAGGCCCAGGGACTGTTGGAGCGACGGATGATGCCGAGCTGTTCCATGGTGGCAAACTTGGTCCGCGCGATCTCCAGTTTGGCCGGGTCCAGCCTGCGGGCGTGGGCGTACACTGGGGGGCCTGTGGTGGGGATGAAGTGTTCCACCCCGTGTTTGGTGGCCTCCGCGGAGAAGGTCGGATTGGTAAGGGCCGGGAATTCGACCAGGAGTGCCGAGTAGTCATCCGTGGCCCGGGCGTGGCACTGTGACACCATGTCGGCGGGTTGACGGGGGGCCATGGCGCCCAGGATGGGGGACATGGTGTTCATGTCCACGAGGCGGTGACGAGGGATGTCTACCAGTAGGCCGTGGGCGCTCAGGAAATCTGCGCCGATGAGAGGGGAGAGCACCTTGGCAGTGATGAACTCCCATCGGTAGCGCCGACCAGCGAGGTCGAGGGTGACTGTCCGGGTGCCGTACGTCCGGATTTCCGAGCCGTTAGCAGCAGCCAGCGCCGGTCCTCGTTCGCCCTTTTGGATGTCGAGGGAGGAGGTTGGGATGATGCTGTGCTGAGCTCCAGTGTCGCACAGGAACCGGCGGCCGGTTTTGTCATCCGTGACGTACAGCAGGGAGCCCGTGTGGCCCACGGCCATCGCGGGGGCAGGAACGGGGGCGGACTTGAAAGAGCAGGGAGGTGTGCACCGTTGTGCCCTGGCGCCGAACCGTGCGTGGTAGTAACAGTGGCCCGGGTTAGTGGGGCGCGAAGGCCCCGTGGGCCTGGTGGCTGGTCCTTGTGGCCGCGTGGTGGCCGGTGAGGGGCACACCCAGGCATTGGCTGCCAGGTCCGGAGTGACGTCGCGGCTGGAGTGAGCGGACAGCAGCTTGTCGGCCTCATCGGCCAGGGCTTCCAGGTTCGTGAGGCTGGACGCCACGATCACTGGGCGGATGCTGAGAGGTAGCTGGCGGATGAACAGCGTGCAGAAGAGGGATCCGGGTGGGCCCTCGTCGGTGAGGGAGAGCATGTGGGAGAGGAGGTCTGATGGTGAGGCATCACCGAGGCCTGGAAGGTCGAGGAGGTGACAGTTTCGCTGGTATGCCGAGGCCGTAAATTTTTTAAGGAGCGCTGCCTTAAGATGTGCATACTTGCCTTCCTCTGGTGGGTTCTGCAGCGCTGTCCAAACCTTCGAAACTGTGGAGCTACCGAGTGATGTGACGAGGTAGTCGTACTGCATCCCATCTGTGGTGATGTGTTGCAGCCGGAAGTGGGATTCGGCTTGGAGAAACCAGGCTTCGGGCTGGTTTTTCCAAAACTCCGGCAGTTTCACGGAAACTGCGTTCGTGTCCGCCATTGCAGTGCTCAGAATACGTTCTGAGCGTCGGGGTCACCAATGTTGAGGCTGCCGCGAAACACGAATTAAGACCGAGCCCATGTGTGGAACACAAAGGCTTTTTAATACAACTGCCTGGTCAAAAATGGCTGAAACAAACTGCTCACAGAATTATCTGGAAAAATCCTGAGGCCCCGCCCACTCCTTTGCTCCTGCCTTAAAGGCAAGGTGCCTTAAAGGCAAGGTGCCCGATATATTGTCCACGGACGGAAAAGTGGATAATGCCCATTTAGGTGGCGATCCGCCACAGCCCTGTCTAGAGCATGCTGCTTCCGCTGTTTAGCATGCATGTAGTCCTGTGTTGCAGCTTCACCAGGTTGACACCTCATTTTTAGATACACCTCGTGCTGCTCCTGGCATGCTCTTCTGCACTCCTCATTGAACCAGGGTTGGTCCCCTGGCTTGATAGTAATCATAGAGTGAGGGATATGCTGGACCAGGAGGTTACAGATTGTGGTGGAATACAGTTCTGCTGCTGCTGATGGCCCATAGCGCCTCAAGAATGCCCAGTTTTGAGCTGCTAGATCAGTTCTGAATCTATCACATTTAGCACGGTGGTAGTGCCACACAACATGATGGAGAGTGTCCTCAGTATGAAGACGGGACTTGGTCTCCACAAGGACTGTGCGGTGGTCACTGCTACCAATGCAGTCATGGACAGATGTATCTGTGACAGGTAGATTGGTGAGGACGAGGTCAAGTAGGTTTTTCCCTCGTGTTGATTGTCTCACCATCTGCCGCAGGCCCAGACTGGCAGTTATGTCCTTCAGGACTCGGCCAGCTTGGTCAGTAGTGGTGCTACCGAGCCACTCTTGGTGATGGACATTGAAGTCCCCCACTCAGCCTATGCTACTTTCAGTGCTTCTTCCAAGTGATGTTTAACATGGAGGCATATTGATTCATCAGCTGAGGGAGGGCGGTAGGTGGTAATCAGCAGGAGGTTTCTTTGCCCATGCTTGACCTGAAGCCATGAGACTTCATCGGGTCCGGAGTCAATGTTGAGAATTCCCAGGGCCACTCCCTCCTGACTGTATACCACTGTGCTGTCACCCCTGTTGGGTCTGTCCTGCCGGTGGGACAGGACATACCCAAGGATGGTGATGACAGCATCTGGGACATCGGCTGAAAGGTATGATTCTGTGAGTATGACTGTCAGGCTGTTGCTTGACTAGTCTGTGAGACAGCTCTCCAAGTTGTGGCACAAATCCCCAAATGTTAGTGAGGAGGACTGTGCAGGGTTGACTGGGCTGGGTGTGCCGTTGTCATGTTCGAAGCTGGTGCCGAGGTCAATGCCGGGTAGTCCGTCTGGTTTTATTCTTATTGGCCCAGAAATTCCGATCGCAGGCCTCCCGCGGGCGGAGGGCTGCGATCTGGAAAAATCTGCACCAAGACCGGAGGGCTCCCGGGAGGCGCAGAGTTCCGCTGCTGGGCCTTTCCAAACTGCCGGTGCGCAGGGCCCACGTATCCCAGAGGCGCAGGCGGTTCACAGCGTCCCTGGGATCATGTGGGCCATGGGGAGCCAATCAGAGAAGGGAATCTCCCTTCATACATTTGACAGGAAAACCTGTCAAATATATGAATAGAGATCACCCCCAAAACATAGTAAAACTTTAAATAAATTTAAAGAAACATCACATTTTTAAAATGACTTTAAATTACAATTGAAAAAAGTAATTAAAGATTTTAACGGGGCTAAAAATAAACTTACCTTTCTTTAAAGTATTTTTAAATGATAAATCAGTGGAAATTTAAAAAAAAAACTTTTTTTCAACTCTTATCCTGGTAAAAGCAGGCGCAAGAATTGTAAGTGTTTTCTGCGGGCGGAGGGTCTCCAAAAAATGGAACTCTCCACCCGCAGAGGCCCTTCTCCCGGGCAGCTGGAGGATCTGTCAAGAGCTTTCTTGACAGATCGGAAATGCTAGTTTCCAGCGCATGCCTAAAACCGGCATTCCCGATGTCCCTACGGGTGAGTACACAGCACGTACCCACCCGTAGGGATCGGAATTTCTGCACCAAGGTTTTTCGTAGAAGTTTGTTACAACCGAATGGCTTGCTCGGCCATTTCAGAGGGCAGTTAAGAGTCAACCACATTACTGTGGGTTTGGAGTCACGTATAGGCCAGACCAGGTAAGGATGGCAGCTAGTGGACCAGATGGGCTTTTACGATAATCAGATAGCTTCATGGTCACCATTACTGATGCTAGACCTTTATTCCAGATTTATTTAATTAACTGAATGTAAATTCCCCTGCTGCCATGGTGGGATTTGAACTCACGCCTCTGGATCATTAGTGCAGGCCTCTAGATTAATAATCCATTAACATAACCACTATGCCACCTGGTGTTCAGGTGCCACCCTCATGGAAGAGAAAATTAAAGGAAGAATCATTACTGGGCTCCTCTCTTGTACCTCTTGTCGACAGGCTGAAGAGTGGCATATACTAATTCCTTTGAGCAGGTTACCCACCATTCTATTGGTAATAGAAGCTACGTAGCTTGGGGGAGCAAACAGAGAGGGAAAAAGTGGAAGAATCAAAACACGGCACCCCAGAAAAAGGTAGAATCACAGGAGCCATATAAGGAGATATTACCACTGGCACAGGCACGATGGGCCAAATGGCCTCCATCTGTGCTGTATCATTCTATGATTGTACAACTTGAGCATTTGAATACTCAAGTGAAGGCCAACCTGACAACTTTAGTTGAGTGTCTGGGACCAGAGACTTCCCGACACAATGGGTGTGATGTGTTTACTAATTAATTATGATGTGGAGATGCCGGCGTTGGACTGGGGTGGACAAAAATGAGAAGTCGCACAACACCAGGTTATAGTCCAACAGATTTATTTAATTTTACAAGCTGAGACAACGTATGAACGGACACCGCGCAACAATCGCCAGGCAGGAGGGTTGCCTCCCAGTCGGGGAACACTTCAGCAGCCAGGGGCATTCAGCCTCGGATCTGCGGGTAAGCGTTCTCCAAGGCGGCCTTCGAGATACACGACAGCGCAAAATCATAGAGCAGAAACTGATAGCCAAGTTCCGCACTCATGAGGATGGCCTCAATCGCGATATCGGGTTCATGTCACGATACAGCACGTGACTTGACATCATGGCCGGTCTTCCCAGGTGTTTTTTTTTAAAAAAAGACTAACACAAGAACCTACACAAATTGACAGGATATGCAGCCAGCAGGTGGTTTGACACGTTGGACCCCCTGGGACACATCTCATTGTCTTGGCTGTGCTCTTTGATGTATCGAAAGATGTGAATAGATTTTGTCTGTGTTTAAATTGTGAATTCTGGGAGATTCTCTCACTGCTAACTTACCTGACGAAGGAGCGAACTGCTCCGAAAGCTTGTAAAATTCAATAAATCTGTTGGACTATAACCTGGTGTTGTGCGACTTCTCACTAATTAATTAGACAGGCTATCAAATTGCTTATTGTTCACAGTCTTTGGGGAAAACTGCTTCAACGTCTAGCCGATTCAAAGTTTAACCATCATTTCTTCTCTGTGCTTTTCTTTCCCCTAAACTTGTGGGAATACACTGTGCTTTAAAAACCCAACTGTTAAAGCTAACTCTTTTTCCAAATCCTTTCTGTGGAAAATGGTCAAAAAATCCCGTTTCATGACCGTTGTCCCAAACCCTAGCCACTCAGGACCACTCGCTCACTGTTACGAATCTACCATGTACATTATACCTTATGCTCTGTTTAGTATGGGTGTGATGTATGTCAACATGTTCTAACCAATAAACAATTGTAATTGAAGAACAACCACTCCTATAGTTCTAATAGATCCTGGTGCTTTTGGCTTCCAATTGGTACTTGCGTGTTGAGTAATGGGTTCAACTTGTATCTCATCACTGTGATTGTGCTCATCCACAAAAAAAATAGTGATAACACTGTGCACTACCTCCTTTAATTATATTTTAAGCTCTTTAAAGTTCAAGGATGTGAACAGAAGACATAAAGCGTACATCGTAAAAATGATTTGGATTTTTTTTTAAGTTGAGAGATTTCGCAAATTCCTAAGTACTACTGATAAGGACCTGTGGTTTCAAAGTCTGTGCTTTTAATATGAGATTGCAAATTTGGTTGACTATTGCACAAGGACACATTTTAAACTTGTTGCTGAACTCTACAATGTGTTGCTATAATTGAGTACATGAGAGGCAGTATGTTGTCATTATCTTGAGGGCAAGTGATCTGTGGTGACAAAAAAAATACTCAAGTCACGAGATGTGGAGATGTTTCTGTTCAAGACTGGGTGCAGGGCTTGTTGTTTCCGTGGGATCAATTTTAACACTATCTGCCCAGGGGAAACTGGGTGGCTGGGCAGTTTAAAACGAGGAGGTTAACTTGCCCGCTCGGAACCCGACCCTTTTCTGCTATTTCCGATTTTAACCGGCAGGGTTCTGCAAGTGGATGAGGTGCCCACCTAAAGCAGGCGGGGCCCTCATGAAATTCTGCGAACCGGGGTCCTTATTACGTCGATGGGATCCCGACTGCATTTTAATCGGGGCCTGAGTGGGGAAGCTGCTGCGGCGGCTTTTTCCCCAGACTGAAACAGGTCGGCAGACAGAAGAGGCTCTCTAAGGCAGGTGTGAAACCTTCCTTTGTAGTGCCAGGAGGAACAGGAGTGCTCCGCCGCACGCCACTAGGAATGTCACAGCCTCCTCTGCCCCGGATTCACCCCCACTCCTCACCCCAGTCCCCCTGCAAAAACCCTCTCGAAATCCCCTCCCCACACTCTACTTGCTTGCCGATGAATCTTCCCTCACAGCCGGCCAGCCAGCACTGGCCAGCTACTGTTTTTCATTGTTTCAGGTGGGCAGCGGACATGCAGTTGAGGCCCAGCAGTTACAATACCCTGGACCTCAAACTCAGGCCAACTCAGTTTTTGCACTCGCCTCCCCGCCTCCCCCACTCTCCCGAAATCCACTCAAAGTTAATATCGACCCCAGTGTGTCGATCCACATCTCCTCCTGTTCTCTCCACACTGGATCTTTCCCCCCCCCCCCACCTCTCTCCCCTAATGCAGTGTGTAGAACGTCTTGACACTGCGTGCTGAGTATGTTGTTGCACTGCTTGCGTCTCTTCTCCACGTGTTGCTGCTTGTGCTCCTGAGATGTGCTCATCAGTTGGCGCCACTCCGGTCTCAGTTAACTTACTGGAACTACTAATCAGAATCTGGTATTTTCACTGCCTCCAGGACTTTGTAAATTTTTAACATTTGTTCCTGGGATGTGTGCATCGCTGGCAAAGCCAGCATTTATTGCTCATCCCTAATTGCCCTCGAGAAGGTGGTGGTGAGCCGCCTTCTTGAACCGCTGCAGTCCTTGTGGTGAAGGTACTCCCACAGTGCTGTTAGGGAGGGAGTTCCAGGATTTTGACCCAGCAACAATGAAGGTACAGCGATATATTTCCAAGTCAGGATGGTGTGTGACTTGGAGGGGAACTTCTGGGTGGTAGAGGTCTCGGGTTTGGGAGGTGCTGCCGAAGAAGCCTTGGCGAGTTGCTGCAGTGCATCTTGTAGATGGTACAGACTGCAGCCACGGTGCGCCAGTGGTGGAGGGAGTGAATGTTTAAGGTGGTGGATGGGGTGCCAATCAAGCGGGCTGCTTTGTCCTGGATGGTGTCAAGTTTCTTGAGTGTTGTTGGAGCAGCACTCATCCAGGCAAGTGGAAAGTATTCCATCACACTCCTGACTTGTGCCTTGTAGATGGTGGAAAGGCTTTGGAGAGTCAGGAGGTGAGACACTTGCCACAGAATACCCAGCCTCTGACCCACTCTTGTTGCCACAGTATTTATGTGACTGGTCCAGTTAAGTTACTGGTCAATGGTGACCTCCAGGATGTTGATGGTGGGGGATTTGGCGATGGTAATGCCGTTGAATGTCATGGGGTGGTGGTTAGACTCTCGCTTGTTGGAGACAGTCATTGCCTGGCACTTCTGTGACGCAAATGTTACTTGCCACTTATCAGCCCAAGCCTGAATGTCATGCAGATCTTGCTGCATGCGGGCATGGACTGCTTTATTTTCTGAGGTGTTGCGAATGGTACTGAACACTGTGCAGTCATCAGCGAACATCCACATGTCTGACCTTATGTCGGAGGGAAGGTCATTGATGAAGCAGCTAAAGATGGTTGGGCCTTGGACACTGCCCTGAGGAACTCCTGCAGCAATGTCTGGGGCTGAGATAATTGACCTACAACCACCACAACCATCTTCCTTTGTGATGACTCCAGCCAGTGGAGCGTTTTCCACCTAATTCCCATTGACTTCAGTTTTACTAGGGCTCCTTGATGCTACACTCGGTCAAATGCTGCCTTGATGTCAACTCTCATTACTCGTGCAGCAACTTGTGTTACGGGCGGTAAATATAGAAATCCACAGTATGTCGTGCCACAGTAGATTACATGGCCTGGTTGTATGTATTCCTGAATTTGAGTCGGGCTTCACTCCTGATTACATAAGGCTGGTGACTCAACCAATGTTCCCGTTAAGCTGCACGATTGCGCAGCGGCCTGGAAGTCCCGCGCAGGCCGCTCACCAGCTTTTAAATGGAAAAACCGTGCACGCGCAGAAATTTGAATTGGCCGCGCAGCCCGTTAAAGGGGCTGCGCACTCAACATTAGCGGGAGCATTGAGCTCCACGTATATAAGGATTTCAGGGAAATCGATCTGAAGTGACTGTTAGAGCCGGTGTGTACAGAGAGCATGCTCAACAACGTTGGCTCAACCAAAGAAGCTGATTGGCTGCTCAGTTGTCAGTAACCCTAAGTAATTGCACTTTTTAAAAGTTTAAGTCAGGACTAAACAAAGCCACAAAACGGTTAACTTCAGCGGAAGTAAAGCAGCCAAAAAAATGCTCATTTCAAATAAACTGATAATGGCTCATCATCCTTCAGCATTTATAACTTGTAAGACTCATCCAGAAGGTTCTACACTGGCCTGGAAGGCAACAGCGCTAATTTATACATAAAGGAGGATGCTTGGGTTTGTCTGAGGTCTGTGGGTTAATTCTCCTGTGAATGGTGAGGTTTGTGCCTGATACTGCAATAAATTTATTGGTTTTTTGGCAGCTGAAGCCAACTGGTTCGAACACTTGTGGTAATGACTCACACACTGCATGGACAGGAATATGGACACCCTGGCTGGGATGAGCTAACTCGTCAAACCAGCAACCTCTACCAGTTAGAAAGACAAGGGCAGCAGGCGCATGGGAACCACCATCACCTGCAAGTTCCCCTCCAGGTCACACATCACCCTGACTTAGACATATATCGCCATTCCTGCATCGTCGCTGGGCCATAATCCTGAAACTCCCTCCCTAACCGCATTATAGGAACACCTTCACCACACGGACTGCAGCGGTTCAAGAGGGCGGCTCACCACCACCTTCTCAAGGGCAACTAGGGATGGGCAATAAACACTAGCCTTACCAGCAACGCCCATATCCATAGAATGAAACAAAAACTCAGCACAGCCTGTGAATTGAATCTGTGATCTTCTTTGTCTATCTCGGCGAGTTCTGCACACGGTAGTGCATTTAGCAACTCGGCCATTAGAGTGGTTACCTGAAGGAATGTTTAAGAAGATCTTGAAAGCACAGTGACTACAATTATCGAAGTGTAGAATAATATTCTACGTTGACAGTATGGCAAATGCACAAGAGCTTGTATCCATGTTGCTTGTTTGATCTCCATTTGAACCAAACCAAATCTATTAAGCTTAAACCTTTGTCTCTGGATAAAGTAGGCCTCATGGTCTTACATCTCCGCACTGGAACCTGCTTATAACATTTCAAGTGGCCAAATCCTTTCTTACTGCTATCTCCTTCTAACCCTTTCTATATCTTAATCTGCTTCAGGAATCAGCAATCTTGCTTCTCAACTAAACTGATCTTATCTGACACAAAGAGGGATACGGGTGTCTGCAGGAGTCACACCTGCTGCTTCTGGTATTTCAGTTAGATCGAGGAGAAAGAATAAAAAGACAAAAGTTTATGGGAATAATGAAAGGATATGCATTCTTTGAAGGTACATATTAAAAATCTGGACACTGTTTCATGGAGAAAAAAGCCTTTTGCCAAACATTTTTTAGCTTGAAGTTTTGCCATTTCCATCACAGTCAGTCGGTACAAGTGATACAATAATGTGTTCTGATATTTCTATTGTTGAATATGTTTGTACCCAAACACAAAGTGGTTTATCAAACTTTTTTAATGGTTCGTCCGGAAAGTCACTGTAAGCAGGTTGATAAATGATTGAAGCGATTATTTTGCATTGTGTTAAATGCTGCTTTTTAAGGGTGTTTTTTTTTTGTTTGTTTTTTATTCAGTCTTGGGATGTGGGTGTCACTGGCAAAGGAAACATTTATTGCCCAATCCCTAGTTGCCCTGAGATGGTGGTGGTGGGCCTTCTTGCAACTGAGTGGCCTACTGGGCCACTCCAGAGGGCAGTTAAGAGTCAACCACGTTAGTGTGGGACTTGTAGGGGATGGTGTGGTAGGGTCAGCTTCACCTCTGACTCAGTGAGCGGTTCGAATTGCTCCCACGCTCCTGGTTCTAGACCTTGGACTTATTTGGGCGTTGTGAACAAAGATGCAGTAGACAACAGGTTTGGATGAAAGAGTTTCGACTTTTATTAAAAGAAAAGGGTAACAAACTTAAAACACACTTAACACTTAAACAGGTTGGGGAACACACGGTACAGGCGAGGGAGAATGACAGTATACAAAATAAAACCTTATCCCTCCCAAAAATCCCACTCTCTAGCTAAGTTTTGAGTTCAGAAGATCAGGGATAATGCTCACCAAACAGGGGTTTTGACAGTTCGAAATCCAGCCAGGTAAATTGATTGCGATTTTGAGGTACTCTCTTTTTGTCCTTTGGGGCCTGCCATCCCCACGTGGTACCACGTGAAATCTGCGAGGGCTCCTCAGTCGGGTGGAGTCCGCAGATGTGGTAGGGCGCGGTTGTGGATCTATCAGGTAAGTACCTACTTTTCTTTGCTAGAAATAGGGAAAGTAAAGTTTTTGTTGGGTACTTTATCTTGTAGAGTGGAAACTTCGGGTTTTGTTCTTCCAATGGTGGTCTGGTCGTCGAGTTTTGTTGCGGTTGGGGTCCGGTTGGCGGCCTTTGGTGTCGGCTTGGTCGCGGCAGCCTAGATCATTACCTGAGTGGTGGTAATGATCTGAAGGTCCTGGTGGTTGGTCGTTGCACGGGGCCTTGGTCCCTGCGGTACTTTTAAATGGCGGTCTACCTTGTGGAGCCCTTGATGGCTCTGGTGGTCGATTGATTGCGTTGGAGGCCTGTCGGGGCGGTACCTTCTGGGGCTGGACCATGGGTTGAGCGATGCCGACTCGCTCCCAGCCTCCAGTGACCTTGGCTAGTGGCTGCTAGTGCTAGACCGTGTGCTGAGCGATGCCGACTCACTCCCAGTGGCCTCAGCTCTAGCCCTTGCCTGGCCTTGTCTGTCCTTGCCTCCGATTTCGCCCTGGGTCTGCCTCGTGGCCTTGCTGCTTCTGTCCTCCTCCTGCTCGTGTCGTGTGGCCCTCTGTAGCTGTGGGTAGCTTGCTGTGTGTGCTGGGGGAATAGGCCCTCAATTATACTGTTTCAGGCCCATTGTCTTAGGTTTTGGCGGGCTCGTTAAGTTTTGATGGCTTCAATTATATGTTTACTTGTCCTGATGGCTTCCGATGTCTTCCGTTTAGGCAGGGCCTTTATCTACGCACCAAATCTCGCCCCCTTTGTCTTAGGTTTTTGACGGGCTTGTTAATCTGTCCCTGTAGATACTGGGCTAATTGTTTTTTGATGGGGTGATGGGTGTACTGGATGTTTTATTGTTTTCAGGCTTCTAGCATCCTGTTTGGGCCTGGGGATATTCAAAAGGTGTCTTGAATTATTCAATTTTGGATGTGTTTGTGAGGTTTTGGGTGAGGCTCTTCCTCCTACTTGGATTGCAGTGCAAACATTTTCCAGACAGCTTGACTGGGCCCCAATAACCAAAAGCTGTCCACTGCCTCGCCACACCCCTCCGCAGCCTGTCTTGTGTCTGTGAAAGGTGTTTTTCCCAATAGTAAATATCCAAAAGTCATTTTCCTCAGGGGTTTTCTTCCCTGATCTTTAAAAATGTCCAAAACTGAGGTTTTTGCCTCAAATCACTTCATTTAGGTCCCATCATCCCAAATTCGTATGAAAAATCCAAAAATCACCCCTTTTAGGGTTCTATACGAGTTTCTGGGGAATTTTGCGAAGCTTACAGACTGGAGTCACATATAGGCCAGACCGGGTAAGGACGGCAGGTTTTCTTCCCTAAAGGGGCATTCCAGTTGGGCTTTTACAACAATCCGACAGCTTCAATGACTTTTACTGAGACCAGCTTTTTATTTAGTTAGTGAGTTGAAGCTGTTCAACGATGCGGCTCGGTTTCTCCCTCTGCACAAGGCAGGAAATCAAATCTGAGTCATCGCCCTCCCCTCATTCCATTGTCCTGGTTCAGTGAGGGGTGGGCATGTGTTTTTTTGGGGCCTTTTGGGCGCGGCAGACTGCACAGCTGGAGTCACAGGGTGAGTTTGCCCCCGTTGTCTGGGATTTCAGTGTGCTTTTTCTGCTGTCCCTGCCTACCTGGAAACTCCCTTTAATTACTTGAGCAAACATGAGCGGTTTCAGCATGAACTAATGCTAAATATCTCAGCGCAACCAAGTAGACTGGTGTGGGCTGGCACTGAATTGATATTTTCCATTCTGTCGGTGTCACTGGGGAGCGTGGGCAGAAACATGGACTACACTCCCGCCTCTGCCTCAGCTTGCAGTACCTCTCCCCATTTTTAACCCTAAAATGTGTTATTTATTCAACTTTGTATTTATATTTACTCCGGTGTGGCCTTTTTAAATATCCACCAGAAGAGACGGACGCAACCTTGGTGTGACAGCTCGAGGTAGAAATTGGATCTTATTGTGCCCATTTTACAGGCATAAAACTGGCGCAGTGAGATCCAATTTCGGGGATCAACTTCCTGCGGCCCAAGGACGCCTGAAAGTTCCCCGACCCGATATTGGGTACTGCGGCTTAAACGGTGACCGCCATCAAAAAGGTAAGCTTTTCTTTTTGTAAATTTGTTCCTGTGAGCGCTCCTCCTGACTCCACAGTACTCACGATCGTCTCTCCCCCCCGCCCCCCACCACCCCCTGCCCCGCTCCGTTGCCACTCCACCCCTCCCGTGACATACCTTAGGACCGGTGCCGGCGAGGCAAGCAGCCCAAAATTAATTAAGTTAAAATGGGCGAGCTGCTTGCAACAGGTGCTGGCAGCTCAGCCAGACTATTCCGATGATGCTTGAGGCCCGATTTCAGGCCCCGGGCCTCCCGGTTTGGGCGCGCAATTCGGGCACATCGCCACCTTCGCGTCCGAAATCGGGTGCCTAATTTCGAGCCCCTCATCTCTGATGAGATGCACTCCTTTGGCAGTGCACTGGACTAATCAGCCTTGATTGTGCGCTCAAGCCCTAGTGTCTGTATTCAAGAAGATTAAAAGGAAGGTATAAATTGCCCCATAATTTTATTTCTGCACTGTTGCTGCTGTTTCTTGACTTTCCTTTTCTTAATGTTTTACATATTTTAGAGCTGCTTTTAGGGGCAGCCTGGAGCAGATACAAAAGAAGGGGATTCAGTTTGACCGTTTTTATACTCTGAGGATTTCGGTTTTCAACATTGAAATATTTTCACGTCATATACAGAAATCTTTCAAAATGTTTATTTTTAAGTTCTTTTTGAATTTTTTTCCCAAGGTGGCTTTCATGACGTAAGCTGTCCATCTGGCCTGCTGAAGGCAGATGTCCCTTGTATAGTTGATGAAGAAAGTGAAACCTGGGATAACAGCACATGGTGGCCAGATACGTGAACATATGCTCCTGTGTTCAGGGTTTGGATGTTCTGGATCTCCAGCTGGTGGAATTGTTATTTATACGTTACATACGAAAATGATGGACAGGAAAAGGCCAACTGGTCCATCAAACCTGCCCCACACTCATGATGCCTGGAACTCATGGCGACCCTTCCTATCTCCGCGCAACCCCCCCCACCCCCCCGCCCCAACAACCCACGCAGCCGTGTAATCTCCTGGGAGAGGCAAAAAAAATGAGAATAACCCAGGGCCAATAAGGAAAATAATACTTGGGAAATTCCTCTCCGACCCCCTCAGATGATCAAAGCCAGTCGAGGAGATCACATGGACCAAGTGTTCACTATTATTCCACTTATCTTCTGTATGATGCAATCTCTGAGTTCTGACGAAAGGTCATCGACCTGAAACGTTAACTCTGTTTCTCTCTTCACAGATGCTGCCTGACCTGCCGAGTATCTCCAGCATTTTCTGTTTTTATGATAGATTTCCAGCATCTGCAGTATTTTCTTTTTGGAATAATCTATCAACAAGCACGCAATCCAGTCTTTTCATTATATGCCTCCATTAAGTCGCCACTTAAGTCTATGCTGCTCCAGAGTAAATAAACCCAGTTCTTTAAGCCTATCTGAGTAACTACGGTTCTTTAAGCTTGGAATCATTCTGGTAGCTCTCATCTGAACATTTTCCAAGGCCACGATATCACCCACCATGTGGGGGGGGGGGTCCAATTGGGCAGGGTTTGTGCCCATGCTGTGGTCAGGAGGATGGTGGACGTGCACTCGTACAATTTATCGGGAGTTGTGCTCCTCACCATCTTGCTCTTGAAGAGCTTCTACCAGGTGCTGTCCATTTAGTGAGGACTTAAGCCCATGTTTGCCAGCTGTCTAACAATTAACTTGGGGTAAGGTAAGTGGTCCTCTCTATGGGGTTGAGGACGGGAGGTAGCTTTATTATGACGAGCGTTATGATGGAATTTAAACATCTGTGGCAGACTTGGTAATCAAAACCTGAGCCAGGCAGGCCCACAGTAAACTAGGGAACTGTAGACAATTGATCAGCCAGCCCGTCTTACTAACAGAACCCAGAGGCTGGAATTTTTCCCCACTCGCTTCCAGATATCGCTGTAGGCCAAAACCTTAATGGGTAGAGTACCCCGAGTCAGACGAGCAGCAGGGAGCTTGGGAGTGATGGGCTGTTTGGGTTTAGGTGGTTAAACTCCAGCAGTACTCCGTGTCGACACGAGTGGTCTCTATCCCTGGGCTGTACCACTCTGCACCTAGGGTTTCTGGCCTTGGGTAAATGGACTGGGGGCAGGGAGGAAGAGTGTGCCCGCCATATCAGCCAAACGGAAACCCTACAGCTGGGTGTAGATTACTCAGTAGTTCGAAGTAGAGATTGTTTAGACATGGTGATGAGTTTCTGCTCGTGTCAGACATCTGGCTGATCAAAACAAAAATAAAATCATAGAAACATTTTTGTGGTGTATTTTCTTATCATTTCATTCTGTAAATATTCCTCCTTCATTTAATCACGTGCATTGTAACATGACAAAACAGCTGAGTGCGGTTACATAATATATGCTGTCCACTATGATACGAATCAAGTGTGTGTATGGAATTGTAAATGAAGTCCTGATTTGCTGAAATTTATCTAAATGCTCAGGGTCCCAAATATTTTGGTTGTGTGTGGGATCCAAACTTGCCCTCAATTGTTCTTTGTCGTTTCTTCGACAACCCTTGCCCCACTGACCCTGCTCACAGACGGGTGCTTGAGCCACCTATTGTGGCATTGGGAGTAGGACTGTTGGGCTGGAGCACCAAACTAAATAAGGAACAGAAATCATGAACTACCCTAGGAAAAGAACCAAAATAAGCCTGGAAATGACGGCTGGTGCTGGATGAATGGATAAGGCATTTGTCAGACATTTCTTCATCCACTCTTTCAATATCGGCATCAGCCCACTAGTTTTAAATGGGTTAAAACCGTAGGTTTTGAACAGGTACATTGCTATATGTTGAGAGCCAGGAGATTGGTCCCAGGCTCCGGACAGCCAGCAAGCGCCTGACACATGACTCAATGAAGAGTGAGTTTTATAAATGATGATGAATTAATACTGTTATTGTAAGTGTGATTTAACCCCAAAAGGCTCATGATGAAGAATCCTACACACAAGAACTTCTAGTTCATGAATCAACAGCACAAACTGCTTACTAATTGGCCCGTAGTATGGCTTGTGTGTGTAGAAGAAAAGATGACTGAAGCAGGTATTGTCGGGAGCTTGAGGCACTTTGTCGAACTATATATTCTGAATATGCCGTGCACTGTATCTGATCTGGGAGTGCTTGATGCACTGGGGGACAAAAAGAAACTAGGAAACTGTTTCCAGTGGCAGAAGGGTCGGTAACCAGAGGACGCAGATTTAAGGTAATTGGGTAAAGAACCAGAGACGAGATGAGAATTTTTTTTACGCTGTGAGTCGTTCTGATCTGGAATGCACTGCCTGAAAGAGTGGTGGAAGCATATTCAATAGTAACTTTCAAAAGGGAATTGGATAAATACTTGATGGGGAGAAATTTGCAGGGCTATGGGGAAAGAGCAGGGGAGTGGGACTAATTGGAGAGCTCTTTCAAAGAGCTGGCATAGGCAGCATGGGCCGAAAGGCCTCCTTCTGTGCTGTATCATTCCATGATTCTATGAAATGTTCGATTCCCACTACTGGCATCCATCGTTTTCATACATACTTCGGAAAACTATAAACACATAAAGCTATAATTTGCTTTTAGTACTCTTTGTACCCTGGCTGGGGTAACCTGCTTTAGCTAAGCATTTGGCAAAATACAGTGGTGCTGAATATTTGCCAGGATATCATTTTGCAACACAAATGTGATTAAGGATGACTAGTCAAAATCGAGCATTCCACTCAAACTGCAGCCTTTGAGCTTTGTTTTGGCAGATCCTGTGAAGCTTCTAGAGATGCATATATATTGATCCAAAAGCAGTTAGTTACAAAAAACTATAGTATTGAATTATTAATTTCAATCCTTCGACCTGGTAAATCTCTGAACCTATTTGGTTTCCTGTATCATGGTTTCACAGTAGCCTAGAACAACAGAAAATAAATATAAAGATCACCATGACAACATGAAAAGATTAAATCCCACAAAGAAAGTACATCACAAAAGAAAAGCACCCAAGACAAAATGCAATGAAGCAGATAGCAGAACGGAAATGATTTCAAAGTAGAAATTACATCATGACCCTCAAATAGCCTCTTTTGATCAGGCGACAAGACACAACAGAGACGGTATAAGGAGCAGGCCAGGGTCAAATTGTGGAGATGTAAGGATGGATGAATTTTCTGGCATTTTGATGATTATCCTTTGGCGATTAGGGCTATATATGTAGGACTCACCTTCAGGAGATTAAGAGTGAAGTAGTGTCTATGATTGCAGACACTAGAGACTAGAGTGCAGTTTGTCACGGAGTGCAGATTGGAACAGAGTGTTAAGCTGCGAGTTTGGTGAGTGAGGGAGTAAATCTTAAAGGTTAATCTCTTATTTTTATAAATTCTAGTCTTGTGTGCTTGCAATTAGCATTTAAATTTACTGTTTCAAGTTTTAAGTTTCTTCCAGGCTTGGGCAGGGCTAAGCAAGCTCTGTGCTGGAGAGCAGGTGAGAGCAATAAATTAATTAACTGGTCTAATCTGGTTCTGTAACTGCCAGAGAGCTCACTTATTTAAATCTCAGCAGTATAAATAAGGGAGACTAGAGTGCAGATTGGAACAGAGTGTTAAGCTGCGAGTTTGGTGAGTGAGTGAGTGAGTGAGTGAGTGAGTGAGTGAGTGAGTGAGTGAGTGAGTGAGTGAGTGAGTGAGTGAGTGAGTGAGTGAGTGGAGGGGAGGGAGGTGTTCCTTCCTTTTTCCATCTTTGTCAGCTTCCTGGTGCAGTGGCGGACCTGCGTGAGGTGAGGTGGTGGCAGAGGGTTTAAAAGGCTCCAGAGACCAGGTAAGGCGGGACCAGTCTCCGAACTCGGAGGGAAGGAGAGAGGTAAAAAATAATCAAGGTGTGACGTCACCAGAAAGCAGGTAAGTAATTGGTTGGTGAGTATTTCTCTCTTTTTAAACTTAAACTCTGTGGTTTATAGTTTCTAAGGTGTGATATTCATCAGGCGGGCAGAGGGTATTTAAAAAATATTAATAAATTTAATTTATTACATAGAATGGGAGAGCAGGTGATGTGTTACTGCTGCAATATGTGGGAGCTGGTGGACACCATTGATGCTCATGGTGGTCACATTTGCAGTAAGTGTTGACTGCTCGAGGAACTCCGGCTCCGTGTTGATGAGCTGGAGTCCGAGCTTCAAACACTGCGACACATCAGGGAGGGGGAGAGTTACCTGGACTCTGTGTTCCAGGAGGTAGTCACACCAATTAGATTAACTAATTCAGATGTAGTCCGTGGTCAGGGACAGGAGAGTGTGACTATGAGTGAGGCAGGTACGGGGATTCAGGAGGTAGTGTTGGAGGAGCCGCAGCCCTTGCTCTTGTCCAACAGGTTCGAGGCTCTTACTCCCTGTGAGGACGGGAGCAGGGACTGCAGGGAGGATGAGCAACCTGGCCACAGCACCGTGGAATGGGGGGCCATTCAAGTGGGGGGAGTAAAAAGAAATGTTGTAGTGGTAGGGGATAGTATCATAAGGGGGATAGATAGGGTTCTTTGCAGCCAAGAGCGAGAGTCCTGAAGGTTGTGTTGCCTGCCTGGTGCCAGAGTTAAGGACATCTCCTCTGGGCTGGAGAGAAACTTGGAGTGGGAGGATCCAGTTGTCGTGGTCCATGTTGGTACCAACGATATAGATAGGACAAGGAAAGAGGTTCTGCTGAGGGACTATGAGCAGCTAGGGGCCAAATTAAAAAGCAGGACCACAAGGGTAATAATCTCTGGATTACTACCTGAGCCACGAGCAAATTTGGCTAGGGTAAATAAAATCAGAGAGTTAAATGCGTGGCTCAAAGACTGGTGTGGGAGAAATGGGTTTTGCTTCTTGGGACACTGGCACCAGTACTGGGACGGGAGAGAGCTGTTCCGTTGGGACGGACTTCACTTGGCCAGTGCTGGGACTAGAATCCTGGCGAATCGAATAACTAGGGCTGTAGAGAGGGCTTTAAACTAATTAGTGGGGGGGAGGTTTCAAGAGAGCGAAGAATAAAAATGTCAGCGGAGAAGGCAATAGAGAAAATTAGCAGTGGGGAAATTAAAAACCAGAGCGTGTCAGGAAGGGACAGAATATATAAAGATAAAGGTAAAGTAGTAAAGGGGGTAAAAGCAGGAATAAATTGTCACAAAACATGTTTAAAAGTTCTTTATCTGAATGCACGCAGCATTCGTAACAAAATAGACGAGTTGACGGTACAAATAACTACACATGGGTATGATCTGGTGGCCATTACAGAAACATGGCTGCGAGGTGACCATGACTGGGAACTAAACATCCAGGGGTATTTGACTAATAGGAAGGACAGACAGGAAGGAAAGGGAGGTGGGGTGGCTATGTTAATAAAGGATGGAATCACTGCAATAGTGAGAAATGATATTGGGTCATAGGATCAGGATAGTGAAACAGTTTGGGTGGAGATATGAATAATAAGGGGAAAAAGTCACTAGTGGGCGTAGTCTATAGGCCTCCTAACAGTTGTAACTCTATTGGTTGGAGTATAAATCAGGAAATAGTTGGGGCTTGTAATAAGGGAACAACTATAATCATGGGAGATTTTAACTTTCATATTGACTGGACAAATCAAATTGGGCAGGGCAGCCTTGAGGAAGAGTTCATAGAGTGCATTAGGGACGGGTTCCTTGAGCAGTATGTTACTGAACCAACCAGGGGGCAGGCAATCTTAGATCTGGTCCTGTGTAATGAGAGAGGATTAATAAAAAATGTCCTAGTAAAGGATCCCCTTGGAATGAGTGACCATAACATGGTTGAATTCCAAATTCAGTTGGAGGGTGAGAGAGTTGGATCTCAAACCAGTGTACTAAGCTTAAATAAAGGAGACTATGAAGGTATGAGAGCAGAGTTGACTAAAGTGGACTGGGAAAATAGATTAAGGTGTAAGATGGTACAGGAGCAGTGGTGCACATTCAAGGAGGTATTTCACAACTTTCAAGAAAAATATATTGCACTGAGGAAAAAGGGGCGTAAAAGAAAAGACAACCATCCGTGGCTAAGTAAAGTAATAAAGGATAGTATCCGACTGACAACAAGGGCATATAAAGTAGCCAAATCTAGTGGGAGGATAGAAGATTGGGAAGCATTTAAAAGCCAGCAAAGAATAACTAAAAGATTAATTAAGAAGGGGAAGATAGACTATGAAAGTAAACTAGCAAAAAATATAAAAACAGATAGCAAGAGTTTCTACAGTTATATAAAAAGAAAAAGGGTGGCTAAAGTGAATGTTGGTCCCTTAGAGGACGAGACCGGGAAATTAGTAGTGGGGAACACAGAGATCGCAAATACGCTGAACAAATATTTTGTATCAGTCTTTACAGTAGAGGATACTAAAAATATCCCAACACTGGACAAACGGGGGGCTATAGGGGGGGAGGAGCTAAACACGATTAAAATCACTAAGGAGATGGTACTCGGTAAGATAATGGGACTTAAGGTGAATAAATCCCCTGGACCTGATGGCTTACATCCTAGGGTCTTGAGAGAAGCAGCGGTAGGGATTGCGGATGCATTGGTGGTAATTTTCCAAAACTCCCTGGATTCGGGAAAGGTCCCAGCAGATTGGAAAACTGCTAATGTAACGCCCTTATTTAAAAAGGGAGGTAGACAAAAGGCTGCAAACTATAGACCAGTTAGCCTAACCTCTGGTTGGTAAAATGTTGCAGTCCATTATTAAGGAAGCAGTAACAGGACATTTGGATAAGCATAATTTAATCGGACAGAGTCAGCATGGTTTTATGAAGGGGAAATCATGCTTGACAAATTTGCTCGAATTCTTTGAGGACGTAACAAACAGGGTGGATAAAGGGGAACCAGTGGATGTGGTGTATTTGGACTTCCAAAAGGCATTTGATAAGGTGCCACACAAAAGATTACTGCACAAGATAAAAAATCACGGGATTGGGGGTAATATACTGGCATGGGTGGAAGATTGGCTATCTAACAGAAAACAGAGAGTTGGGATAAATGGTTCATTCTCGGGTTGGCAATCAGTAACTAGTGGTGTTCCGCAAGGGTCAGTGCTGGGACCCCAACTCTTTACAATCTATATTAACGATTTGGAGGAGGGGACCAAGTGCAACGTATCCAAGTTTGCTGACGATACAAAGATGGGAGGAAAAGCAGTGAGTGAGGAGGACATAAAAAACCTGCAAAAGGACATAGACAGGCTAAGTGAGTGGGCGGAAATTTGGCAGATGGAATATAATGTTGGAAAGTGTGAGGTTATGCACTTTGGCAGAAAAAATCAAAGAGCAAGTTATTATCTAAATGGAAAGAAACTGCAAAGTGCTACAGTACAAAGGGATCTGGGGGTCCTGGTGCATGAAACAGAAGGTTAGTATGCAGGTACAGCAGGTGATCAGGAAAGCCAATGGAATCTTGGCTTTTATTGCAAGGGGGATGGAGTATAAAAGCAGGGAAGTCTTGCTTCAGTTATACAAGGTACTGGTGAGGCCACACCTGGAATACCGCGTGCAGTTTTGGTTTCCATATTTAAGAAAAGGTATACTTGCTCTCGAGGCAGTTCAGAGAAGGTTCACTCAGTTGATTCCGGAGATGAGGGGGTTGACTTATGAGGAAAGGTTGAGTAGGTTGGGCCTCTACTCATTGGAATTCAGAAGAATGAGAGGCGATCTTATCGAAACATATAAGATTGTGAGGGGGCTTGATCGGGTGGAGGCGGGGAGGATGTTTCCACTGATGGGTGAGACTAGAACTAGGGGGCATAATCTTAGAATAAGGGGCTGCCGTTTCAAAACTGAGATGAGGAGAAACTTCTTCACTCAGAGGGTGGTAAATCTATGGAATTTGCTATCTCAGAGAGCTGTGGAAGCTGCGACATTAAATAAATTTAAAACGGAGATAGACAGTTTCCTAGCTGATAAGGGAATTAAGGGTTATGGGGAGCGGGCAGGGAAGTGGACGTGAGTCTAGGTTCGGATCAGCCATGATCCTATTGAATGGCGGAGCAGGCCCGAGGGGCCATATGGCCTACTCCTGCTCCTACTTCTTATGTTCTTATGTTCTTATTGCGTAGATTGTACATGGTTTGATGGAAAGAGTGGGCCTAATGAGGTGAAAAGCTTTTTCTTGCTCTATGTTTTATGTTCTTAAGCTGCCTCCCCAAAATATCGTAGAGAGCTTTATTGTGAGTAAAGTGAGTTAATATCTAGCTCAACAACTGAATCCTGTGTCACAGCAAATTGTGGAATCCCTCTGAAGAGGGTGGCCATTTAGTTCTATTGTTGTGTGAGATGTGGGAGGGTAGATTTTCAGATTGAGCCTCTGATTTGGGCACTGGTTGGGTGGAGTGTTAACACCCGCCCACTATCAGTGTGCTGAGATTGCTAGATTTTGTGGGGGGCCATTCTCATTTACATAGTATGGGCAAGCTCCTGGTTCATACTGGGCCTGTGTCAGTGCATATGGATGTTGTGTGCCACAAGGTATCAGTGGCAGTGCCAGGCACTGATCTTCATGCTTGTGATACCTCATACATGTTTACTCAATGGTGTGTGTCTAAACAAGCTGAGAATTTGTGCAGATATAGGGAGAAAATTTAACGGTTTAGACAGTCAGAACTGGAAACTGGGAGATAAGCAAGCCCCATTATATGCATGCCTGGAGTTCCATTCCTGGACAGTGAATCTGAAATGTTTAAGGACGGCAGGTGGGAGTGTCCATATTCTCAAAACATTTAAACAACTCCATGTACGTTCACAAAATGCCCAGGAGGTCCTAGATATACTCCTTGTGATGTCAAACCTAGGCGGGGTGAGACTGATTCCCTGAGGGATCTCGCACAGTATCTCCCCAGTGTCCAATCAGGACTTGATTCTGGAGTTATACTGTCACTGTTGTGTCACTGTAAAGCAGCTTATGCTACACTCAGAGAAGTGTTAAGAATAGCTGATATAGGAAGAGTTCAAATTTACCCTGCTTTAGTTAGGAGTACTCTTTTGAGGTTGGGGCTAAGCTGTGAAGGGAACTTTACTTTTGACCAGACTGCAGTTTACGCTTGTCAATTCAAAGTAGCTTAATTAGAATTACTTGATGCTAAAACAACAATAATTTGCATTTATATAATGCCTTTAATGCAGAGAAACATCCGAAGGTGCTTCACAGAGGCATAATCAGACAAAAATGGATGCTGAGACAAAGAAGGAGATATTAGAAAGGGTAACCAAAACCTTGATGATAGAGGTGAATGTTAAAAAGAGTGTTAAAGGAGAAGAAGGAGGTAGAGAGGGGTTTTGTGAGGAATTCCAAAATGTGGGGTTTACACGGCTAAAGGCACAGTCACAGATGGTGGGAGGAAGGGAGCAATGCACAAAAGGCAGAGCCGGAGGAACGGAGAGCTCTGGGGTGGGGCGGGCGTAGGGCAGGAGGAAGTTACAGAGATAGGGAGGGGCGAGTCCAAGAAGGGTTTTAAACACAAGGATGAATAATTTACATTTGAAGCATTGGTGGACTGGGGGCCGATGTAGGCCAGCAAGGACAAGGGTGTGAGAGATCATGATTTGGTGTGGGGTAAGGATACTGGCTGTGGCGTTTTGGACGAGCTGAAGTTTACAAGGGTGCAGGATGTGTGGCCGGCCAGGAGAGCATTGGACTAGTCGAGGCTGGAGGTGACAAAAGACATGGATGAGGGTTTCAGCGGCAGACGGCCTGAGGCAGAGGTGGAGACGGGTAATGTTATGGAGGTGGATGCTGGTGGTCTTTGTGATAGAAGTAGACAATATCCCCAACTGGAAGTGTACAGTGGCTTCCCAAAATGGATGGGTCATTCCCAGCACTGACGTTCTAATGTTTAAGAAGCCCGCTGAAAAATATAAATTAAAATGAAAAAAAGTTTTTTAAAAAAGTGACATCACTCAAAGTGACGAGTCACATGAGTAAAAGCTTCTGAACCTGGATGATTACCAGACATGTGTTTAACAGATTGGGGAGGACCAGGGGACATGAATTTAAACGATGTAAGAGTAGGAATAGACTGGATATTAGGCAGTTTATCTTTTCCCCGAGAGTAGTGAGCCTTTGGAATGTGTTGCCGACTGGTGCGGTGGGTGTGGGACCGGTTCCTGACTGGGGCAGGGATCGCATCATAGAGAAGATACATGTCTTTATAGAGAACACTGGGTCCATGTGATCTCCCGGAATGCTTTCTATCGGCTGAGGGAGTCGGAGAGGAATTTTTCCCCCTTGGGAGTGCCAGCTGTGGCTCAGTGGTTCGCACACTCGCCTCTGAGTCAGAAGGTTGTGGGTTCAAGTCCCACTCCAGGGACTTTGAGCACAAAAATCTAGGCTGACACTCCAGTGTAGTGTTGAGGGAGTGCTGCACTGTTGGAGGTGCCGTCTTTCGGATGAAACGTTAAACCAAGGCCCTGTCAGGGGGAAGTAAAAGATCCCATGACACTATTTCGAAGACGAGCAGGGGAGTTATCCCTGGTGTCCTGGCCAATATTTATCCCTCAATCAACATCACAAAAACAGATTATCTGGTCAATATCACATTGCTGTTTGTGGGAGCTTGCTGTGTGCAAATTGGCTGTCGCGTTTTCTACATTACAACAGTGACTACACTTCAAGAAGTACTTCATTGGCTGTAAAGCGCTGGTGGTCGTGAAAGGCGCTATATAAATGCAAGTCTTTCTTTCTTATTGACCCTGGCTTTTTGTCTATTTATTTGCCTCTCCCAGGAGATTACATGGCTGTGGGGTGGGTGTGATGTGGGGGGTGCAGGGCGAAGGCAAGGAGTGTTTAGCCATGATGGTCGAGCCATTGGTGTTGGGTAGGCTTGGTGGACAAGCTGGTCTATTCCTGCCCGTCATTTTCATATGTTCGTATTGTAGATTACCCCAAATTCATTCATTTTATTCTCTACTATTACCTCTCTCTCAACCTCCTTGTTACTTTGTCCTCCTTGCCGTGCACTTATTATAAGGTTCTTTCTCCTCACACAGTTAAAATTGAGGTTGATGAGCATCTGTGACTGGAGAATTGGAATTGTTTCCTCCTCTCCCTGGGCCCACATTGTGTACTGAAGGGCCTGTAGACTGAACGCAGGTGATTCATCAATCTCTCTGATGTACTTTCTAGCTCTCCTTTGATAAACCTTACAAAATCCCACTCATAATACTGTGTTCCAGGAAAAGCCTGTAAACCAGATTAAATAACCATTTAGGGATTCTTAGCAGGGAGTTTTAACCCGCCAGGACAGATGGGAGAGGGGTGGGGGCGGGAGCGGGGGCGATGGGGGTTACATTTTTCAACATATGAAACCTGACCCCAACCCGCCCTGAAATCGCCTACTTCTGATTTAACCGGGGTGGGTTGGGGGTCGGTCCTGCTCTCGAGAGTCGGGTCAGTAATTTAAATATGTTAATGAGGCTGCGTGCCTCAGATTCGAGCAGCCATTTATATTTAACGGCTGCGGGCTGGGTTTTGCAGGGCTCGAGAATCCCGGCAGCTGAAGGGAGGTGAGAACTGTCGGCTGCTGTGGGTAAGTGGTTCCAATTCATGACTTAGGGTGCAGAATTCCCTACTTTTTTAATTATTAAGTAGCAAGCAGTCTATTCAGTTGTAATACAAATTCTTGCACCAGCTCACCAGTTAACCAGTTAATGCAGTCAGCCACTTTTAATGTCTCTTTACTTTATCCATCACATTTGCCTTTCTCCAGTCCCCGGGCACCGCTCCAGTATTCAGTGATTTCTGGAAGATTTGTGCCAGAGATCCTACTATTTCCTCCCTTATTTTCTTATGCATCCTCAGATGTTTTTATTTTAAGGCAATCCACCATTCCCCCACTTGTTTGAGCTGGAAACTCAAAGTACAAGATTACCCTTTCCACCATGGCTCATAATACCTCTGGGCCAGCACTGTACAGTTGCCGAGCATTGTACAGCGAGGTGCATGCATCCACCAGATCCATCTCTGAGCATACCAGTGCAAAAATGCCTTGACAGATCCAGGACAGCCCAGCCAAAGTGTCATCATCCATCATGATTTGCTGCATGCTCCATAACTTCGCTCTTCAATAAGGAGTCAACATGGACTAGCTGGAGTAGGAGCACCGTGAACATCAACAATGAGATGTCATTCGGGAAGTGGAGGATTGAACTGCACTGCTGTGAGGGCCATTCAACAATCACTCAATGCATGGAGCCCTTTCATTATTATCCCATCCACCTTTGACATGAACAGTCCTCCCTCCATTATTCCCATACCCTGGGGAAAAAATCAACATCACCTGTATTTGCACAGCAACCTACCTACTTGCTATACTACACCTCTGGAACTGCACATATAATTCACTGAATCATACAAATGAAACTCTGTGCACACACTGCAATTGATGTGTCAATCTACTTTAATATCCAGTGACGTAACTTGAAGTGTTACTGTTCTTTATGGCTCGGTACCATATTTGCAAGTGCACTTACCCACTTAACCATCTGGAATGACATTTTGTCATGATGTGAAATTGAGCATGCCTGCAGCCTTTAAACGGCTGCACGAATAAACAGAAGAAAGAATGAATACATGTAAATGGGAGGAGAGAAGATAGCTCCATTGGGGAACTAGTATGATGAGCAAAGGGCAGCCTCCTGCAGCATAACCTTCATGATTCCATAGGCGCTTAGACCTGACTTCCTTTTATGTTGTAATTCTAAAGCTTATATTGCAAGAAAACCACCGTATCCTTCCAGTTCTGTAACTCTGGAGAAATGTTGCTGTTTCATTCATCAGAGCCACATCCTTTCACAACCACCATGAGTTGAATTTAGATTCTGGTACATCATGTGATTCATGCCTTCTTCCTTGAACCACATATCAGATATCAGATGATTATCTCTTTTTCCCACCTAAGCTGGTTGATTTTCAAGACCATTTTGATTTTCATTGTAACTTTTAATATGAAGTTTGGTTTATTGGGAATCTTGAAACAATATGCAACCTTCTTTTCCTGCCTCAGGCAGCCGATTGTTTATAGAATGGGGAGCACAACACATGAGAAAATATATTTGAGGAGATCTGTTTCAATCTAAAGCATCTTGTGTCAGATTTGTTGCAATGATTACTTTAGTTGAGATGATTGTTAACTGATACAGCTTGAGATGTGTGCACATGAGTCAGGAGTTTTTGCATTTCAGCATCTTGCTGAGCAACTTTTGAAACATTCATGGAAGGATGTAGAAAATTAGCAGATCAGCAAAAAAATGGTAAATACAGGTAAATGATTAAAAAGGAAACTGTGGGTGTGTTCTGATGCAAAGGAGAAATTGAGTGAATTCTGTTCACATGGAAAAATGAGCATCTGCCAATTTTTTTCTTCGCAACGAGTGAACAAAATTCTTGGAACACGCGGCTATCCCCAGTCTATTTCCAAGAATGCAATTTTGTTTGTGAGTCATTTCATTATGGAGAAATGAAGGCTCTGTGCCATTTTTAATTCAAAAGGCAATTTTACCCACTATTAGCCCTTCACGTTGTATGAAAACATTCCAAGACATGCTCATTCCCGCTACCTTTCATTCAAAGCTTCGAAGGGGCAATCAAGAGAAATGTAACGTTCAGGTGGGATTTTTCCCTTTGGCAGAATCCTGGCAAGAAATCGACATGATGGGTTTCGTGCCCACCCAACTTAGCTGCCAGTGACTCCACCACATTCTTCTGCGTTAATCTCACTATAATATTTTTGTTGGGTTCCCAGCGAGATTCCTACCTGTGTTAGTTGGGAGGGAGGTGGGGGTGGTGGTGGTGTGGCTGGTGGTGGGAAGTAAGAGAGATTGGTATATGGCGATTGCAGGTCTCAGATGGGGCTGGTTACTTCCAGGAGAGCTGAAAAAGATGGACATTTATATTTCAAATGTTAAAATTTATGGGGTACAGGAAACGATTAATTAAACTATCTCGGGGAGGGAATTTAACATGTAAATCTCCACCCACTCGCCATAGCAATGCTGGAAGTCAGTAACATGCTGCGGTCACCTCTGTGCAGAGTTGTTTTGCCGATAGTGACCGGAAATGTGACATTTGATGGCATCTGTTCATTACCACCCATTTAGAATATGCCCGCGTTCAATGGCTGGCATCACTTTGGCAGATCATTCCGGAAGTGGGGATAATTAACAGGAAGCTGATGAAACAGCTCCCTGCCCCAATTAGAAGATTGTAATTATCAATTTATTCCTCATTGAGTTGAATAGTTGATAATTTCATGCATGGATTAAATTAATTTGAGTAAAGGAAGTGTGCCATTCTTCCACTCAAGAGCTCATTCTTGGTGGCTAACTTTCCTCTGGCTGGTTGGAGATGCTGGTTGGATTTTTATGGCCAGATGCTGGTTGGATTTTTATGGTCAGATGCTGGTTGCAGTTTTATGGTCAACCCTCTACTGTTTGATTTGTACTCCCATTATTGGCCAATGACACATACATAGAAATGGAAATAATCAATAGAAAATGAAATATTTCAGCAAGTTTTTGACAATTTGAATATTATAGTTAGTTTAATTAAATTAAATATTAATATTCTTCCTAAAAAAGAGGTTTTGCAGTCAGTTATCACCTGAATAGAGGTATATTCAGTTCTAAATCAGAAATCTGAAGATAGTCTCTATGGAGTGACTCAGTTAAAATAGATTTTTCTTTAAGTATTTAGCGCTGGCCCTTTTCACTAATCACATTTGTGTGCCTCGCTCTTTCACATATTCAATAATAAATTGAAAGCAGCTGTTAAAAGCCACATGTTGATTATGATGGTAAACCACAGCCACCACTGAAGTGGAGCTGACTGAAAACTCTTGATCAGGTGAACCGTTTTCTCTGAAATGCAAAGTGAATCAGTTAGCAAAACACATTTTAATTCTGGCTACTCCCCAACACAGATGCAAGTTCTGAAATTTCCAATTTGTAGGGGGTGGTGTGGTAGGGGTCAGCCTCACCTCTGACTCAGTGAGCGGTTCAAATCACTCCCATGCCCCTGGTTCTAGACCTTGGACTTATTTAGGGGTTGTGAACAAAGATGCAGTAGACAACAGGTTCTGATGAAAGAATTTTGACTTTATTAAAAGAAAAAGGTAACAAACTTAAAACACTCTTAATGCTTAAACACAGGTTGGGGAACACACGGTACAGGTGAGGGAGAAGGACAATATATAAAAAAAAACCTTATCCCTCCCAAAAATCCCACTATCTAGCTAGGTTTTGGTTTCAGGAGATCAGGGATAATGCTCACCAAACAGGGGTTTTGACAGTTCGAAATCCAGCCAGGTAAGTTGATTGCGATTTTGGGGTACTCTCTTTTTGTCCTTTGGGGCCTGCCGTCCCCACGTGGTACCGGTCTGTGAAATCTGCGAGGGCTCCTCAGGCGGGTGGAGTCCACAGATGCGGTAGGGCGCGGTTGTGGATCTATCAGGTAAGTACCCACTTTTCTTGGTTAGAAATAGGGAAAGTAAAGTCTTTGTTGGGTACTTTATCTTGTAGAGTGGAAACTTCGGGTTTTGTTCTTCCAATGGTGGCCTGGTCATCGAGTTTTGTTGCGGTTGGGGTCCGGTTGGCGGCCTTTGGTGTCGGCTCGGTCGCGGCGGCCTAGATCATTACCTGAGTGGTGGTAATGATCTGAAGGTCCTGGTGGTCAGTCGTTGCGCGGGGCCTTGGTCCCCGCGGTACTTTTGAATGGCGGTCTACCTTGTGGAGCCCTTGATGGCTCTGGTAGTTGATTGGTGTCATTGGAGGCCTGTCGGGGCGGTACCTTCTGGGGCTGGACCGTGGGTTGAGCGATGCCGACTCGCTCCCAGCCTCTAGTGACCTTGGCTAGTAGCTGTTAGTGCTGGACCGTGTGCTGAGCGATGCCGACTCACTCCCAGTGGTCTCAGCTCTAGCCCTTGCCTGGCCTTGTCTGTCCTTGCCTCCGATCTCACCCCGGCTCTGCCTTGTGGCCTTGCTGCTTCTCTCCTCCTCCTGCTCGTGTTGTGTGGCCCTCTGTGGCTGTGGGTAGCTTGCTGTGTGTGCTGGGGGAATAGGCCCTCAATTATACTGTTTCAGGCCCATTGTCTTAGGTTTTGGCGGGCTTGTTAAATTTTGATGGCTTCAACTTTATGTTTACTTATCCTGATGGCTTCTGATGTCTTCCGTTTAGGCAGGGCCTTTATCTACGCGCCAAATCTCGCCCCCTTTGTCTTAGGTTTTTGGCGGGCTTGTTAATCTGTCCCTGTAGATACTGGGCTAATTGTTTTTTTGATGGGGTGATGGGTGTACTGGATGTTTTATTGTTTTCAGGCTTCTAGCATCCTGTTTGGGCCTGGGGATTTTCAAAAGGGGTCTTGGATTATTCATTTTTGGATGTGTTTGTGAGGTTTTGGATGAGGCTCTTCCTCCTGCTTGGATTGCAGTGTAAACATTCTCCAGACAGCTTGACTGGGCCCCAATAACCAAAAGCTGTCCACTGCCTCGCCACACCCCTCCGCAGCCTGTCTTGTCTCTGTGAAAGGTGTTTTTCCCAATAGCAAATATCCAAAGTCATTTTCCTCAGGGGTTTTCTTCTCTGATCCTTAAGAATGTCCAAAACTGAGGTTTTTACCTCAAATCACTTCACTTAGGTCCCATCATCCTAAATTTGTATGAAAAAGCCAAAAATCACCCCTTTTAGGGTTCTGTTCGAGTTTCTGGGGGATTTTGCGAAGCCTACAATTAGGATTGGAAACATGGAGAGTATCAAAGAGCAAATTGCTATTCCTTAGCATTCTGACACTTTGGAGAGGTATAAAATGAGGACTGTAGGGCAGATGGGACCAAGTCCTATTCATCGAGTAGGTTGAAAGCTAACTTTATTGAACCCTGTAGAATCACAAAATTATCTAACAGTCACAGTTAGAACATCAAACAGTACACTTGATCTATTGAAGGAAACTGAGACTCAAGTGGATACTCAACAAAAAATAACTTCTGGCGAATGAAATGAGAAACTCTACCAAGATAGAAGAGGTAGAGATTTGGTGGGTCTCACCAAACAGTCCTGAGCTACTTGCCTTGAGGGAATACTGCATTGCCGAAGGTTCTGTCTTTCATATGCGATGTTAAACCAAGGGCCCATCTGCCAATTCAGATGGATACAAAGATTCCATGGCACTTTTTTCAAAAGTAGAGCAGCAGAGTTCTCCTGGTGTCCTGGTCGACACTTATTCCCTCAAACCAACAGCAGTAAAAAGGTTAGACAGTCACTTATCTCATTTACACAGTAGCAAAATACTGCGGATGCTGGAAATCTGAAACAACAAACAGAAAATGCTGGGAAGTTCTGCCGAAGGGTCATCGACCTGAAACGTTGATTCTGTTTTTCTCTCCACGATGCTGCCTGACCTGCTGAGTGTTTGCAGCATTTTCTGTTGTTGTTTCACTTATCTCATTTGTTGTTCGGTGGGATCTTGCTGAGCACAAATTGGATGCTGCAGTTGCTGATGTACCAACAGTGGCTACACTTCAAAGTAACTCATTGGGTGTGAAGTATGTTGGGATTCCCTGAAGACATGAAAGGCACTATATAAATGCATTTTTGTTCTTTCTTTAGCAATACTATAGGACAAATGGGACAACATCCACACTAAGCTAAATGGTACAATTTTAAAGAGAGTACAGGAACAGAGAGACCTATGGGTTCACATACACAAATCTTTGAAGGTGGCAGGACAAGTTGATAAAGCTTTTTCTAAAAAAAAGATAGGGGCTCCTTGGCTTTATAAATAGAAACACAGGGGGCGATTTTGCCAGCCCTGGGGAGGAGGGTTTGCAGGTGGGACTGCTGGGAAAATGGCAGAATTTGGGGGCGGGTGCGCAACCCGCCCCCAACCCGCCTCCATGCCATCTTGCCAGGAGGTGGGTAGCTGTCCCACGCCGGGTCCTGTCTCCTTGGAGGCGGGAAGGGATTAAAGCCAATCAACTGCCTGTTAACAGGCAGAAAATAGGATTATCCCCTTTTTGCCCTCACAAGTGCGGGCTTCCCGAAGGCTCCGAAACCCGCCAGGTCAGCGAGGCGAATAATGGGTCTGCGGGGTTCGGAGGGGTCCAAAAGTGCGCTGTGGAGGTGAGTGATGGGTGCAAGTGTGGAGAGGTGAGTATCTGAGGTAAGTGCAAAGTGATAGAAAAAGTGTTCTTACCTTTGTTTCTTCTTGCAGGCTTCAGTCGGTGGGTATGCGGAGAGTCTCGCACCTCTGCGGTAGAGATGACAGATGGCCGTTGCATTCTCCAATGCAACAACCATCTCATTTCTGCAAAAGAAAGAGGTTTGATGAGGTCTTGAAATCAAGACCTCATCAAACTACAGAGAATGTCAGTGTTTGACAGCTTCACAGAGCTGTCAAACGATGACAATTCACCTGTCAAAAATTTTTGACAGATGAAATATCATACGCTGATGTTCTCTGCAACCGGCTTTCCCTTAATTGGCCTGCTAAGCCTGCTGGGCGTGCTTAACAAGGTCAATCAAGGGAAAATAGCGTGGGTTGGCCAGAAGTTGTTGGAGGCGGGACTGAAACCCGACAAGTGGGAGTCCCGCCTCCAAAAGCTCCCCATTGGCAAAATCACCCCCAGAGAGTACAAAAGCAAGGAATTCTGCTAAACTTTTATAAATCAATGGTTAGGCCCTAGATGGAGTATTGTGTCCAATTCTGGGCACCACACTTTAGGAAGAATGACAAGGTCTTGGAGAGGGTGCAGAGGAGATTTACTAGAGTGGTACCAGGGATGAGGGTCTTCAGTTATGTGGAGAGATTGGAGAAGCTGCGATTGTTCTCCTTGGAGCAGAGAAGGTTAATAGAGACGTTCAAAACTATAAGGGTTTTGATAGAGAAAATAAGGAGAAACTGTTTCCACTGGTGGGAGGGTCGATAACCAAAGGACAAATATTTAAGATAATTGGCAAAGAACCAAGGGGGAGATGAGGAAAAGTGCTTTTATGCGGTGAGTTGTTATTATCTGGAATGCACTGCCTGAAAAGATGATTGAAGCAGATTCAATAAAAACTTGCAAAAGGGAATTGGATAAATACTTGAAAAGGAAAAGGGGGCAACACGGTGGCATAGTGGTTAGCACTGGTGCCTCATAGCGCCAGAGACCCGGGTTCGAATCTGACCTCGGGTGACTGTCTGTGTGGAGTTTGCACATTCTCCCCGTGTCTGCGTGGGTTTCCTCCGGGTGCTCCGGTTTCCTCCCACTGTCCAAAAATGTGCGGGTTAGGTTGATTTGGCTATGATAAATTGACCCTTAGTGTTAGGGGGGGATTAAATATGTGGGGTTATGGGGATAGGATGGGATATGTTAGGGGGAATTAAATACGTGGGGTTACGGGGGTCGGGTGGGATATGTGTACTGTGGGGATTAAAGCAGGGACAGGGTACTGGATTTGAATGATCAGCCATGATCGTATTGAATGGTGGTGCAGGCTCGACGGGCCGAATGGCCTACTCCTGCTCCTAGATTCTATGTTTCTATGTTTCTATGAAAATCTTTCAGGGCCATGGGAGAAGAGCGGGGGAGTGGGGCTAATTGGATCGATCTTTCAAAGAGCCGGCACAGGCACGATGGGCCGAATGGCCTCCTTCAGTGCATTGAGATTCTATGATTCTATAAAAATAAAGGGGAGACAGGAACCATAGAAGTTTACAGCACAGAGAAAGCCATTTGGCCCACGTGTCTGTGCTGGTTGAAGATCTTCAAAATAATAAACAGTATAGATGCAGTGAAAATAAACAAGTTATTCAACTTGAGCAATAAGAATAAGACTAGGGCACAGAAATACATAATTCACAAGCCTTATGCAAGGTTGGCGATTAGAAATTCCCCCCTTCCCACACGATAGTGGACATGTAGAATAAATTTCCAGAGAAGGAAGTTGTTTTGAGGTCGCTTGGCACCTTCTAGAGAGGAGCTGGTTTGATATCTGTTGAGTAGGGGGATAGATTGCCTCTCTGTAAGTGCCTCTCACAATAACCACAGTAAGGTAAGCAGGTTATGTTGTTTCTCTAAAGTGATTTGAAATGAGGTCCAATGTGAAAGCAGCTCAAATCACTACCAGAATAGGACCTTGTGATTCAGCCACAGGAGCCTGTCATCTCTCACTGTCTAACAGGATGTGTAGCAAGAAGAAAAACGATCCTCCTGACCTCCAATTGTGTGTTTTATGTAGAATAATACAGGCTGGAGTGTGTTTCACATCTTCGGGGTCCTGCACCAAATTGCTTGAACTAAATTGCTCTTGTATTTCGGGATATCATTTGGGGTCTCATTGATAACTTACTGCCTTGTAGCACACTCCAGCCTATATTATAGAAAGAAAGAAAGACTTGCATTTATATAGCGCCTTTCACGACCACCGGACAGCTCAAAGCACTTTACAGCCAATGAAGTACTTTTGGAGTGTAGTCACTGTTATAATGTGGGAAACGCGGCAGCCAATTTGCGCACAGCAAGCTCCCACAAACAGCAATGTGATAATGACCAGATAATCTGTTTTTGTTATGTTGATTGAAGGATAAATATTGGCAAGGCACCGGGATAACTCCCCTGCTCTTCTTCGAAATAGTGCCATGGGATCTTTTACGTCCACCTGAGAGAGCAGACGGGGCCTCGGTTTAACGTCTCATCCGAAAGACGGCACCTCCGACAGTGCAGCACTCCCTCAGCACTGCACTGGAGTGTCAGCCTGGATTATGTGCTCAAGTCCCTGGAGTGGAACTTGAACCCACAACCTTCTGACTCAGAGGCAAGTGTGCTACCCACTTTTTTTTAATTTTTATTATTTATTAAACATTAAAAACATTTACAACATTGTGATCATTCCATTGTATCATACAAATCCATTCCGCCGCTCTGCACAGCCATTCCTCCACCACATATTAACATCAAAACCTGAAGTTTAATTTTTCTCCCATAACATATACTAATCTATTGTACTTTAAAAATTGATCAGTAATCATGGCTCCGAATAAGGGAAGTGTGCCTGATAATCTCCCCATCATTTAATCTCTGGCCCTTCCCTCCTCTCATGCTCCTTCCCAACTTTTTGGGCAGCTGTTGCTTTCTCCTGCAGCCTCCGGCTCTTTTTCACCTCCTGTTTGAACCTTCCCTGCAGTTTCAGCCTCTTCCTTACATTAGGTTTGGGAGCTGCCCCTTCTCCCTCCTTCTGCCCCTCACTAGCCTTTCCCTTTCCACACGATGCCACCCCACCCCCATGTCTCTGTCCCCCTCTGACCCCTCACTCTCGAGCTCTTCTGTAACCTCCCGTCCCTGCTCCCCGTCAGATACATAGGGCTGGATTTTGTCAATGGGAAGCTTTTGGAGGCGGGACTGCTGCTTGCCGGCTTTCAATCCTGCCTCCATCAGCTTCTGGCCAACCAGTGGGATTTTCCCCTGATTGACCTTGTTAAGCCCACCCAGCGGGCTCAGCAGGCCAATTAGGGGGAAGTCAGTGACAGAGCATGTCAACGTATGATGTGTCATCTGTCAAGATTTTTTGAAAGAAGAAATGTCAGCGTTTGACAGCTCTGTGAAGCTGTCAAACACTGACATTCTGTGTAGTTTGATGAGTCCAATGTATTCAGGACTCATCAAACCTTTCAACTTTGCAGAAATCACCTGGCTGTTGGTTCGGAGGATCCAACAGCCAGTCTGTGATATCTACAATGGAGATGTCAGGACTCCGGCT
Source organism: Squalus acanthias (assembly GCA_030390025.1). Lineage (NCBI taxonomy): Eukaryota > Metazoa > Chordata > Chondrichthyes > Squaliformes > Squalidae > Squalus > Squalus acanthias. The sequence goes on from CM059435.1 coordinate 47,772,294, forward strand.
CCACAGCGGCTGAAGGCTGTCGGCAGAAACAAAGGTAAGTGAACATTTTCTAACACTTTACACTCACCTTACATACTTACCACTCCACACTTGCACCCATCACTCACCTCTACATTGCACTTTCAGACCCCTCTGACCCCCGCTGACCTCCTACTCGTCTCCTACATCCTGGCGGGGTTCCCCGAGATCGGGAAGCCTGCACTTTGGATGGAAAAATGGGGCTAATCCTATTTTCTGCCTGTTAACAGGCAGTTAATAGGATTTAATCCCTTTCCCGCCTTGAGGAGACGGGACCCGGGGCAGGACGGCTTCTTGCCTCCTGGCAAAAGGGCATGGAGGCAGGTTGGGGGCGGGCTTGCCACCCGCCCCCAAATTCTGCAACTTTGCCGGCAGTCCCGCCTCCATACCTGCCTCCTCGGGGCTGAGAAAATCCAGCCCATAATCTCCCTTAGAGAGTCTTCCTGCTGTCACGGTTTCTCCAACAGTGCCACTCCCTTCAGCCTCATCTCCACCGCTGACCCTTGCTCCCCGTTTCTTCTCTCTCTGAGACAATGGCACATCTGCACCTATCTTGCTCCCTTCTGGCGTCTTTGTCTCCCCGCTCCCATCCTGCTGCCCCTTTAAGGCTCCTGCCTCTTGCACCCTCTCCTTGTCTTGCCCCCTCCTGCTCCCCGGGATGTCCAATTCCCCGTCTTTCTTTGGAGTACTTACATTTACCTTGCACCCCGCTCCCGCCTCCTCTCCCCCTGCGGACACCAGATTTTTTAGGGAGAGCTGAGCCGTATTATGGCTCGACTCTGCCCTCGACCCGTGCTGCCCGCTGCTGTCTTTGTCCTTTTCCACCGTACTTGGTGTGTTTTCCACCATTTCCTTTCTGCCTCTTCCTGCGCTCTTTTCTCCTTCCATTCACCAGCTGTGTCCTCCGCCTGCTCCGCTCCTCCAGCCGCTCCACTCACACCTCCTGCTCCTGCTACTCCTCCCATCTCCTCATCACTTAAGGGGCTTCCTTCTGCCACATACTCACAGCGGGTGGGGCCTTGGTGACACACCCCACAGCTCTCCGCCTTGCAGCTCCGAGCGATGTGTCCAGGCTCACCGCAGTTATAACAGTACAAGTCTGGACAGTTTCTTACAAGATGGTCGTGTCCAAGACAATAATAACAAACCTTCACCTGGTTATCATGCAGTACCCGGAAGTACTGCACGCCTTCCATTGTCTCGAATTTCATGCTATACGGCAATGACTTCACCCCCTCTGGGAACCGCAACTTTACATAACGGGTTCCATCTGCTACCCGCATTCCTGGATAGTACCTCCTCTTTATTGCTGAGCAAATTTTAAGGGCCTACGACTCCAACTTTTTGATTAGCACATTGTCCTCAATATAAACCGGCAGGTTTAAGAATGAGACCACCACCTCTTCAGAATATAGCAGAGTTACCTCCAAGAACTTATCTCCAACCTTCAAACTCAGTAAAAGTCTTTCCACCTCCTCTCGGCCACTGACCATCACCTCGAACTCCATATTCGGCTTTGGTCGGCAGACAAAGCAGCTTCCCTCGCCACAGTCCTCATGTACCACCTGGATAATATCCCAAGCTCGTATCTCCTTATCCTCGCACTGAACCACCACCGTGTTTTCTTTTCCAAACCTCCTGGGGTCCCGGCCCAAATCTTTGGACCTTTTTTTCTCCCTTCCCCCAACATTTTCTCCCCTGATTAAATTCATCGTGGGAACATTGTCCTCTGAGGGGCCCGGCACTCCAGACCCCTCAGCAGCCATCTGGCTGCTGTTTAAGGACCAAAAAGACCCTAAAACCTGAAAAAAAAACCACCACCAACTTTTCCAAACTCACTCCAACTCCCTGCAGTAATCAAGCACCCAGCAGCACCTGCTCACTCCTAGCCCCTCCCACCTAGAGAGTGCTACCCACTGAGCCACAGCTGACACAATATGTAATTATCATTATCCCATATGTAATGTAGCCATTACACTCACATAGTGCACTTCAGTCCCACGCTCCTGATCTTTGGTCACCCGGTGTGGAGGGGAGGGGACAGGTCGGGGGACCTCCTCGCAGGACTGCTCCTGGGCCTGGCCAAATTGGCCATCAACTGGTCCAGGCAGCTGGTGGTCGAGGGGGTCGTTCGGCCCGACTGCCTGCCTCTCTTCCGCGGCCATGTTTGCGCTCGGGTGGCCCTGGAGATGGAGCACGCGGTGTCCGCCGGGATGCTCGAGGCCTTCCGCGACCGGTGGGCGCCGCAGGAACTGGAGTGCGTCATCACCCCCGGCAACCAAAATTTAATTTAATTTGTTAAGTTTCATTTAATGTATTTTTGTTAAGTTACAGTTTATTTGTTTATTGTTGCCACCAAAAGAGTGCACTCCCATAGTCATCCGCTATAGGAAATTTGTGCTTTCTCATAAAGCATGTGCATAAAACTCAGAAACTGAGTAGTTCTGTTAAATTATGTTTTAGCTAACCTAACTCGTTCATTGTTGTAGCTAATGGGTGCGATGCTTTGTGCAGTAAAGCACACTTTACAGACACATGCTCGGAGAGCGTTGTTACTATTTTGAATCTGCTACTCCTGTGTAGATGCAGCTGGATATGAATCATTACAGCATATTATGGCAAAGTTGGTATTTTAATATTAGTTGTGGAAAATAAACCAGCTGTAGTTTATTTATGCATTAGCACAAATTAAAATGTACAATTTCCTAAAAATGGTCACTCTGAACAATCGTACCTTTGTCAGCTCTTTGTTTGAGCAATCTAGAACTGATCCCGTTGACCTATTGGGCAGAATTTTCATTGACCTGTGGAGGTGGGTTTGGAGGCGTGTGGGGGGTTAAAATTGTGAAAACTGGCGGGCGGGCACAAGCCCGCCTCCATCCCGCCTCCATGCAATTTTCAGTAAATCGTGTCTGCTGGTCCCGACCCCGTCCCACCTCTAAGAGGTGGGATAGGCTGTTAAGGCCCTTAACAAGCACTAAATTGCCTCTATAATGCCATTTTGAAAAGCCTTTGTGATTTTAACCCTTATTCTATGTGAAGCACGCCTGTTCTGAACCACAAATGTGAAACCTGGCGGTAGCACATTTCGATAGCTGGCTATCAGCTGCAGGTCCACTATTAGTAGTAGTAGGAGGAGGAGGAGGAGGAGGAGGTGGAGGAATAATAATAATAATAATATCTGGGAGTGGTGGTGGTGGCACAAAAATATCTGGGAGCAGACTTAGGGCTGCTGCTGCTCATTTTGCCTCCAGGTCCTCTCACAGCAAAGGCCAGGCAGTCTTTCCAGACCTTCAATGCAGCAGCAATGATAACATCATCAGAGGCGACTTTCAGACTGAAAACACTAATTGTGTCATGGGTTCCCACATGCTGGAACTCAATTGCCCAATTAGGTGAAAATCGCATCAATCTCCCACATCCAATTGCAGTCGGATGGATAACGCGAAAAGTGGATAACACGACCCCAGCCCGCCCCAGTATCAAAATCCAGGCCATTGTCTCCCGAAAGCACTGTATCGTTCTCTGCTTCAAGTGTTTACCTGCTGGGTCACTTCTTACAGACTATAACACAATAATCAGAGCCCCTATAATACCGAAATAGCTCCCATAGCTTATAATGTACATCACGGAGATTAAAGGGTATAGTTCCACCTAGTGGCCATAATGTGAACATGTAGTGAAGTGAAGGGGCACTGAAGGGTATCGTACTGTGGTGTGATATGTGAACTGCACCAGTAGAGGTCCTTGTTGCTTCTTGGCACTGGGAATCATAGGGGGTGATTTTCTCAGCCCTGAGGAGGCGAGTTTGGAGGTGGGTAAGGCGGGAAAATCGGAAACAATGAGTGCGGGTTCGGAACCCGCCTCCAACCCGCCTCCGCGGGATTTTGCCGTTGTCGGTTTTGCAGGGTGGGAAACGGTCCCGCCTCCAACTGGCCGGAGAGGTTGTTAAGGGCCTTAAATGATCGTTATGGCCCTCTCTAATCCTATTTTGAGAGGCCCTCGTTATTTTTCGACATTTTCAGCATGTTTCACGCCCCTCCTAAACCACGCCAGCTAAACCTGGCGGGTTGACAAATGGGCTACCTCCTCACAAATGCAGCTCCACCATTGAAACGGAGCTTGCATCAGGGATTAGTTGCAGGTGCCAGAACTTTGCTTTAAAAGGTCTTTCCACACTTTTAGCAGGCCTTCCGAAGTCGGAGGTGCTGCAGCTTGAATCTATCAACTGTGGGACCTCCTTGGAAGACCCTCTCCCCGCTTGGAATGAGCGCTTCTCCAACGGACCCATCTGCAAGCAGCATGGAAAACATTCATTTCCTTTCACCATGGACCTCAGATTTGGATGAGGAGCAGCCACGGCAGCAGCAGAACCAGGCAGCTCAGCAGCAACAGCAGCAGGAGCCCCAAGCTCCTGCTCACCCACCTGATGGAGCTCAGGGCAGAAGGTGCCAGTGCATCGAGGCACCTCGCTGCAGGAGATACCCCCAACAGACAGAGGATGAGCTACCTCAACATGAACGAGCAGCAGTGCCAAAGGAGGCTGAGACTTTCGCGAGAGCTTGTCCGAGAAATCTGCGGACTGCTGCAGCAAGACCTGGTGCCCAGAGGAACGGGTGGACACCCCTTACCAGTGGCTGTCAAAGTCACCACTGCACTCAACTTCTTTGCCTCAGGCTCCTTCCAGAGATCATCAGCAGATATCAGCGGCATCTCCCAGTCGGCCACCCACAGTTGCATCACGCAGGATACTGATGCCCTTTTAGCAAAGGCCCACAATTACATCCACTTCTCAAGGGATCAAGCAAGTATAACCACGAGTTCGGTTGGCTTTGCAAATATGGCAGGCTTGCCAATGGTGCAGGGCGTCATAGACTGCACACAAGTGGCCCTTAGGGCACCCCATCACAACCCAGCTATCTTTGTCAACCGCAAGGGCTTCCACTCCCTCAACTCTACAGCTGGTGTGCAACCACAAGAAGGAGTTTTTGCATGTTTGCGCCAAGTTCCTCCGCTCTTTAATCCACGAAACCAACTTAACGGATGGCTCCTTGGTGACATAGGCTGAAGAAGTGGCTAATGACACCGATCAGGAGGCCAGCTAACGAGGCTGAAAAGCGCTACAACGCCAGCCACACATCGACCAGCTCCATCATCGAGCAAACCATTGGGTTGTTGAAGATGCGCTTCCGATGCCTTGACTGATCAGGTGGAGCCCTGCAGTATACACCATACAGGGTCTCCAGAATGGTCGTGCTCTGCTGTACACTGCACAACATCGCACAGTGTCGTGGCTTGCAGCTTCCTGATGAGCAAGTGGCTCAGTGCCAGGCCTCCTCAGATGAAGATGAGGATGAGGAGGAGGAGGAGAATGAGGAGGCTGAGGAGCAGGAGGAGGAGCAGGAGGAGGAGCAGGAGGAGGAGGAGGAGCAGGAGGAGGAGAAGGAGCAGGAGGAGGACAGAGCAGCGGTCTATCAACCAGCAGCAGCGGCAGCACGCGAGCACATGGCTGCCTGTGATGCAAGGGATGAACTTATCCTGGCCAGATTTGCATAGGTTGCCCATGTTGGCACATGTCCTTGGCTCCATCTTGAGACATCATAGACAATGGACATGACTCTCTGGCCTCCTTTCACTCTGGCCACCAACGTCACAATGCAAGTGTCACGATGCCTGCAATGTGGAGCTGCCTAAGACGAAAGAACAGATGCCATGACACCAACATTTTGCCATCAAATCATTTTAATGCTTTCCAACAGGGATGGCATTTCATCAATACACATAAACATTCACCCAATCTGCACACAGATCTGGAGGTTATGGGGGAAAAATTAGGTCGCGCCCCGTTTGGGGCGCAAATATCGTCTGGACGCAAATATTAGCGCCTGGCGCTAATTATCACCACTGACTGGAAACTTCACTTTTACCGCCCCGGGAGGTGAGTGGAGCGCTAAATCAGGCGCTGCACACCTGTCTTAAGGCGCAAAGGCCGAGCAGTGAGGCGCTAACTCAGCGCGCGAGCGCAGCGCAGCTGCTGCCAGTTAGCGAGGGAACACAGACACACTGGCGCCGGCCAGTTCTTAAAGCGGGGGGGGCCAACTTGCTCCCCAGCCACACCCTGCTCATTGCAGCCTTGAATCTCGGCCTGGAGAGACCTGTGAATCCATTTTGCTGCCAAGGATGGAGAGGGTGAGAGAACGAGCTCATCGCTTCACCAAGCGGGCCTTGGATGCTCTGGTTGGCGCGGTGGAGCGCAGAAGATGTATACTCTTCCCTGAGAGTGGCAGGAGGCCTTTGCCACGCGAGTACAGAAGAGTGTGGAGGGAGGTGGCTCAGAGCGTCTCCTCCAGGAGCATGGTGCCCAGGACCCATGTTCAATGCCGCAAAAAGTTCAACGACCTCACTCGGGTCGTCAGGGTGAGTGGCTTTTTCTCAATACCTCTCCATCCCTCCATCTCAACCTCACTCTATGGCCAGAAGGTCTTAAAACCCCAATGCACAACACTCATCCAACATCTATGGCCCTTTCATGAAACACACACACACATTCCACACTTTGCATACAGTAAGGGCTATTCACCTATGGGAGGCACATCAGGCAAGACCATGGCTGCATACAGTAAGGGCTATTCACCTATGGGAGGCACATCAGGCAAGACCATGGCTGCATACAGTAAGGGCTATTCACCTATGGGAGGCACATCAGGCAAGACCATGGCTGCATACAGTAAGGGCTATTCACCTATGGGAGGCACATCAGGTAAGACCATGGCTGCATACAGTAAGGGCTATTCACCTATGGGAGGCACATCAGGCAAGACCATGGCTGTGTATTTACTCAGATGCTGTCCTTTTTCTTGCAGGCCAAGCTGGCGCATAATAGGAGACAGCAGCAACGGACAGGTGGAGGGCGGCCTCAGCTGCAACCCCTCAGCGATCTGGAGGAGCGCGTCCACAGGATTGTGGCAAGCCGGGTGATCGGTCCCGTCGCCACTGGAGACGCCGACCCCGTTCTGGACAGCAATGGTAAGGTCATCACCTTTTTGTCCTCTGTCCTTCCACTTGTCCCTCACAACACCAGCCTTTGACACTTTCAATCCAACTTGCTAACTCGCTGCACTTATTCCTCCCTTACTGCCACCCTGTCCTCACGCTAAAGCCACTCTTGTACCTCCCTGCTTTCAGATGGTGATTCACCAGCTGAGGAGACGGGCCCTGAAGCTGCCACTGGGAGTGAAGCTGCAGCCGAGGAGGAAGCCGGAGCATCAGTGCCACCCTCTCCCGAGGAAGCCCATGCCCACACTGGGAACACGCCTTCCCTGGAGGGGAGCAGGGGGGAAGGGTCTGATGAGGGTGAAGCTCCAGGACCCAGCGGGCTGCAGCAACGCCATGGGGGTAGGGAAGAACGGGGGCCTTCTCCCCAGAGGGAGAGTATGCCAGACACTCCTACTGCAATGGACGCAGAGGAGGAGCGGCTGATCGCAGAAATGAACACCCAGGCGGTGGGCATGCACACTGAGCTCATGGGTGCAGTGGGAAGGGTGCCCGAATGCATTGAGTCACTGGCAAGGAGTGTGGAGCACTTCGCTGTAGCACAGGCGGATGCCACACTAACGCTTAGTGCTGCAATTCAGTCGCTGACTGCCGTGATCCCATCTCTGACTGCTCTCATGCAGACTCAGATTGAGGCCACGCGAGCACTGACTGCTGCCAACCTCGATGGTTCGTTCACATGTCCCCGGGGCTCTCACCGCGCCACAGCAGGCCAGCAATCTGTGCTCCAGCAGATTGCTCAGGATGCTGAAGTGCTGCCCCGTGGGAGTGCCAGTGTGTCAGGCGAGCAGGGAGTTGCTGTCCTCTCTCACAATGACAGCATTCCTGCTGCCAACACTGTCACTTCTCCACTGCACTTGCCACTGCCTGTAGGACAGACTGCTGCCGCCCATGCAGAGTTGGTGCAGTCTGCAGCCGGGCCCTCCAGGCCCAGAACTGGTCGAGGCCATCCTTCAGGGGCATCTGCAGTGTCAGGGTCTGACGATCAGCAGCCTTCCACCAGCCTTGCTGCAGCCACTGAGGTCCCATTACGGAGGAGCAGTAGGGTTAGAAGGGGGAAGTGCGCAAGGGAAGGAGATCACCCTCGAAGGGCAAAAAGTAGGAGGTGTGACAAAATGCTGGTCATTTTTTTATTAAAGGCCGAGGTTCGTGGTCCAACTTTTGTTTAGTGTTTTGGACATTATCTCCAGGTTGTGAGAACCAGTTATGTTATTGACTGTTTTTTTGTGTTTATTTCTATGAGTTTGTCATGAGGAAATGACACACACAGAGTTTGTAAAATAAATAAGTTTTTGTATTCAAAATATACATGTTTGGTGTTTGGAATCATTGGTGCCTTGGCCGGCTTAGGGGTTGCGTGCTGGGTTCATTGATGTTGTTAGCAATGGCAGAAGCCATTTCCACAGCAGGGGCCCTAGAAGCGGCTTGCTATCAGCCGTTGACGGACGGCCCTTGCAGTTTCACCATTGTGGGCCGCCCTCCCGCCTTGGTGCTGCTGATGATCATCCTCCTCGTCCTCTTCCTCCTCTTCCTCCTCCTCCTCTGGTGGTGCTCCAAGGCCTGGTGGCATTGGCTGGGTCCTGACGATTGCCATGTTATGCAACATGCAGCACACAACTACGAAGTTGGATACTCGCTCAGGCGAGTACTGCAGGGCTCCTCCAGAATGGTCGAGACAGCGGAACCGTTGCTTCAGCACGGCGATTGTGCGCTCAATGATGTTCCTGGTAGCTTGATGGCTCTCATTGTACCGCAGCTCAGCAGGGGTGTTGGGCGTACGGAGCGGTGTCATCAGCCAGGTGCTCAATGGATACCCCTTGTCCCCGAGAAGCCAACCAACTGGCTGATGCGGTGCCTCGAAAGTTCTGCCACAGTAGTCTGGCGCAGGATAAAAGCATCGTGGCAGCTGCCAGGATAGTGGGCATTGACAGCGAGTATCAGCTGTCTGTGGTCACAGACCAACTGAACATTCAAGGAATGGAACCCCTTTCTGTTCCGGAATTCCTCGGCATTCTCATGTGGAGCACGCAAAGCCACATGCGTGCAGTCAATGGCGCCCTGCACCATGGGGAAGCCCGCTATCCTCGCAAAGCCCAGAGCGCGGTCACGCTGCTTGTCTGGGGTCATGGGGAAAGAGATGAACTCTCGTCTCCTTTTAAAGAGGGCATTTGTGACCTGCCGGATGCAGCAATGCACCGCGAACTGGGAGATATTGGCGAGGTCCCCAGCAGCAGCTTGAAATGAGCCAGTAGCATAGAAGTTGAGAGCCACTGTGACCTTCACTGCCACCGACAGAGACGTCCTGGACCTCAGTTGAGGCTGCAGATCTGGCTGCAGATCTGGCTGCAGCAGGTGGCAGAGCTCAGTGACCACCTCCTTGCTGAATCGCAGCCTTCGCAAACACAGCTCCTCAGACATATGAATGTAGGAGAGCTGTTCACAATATACCCTGGGAGGGTAAGCTCTCCTGTACATACGCCTGTTGGCCCTCCTCCGTCTGGCCATCATTGCCACTCTCTCTCTGCGTCTCTGTGTCCTCCGATTCAGCTGGAGCAGGACGACGCCCCCAATCAGTGCAGCCCCCATAGTCTCTTTGCAAGCAAAGTAATGAAGGACAGCAACCAAAGTACCAGCGAAGTTAGGATCAGTAGGCAAAACTACCTCACAAAGCGTTGACTCAATGCAGAAGTCTCTCTTTCTCTCTCTCCGAATCTCTCTCTCTCTCTCAGAACGAGTGGTGCAAAAATGTCAACCACAGAAAAAGACAGGAAGAGGCCCCCTTTAAATAGCGTCCCCCCCAGCCCCACAGCGATTGATAGCGTTCCAGTCTTCCGGTCGTTGGATGCGCCAGGCGGTAAGGCAGGGGGCGCCACTCAATTTCCGCTCCGGGGCGCCACAAGGGCGTTGCACCATGGAATGACGTCACAATCTGCGCGCGCAGGTGGTCGCGGCGGTAAAGTTTAGCGCCGCCGCACAATGTCTAGTTAAGTTCCCGAGTGGCGCAAACATCGCTGCGCCCGGGCGCTAGCGGCTTTGCGCCCCATTAGCGCCCTCTTAAGGCACTAACGGGAGGCGCAACCAACTGAATTTTTACCCCATGATCTCTTGCCAGTTGCACCCACACAGCCTTGGTTTCTTTGGGAGGCCTCTTCCTCCCAGATGAGGGGAAGAGCACCTTCCTGCTAGCTCTCACCCCCTCAACCAACATTTGCAGTGCTTCATCCGAGAACCTTGGGGAGGCCCTTGCCTTGGATTTGGACACAGTGGTTTTTCAGAAGATGTTGTAGGTGGTGCAGTATCGACAGAAATCCAGTGGAATGATCCAAGGCAGCAAGCAACCCTTAAAATAAGCTGGAAAAGTGACATAAGCAGAGGCGAGTTTCAGTCCCAAAACACTAATTGACAAAGGTCAAACCACACTTCTGAAACCAACTGGTCAATTTGGGGAAAATCGCAATTTTTTCAAACCTATCAGTAGAGGCGGGTTTGGAACCCACCCAAACCGAAACCCGCCTCCAACCCACCTCCAGTGGGAAAATCGCCCCCATAGAATCATACAGCACAGAAGGAGGCCATTTGGCCCATCGTACCTGTGCCGGCTCTTTGAAAGAGCTATCTAATTCGTCCCACTCCCCTGCTCTTTTCCCATAGCCCTGCAAATTTGTCCTTTTCAACTATATATCCAATTCCCTTTTGAAAGTTACTATTGAATCTGCTTCTATCACCCTTTCAGGAAGTGCATTCTAGATCTTAACAACTCACTGCAAAAAAAATCTCCTCATTTCCCCCCAGGATTTTTTGGAATCCAACCAGTTGAAGAGTTGCTGCTCAGGTAAGACCCACCAAGAAAGGAATAGCATTTCCTGAGTCATGTAAAGATGGCAATGGAGAGAACTACAGACAATCTGGTCAAATAGGGGTTCAAGAAAGACGCTTGGCGTGGATGTCATGAACAGCAGGTCTTGAAGCGTTCTATGTGGAAACGCAAGCATCTGCCCTTCTCCAGTGACAAAGACGAGCCAGTCATCTGCACGGCCACATGTTGCAAGTCGGTGGCATGCTATAAAGGAATGAACAACACTGTTCCATCTCGCCCGTCTCACGGAGCCTTTAACTGCATGGACACGTGAGTTGTAAGTTCAGCTTGTGGACTATGGTGCAGTGACTGCTCATCATCCTGAGATTGGCACAATGACTTGAGCACATAATCTAGGCTGACACTCCAGTGCAGTGCCAAGAGAGCTATGCACTGTCGGAGATGCCGTCTTTCAGATGAGACGTTAAACCGAGGCCTCGTCTGCTCTGTCAGGTGGATGTAAAAGATCCCATGGCACTATTTTGAAGAAGAGCAGGGGAGATCTCCTCAGTGCCCTGGCTGATATTTATCCCTCAACCAACATCACGAAAACAGATTATCTGGTCATTATCACATCGCTGTTTGTGGAGCCTTGCTGTGCGCAAACTGGCTGCCGTGTTTCCTACATTACAACAATGACTACACTTCAAAAGTACTTCACTGGTTGTAAAGCACTTTGGGATAAATGCAAGTTCTTTCTTTATTAGGACAAATAACCAAACGCTTGGTCAAAGAGTTAGGTTTTGAGCAGCGTCTTAAAAGAGGAGAGAGTGGTGGAGAGGCAAAAAGGTTTAGGGAGGGAACGCCAGAGTTTAAGAACTAAACAGCTGAAGGTATGGCCACAATGGTGGGGCGAAGGAAATGGGGGATGCACAAGAGGCCCGAGTTGGAGGAGGGAACCCAGATGGGTGCAAGTTTAAATCCCTACCGTGACAAGTTTCAAAAATAAATTCCATAAATTCGGTAATTTATTGGAGTAGCACCAGAAATATAACCATGGAAGCTGCTGAATTTTTGTAAAAGCCAACTGGTTCACTAATGTCCTTCAGGGGAAGGGAACCTGCCACCCAGCTTGTCTGGCCTATATGTGCCTCCAGTCCCACACTACACAGTTGCTTCTTAATGCCCTCGGGGCAATTAGGGATGGACAATAAATACTGCCTTGCCAGTGTCAACCACACCCCAAGAACAAATAAGAAAAATTACTGTTCATAAGAAATGGTCTAACAAAATGCATTAATGGTGATAATTGGCTATAAAAAAAAATTAGTAATTAGAGTGATTAGAGCACAATATGGCACCGATATTAGCGCAAAGGCAGGTTCCAAGCCGAGGGGGGGGGTTGGGGGGAGGGGGGGCTGGGGAGGGCGGAGATTGCGTGCATGAAACCTGCAATTAATGTCAGAGGGTCGGATTCTTCAACTTCAACTTGATGGAACCATTAAATTTTTCCTTTCGAGTCTCCATGATGTGCACCCGCATGACGTGATCTGAAGTCCACTATTTAAAGGGCCAATACTGAAATGAAATTTGGAGGACCCAGGAGGTATTTAGCATGGATTCACAAAGAGTAAGGCCAGCATCCAGCTTCAATGGCACTTCCCTTGAATTACTGCTGGGTGCAGTCAGCAGGAGCAGGAGGGAGATACTGTCCCCAGCAATGGGAGGAAGAAATCTGCTGCTCTTGTCAAGAAGGCGTGGCTGGAGGTGGCTGGGGAGGTGAGCAGCAGAAGCGTTGTGCCCAGGTCATGGATGCAATGTAGGAAGCGGTTTAATGACCTAACCCAGTCAGGAAAAGTGAGTGCATTTGCTGATTCACCTACATCCTGTGGTGTACAACCCACCCACCCTCACCCTGTCTTGCCCAGCGTACTCCATCACATCACTCCTCACACCCACTCAACTTTCAGCAGCATCCATCCCTCACTTTCTATGCACTACCTCAACTCCCAATGTACCCATCCACCACTGACTCTCATCCCAGTCCTTATGCAATGTGCTGCAGCTGTCTGCTAGTCACCCTCACCGAATGCACTGCAGCCATCGGGTGAATACCTGGCCTTCAGTCACTCACAGGTCTATTCACCCCTTGTAGAAGAGAGCGCAAAGGAGAGGGAGAGGACTGGAGGTGGCCCGCCACAAATTGTGCAGCTCACAAATGCAGAGGAGGAGGCAATGGAGATAATTGGCACATCTGCGTACCTCTCAATCGGAGATGGAGGGACAGGGAACTTGCAGATGCCAAGTGACAGAATTAAAAAGATCTCTTACACACATGCTGACGTTATTTCATCAATGACTGAACTATGAGAAGCCTGCGTATGGTGATTGTCAAGATTGGGACTTTGCCACGACTAATTCATATCCCCTTCTTTTGTCTTCCAGGGCCTTCACGCGTAGAGCAAAAGTCGGTGGAGATGCATAAGGATGATTCCTCAGAGGATCTCATTTCTTTTGAGGGTGCTCCGTCACAGGACATACAGCCATGCACCAGTGCAAATACTCCCACTCTGTTGAGTCCAGTTAGAGAGTTAGTTGGGTTTTCACCTGGAGATTCACAATTCAAAGTGAGCACAAGGAGACACTGGTGGCAGGGGCAGCTGTGGAGAGTCCGCATCGGAGGGCCGCAATCCTCGCCAAGCTCTGCTCAACTGGACACAAATGCTGAACCCCAGGGGCAATCATTGAGAAGGAGAAGAATGGAGGTAGAGCAGCAACTTTGCGAGGTACTGAGAGACGTACCACGCACACTCTCCAGAATCGCGGAGAGGATGGAGGGGTCCAACTCGAGCAGTAGTGGATTGGTGGCGCAGGTAACTGCGAGAATGTCTGTCATGGAGAGAGACTCGCCGCCTCCGTGGAGCTTCAAGCACGGCTTTCAAAGCAGTCTATGCAGACCATGACCATGGCCGTGCAGGAGAAATCTGCCACCGTAAACAGGATGACAGATACCTTATCCGTGGTCTTACAACGCATCACTGATCTTCGGCAAGCTGCTCTTTTATGTCTTGCCCATTGTTGCATCCCGAGTGCCAACTCGCCCTTCCGCTTGCTTCATGATGAATGTCAGTACATGACGGGATCCATTGAGCGGATGTGCAATGGGTGTATGCGTGGTTGAAGGACTGTTTTGTGGAAAGGGAGAATGGGGGGGTGGTGGAGGTGGTGGGAGCGGGCTGGAGGATTTCATTTTTTATTTTTTACTCTGCGTCACAACTAGCTGAACCTTCGAGCTGTTGGGGAATCCCTGGCACCCTGGGCAGCAATGTACACCACTGGTTTGGCAATGGTTGCCCCATCTTCATAGTGCTCATCATCGTCCTCCTCCTCTTCAATGTTCTCCTCATCAGAAGATGCTTGATGAGTGCCTTTGTTCTCCTCCACCTGCAATCCTCTCTGCTGTGCAATGTTGTGCAGGACGCAGAACACCACTATCATTCTGGACACCCTCGCTGGCGAGTGCTGAAGGGCACCTCCAGACCTATTTTGGCACTTGAAACGCATCTTCAACATTCCGATGGCTTGCTTGATGACAGACCTGGTGGTCATGTGGCTCTCGTTGTAGCGCTCGTGCATCTCATTGGTGGGGTTCCTCATAGGTATCAAGAGCTAAGTTTGAAGTGGGTATCCCTTGTCTCCTACGAGCCAGCCCTTAATTCTCCTTCCTGGTACGAAGAGGTCTAGAATGTTGGACTGCGGCAGTAAAAACAGCATCAAGACAGCTCCCAGGGAATCTAGTGCACACCTGCATGAACCTCTTCTTGTGGTTGCACACCAGCTGTACGCTGATGGAACAAAATCCCTTGTGGTTGATGAAACCTCCTGGTTGATCTGGTGCGCCTCAGATTGTCATGTGTATGCAATCGATGGCAGCCTGTACCTGTGGGAAGCCAGCCAGAGAAACAAATCCGAGTGCCCGCTAATCCTGGCTATAGTCGTCACAGGGGAAGTTGACATAAGTCGACACCCTGGAAACCTGCCTTATACATTTATGTGCAGCCGACTGGGGGTCCCTTGAGAATTCTCCGGTGGCGCACTGGAAGGAGCCAGAGGCAAAGAAATTGAGGGCGGTGGTGACTTTCACAGTGATGGGCAATGCCTGGCCACCAGGTCCAGCAGGGAGCAGCTCGTCTTGAAGGAGGCTACAGATGTCTGTGACCACCTGCCGTGTCAATCTGAGCCTGCGGAAGCACTGCTCCTCAGATAGGTCAAGGAAGCTGTCAGTAGACCCTCTCACATGGGTAGTGCCTCCTGTGACCTCATCCCCTCTGTTGCTCCCCTCTCTGCTGTTCTCCACTCTGTTCTTCAGATCTGTGTTGTCCAGATCTGTATTGTGCATCTCTCTCTTATGCACCTGAATATCCTACCACAGCAAAACATTGCTGCCGTGGATGGTGATTGTCTTTCTCATCCGATGTCCTATCAAAAGCATCCATGGCGCCCGCCCCCCCCCAGCATCCTGATGTTGTCCCGTTTGAAAGCCTCCAAATTTCTGAAAAACTTCTACATTCACAAGACCTCTCTGCAAAACCTTTGCCAGAGGGAACTGAGAAAGCAGCTGTAAGCTTTTATTCATATCGGGCAATCAGAACTTAAAAAACCCCCGTGAAGTGCCGTTCAATCTCGCCTCCGTTTCATTGGCGAGTTTCCTGAGCCGTGCTGGAGGTGTTAAATTCAAATGCCTGTTGAAAACATTTCATGTCCTAATGATCGACCCGCCTCTGGCGAACAGGTTACTTGCACACAGCCAAACGCGGAAGTGGGCGCGTTGGAGGCGGTTGTGGTTGAAATTGCAACTATTTTACTTCCCACCCGACCCCACCCCTCCCATTCTTGGGGTTTAAAATCCCCCCTATGCTTTTTAATTTTAATTATTTTATTTCTTATTACCCTAACTCACTGGCCTCTCTGTGTTGCAGGGCCAGCTGGACTTGTGCAAATAAAACCATATACCATGTCTGCTATTCAGTAACTTCTATTTATGGCATGTCTGGGATTTGCAAATCATTAAAATAACTGGAGCAATTTTAAACAGGAAATCATAAGCTGGAAGTCAATGTCACATTTCTTTCCAGTTATCTTAAATGTTACATTCAATCTTTCCTGGCTGCAGGTAGTCTTGTACCCAAGGTCCTCTTTCAAATACGGGATGGTGTAAATGTTTACCCATCATCCGTATTTGCTCTGTTGCTCTGTGTGACAGGGGCACCTGGTTGCCCCTTATAAAAAAGATTCTGGAGTTACCATTTATCAATGCTGTTTGTAGCTGTATGATCTTGTTGTGCTTGCCACCAATAGTCATCAAGCATGCCAACTTTCAAAACTGGGGAAAAGTTGGCAAAATCACAGTAAAAGTGACAACTCATGTATGACAACAACAACTTGTATTTATATAGCGCCTTTAACATAGTAAAACATCCCAAGGCACTTCACAGGAGTATTAAAAGACAAAAAAAATTGACACTGAACCACATAAGGAGAAATTAGGGCAGGTGACCAAAAGCTTGGTCAAACAGGTAGGTTTTAAGAAGCGCCTTAAAGGAGGAAAGAGAGTTAGAGAGGCGGAGAGATTTAGGCAGGGGATTCCAGAGCTTAGGGCCTAGGCAACAGAAGGCACGGCCACCAATGGTTGAGTAATTATAATCAGGGATGCTCGAGGGCAGAATTAGAGGAGCACAGATATCTCAAGGACTTGTGGGGCTGAAGGATATTACAGAGATAGGAAGGGGCGAGGCCATGAAGGGATTTGAAAACAAGGATGAGAATTTTGAAATCGAGGCGCTGCTTAACCGGAAGCCAATGTAGGTCAGCAAGTACAGGGGTGATGGGCGAACGGGGCTTGGTACGAGTCAGGACACGGGCAGCCGAGTTTTGTATGACCTCAAGTTTACGTTGGGTGGAATGTGGGAGGCCACCAGGAGTGCATTGGAATAGTCAAGTCTAGAGGTAACAAAGGCATGGATGAGGGTTTCAGCAGCGGATGAGCTGAGACAAGGGCGGAGACGGGCGATGTTACGGAGGTGGAAATAGGCGTTCTTAGTTATGCTTAGTTATGACATATGAAAAGAATTAATTACATTGAGAGTGCAGTGGGACATGAGCTTGTCAATAATGAAAACATAAACCCAATATTACCTGAGTTGTATTATTATGGGGGAACAAACCACAGTACGGAAAAAACAATTTTAGCAAAAGTGGATTTAGAAATTCTTGAAGCGGAAAGTGAGCTACAATGGTGGAAATGACATTTCCTCGGGGGTTCAGTGATCAGCCCCCCTCCCCCCCAACCCAGGAAATTTAGATATTTGACACTTTTTTTGCTACCTTTTCCTTCATTTTGAAGTGTACTGTGGTTCAGCATTTGAAAGCAAAAATAATTCTGGAATGATATATATGTGTGTGTGTGTGTGTGTGTGTGTGTGTGTGTGTGTGTGTGTGTGTGTGTGTGTGTGTATATATTTATTATACATATATCAATTATTACCTTCTGATGATCCAAAATCAAGGTTCAATTTTGAATCGTAACTACAACATACAACATTCATCTGAAGGTAATAATCAGCAAAATAACACAGCAGCCTGTATGTATACAGGTTTCATCGCTGAAGTTAATGGGCCAAAAATTCGGCCCTTCCCGGGTGAGTACGCGCTCTGTACTCACCTGTAATGCTTCCCGAAGTGCCGGTTTCCTGCATGCACTGCGCATGCGCGGGAAACCGGAACTTGCGGTATGGTAAAGGGGGCAGTTCCTAGGTGAACCGCGTGTGCGGTAGAGGCTGCGCGCACGCAGCAAACTTAGATTTTTTTTCAGGTTTCTACGCGAGGGTAAGTATTGAAGAACCTGCGCTTTTAAAAAGGAGGCGCAGGACCCGTTTTCAACAAGGTAAGTGGTTAATTAAGTATAATTTTAAATTTTTTTCAACAGGTTTATCTTTTTTAGATACTTTAAAGAAAGGTAAGTTTATTTTTATAACTTTTAAAAAGTATTTTAATTTTTTCAAAAATTAAAATTTTTGCTTAAAGTGGTTAATTTATTTAACTATAGTTATTTTATAAATGTGATGGTTTTTAAAAAAATTTATTTCAAGTTAGGCTGTTCTTTTGTGGCCGATTTCAATTCACAGATTTGACAGGTCTCCTGTCAAATCTATGAATGAAAGATGGTCTGCTGCCATTGGCTCTCCATGGCCCACGTGATCCCAGGGGACGCATTGCACTAACTGCGCCCCTGGAACACGCAAGCACTGCGCGCCGGCACTTGGAGCAGGACCAGGAGCTGAAGTTCCCGTGGGCCCAAAACACAACGGCAGGCGCGGTAGGTATGAGTGCGCGTGATCCTTACCCCCGCGGCAAGCCGGAGGGGCGAATTTCTGGGCCAATAATACAAGTAATAGTAGCCTATAGGCTTACAGCATAATAAAATATTGACACAAATGTAAATACTAAAAAGTGTTTAATGAAAAAAATCATGATGTACGTTGTGGAACTGAACAACAATTTATAATCTCCACGAATTCTCTGTACTTTTGACTCCGCCCTTGTGCATCCCCCCACCCTTTGCCTCACCATTGAAGGCTGTGCCTGAAACGTTGGCCCAGAACTTGCAGTGGGTAATAACAGCGAACTAACCGCGTTCGCCATTATTACCCCTCTGAAACTGACCACAACGTCAGGATGTAGCGCATGCACATCCTAACGCGGAAATCCTGAAGTTGCGGTCTGCCATTCACTGCTCCGACACTGGCTGTGCTGTGGCCCCCCCTCTCCCCCCCCTACTCCCCCCATAGCCGGCAATCAGTGTAATCAGTGAAATCAGGGAAACTGACGAAAACTTGGGCTGTTCCGCGGTAATACCGCTGTTAAATACCCCATTAAAAGCTAGCCTTGATTTTAGATTAGGTGTAGCTGGGGTTTTAACAGCGTATTGACTGCAAAATAAATGTTATGGCCCTGAAAAACTCATTTTAGTTTTGTGAAGTGTCAAATTTCTCCATTATGATAAAATGTTTTAATTTTTATGAAACTTTAAAAAAAAATAAAAGTTCATTCATATTTATTTCAGGTTCACCTTTTCCCCATGGGAGAGCCCCAATCTTAGTAACATTTTTAAAAAGTCTGAATAAAAGCAGCTTCTTCACTTCCTGTTTCCTTGTCCGTGAGAATTCTGCATTGTGATTGGCTGCTTAGACAGCTTGTTGACGTCACAGCAGAGCGCACTAGGAGATCCCCAATATAGTACACTGAAATCACTTGCACGTCGAAAAAGGCAAACTTCTCTGCAGAAACTGCGAGATCTTTGTGGACAGCTTTCTTCGGGGCCCACGCCGAATGCCTTTGCTTCGCCGCTGACCGCTAATTCCGGGCCGCTGAGTTCCGTCTCACTGAAATTTCCTCCTTAAACCCCTCTGCCTCTCTATATCACTCTCCTCCTTCAAGACTCTCTTTAAAACCCACCTCTTTGCTCAAGCTCTCGGTCACCCATCCTGGGCTCTCTTTATAGAATCATAGAAGATAAGAGCGGGAGTAGGCCATTCGGCCCCTCGAGCCTGCTCCGCCATTCAATGTGATCATGGCTGATCATCCAAATTCAGTACCCTGTCCCTGCTTTCTCCCCATATCCTTGATCCCTTTAGCCTTAAGAAATATATCCAACTCCTTCTTGAATCTATTTAATGAATTGGCCTCTACTGCCTTCTGTGGTAGAGAATTCCACAGGTTCACCACTCTCTGGGTGAAGAAATTCCTCCTCATCTCAGTCCTAAATGGCTTACCCCTTATCCTTAGACTGTGACCCCTGGTTCTGGACTCCCCTTAGCTTTGTGTCTTTTATTCCTTCTGCCTTTGGGAATTTTGTTCTCTTAAAAGGTCCTTCTATAAATGCAGCTGCTGTTCCATCGTGCTCCTCCAATGGCAGGAAGATGTCTCTTTGCACTTTACATTAAGGAGGAAAACAATAACAATCAGTCAATAAATTATGGAAAGTAAAACTGAAATTTTTAAACAGTCGCTCTCTCACATCCAACTCCTCACCACCCCAGTTGAAAGAGGCAGTCCATCCCCTTCAGACCCAGTTGGCAGAGGCTCCACACTCCCCACCCTTTCACAGAGACTATGGTCACAATATTTTCTCGGGGCCATGAAGAGTGCGGGGGGAGGGGTGGATATCCGGACGGGAAACCCAGATGTAAGGGTTTCCGTGACGCCTGCAAGCTTTAACATGCAGGCCATCTTTAAAAAAATGTCAGTAGGTTGAACATCATGGTGGGGGGTGGGACGATCGTGTGGTGTGTACAGAGTTAAGCTTGTGGGGCTAGAGGAAACACTCCTGTTCCTCCCGGCCCACAAGCAGTGCTATAAAGGCACTTACCTCTTGGATCCGGCCCTTCTCAGCTCCTTTTACCTGCTGGGATTCCCGAGCACCGGGAAACCCGGCCGACTTGAGTCAAAAATAAAACTCCTGTTATAATGGAGGCACACAGCCTCCTGAAAAGGTTTCAATGACCGATCCGCCTCTTGAGCGCGGATTGGTCGCCCACCCCACTCCCACACCCCCACCCCGACTCCCCGCCGTTAAACCGGAAGTGGGCGGGTTGGAGGCGAGTTGAGGTCGGGTTTGAAATGTAAAAAATTTTGACTTCCCACCCGATCCAAACCCACTCGTTCATGGGGGTTAATATTACACCCTATCTCTCCTACCCTCCCAGTTTACTCTGGCAAACAGATGGGGCCATTGAAAGATCTCAAAAGGTGGTATAATTCCAAGTGACTAAGGGAAAGCAAATATACAAATTAAATTCTTATTTTCTTATGCGTTTATCAAAGAAACTATACTCAGTCTCCCCTGCAAGGAAGTTGAATTTCCAGGTGGAATGGGGGAAGTACTTAAACATAACAAGAACAATTTGCATTTATATAGCTCTTTTAATGTAGAAAAACATCCCAAGGTGCTTCAGAGGCATAATTAGACAAGCCAAAGAAGGAAGTATTGGAAGGTGTGACCAAAAGCTTGGCCAAAGAGCTGGGTTTTAAGGAGGGCCTTAAGGGAGGAGTGGGAGGTGGAGGGGCAGAGGGATGTAAGGAGGGAATTCCAGACTGCGGGGCCTAAACGGCTGAAGACACGGTCACCAATGGCAGAGCCAAGGGTGTGTGGGGGGGGGGGCGGGGGGGTGGGTAGGGTTGTAGTGCTGGAGGAGGTTACAGAGATAGGGAGGAGCGAGGCCATGAAGGGATTTAAATAGGATGTTGAGAATTTAAAATTTCAAGTTCTGGGGGATTGGCAGCCATTGAAGGTCAGCATGGACGAGGGTGATGGGTGAGTGGGACTTGGTGCGGGTCAGGATACGGGCAGCAGAGTTTTGGATGAGCTTAAGTTTACAGACCGTGGAGGATGGGATGCCGGTCAGAAGAGCAGTGGAGTCTGGAGGTGACAAAGGAATGGGTGAGAGTTTCGGCCGCAGATGGGCTGAGGCAGCGGTAGAGGCAGATGATGTTTTGAAGGTGGAAGTATGTGGTCTTTGTGATGAAGAGGATATGGAGTTGAAAGTTCAGCCCAGCGGCGAAAAAGACACCGAGGTTACTAACAGTCTGTTTCAACCTGAGACAGCGGCTGGGGAGGGGGATGGAATTAACGGTAAGGATGCAGAGTTTGTGGCGGGGGCCGAAGAGAATGACTTTGGTCTTCCCAATGTTTAACTCTAATAAACTGTGGCTCATCCAAGACTGGATGTCAGACAAGCAGTCTTACAGCACAAAGGCAGAGTAGAGACAGTGGTGGAGAGGTAGAGCTGGTTATCATCATTGTACATGTGGAACCTAGCCTCATGTCTTTGGATGATGTCATTAAGGGGAAGCATGTAGATGAGGAAGAGGAGAGGGCCTAGAATAGATCTTTGGGTGACTCCAGAGGTAACGGTGCTGCAGGTGGAAACAAAAGCCTTTATTGGAGATGCTCTGGCTACAATAGAACACTTAAGAGTGGAACCAAGTGAGGGCTCTATCACTCAGCTAGACAACAGAGGAGAGGCGTTGGAGAAGGATGGTGTGGTTATCTGAGTCAAAGGCTGCAGACAGATCGAGAAGGTTGAGGAGGGACAGTTTACCACGGCCATGGTCACCGAGGTTGTCATTTGTGACTTGGATGAGGGCCGTTTCAGTGCTGTGGCAAAGACGGAAACCTGATTGGAGAGGTTCACACATGAAGTTTCATGATAAATGGGCATGGATTTGGGAGGCAGCAACATGTTTAAGGGCTTTGCAGAGGAAAGGGAAGTTGGAGATGTTGTGATTGTTTACCAGGAATGAAGGGTCGAGGGTAGGTTTATTGAGAAGGGGGTGATATCAACGGTTTTGAATGCGGAGTACCCAGGAGAAGAAAAATTCAGATAAGGCAGTCACTAATAGGCCAAGGAAGGCAAGGCACCAGGCCCAGAAGGCTTTCATGCAAGGGTACCTAAAGAAAACTCAGGGAACTACTGACCAGAAAACTTAACATCTATTATGAATAAAGTATGAGAAGGCATCCTGAAAGAGGGAGTAATAAAACATCTAGATAAGGTATGGGGGGAGGGAGTTAACATGGATTTATGGGAGAAAGATATTGCCTGATAAATTTACTGAAACTTGTCGAGAAAATTACAGATCTTGTCGACAATAGAAATTCTGTGGATGTGTTATATTTGGATTTCAGCAAAACTTTTGATACATGCCACACAAGGAATTAGTCGACAAGGTGGGAAAGCCATGGAATTGGAAGCAAGCTTTTGAGGTAAACCTGGGACTGCAAACAGGGTGGTTGTGAATGAATTTGCGTCAACATGACATGGGTCACGAGGGAGGTGCCACAGGGATCAGTGCTGGGGCCATCACTGTTCACAGTGCACAGCAATGACCTGGAGCTGGGGGCAGAAACAGAAATCCCGAAGATTGCAGATGGCACCAATTTAGGGGAGGGGCATGACTGATGATTGAGGCACTGGCAAGTCAACAAGGGGTGCAAAGAGTTATTTTAGTTATTCTGCAGCTGCAAGGATGTTAGCGAGCTAAGGGCATGATGTACCCTTCAGAAGAAAGTAGCAGTGACGAGAACATCAGTTTGAACAATGCCGACTAACTGGCCAGTGTTAACTCAGCTCTGTCTGAGGGCTGCTTGAAGCATAAGGAAGAGAGTGCAGCAGTTCCCCTCACTGGCATCAGCAGGGTACAATGGCGTGGCCTTGATGACGGTCAAAGTGAATGAGAAAATCCAGCACTAATGATCAGTCGAAGTCTGATATTCTGATAGAGGTTTCAGCTGATGACTCATCAGGAAATCCTTAAGGGAGCCAATTTTCTGTGTTGATAAAATTGTATTGCTATGCAACAGTTGCCATCAGATGACGTGAAAACAAAAATTTAAAAATCAGATGCATTGATGAAGTCAGAGGAGCATCGACCACACACATTTTTTTCCATTGAACCTTCTGTTTCTGAGGAATTATGCTTTATAAACAGGACTGATGTAATTTCAACAGAGTTTAATTATGTGGTATAACAACAGAAAACGCTGGAAAAACTCAGTAGGCTGGGCAGCATCCGTGGAGAGAGAAACAGAGTTAACGTTTCAGGTCGAAGACCTTTCGTCAGAACTGGAAAGAGCAGGAAATGAAATAGATTTAAAGCAAGGATAAAGCTGGGAAAAGGGGGGAGGGGATGAAAGAACAAAAGGAGAGATTAAGAGACATTGAGAGACATTAAGAGCAAGAAGAGGTGTTGATGTAACAGGTTGAGGCTAAAAGAAGTGTGAAATGCACTGGCAGAATGAAGGACAGCTGCCAGCTTCTGGGAGGAAAAAAATGGGGGGGCCAAACAAAAGGGTGGATGAAAAAATAAAATATAAATGTGATAGGGGCTAGATCTAAAATTGTTGAACCCCCGAATCTGCAACTTTAACCCCCCACACACCTCCAAACCAGCCTCCACGGGTCAATGAAAATCCAGCCCCTTATGTTGTATGTTGTGTCACCAAACCAAAATAATAGCCAAAACTACCAGAATGTGTTTCGTCATCTATTAACACAAGGTGGGCACGGGGATGGCACTCTCTGTTCTTCCAAATGCTAAAATCTGTATGTTTTGTCAAGTTTTAAAACAGAAGGCTGCGCACGAGACACAAACTGGACTGGCGACTGCCTGAGCATGGAAGCAAATGCACAAAACGTTCTCAGGACTGATGAAGAATGCCAAGGCAGGCTTCAATAAAGGCTGCTGCCCACTGAAAGAAAAGAATGTCTCTACTATGCTCCAACCAAGAACCCAGCCGACAACACGGTTGCCATGTCAGCAATGCAGTCGACAAAGTGGTAGCCCCAACCCTCACATCTTGCTCTCCCTCGCTACCATCTCAGCCGAGCTGCAGCTCCAACATGGTGGCAGATGAAGGCAGAGACTTTTTTTCACTCACAGAACTGTTGCCTGTTTGTTCACCTGCTTACTATGGCTCCTCAAAACCACATGCCCACTTTCCACTCATCCTTTCACACCAACGTAGGCCAGCCTTGGGGCTACACTGTGTCTTCAATGCAAATGCAAAATGTAGAAAATCTTCTGCTCTCCTTTGGCCGGAGAAGGATGTCCAGAATGTTTGTGGGAGGACACGCATTGGGGGTGAACCACCTAACCTGTGCCACCTCAACCACACCGATGGAGAGATAGGTAGGACACAGCAAGCAAGGACTGGGGAAAATAGATGTCTTTCAGATTGGTGGGATGCAGGTAATGGTGTGCTACAGGGGATTGTGCTGGTACGGCTTTTGTTTTCCATTGATATAAATGATTTGGATGTAAGTAAAAGAAGATTGATTTTGAAGTTTTCTGGTGCTACCATGAGGAAGAGATGATAAACCATGAGGAAGAGGGCAGGATATTGCAGGAGGAGGTAGACAAGTTAGTGGAGTGGGAAAATTGCTGGCAGATGCAGTTTAATGTCGAGAGAAATGTGAAGTAGTACTACTTTGGGAAAAATGGCAAGTGTACCCTGGATGGTAAGAGATCTTTAAAAGGTGGGAGCACAGGTATAAAAGGCCATAAAAAGACAAATGGGATTGTGGGTTTTATACATTGTGAGAATATAAAAGCAAGAAAGTGATGCTGACTTTATACCATACATTGATTGGGCCATCGTTTTAATGCAGTTGTGAGTACCTCATTATACAATGGCCTTGGGCTGCCTCAGGGCAAACTAATCTTGAAGTGGGGGCCTCAAACAGGCGTTAGCCCCTTATTTGCATATGCAAAGAGTCTAACTAATGTCTGCTTCAGACGTGGGTAAAGGACTCCCGAATTTTTTTCCTTTCCCAATATGGCAGGTGGCACACATCCTGAAATGTGCGCACGCTTCCTGCCTGCCATATTGGGGGCTTAGTAGGCCAGTTAGCGCCCGACAAGCAGGCGCTGTGGGGCCAAATTTATAGGCCCGAATATTTGCAGCTTTTCCTTTAAATCTGTACATTAGATTATGGGATAAATGATTATGATTTAATCTTCACAATGCAGAACGTAAGAGGCAACCTCAACCTTTCCTGTGTGTTGTACACACAGATCTGTATATACAGTTACTTCTGTGTAACTTTACATGTAACACTTAGTGCCCAGACACACAGGGCTCAATTTTAATTCCCGAGGCGGGTTGGAGTCGGGTTGCGTGGTGGGCGTGTTCGGGAGCTGCTTCCGGCGGGAACAGCTGCAGAGTTGCAATTTTTATTAAAGTACCTTGTTAATTTCATGGAGGCGCGCTGGCCGGTCCAATGAGTGGGGTCGGGTTGGCTGGCCGCCTCTGATGACGCCATAATAGCAGCTGCTTTTAAAGCTGCCATCCAGCCTAAGCCTTTCCATTGTGGTTTCCTGCACCTCTTTTCAAAGCTATGATTTCTTCCAGAGGCAAGGCAGCTCCTCGGCTTCATGATGAGTCTCTCCAAGTTCTTGTGGATGCTGTCAGAGGGCACAGGGAGATTCTCTTCCCTCCTGATGGCTGGAGGAAGCCTCCTCAGCAGACCAAGGCAGCCTGGCTGCGCATTGCTCAGGAGGTGAGCGCAAGGTCCATATATGCACGCTCATGGATCCAGAGCCGCAAAAGGTTTAATGATCTTGTAAACATCAAAAGTGAGTATCCCATCTCATTTGCCTTCACTCTGCTTCCCTTCTCCTCTCATCACCAGCACTCTGCGTTGTAAGCCTCCTCCTTCACATCCCACCTTACTCTTACTTCCCTTGCACCCTTTCCTATCCATCTCTGTCTCTGTACTGAATCACTTCACCATCCTGCCTATGCACCCCTTAGACTCGCTCTCACTGTCATGCAGTGACAACTAACAATGCACAGGGAGCTACCTTTCTCTTGGCACCTTACCCCATCTCCGTCTCACTCAAATCTTCTATGGTAGGGATTAATCACACTCACTCCATCACTGTGGCTGAAACACCACTTGTGTCCCTCCGTGCAGGAAAAGATAGCCCACAATACGGGCAACACGGTGGCATAGTGGTTAGCACTGTTGCCTCACAGGGTTTGAATCCGGCCTCGGGTGACTGTCTGTGTGGAGTTTGCACATTCTCCCCGTGTCTGCGTGGGTTTCCTCCGGGTGCTCCGGTTTCCTCCCACAGTCCAAAGATGTGCGGGTTAGGTTGATTTGGCTATGATAAATTGACCTAGTGTTAGGGGGGATTAAATACGTGGGGTTACGGGGATAGGGTGGGATATGTGTCGGTGCAGGCTCGATGGGCCGAAATGGCCTCTATCTGCACTGTGGGGATTCTGTGATTCTGTGAATAAGAGGGAGAGAGCAATGACTGGAGGAGGAACACCTACCCTAGCAACATTGACCGGTGCGGAGGAGGCAGCAAACGAGATTGTTGGAGGTGGCGAGGACCCGGAAGTGGGCGATGGAGACGGGCACACTAGAGGAAGCTGGTGACATAATAGATTTTCATCCCTCTCGGACTGCAATGGCATATGATGTTCATAAAGAATCGCTTTGTATCATCTGCGCAAAAGGATGTGTCTGCTACATCAATATCAGATGTCTAATTCAAGCCTTTACTCTCCCACAGGACCATCGAGCGCCCCCCTCCCCACAATCCAGGACGAAGACCCGGACATCTCCTCAGAGGAACCTGAAGCCTCTGAGGGAGCAGCGTCACCAGGACTCAGCGCACCCAGCACCAGCGCAGCAACGCACACCTCGGTGGGGCCATCGCGAGTTAGAGTAGTGTTGCCATCTGGTCTATCACAGCGCAGAAGTGAGCATCAGCAGATGGTGGAGACAGGGACAGCAGTGGCGAGTCTTCCTCGGAGGTCGCAGGACTCTCCTAACTCTGCTGAGCTGCATGCAGACACTGTGCCTCTGGGGCCATCCAGAAAAAGAATGGTTCGTGAAATACAGGAACAAGTGCAGGAGTCTCTGGAAAGGTTTGCCTCCAGGGTTAGTGCGAGTGTGGAGAGAATGGAGGAGTCCATCTCTAACATCAGCACTGCCATGGTGGAGGCAATGGCGCATGAATGCACCACCATGGATAGGATGGCAACCTCCATGGAAAGGATGGTTACCTCAGTGGAAAGGATGGCTACGGCCATGGAGGAAATAAGTCACCAGAGTCAGGAAAACATGGTGACTATTCAGAATAGAATGACATCTCTGGAGGAGCGATGGGCAGCTATTGAGCAGAGAGACCAGAGCTTCTTGGACGTCCTTTTCAGGAGGACTGCCGGTGCAGATACAAGTCCTCATAGCCCCCCTGAAGTGCAGCAAGGTGCTCTCCTGCCACTTGCCAGCACTGAGATGCGGCTGACCCATGAGAGGGATGTTGTTGGGCGGACAGAAGGAAGTGTGGGCTCCTCTCAAAGCGCTCGCACGACCATGCCACTACAGAGCCCTCGGTCAGAGACCCACTTTGCAGAGACAACTGAGATGGCCGTTTCAGCCTCTGCACAGCCACAGGAAGAGCAGACTGTTGAAGAGCCCTCCCAGGCTCCCAAACCCAGAGGACGCCCGCCAAAGGCGTCTAAGCGGCGCAGCATCTTAGTCAGCAAGGTGCCTCTACATCTGCTGAAGCCACAGGGGAAGCACCACATAGAAGCACGCGTAAGAGAAAGAGTAAGCACCTATAGTCACAAGGGGACTCACTTGGGTGATGTTTCTTTTTTTTCCTGACTACTGTTGGTATATTTTGTCATGTGTTAAAGATAAATTATGGCAAACAGTTGATTGTGTGGCCTATGTGTTCTGGGAAATGGCAAAAGCGCATTGAGGGCTCAGGGCGACTTACATTTGTAATGCTGATGGTAAAAGTGATAGGAAATAAGAGAGTATAGCAGAGATGAAGTATGACGTTGGACAAGTGTCGCCTGCAATTACAGAGCCATATGATGGTCACCTATGATCAAAGAGTAAGCTTATGGTAGTGCGGCCTGGTAGTGTGCAAACCCTGGTTGATGGGCAGCAGTGAACTGGAGGGATGCTGCATTGGTCACAACAGGGCATGCAAGGCTCCCCTCGTCCTCCTCCTCTCCATTCCCAGGAAGATATGTGGTGAGCCATGTGGCTTCTAATCCCCCGATTATGAGAACCAGGAGAGGGCAGAAATGTTTCCCATCCCCTTGCTATAAATTTCAATTGAGGCAACAATCTTGCAAGCGCACAGTCGAAGTGGCCTGAAATAATTCCATTCATGACACACTGCAGATGGGTGTCAGCTTGAACAGTCACAAGGCCAGTAGATGTGCAAAATGTTATTCCATACCTACAACAGCAAAGTTGTTGCATTTGAATGTTAGCCATGTTTCAGGGGCGCTTTTAAAGCACTCCACCAATGAATACAAATCATGTCCTCCAGCAACTCGTCTCCTTGAACCTTGCCTGTTTCTGACTAGTTGAGAAACAGGAGCCAGTAGCAGGAAAATGGGAAACCACTATGAAAATAGGATTAGCAAGGCAGTTAACAGGATTTTAACTGTCTTAACTACCTGTCCCACTGGTTGGAGTCGGGTCAGTTTGGGAGCGGCTAAACAGTCATTCAGGAAAATCGGGTGGGGGTGGGATGGAGGCGGGTTGGGTGTCTGAAGCCATTTTTCCCGATTTTTCCAACAGACCCGCCTCCAAACCCGCCTCCTCAGGGCTATTAAAATCGAGCCCATACACTTGGCAGATGACAGTTAGGAAATAGATTAGGAGTTAGTTTTTCCATTTTACACCATAAGTAGAATAAAAGTCAAGCACTACAGCTGGAAGTTGTGGGGTGAAAGACACAACCGTATCAACCATTTTTAGGTGCGGAATATCCTATAAACTGTGAGCTCTTCCGTTGTGGTATTGCATGCAGACTGACTGGTTTGAGTGCCGTGCACAGTTGTTTGTTGTAGCTCTTGCTTTTGTGCTTTGTTGTGGGAATTTTCTCCACATTATTCCATTTTTTTAAATTTTCAAGATCTTTTGTTTTGCATATGCAAACCAGTATACACGAGAAACAGTGTGCTGACTGCACAATTATGAGGACAAGTTGCATAGACCAGGCTTGTACTCCCTTGATACAGAAGACTAAGGGGTGATCTAATTGGGGTGTTTACGATGATTAAAGGATTCGATAGGGTAGAGGGAGAGAAACTAGTTCCTCTGGTGGGGTAATCTAGAACAAAGAGGCACAACTTTAAAATTAGAGCTAGGCCGTTCGGGAGTGATGTCAGGAAGCACTGCTTCACACAAAGGGTAGTGGAAATCTGGAACTGTTAATCCATTAACTCTCCACAATGTCCAAAAGTTGCCTGAATTGACTATATTTATACACATTACACCACAGGTTACTGACTGACCAGCCACCTCTTACAAATGTGGCGCGTTGTCCACAGGTCTGGAAACAGAACGAAAGAGACAGTGGCCGGAATTTTCCTTACCTTGGCGGGTCTGGTGCGGGCAGTGTCCGTGGGGGGTCGCGACCCCGCTGCTGACTCCATCCCGCTGCTGAAAATGAACTTACCTCAATGGGGCCTATTAAGCCCCGCCCAGCGCGTTACCCGGCCCAATGAGCTGGAGCGGGTCTGGTGATGTCATTCATGATGTGTTTTCAGCTGGGATCCTTAAAAGGGACCCTGGCCACATTACATTTGATGTTTAATCTAGCAAAGTGTGTGTTGAATCTTTACTCTACAATAATATAATAAAAGTTATAGATGAGTGACAAAGAAATATTTAAATATCATTAAGTAATATAACGCCATCTACAAATACGATCAAGAACATAATAAAAAAGTACATTAATTGGGAAGTTATTGGCGCTTTAGTCACAAATCTATAGATTTTTGTATCAGTAACTGGTTCAAATAAAAGATGTGTGTGTATAGGTAATATACAAAATTAAGCAGATTTTAAATGTAATTGTAAAGGGGTGGATTTACAATCTTATGCAAGTTCAGCAGAAGAGCTGCGGAAACCCTGACCAACAGTGTAAGTGGTGCAACTTTCTTGAAGAATGTGGGGCGGATGTCCCTAATAAGTTACGAATGCTTATCAACTACGTGTCTCCTCATGTGTATGATTATATTGAGGACTGTATAGACTATGACACTGCTATCGAAATCTTACAGCAGCTATATGTCAAGTCCCCAAATGAAATCTTTGCTCGACACCTACTGGCCACAACTCGGCAGCAGCCTGGGGAATCACTCGATGAATTTCTCCAGAAACTTCGCAGGCTCAGCAAGGATTGTAACCTTAAAGCAGTTTCAGCTGAACAGTATCAAGAGGAACTAATCCGCGATTCCTTTATCAATGGAATCGCGTCCCCTTTTATACGTCAGCGCCTGCTGGAAAATAAAACCCTCAATTTACGGGCTGCTTATGACCAGGCGTGTTCCTTGGACTTGGCCAAGAAAAATGCAGACACTTATCTCCCACCACGTGCACGGGCGGCGGCTATCTCCTTTAATGAGTCTTTCGGTAGGTCTCGGGCGGATGCCCCCACTGATGTTGACTCTACTCTAACAGACAACGACCCTACCCTAGAGGCCTTCGCTGATGACGACCCCACCCTAGCAGCATCCTGGCAATCAGGAAGAAAGTGTTTCTTTTGTGGAGGGGCGTGCCATCACAGAAAATTTTGCCCGGCTCGTAATGTGACCTGCAATCATTGCAGCAAGAAAGGACACTTTTCCAAGGTATGCCAGTCACGGGCCTTTGCTAACAAGAAAGGCCGCTTCTCTAAAGTATACCGGTCGAGAGCTCCTGTTGGCTTCACAGCTGCTATCTATGGAGCTGCTCCTCCCCCAAGAACTACTGTTAAGGCTACAGTTGCCGAAGGGAAAATTGCCCCTCCTCCCATCACGGCTGTTTTTTCCCAAAGTTTGTCCCATGCAGCCACGAAGGTTTCAGTAAATGGGCACACTCTAAGCGCGCTAATCGACTCCTGCAGCTCTGACAGCTTCATTAGTAAGCGGGCTGTCAACAGGTTAAAACTGCACATTTATCCCTCGGACAGGGAGATTGCAATGGCTCTGACGACTCTGACCACCAATTCTTCTGGCTTCTGTCTGGTCAACCTCATCCTCAACGGCCGCACGTATCTCTCCACCCGGCTCGGAGTACTCGCAAACTTATGCAGCGATGTGCTTCTGGGACAGGACTTCCAGAAGCAGCACAAGAAGATCACTTTTGAGTTTGGAGGGTCAAGGCCGGAGCTTACCATTTCTAAGGTGCCGTTTTGTGCACTCTCGGCGGCCTTACTCGGTGAACCCTCCCTGTTTGCCAATCTTCCCCCCCGCTGTAAACCCATAGCCACCAAATCGCGGCGCTTTAGCCAAGATGATCGAGCGTTTATTGAGGCGGAAATCTCTCGCCTTTTAGTCGACGGTATTATCGAGCCATGTTCATCTCCCTGGCGGGCTCAGGTCGTCATCGTGAGGAATCCCTTAAAACAACATAAAAAACGTCTGTGTATCGATTATTCGCAGACTATTAATCTATATACCGATCTGGATGCCTACCCGCTGCCACGCATAGATGACATGGTCAACAACCTTGCCAAATACAAGGTATTCTCGACCTTCGATTTAAAAAGCGCGTACCATCAGGTGCCACTGCAAGACTCCGACAAGAAGTATACGGCCTTTGAGGCCAATGATCGGCTTTTCCAGTTTCGCCGCCTTCCATTCGGGGTCACCAATGGGGTGGCCGTCTTCCAACGGGCCATGGATGGCCTAGTCCGGCAAGAGAACTTGACGGATACCTTTCCGTATTTAGACAATATCACTATTGCCGGCCATGATCAAAAGGAGCATGACGCCAATCTTCAGAGATTTTTTGACGTACTCCGCCATCGCCACTTAACGTTAAACGAATCCAAATCGGTGAAGTCGGTGCCATCGGTGAACATTCTTGGCTACTGGGTGGGCAACGGTGTTATTAAACCGGACCCAGAGCGACTTCGTCCACTTCAGGAGCTCCCTCCCCCGACGAACCTCGGCTCTCTTCGTCGGGCACTTGGCATGTTTGCTTATTACGCAAAATGGATACCACACTTCTCCGATAAAATACAGCCCCTGCTCCATGCGAAGTCTTTTCCATTGGAAGCTACGGCTATTTCTGCCTTCAACCTCCTCAAACGACAGCTGGAGAAAGCCACGCTTCGCTCCATTGACGAAAATCTTCCTTTTGTGGTCGAATGCGATGCATCGGAGGTGGCGATCTCCGCTACCTTGAATCAAGGTGGCCGACCCGTGGCATTCCTATCCAGAACCTTGCAGGGTAGCGAGCTCCATTACCCCCCCGTCGAGAAGGAGGCTACGGCCATCATCGAGGCTGTACGCCAATGGGGTCATTTTCTTGCTCGGCGTCATTTTACGCTTATAACTGACCAGCGCTCTGTGGCCTTCATGTTGGATAACCGGAGGCGCACGAAAATCAAAAATAATAAAATTCAACTCTGGAGGATGGAGCTGGCTGCCTTTGGATATACTATCTGTTACCGACCCGGCAAACAGAACGTGGCCCCAGATACCTTCACACGGGCATTTTGCTCCTCAATGTCAACGTCGACTCTGGCGGATTTGCATATGGACTTATGCCATCCTGGTGTGACCCGCATGTTGCACTTTGTGCGCTCCAAAAATCTACCATTTTCAACCGAGGACGTAAAGAAAACATGCTCCTCCTGTAGGATTTGTGCAGAATTGAAACCACAATTCTTTCGCCCATCAGATGGCTTACTCATACATGCAATGCAGCCTATGCAGAGGCTCAGCATAGACTTTAAAGGGCCATTGCCTTCGTCGACAAGGAACACCTACCTACTTACGATGGTGGACGAGTATTCACGCTTTCCCTTCGCCTTCCCCTGCCCTAATATGCTTACCTCTACGGTAATTAAATGCCTCGATCAGGTCTTTTCCCTTTGCGGGACGGTCAATTTTATCCACACTGATCGGGGTCCCTCCTTTATGTCGAGTGAACTTAAAAGTTATCTCTCCCAACGGGGAATCGCCTCAAGTAGGACGACACCATATCACCCAATCGGTAACGGACAGGTTGAACGATACAATGCCATCATCTGGAACGCGGTCCGTCTGGCACTAAGGTCACGCAACCTGCCGGACCAGCAGTGGGAAACGGTGCTCCCCGACGCGTTACACTCTATCAGGTCTCTTCTCTCCACATCTACTAATGTCACGCCTCATGAGCGATTCTTCAAATTCCGGCGTCGCTCTACACATGGGACGTCTCTACCGTCATGGTTGGTGGCTCCAGGCCCGGTGCTACTCCGGAGGTTTGTCCGGTCTGCCAAAAATGACCCTCTCGTTGACGAGGGGGAGTTAACGGAGGTGAACCCCACGTATGCGCACGTACGGTACCCTGATGGCCGGGAGACCACCGTCTCGCTCCGAGATCTGGCTCCCTGCCCAACCGGTCACACGGGCCCGAATGATGAAGGATCCCCCGACAATGATATCAACACTCCGCACCCCTATGAAAATGACGCCCCGCCTGGGACATCGGGGGATCTGCCGGCAACGCTACCGGATCAACTCAGGGAGCTGGACGCTCCCCGTAGGATGGCCACCCGAAACCAGGACGCAAGACAATCTCCAGCCACGACCCGGGATGAGGCCAGCTCAGCACCTGTGGGGACCCGCACCCGGAGTCATGATATTCCCAGTCCTCCACAGGATGATCAAGATGACGCGGACTCTACTGACTTACCGATACGGGCCAAGCGACCCAGGGACCAGGACACGGTCCGGGGAGACGTGCCTTCCAGTCACAAGCAGAGAGCTAAACGTCTGCGGCTATTTCTGGTCCGCCTAGTCCGTTAAAGGAAGACTGGACTTCCAAACCTTTTAGGGAGGAAGAATGTCATAAATCGCAAGTAACAACTCAGGAAGTACTACTGGGCGGCCAGCTGGGGCGCCGTCCAGGGAGTATAAATACTCAGGCATGGGCCCACCTTGGGCAGAGACAATCTGGAAACAGGAAGCTAGTGACTGCTAACTAGACCTCCATGTTTTGTTACAAGTTGATTAAAGCCTTGCTTTATGTTCAAGTGCGTAGTGAGTCTTTATTACGTCAATGTGTTTCTGGGATTTCTGCAGCTCTTCCGTTGAAGTTAACAATGGACAAGTGAGAGAACCTCTGCAGAAATTCACCCTAAAGTCTCAGACTGAGAAATTATATTAGTCATATTCAGGAACTGAAAGCAAATTGAACCAGTGGAATGAGTGATGAGAATGAAATGGTTACGGTTGATGACTTGATTTAATGTGTAACTGGACAATCACAGTATAATGGTGAGAAAAACCTAACCAGAAACACAAATATGTATTTAAATGGCATATGTCATTTTTTATAGTGCAGATCAATTCATTGCAATTACTGTTGAGTTGAAAGGCATCAGCCGAGAATGGCCAGTGAAAAATGTATTTCCCTCACCATCCATGCTAGGAGGGTGTAGGTGGTTCGCCTTGGTGGTTCGAATCACCTCCCCTACTTAGTTCTAGATGACAGGAATTACAGTGAACAGGATTGGAACACAGACAAGTTTTTCAGACTCAACCGTACGGTGTTTAATAAGGTTAACACACACACCCGCCTCCAGTACATAAAATACCTGGTGGCGTAAAACAAACAGTACAACAATACAACTTGGCCCGTCGAACAGGCCCCTGTCTTGTATTAAGACGCCTAAAATCACACTGTGTTGCTATACAGAGTATAACATGGACTTATCCCACAAACCCCGGAACATACACTATAGAATACACACAGAACCTCCCCACTAAACCCCTCTGGATTGGTTGGGACACACAACACCCCCTCACACAGGTCTTAAGGATGCGTGGGCTTGGACAATGCTCACCCTGATTGTCCGTTTTCTTGCTCGCTGCTCCCCTGCGTAGAGCGTGTCTCCTGGTTCCGTATCGCCGATGCAGTATCCAAGTCCCAGTTTCGAGGTTCGTTCCTACAGTCGAAGAGCAAGGCAAGGCTCTTGTCGCTCGTGGTGGTTTCTTCTCTCCGCCCCAGACGGAGTGCTCGGTTGTTGTTTCAGAGATGAGGGCACGTGAAGGCGGGAGCAAGCGAGAGAGAGAGAATGGCCAAAGCTGCCTTCTCTTATACCCTAAAAGTTCATTAAGGTCTGTGTAGTGCAGTGATGTCTTTTTAATCACCCTTCTTGTCTGGTTTCCCGTCTTTTGGGGCTATCCCATCTAGGTGCTACTGTTAATGGCAGATGATGGGTCGCACTTCTCACCCGATCCTGGGTTAAGTGGTTTCCCATTAATTTACAATGGCCCTCCATCTTCTGCCCATTACCGTATTGTTTCCCAGGGAACTCTGTCTGCTCAGACATTCTCCTGTAATCAGTTTGTAGGCCTGGCTGGAATCTCCTGTCCATCACGAACACCTGGGCCCCTCCCATCTTCTTCAAACAAGCTGCTGGTCAGCAGTAACAATCATACAAAATGTCCGATACAAAAAAATCCTTGGGTCCTGCGCTGATGCTTACAAGGGGAGCCTTCATCACTCACATCCCTTCAGGAATTTCTGAGTTTAACATTTACCAGTAGCTTTTCAAGTCGAACAGAATCTCCATCAATCTGTTAGCTGATGTAATCAACATGTTTTTATTTGGTTTGTTTTCCATGCTGTCAAGTAATCAGCTGGAGCAATGGCCACGGAACTCCCGCCTCAGGTTGACAGACGTGGTTATCGAGCTGCGTGAATCCTGAGGTCATGCAGGGAAATTTATAAAGTAAGTGAAAAAAGGCTCTTAAGTGCCTGTAAACTACCTGATAATCATCTCAATTGGGTCGTCCGCCACTGCCGGTCGGGTCGGCTCCGCGATGACAGATGAACCTGTGGAAAAGGCGCGTGGGGGGCGAGATGACAGCGGGTTCCCGACCCGTTGTCAAAAACAACAACTTTCTGACCAGACCCACCACCGATCTCGCCCGCTACCACCCCGCAAAATTCAGCCCAGTGCATTGAATAGGTCAGGACCCAGAGAAAAAAAAAAGTGGAGGAAAGTTCAAAATCCAACCACTTTTTACCAGTGGTTAGCTTTTATCCTCAGACTGTGTGCCTGAAGGTTGCCCTATCAGAACAGCCTCAGTCTCTGCAATGGTGTGTCCACTCTCTCCCACTCCAACCTGCACTTTTCAAAACTCCATCACTGTTCCTATGGTGGACACATAAGTCAGGTGGAGGAGAGCCAGCTAACATTTCAGACATATCGGTGCCAGAAAAAATAGGTCTGATTGACTTCTTTTCCCTCGCTGTTGACTGCAAAATGTTACATTTTTTCCACATCAATGCTCAAAGGCCATTTGGCTCTATTCCAGTTTCTTCAGCAATATCATTAGATACTTTTATCCTGAACACTTCTGAATTTCAGTGCTTTGAAATATTCCGTTTTATAAATCTTTAAACGTAAAATTCTCATGCTGATATCTGCTTTGGTTCAAATACCACCTAAGCTAGGCCATGCAGTGGTGCAGCATACTGCGACTCCAACAAATGCCATGGAGATGGTGGGCTGAGAATTAGAGTTCCTGACTTCACTGTGCAAGCTCATGAGTGAAGTCCAGGAGCTTTCCCATAATGAGGAATTAAAAATCGGCGAGATAGTAATCACTAGGTCAATCCCGTTAAAATCCCAACAGTTGGTTTTAGCGCAGGCTAATGACTGAGGTGGCTGGGACACAAGTGGTTACTTCACATAAACTGTTTGTCTTGATGTGCTCATCTACTTAACATCAGTGTCTGTACTTCACAATAATTCATTAGATGTCAAGCATTGGACCATTTCTGCAAGACATGATAAGGCTCCATATAAACCTAAACATTTTTTCCTCTCTATTCTGCTTTTGCAAAAATGTGATTCTTAAAAATTAGTTTAACTTCTTAATTTTCTCCTTGGGATGCACGTTGAGGTCCAAAATCTGATTTAAACGGAACATAATGATGCGATTAGGTTGTTCATTAAATATAAATTGAATGTTTTGGGAGGGGAAAAGTTCCACCAGTAGTTTGGTGTGTTCATCGATCAGTTGTACATTGTTCCTTGTAAATATACTTGTATTTGGGACAGTGCACTGACTCCTCTTCCCTTGGTGGGGAACCTGGCCACAATGGCTTCCCCGCGCAGGCAACTGGTTAAAATAGCAGTTGAGGCCTGAAGATGTCATTGGACCCTGATCTGCGTATTTAACCAAGGACGCCGCCGGTTTCAAGCGTTCTTGCCGCCTGCTCAGAAGAGCAGCTTAAAATAGAAGACAGCGGGAATGGAGCGGGTAGATCTCCCGGCCGATTTTAACTGCCCGCGGATGCTGTTTCCATCAGGCGGGTATGGTTAAAATCGCCCCCATAGAATTCAATCTTCCGGCACCCCAAAAAGACTACCCTTGCTTGAATATGTGAGCTTCATCAAAATTAATTTAGTGACAAAAAGTGAATCCATTGTGTGTCCGGCACAGCAGAAAAATATGTAATGACGGGAAGTGGAAGCACCACGCTAAATTAGTCCAAATAATTGTCATAGGGAGGGGAAGCTAGGCTTTGTAGGGAGATATCTGTATTGCATCAGTTTTGTTCCTTTGTCAAATTTGGAGCTGCCTGATGTCAATCCAGGCACAAGATTGGCAACAGTTTTTATCATCGTCACCCCTTACCTTGTACCTTGCTGCTAACATAACTAAGCAATATTAGTTTACCATGTCATCGATGCAGTAGTCTGCATGAGTCATATCAGGAAACTTAACAGTGGGAATCCTGCCCGTTCAGAATCAGTGGTGGAAAATCTAGCTCTTATATGTTTTGGAGTTCTTCTTGGCCTTAGCATGGAGGTTCTAATGGAAATCCTTCAGCCCACAAATACTGACTAGTGCCATGTACAGTGAGAGCAAAAGCACAAATCCACTTGGCTCACCAGAGCCGCACAGCCCATCTTGTTGTGTTGAACTTCCGTGTTTGGCATGCCTGAATAAATCCGGTCCCACTGAATGGCAGAGTGGGCAGAAGCAAGAGTCTGTGTATGGCTTTAAGACTGCGATCAGATTATTGCACCACAACTACCAGAAAATTTCTTTCATCAGCGACCACATCTGGTACTGCCTCAGTTTTCAAAAGAACCAATTTTATACTACATATACTACACGTTACAAATTTGCTCCAGAACTGTAGCAAGCTGGCCAGTGTGACCGATGTGGGGTTAGTCACTCAATCGGGATAGCTTCCCTTTTCATCTCAGACTTGAGACTGATGGAAACCGCATCAGTGGGCAGTTAAAAGATAATGGGGTAGAGTTTCCGCTTTGGGCGCAATCGGCGATCTGGGTGCAGATTGTGCCCATAATTGCACTAGTTTTCAGAAGTGGTTTTTTTCCCCCTCAAGTTTCCACTCAATCCATTTGTATATCGCCGAATGTTAAATCTGCCATGAACCAGCACAATCGGACAGCATTTTAGAACCTAACTTTAAAAAACAATGTTTTTCCGTTTTAAAATATTCTTTGATACATTTAAGAGTGGTAATTTGGTGCAGTTTTATTAATGCAGCTGAAAATGGTTTATCACAAAAATTAAGGATTTTTAATCAGTGTCTAGTCTGTGAGTAACCCAATTTTAAATAATTGAAAATGGCTAAAAAACCATAAAAACCATTGCCAGTTATATTGGTGTACAGTAGTTAGTTTTAGTAAATTAAAAAAAATATCCAAAAGCTTTCAAAACGTGCCTATTAGTGTCTTTGCGCCTAAAAAAAGTCTTAATTTTAAGAGCCACCTCGAACGGGCACAATTAATGGAAACCTGCAATGGTGATTAATTCGATCTGGAGGTGCGGCCAGTTTTGTGGGCGAGGCCAGCTTCTAGCATGATTTTTTTTTTTTTTTTTTTAAACTAGCGCAAAAGATCGCGGAAACTTGATTTACGCTGAACGTAATTTGCGCTTAAAATTCCGTGATCTTTTGTGCTGGTTTGGCCGATTTCGGGCAAATCGCGCTGAAAAAAAAGTGCAACCGAGTGGAAAAGCTCCAGGCCAATGATTCACATTCGGACAACATAATTATCTTCAATTATTCCCTCTAATTTTCTCCCTTACACGAATGCACCAATTCTTGTTGGGGTACAGATCCATGTCAACTCTCTGGTACCATTTCCAACTGGCCGCTTGTAAAACCGGTGATTGTTGGTGGGCTATTTGACTGTGTGGGGATATCACAGCTGGCTCCAATCCGGTCATGGCCCAAGGCCCACTTTCCAGTGGGACAATGGATGATGATCAAGGCCCTTTGATGATTACTTTTTTCCTCTTCCCAGCTCAAGGACGCTGAGATCAGCTGACTTAATGCAGTTTGGGAACTGAACCTGGGACTTTCCAAGTTTCTGTGTCTCAGCTACTTGTGATGGAACAAGATTCATCCTTGTTTGAATCATAACATTTGAACATTTTTAATATGATTTTAGCTAAGACCAAGAACACAAATTTAAAATGGTTTTCTATTGTTTGCAGAAAGGACATTAGGGTAAATGGGTAAAATACACATCCTTATATTAGAGAAAATATGCATGACTATGGGCTAACTCCATGAGGTGGATGTGCTTATGGTTGTTAGCTGTGGCTCTGTTGTAACACTCTTGCCTTTGAGTCTGAAGGTTGTGGGTTCATAGTCCCACTCCAGGCACTAGAGCACAGAGGTGCTGTCTTTTGGATGAGACGTTAAACCTGCCCTCTCAAGGGGACATTAAAAAGTCCCATGGCACTATTTCAAAAAAGAGCAGGTGAGATCTCCCCATTGTCCTGGCCAACATTTACCCCTCAACCAACACCACTAAAACAGGTTATCACATTGCTGTTTGTGGGATCTTGCTGTGCGCAAATTGGCTGCCGAGTTTCCTACATTACAACAGAGACTACACTTCAAAAGTACTTCATTGGATGTAAAGCGCTTTGGGACGTCCTGAGGTCAGGAAAGGCGCTATATAAATGCAAGTCTTTCTTTTTCTTAAAATATACAACACAGCTCCATTCTGCTAAACTTGTAACCAGTTAGTTGAGAAATGTGCTGAGGTCAGTATCTGTACAAACCGAGGACGGGAATAATCCAAATCGCAGAGCTTTGTACCACTCAATCATTCAGTAATTCACTAACCAAAAAACAGAAAACACTGAACAAAAGTGAGGTACACAGCTGGTTCCAAATGAATCCTGGCAGTCACTTGACTATAAAACCATTACAGATTAGATAACTGGGAACATTTTGTATTTGGATCAGGTTTTGCATCAAAGTGGGTAACAGTTCATTAAAAAGTTGCACAAATATTTCTCGACTCTAAACATGCCTATTCCCTTAATAACATCGCCTCACATTGTTCTAAAACTAATCATTTGAATTGGTAATATTTCACCAAACCAGTAAATGTAGAAGTATAACTGATTCATAAATGTTTGATGAATAGTAATGCGAGAAAATGCTACATTTTAAACTTTTAAAATGTGCTGCTGTTGTATTTGCTTTCCCTTTGTGAGGATTATATACATCTCTGTCTAATCCTCATTTAGATTACTATGTGAAAATACTCAGGTTACCAGGCAGTAAATTAAATTCTGTGGATGGTATTCTCTGTATTATGGCTTCAAGTCATTGCAGACTGACATCTTATTTAACGTGCCCCATTTATTACATTTGTTTAAAAGATCTATAATGTAATTATTGGCCCAGAAATTTGACTCTGAGGCTTGCGGCGGGGGTAAGGATCGCGTGCGATATCACATACCGCGTCTGCCGTCCTTGTTTGCCCCCGCAGGAACTTCGGGTCCTGGGCCTCTCCCTGGTGCCGGCGCGCAGTGCTTGCGTGTCCCAGGGGCGCAGTTAGTGCGATGCGACCCCTGGGATCACGTGGGCCATGGAGAGCCAATGGCAGCAGACCATAAGAACATAAGAACATAAGAAATAGGAGCAGGAGTAGGCCAATCGGCCCCTCGAGCCTGCTCCGCCATTCAATAAGATCATGGCTGATCTAATCCTAACCGCCAATCTACTATCTATCACAGAACCATCTCCTGCATCTAACAGAATTGCACACACGAAATAGGAGCAGAATCAGGCTACACAGTCCCTGGGCCCGCTCCACTACCCACAGGGCCATGACCGATCCGAACCTAGACTCATGTCCAAATTCCTGCCCGCTCCCCGTAACCCTTAATGCCCTTTACTTCTAGGAAACTGTCTATTTCTGTTTTAAATTTAATTTTAAATTTGTGTGAAATTCTGTCAAATTTAAATTTCTGTCAAATC
Source organism: Squalus acanthias (assembly GCA_030390025.1). NCBI lineage: Eukaryota > Metazoa > Chordata > Chondrichthyes > Squaliformes > Squalidae > Squalus > Squalus acanthias. Next base: position 47,814,024 of record CM059435.1, read on the forward strand.
TGTGAATTGAAAGAGGCCCCAAAAGAACTGCTAAACCTCAAATAAATAAAAAAAAAACCATCACATTAATAAAATAAGTATAGTTAAATAAATTAACCACTTTAAACAAAAAATTAAATTTTTGAAAAAATATATATTTTTTTAAAGTTATAAAAATAAACTTACCTTTCTTTAAAGTCTCTAAAAAAAGATAAACCTGTTGAAAAAAATTAAAAATTATACTTAACTACTTACCTTATTCAAAAGAGGTCTTATGCCTCCTTTTTACTTGTGTAGAATCTTCCATACTTACCCTCGTGTTGAAACCTGAAAAAAAACCTAAGTGTGCTGCGTGCGCGCAGCCTCTAGTGCGCACGCGGTTCACCTAGGAACCGCCCCCTTCACCATACCGGAAGTGCCGGTTTCCCGCGCATGCGCAGTGCATGCAGGAAACCAACACTTCGGGAACGAATACGGGTGAGTACGCAGAGTACTCGGCCGAATTTTTGGGCCATTATCTTTAAAAGAAAATTTCTTGTATCTGTTGTGAAGTCTGACACCTACATCAAACTGGTGATCAATATTCTTCCTGCTCATTGGTTAAGTGTTTAGTTCTTTGCATTTTTCTCCTTTCTAATTGGCTATTTTCTATTTTTTCCTGTTTGCCAACCGTGCAAAATATTTCTTCCCCAATCCCAGTCAGATCTAGAGTTGCAAACTGGCAAGAGGCTGGCACCCTGGATATCGCATCCTTTCATCCGCTATTTACCGGAAAACTTCCACTCACGGATGCAGCTGAGGCACGCAAGCGCGAACAGCACTTTTTTCCCCCCGATTGCCAGCAGTGGCCCCCGGGAGATCGAAGGAAAATTCCGGGAGGGTTGGAAACCCTACTCTGAACGTCTGGATTCTGGGCACAGCCTCCCTCCCCTCTCCCTATTTCATGATTTCAACCTGACCAGCTCACGCCCCACTCAGAGACTTCCCAATGTGGCCAGGTGTGGATATCAAATTCCCCAAGAATAAACTCACGTGCATACCGGCTAGGTCACATTGGAGGCCTCTTGAATTCAATGTACGTGCAAACCAGCCAGCCGACTCCTGACAAAAATATAATTCTCAGCAGCGAGTACAGTTAGAAACATTTTGTAACCAACATTTAATACAAATATAAGACAAACCACTTACGTTCTGGCTATCGTTCTCTATTTACAGATCCCCAACATCACCTTGCATTTATATAGTGCCTTTAACATAAAGGAATATCCCAAAGATCTTCACAAATAGACAAACGGAAATGGATGCCAAGTCAAGAGGGTAGATATTAGGAAGTAAAAAACAGAAAATGCTGGAAATACTCAGCAGGTCAGGCAGCATCTGTGGAGAGAGAAACAGAGTTAACGTTTCAGGTCGATGACCCTTCGTCAGAACTGGAAAAAGCTGGAGATGTAACAGGTTTTTAAGCAAGTGCAGGGGCAGGGAAAGGGGGAGGGGAGGAAAGAACAAAAGGGAAAGTCTGTGATAGGATGGAAGGCAGGAGAGATTAAGAGATGGTGCAAGGCAAAAGGAGATGGTAATGGGACAAGTTAAGAAACAAAAGATGGCTCAAGATGAAGTGTAAATGGCACTGGCAGAATGAAAGACAGCTGCATTGTGGGAGAGAGAGAGAGAAAAAATAAATAAATGGAAAAATAGGATAGGGGCAGAGGTCATGGTCTGAAATTGTTGAACTCTATGTTGAGTCCAGAAGGCTGTAAAGTGCCTAATCGAAAGATGAGGTGCTGTTCCTCGAGCTTACATTGAGCTTCATTGGAACAGTGTAAGAGGCCGAGGACGGTGAGGTCTGAGTGGGAGTAGAGCGGAGAATTAAAGTGACAGACGACCAGAAGCTCGGGGTCACCCTTATGGACTGAACGGAGGTGTTCCGCAAAGCGATCACCCAATCTGCGTTTGGTCTCCCCAATGTAGAGCAGCGAATACAGTATACTAAATTCCAAGAAGTACAAGTAAATCGTTGTTTCACCTGGAAGGAGTGTTTGGGGCCCTGGACAGTGGGAAGGGAGGAGGTAAAAGGGCAGGTGTTGCATCTCCTGTGCTTGCATGGGGAGGTGCCGGGCGAAGGGGAAGGGGTGTTGGGAGTGATAAAGGAGTGGACCAGGGTGTCGCGGAGGGAACAGCCCCTTTGGAATGCTGAAAGGGGAGGTGAGGGGAAGATGTGTTTGGTGGTGGGATCACGCTGGAGGTGGCGGAAATGGCAGAGGATGATCCATTGAATGTGGAGGCTAGTGGGGTGAAAGGTGAGGACAAGGGGAATCCTATCGTGGTTCCGGGAGGGAGGGGGTGAGAGCAGAAGTGCGGGACACGCCCAAGGGCCTTGTCAACCACAGTAGAGGTGAATCCTCGGTTGAGGAAAAAGGAAGACATGTCGGAAGCGCTAGTATGGAAGGTGGCATCGTCAGAGCAGATGCGGCAGAGATGGCGAAACTGGAGAATGGAATAGGGTGGGAGGAAGTGTAGTCCAGGTAGCTGTGGGAGTCAGTGGGCTTGTAGTGAATGTTTGTCAATAGCCTATCCCTTGAGATGGAGACAGAGAAGTCGAGGAAGGGAAGGGAAGAGTCAGAGATGGACCATGTGAAGGTGAGGGAAGGGTGGAAATTGGAAGCAAAGTGAATGAAATTTTCTAGTTCAGGGTGAGAGCAGGAAACAGCACTGATACAGTCATCAATGTACCAGAAAGAGAGGTGAGGGAGGGGACCAGAGTAGGACTGGAACAAAGAATGTTCCACATATCCCACGAAAAGGCAGGCATAGCTGGGACCCATGCGGGTTCCCATAGCAACACCTTTTATTTGGAGGAAGTGAGTGGGGTCAAAGGAGAAGTTGTTCAATGTGAGAACAAGTTCAGCTAGGCGGAGGAGGGTGGTGGTGGATGGGGACTGGTTGGGCCTCTGTTCAAGGAAGAAGCGGAGCGCCCTCAGGCCATCCTGGTGGGGGATAGAGGTGTAGAGGGATTGGACGTCCTTAGTGAAAAGGAGACGGTTGGGGCCAGGAAACTGGAAACTGTTAGTGGCGGAGGGCGTCAGAAGAGTCGCGGATGTAAGTGGGATTAGGAAGGTTGACCGAAAGTTTGGTTGAAGAGATGGGTTGTAAGAAGGTTTTAAAAGTGAAGTGGGAGGCCGGGGGCGATTGTAACCCTACTCGCTCAGCAGAAACCTGGCGGGTGGCCAGTTAAAATCGCCCTGGCTCTTACCTGTCCAAAAGCCGCCATGATCGCAACATCTGCAATTTTAACCTGCTCTCCTGAGCAGGCAGCAAGGACACGCGCCCAGAGCCAACAGGGTCCTTCTTTACATAAGCATGTTGCGGCCCAATGACATCATTGAGACCCGACTGTAATTTTAACTCAGGCCTGAGCGGGGAAGCCACCTGGAGTTAAAATCGGGGGCATTGCAGGAGGGACTTTCAAAGAGTGGACCAATGGTAGGGCAGAAGCCGGGGGAGGCGGTGAATGATGCGGGAGAGGCTGGAGTCAGAAGTATGAAATATCAGGAGGGGTTACAGGACTGGGTTACATCATGGAGATACGATGGGACAAGATTAATAAATAATGAATGTCTTTCGTACAGGACCGGAAACTAGCAATAGAGTTTTTGACAAATTGGACTTTGTGGACAGTGGAAGATAGGGGACCAGAAAAGACAGGTTTGTAATGGTCAAATCTGGAGGTGACAAAGGCATGCAAAAGGGTTTCACAGTACTGAAACTGCCTTAATCAAAATCAGAAATAACAACAGAAAATGCTGGAAATGCTCAGCAGGTCAGGCAGCATCTGTGGAGAGAGAAACAGAGTTAATGTTTCAGGTCGATGACCCTTCGTCAGAACTGGAAAAAGTTAGAGATGTAACAGATTTTTAAACAAGTGCAGGGGCAGGGAAAGGGAGGCAGGGAGGAAAGAACAAAAGGGAAGGTCTGCGATAGGGTGGAAGGCAGGAGAGATTAAAAGACAAAAGGGATGATGGCGCATTTAATCAAAATGAGAACTGACATCCTATGTGACTGTGACCGTGTCACTCTTTTTTAATTGGTAAATGGATTCGGGGTTGAAGGAGCCATTGCTTGCATTGACTTCAGAAGGCATGTAGTGAATGGAGGTTCTAAAGACTGGGATAGAGCTCCAAATTGCCAGACTGGTTACTGTTAGGGTAGATGTGCAGGGACCTCTAGTGGTCCAAACATTGTATAGCATGCTGATCGTAAAGTCTGATTGGCTTTTCTGTTTATCACCTCATTTTTAACAATAGAGGAATAAACATGTGAGGAGCAACCATGTGCTAAAACACTTACTGACACTAACACGCTCATGTTTGCATGCTCACTTCATTCCTTTAATCCTATGTTTACTGGTGGAGCATACATCTTCATCCCTCCTCTTGAGTGCTGAAATGTTTCCTCCTGTCTTGCTCTGTTGGCACAGAGATGACTTCCACCTTGCTCTGTTTTAAGACTTTATTTAGGCTAGTAGAGTGTGTTGTGGCAAGCACTGATGGCCAGTGGGCCCTGTTGTTCAGACTGAAGGCTTCATTACATTAGAATTTACAGCACAGAAACAGGCCATTTGACCCAACTGGTCTGTGCTGGTGTTTATTCTCCACACGAGCCTCCTCCCAGCCTACTTCATCCAACCCTGTCTGCATATCCTTCTATTCCTTTCTCCCTCATGTACTTATCTAGCTTCCCTTTAAATGTACCTATGCTATTCGCCTCAACTACTCCATGTGGTAGCAAGTTCCATATGTGCTTTGCTTCATGACTGATTTAATTACTAGATGTAAATCTAGTTGATCACTGGGACATCACGTGGTCAGTACATCGTACAACATTAATTCATATAACTCGAAGATATCTTTGTTTAATCATTGAATCTTGCCGAACAAGATTGTCCCAGCTAAATTTGCTGTTGTTGCCACACCCCAATCTAAATTCATCATCAGAGTGACACTGTAATGAAACTCATGCTTCAACTAAGAAGATGTTGAAACATTGATAGCTGGATCCTCCATAGGAGACCTGCAGGACACACCACTGACCAGTTGTATGATCATCATGAGTTCCTGGTCCATCTTGCTTCTGCATGAGTTGTAGATGGAATATCCATCTCAGGAAGTCCTCCAGAATGAAGAAAGGGACCATTTACTGATTATTTCACTTAAACTCTTGTAACTCACATATATTTTAGCTCTTCACTGTGAGGTGATTGTATGCCGACTGCACTGTCCTTCATTGCTGTATCAATAGCAACGGGTATAGAAATGTGTAAATTCCAAGTGAGCCTCACAAATACTTTGTTGCGATAGAAACATAGAAAAATAGGAGCAGGAGTAGGCCATTCGGCCCTTCGAGCCTGCTCCGCCATTCAATATGATCATGGCTGATCCTCTATCTCAATACCATATTCCTGCTCTCTCCCCATATCCCTTGATGCCTTGTGTCTAGAAATCTATCTATCTCCTTAAATATATTCATGACTTAGCCTCCACAGCCTTCGGTGGTAGAAAATTCCACAGGTTCACCACCCTCTGTGTGAAGAAATTTTTCCTCATCTCAGTCCTAAATGTCCTACCCCGTATCCTGAGACTGTGACCCCCAGCCAGGGAAACATCCTCCCTGCATCCAGTCTGTCTAGCCCGGTCAGAATTTTATACGTTGTCAGAATTTTATATGATCTAAGCAATACCAGTATTCACAGTTCCTTTGTTCTTACACCAGAATGAAGTCATTATGGAAAGCATGTTCCAAAGAAATCCATTTACTGTTGCAAACACTAGAGGGCGTTGAAGCGTCTGAACTGATGGCAATGATTGACAACTCATATGACATTTGTGCTAATTGACTAATTGGATTTGATTAGCTCATCAAACCTCAGAACATCTGTGTCTTACTGCTGAACATTAGTCAGCCCATTTCCTCTTCAGCCATTTCTTTGCAGCCTCTATCAACAGTTCAGGAGCTCTTCTATTCCAGTACTTCCATCTCTGTAAATCCCCACAGTCTGGATGAGTGATATCATTACCACGGGTTACTTACAGCCAGTGCATCAACACATCCAGTTCAGAGTTGGTAAAATTATGTCTTCTCACCACAGGAGACAACTGAAGAAACAGGGATTTCCTTTGATGAGTTAGAGGAGAGCCATCAGCAGAAAATGTGTTTGGCTGCCGGGAATTCAATTTTACTTTTCTTTTCCGCTCCGCTCAACGCCAATTCTTGAGTCTGTGCAAAGTACCAGTTGGATTTGCATCACTTAGTCACAATTGTAAAACCATTACAGGCTTCACTGAGTAGATGGTAGATCCATATTGGGTTGGGTGGCATGTGGATTTGATTAAACAGGAGCCAAAGAGCCTATTGTTGTGTTGCTCCAGTGACACTAAGAAAGAAAGACTTGCACACAGCAAGGTCCCACAAACAGCAATGTGATAATGGCCAGATGATCTGTTTTTGTTATGTTGGTTGAGGGATAAACATTGGCCAGGACACCGGGGATAACTTCCCTGCTCCTCTTCGAAATAGTGCCATAGGATCTTTTACATTCACCTCGGTTAAACATCTTATCCGAAAGACGGCACCTCTGACAGTGCAGCACTCCCTCAGCACTGCACTGGAGTGTTAGCCTAGCTTTATGTGCTCAAGTCCCTGGAGTGGGACTATGAACCCACAACCTTCTGACTCAGAGGCAAGTGTGCTACCAATTTTTTTAAAATTATATCATTTATTGAACATTAAGAACATTTATAACATCGTGATCATTCCATTGTATCATTCAAATCCATTCCGCCGCTCTGCACAGCCATTCCTCCACCACATATTAACATAAAAACCTGAAGTTTAATTTGTCTCCCGTAACATATATTAATCGATTGTACTTTAAAAATTCATCATAAAATACTATCTTTAAATTCCTTTCTGAATAAAACATCCACAGAGCCGTATAATGATCTTTCAGCTTATATTTAAAATACTCTTAGATTGATTCTCCTCCCCTTAAAAACCAGAGCATTCCTTCTTTGCACAATCACGAATCTAGCCAAACTGAACATTAAATTAATTGCTGCTCCGCTGGACTTGGCCAGACTCTCCTGCAATCCCCATCTCAAAATTGAGTCCCACAGGATTCCCATTCTTGCTCTTCGGTCTCCACCCGGCAAAAAAAACCTCATAGTACTTAAAATCCTTTAATTGCGGACATAACACCAGTAAATGGGACAGAGTCTCATCCTGTGTCCCACACATTGGGTAAGTTGCCCCCTCCACTCGTCCAATCTTACATAAGACCGTCATGGTTGAAAAGGTTTACTATGTAATTGATGAGTTGTATAAGTACTATTGTACTTGAATAAAAAGATTAATAACAAAAATCAAACAAAAAAAAACCGTCATGGTAAAAATCCAGTTATGAGCCAATTTGAAATCCAGTTCAATCCACTCTCGACATTTAAAATTCGCCCACACTCCCTTCCAAATCCTGTTGAAGTCCAGCTGTGGGTATATACTGTACTCTGCCAAAACTTCTGAGCAGCAGGTGTCTTGAATCTCCATTCTTTAAATACCTCATAGAAATCTCGAGTATTACAGTTGTCAAATTGGACCAACTCCTCCCCTTTCTCCAGCAGAAAGCTTGGAAAAGCGGGACGCATTTTACTTCCTTTGTGGATTTCCGCATTTATTTCTTCCATCCAAGATGCCCTCACAATCTTCTCATACATGATCATAATTGCTTTTTCTTCTACCTCCTGATCCTCCTCCCACACCATGTCCCTCACTATTGCTTCTGGCAACCAACCTGGAATTACCACGTATAATATATCTTTCACACATAATACCAGCTTTTATAAAAGCTTGATTAAATAATACCTCTCCTTCAATGTTGACCCACCTGTTCAAAAATAAGGGCTGTTCTAAAAATTCCTCAGCACCCTTGGGCATAAACTGCACACTGTTTAAAAAATTGGGTCCAAGTATCTACAACCCCCTTATAAAACCTAGGGAGAGGTTTAATCGATTTCAAAAACATATTATTGTATTCCATATACAATATCCCCTGCCCTCCTATCCCACTTCATTTAAAAAAATGCTCAAAACAACTCTTCCAAAAACTTGTATTTGACTTCTGAAGAAATCTCTTCACCCATTTGATTCTAAAGGATTTTTTCTTCGAATCAATATCTGGGAAATTGAGTCCTCCCTGATTTCTCCGTCCAATGATGGTATTGTAAGCCACCAAAGCTGGTTTCCCTTCCCATAAAAAGCTCACACAAGCCTCTCAGAGGGACTTTTCCACCCACTCAGGAATATCCTCCACCGTCAATAAGTACCATAGCTTAGATAGCAGGAGAGCGGACACCACTGTCGCTCTTCCTTGCACTTTCAACCACCATCTTCCGCATCTTTCCAAAATCTTAATTTTCATAACCTTTGGTTCACAATTTAATCGATCCACTTCATCCCGGTCTTTCTTGCACCCCCAGAACTTCCAAAACCTCCACCACCTTAAAGGGACTTTCCTCCAACCAGTCCTCCCTACCCCTTCCTGCAACCAGGCATTGGGACTTACTATAATTCACTCTGGCTCCTGAAGCTCTACAATGCTCCTCCACTACGTCCATAGCTTTCCTCACTGACTCCCCATCTCTCAATGTTAAGGTTGTGTCATCTGCATATTGGTGATTCACCGACACCAGCCCGGAACTGGGAACCGCAATTCCAACTACACCTTGTTTCTTTCGCATCATGTAGCCCAATGGTTCTGCTACCAATGTGTATAACAATGGGGACAGGGGACAACCCGGTCTCACTGACCTCTGTATCGGAAAATACTTGGATAAAAAACCATTACATTTAACGCAGCTAAATATATTTGAATAAAAATCCTTATCCACTCAATTAAATTTTGCCTGAAACCAAATGCTTTCAAAACCATCAATACAAACTCATGAGAGACCCTATCAAATGCTTTCTCTTGATCTATCTTTAATACATAAGCATCCCTCCCACTCTCTTCCATGAGCTCTATCGCATCTCGGATTGAGACCACAGAGGCTGCGATGTCCCGGCCTATGACTCCATAGGACTGAGAGGGCAAAACTATCTGCGGCAACACCTCTTTCATACGATTTGCCATCACCCTCGCCAAGATCTTATAATTCACATTTAATAATGTGATGGGCCTCCAATTCTTCAGATCCCTTCTATCCCCTTTATTTTTATAAGCTAAGCTTATGACTCCTCTCCTCATAGATGGGACCAGGCTTCCCTCAATTTTAATCACCTTAAAAACCTCTAACAATGGACTTAAAATCTAAAAAAATTCTTCATAAAATTCTGCACTTCGTCCATCGAACCCTAGGCTTTCCTCCCCCTTCATTCCACTTATTGCTACTTTTATTTCCGCTAATCCTACTTCTTTGTCACACATGCTTCTCATCCTCCTTTAAACCATCTTCAATAAAAGCACTAACCTTCTCCATTGCCAAATTGGAAATGTCTTCTTTTGTATATAACTCTTGATAAAAGCTGCTAGCCGCCTCTACAATATCCCCAATTTCGATAATGATCTTCTCCCCAACCTTCAACTCTCCAATTAATGATAATCTCTGTCGCAGCTTCTCTTGCTCTCGTGCATCTTTCGCCCTCCAATACATCTTTAGCCTTTGCACGCAGAACGGCCCCTTGCATTTTTCAGCTTGCAATAATTCACACTCTTCCTTTAAAACCCAAAACTTTGTCTCAGCTCCCTTATCCCTTATCCCCTCTGTCAACTGCTTTACAGACATCCATAAACCTTTTGTTTATATTCTCTTCTCGACCCCAGTTAGCTGCCACTCTCTTTTTCCCCATAACGTACCGAAAAAACTTTTACCTCATATTTGAAATTGTTCCACCAAACTCTTCTTTCTTTCAAGAACAAAGGTTCCTTCCGAGCATTCTTTATTATATTTAAAATCCCTTCTTTATAAGCAATTTCTTTCAGGTATTGATTGTTTAAAATCCACACTCTGGACCGATCTTAACTCTGCTGTTCCTAATTCTAAGGGCTGGATTTTATGAATGGAGACGTGTTGGAGACGGGACTGCTGCTTGCTGGGTTTCAGTCCTGCTTCTATCAGCTTCTGGCCAACCAGCGGGATTTTCCCCTGATTGACCTTGTTAAGCCCGCCTGGCGGGCTCAGCAGGCCAATTAGGGGGAAGTCAGTGACAGAGCACGTCAGCGTATGACGTGTTATCTGTCAAGAACTTTTGAAAGAAGAAATGTCATTGTTTGATAGCTCTGAAGCTGTGAAACACTGACATTCTGTGTAGTTTGATGAGTGCTTGTGTTCAGGACTCATCAAACCTTTCTACTTTGCAGAAATCAGCTGGCTGTTGGATCAGAGGATGCAACAGCCAGTCTGTGATCTCTACAATGGAGATGTCGGGGACTCCGGCTCCACATCGGCTGAAGGTAGAAACAAAGGTAAGTTAACATTTTCTAACACTTTACACTCACCTTACATACTTACCACTCCACACTTGCACCCATCACTCACCTCTACATCGCACTTTCAGACCTCCCGACCCTAGCAGACCTCCTACTCACCTCCTACACCCCGACGGGATTTCCCCAGGTCGGGAAGCCCGCACTTCAGCACGAAAAATGGGGATAATCCTATTTTCTGCCCGTTAACTACCTGTTAACAGGCAGTTAATAGGCTTTAATCCTCTTCCCGCTGCTAGGAGTCAGATCCCTGTGCAAATCAGGGACCGACTCCCGGGAAGATTGGTTGGAGGCGGGTTGGGGGGCGGGTTTTCCCACCCGCCCCCAAATTCTGCCACTTTCCCGACAGTCCCGCCTCCTCGGGCCTGAGAAAATCCAGCCTAAGAACCAAAGCCGAGTGGTCACTAAAAAATACTTTTTTTACAATAAATCTCCATCACCTCAGAACTTAACCCTTCCCGCATTAACATAAAATCTATTCGGCTCCGTTTTAAAACATCACCCACCCAACCTGTTCTGGAGAACTCCATTTTTATGGGGTTCTGATCCCTCCATAAGTCTCTCAAATTTAAATTTGCCATCATTTTTACAATCATCCCTCTGGAGTTATCATCCTTAAAGGTCATCTGGGCTAAAATGTCCAGCCGAGATAAAAATACATGAAAGTCTCCCACTATACACAAGGGTTTTTCACCTCTGCCACTTCAGTGAATAACCACCGAAAAAGCTTGTGCTGTTTGCAATGGTCGTTCGGTGCCTAGATATTAAAGAGATCGTAATTAAATTCCTCAATTTTTACCCTTAGCCGTAAAAATCTCCCCTCAGTGTCCTTGTCCACCAAGGCAACATTCTCTTTTATGGACAGACTCACCAAAACAGCCACCCCTCTACGGTTATTGTTTGCACAACTTGCAAACACCTCTCCCTTCCAAACCTTCTGAACTCTTTCAAGGATATCCTCATCCCAAAAGGTTTCTTGCAGACACAACAAGTCAGTGCCTTTAAAACACTGCAACAACTGATGCAATTTCTTCTCACCCCTCAGGCCGTTCACATTAATCGAGACCAATGTAATCATGGCTCCGAATAAGGGAAATATGCCCGATAATTCCCCCATCATTTAATCTCTGGCCCTTCCCTCCTCTCATGCTCCTTCTCAACTTTTCGGGCAGATGTTGCTTTCTCCTGCAACCTCTGGCTCTTTTTCACCTCCTGTTTGAAACTTCCCTGCTGTTTCAGCCTCTTCCTTGCATTAGGTTTGGGCCGAGGAGTTACCCCTTTTCCCTCCTTCTGCCCCTCACTAACTTTTCCCTTTCCACACGATGCCACCACACCCTTCACTTCCATGTCTCTGTCCCACTCGGATTCCTCACTCTCGAGCTCTGTGACCTTCTGCTCCTGCTCCCCGTCAGATACATAATCCTGCTCCAAGTCAGATACATCATCTCCCATAGAGAGTCTTCCTGCTATCGCGGTTTCTCCAACACTGCCGCTCCCTTCGACCTCATCTCCACCGCTGACCCTTGCTCCCTGATCCTTCTCTCTCTGGGACAATGGCGCACCAATATTGCTCCCTTCTAGTGTCTTTGTCTCGCCGCTCCCGTCCTGCTGCCCCTTTAAGGCTCCTGCCCCCTCTCCTTGTCTTGCCCCCTCCTGCTCACCGAGATGTCCGACTCCCCGTCTTTCTTTGGAGTACTTACATTTACCACGCACCCCGCTCCCACCTCCTCTTCTCCCGCGGACCCCAGATTCTTTAGGGAGAGCTGAACCATATTATGGCTCGACTCTGCCCTCGACCCATGCTGCTCTCTGCTGTCTTTGTCCTTTTCCACTGTACTTGGTGTGTTTTCCACCATCTTCATCCTGTTCTCTGCTTCGCAATTTTCTGCCTCTTCCTGCGTTCTTTTCTCCTTCAATTCACGAGCTGTGTCCTCCGCCTGCTGCGCTCCGCCAGCCGTTCCACTCACACCTCCTGCTCCTTCTCCCATCTCCTCGTCACTCAGAGCTTCCTTCTGCCTCACAATCACAGCGGGTGGGGCCTTTGTGACACACCCCACAGCTCTCCACCTTGCAGCTCCGAGCGATGTGTCCAGACTCGCCGCAATTATAACAGTACATAAGAAATAGGAGCAGGAGTAGGCCAATCGGCCCCTCGAGCCTGCTCCACCATTCAATAAGATCATGGCTGATCTGATCCTAACCTCAAATCTAAAGAACACAAGAAGTAGGAGCAGGACCCGGCCACTCAGCCCCTGGGCCCGCTCCGCCACCCACAGGGCCTTGACCGATCCGAACTCAGCCTCATGTCCAATTTCCTGCCCGCTCCCCGGAACCCCTAATTCCCTTTACTTCTAGGAAACTGTCTATTTCTGTTTTAAATTTATTTAATGATGTAGCTTCCACAGCTTCCTGGGGCAGCAAATTCCACAGACCTACTACCCTCAGTGAAGAAGTTTCTCCTCATCTCAGTTTTGAAAGAGCAGCCCCTTATTCTAAGATTATGCCCCCTAGTTCTAGTTTCACCCATCCTTGGGAACATCCTTACTGCATCCACCCGATCAAGCCCCTTCACAATCTTATATGTTTCAATAAGATCGCCTCTCATTCTTCTGAACTCCAATGAGTAGAGTCCCAATCTACTCAACCTCTCCTCATATGTCCACCCCCTCATCCCCGGGATTAACCGAGTGAACCTTCTTTGTACTGCCTCGAGAGCAAGTATGTCTTTTCTTAAGTATGGACACCAAAACTGTATGCAGTATTCCAGGTGCGGTCTCACCAATACCTTATATAACTGCAGCAATACCTCCCTGTTTTTATAATCTATCCCCCTAGCAATAAAAGCCAACATTCCATTGGCCTTCTTGATCACCTGCTGCACCTGCATACTAACTTTTTGATTTTCTTGCACTAGGACCCCCGGATCCCTTTGTACTGCAGTACTTTCCAGTTTCTCGCTATTAAGATAATAACTTGCTCTCTGATTTTTCCTGCCAAAGTGCATAACCTCACATTTTCCAATATTGTATTGCATCTGCCAAATCTCCGCCCACTCACCCAGCCTGTCTATATCCCCTTGTAGGTTTTTTATGTCCTCCTCACTTTCTGCTTTCCCTCCCATCTTTGTATCATCTGCAAACTTTGATATGTTACACTCGGTCCCCTCCTCCAAATCGTTAATATAGATTGTAAAGAGTTGGGGACCCAGCACCGACCCCTGCGGAACACCACTGGCTACTGGTTGCTATTCCGAGAATGAACCATTTATCCCAACTCTCTGCTTCCTGTTAGATAACCAATCCACCACCCATGCCAGAATATTACCCCCAATCCAGTGATTTTTTATCTTGAGCAATAATCTTTTATGTGGCACCTTGTCGAATGCCTTCTGGAAGTCTAAATACACTATGTCCACTGTTCCCCTTTATCCACCCTGTACGTTATGTCCTCAAAGAACTCAAGCAAATTTGTCAGACATGACTTCCCCTTCATAAAGCCATGCTGGCTTTGTCCTATTCAATTATGTTTATCTAAATGTTCCATTACTGTCTCCTTATTAATAGACTCCAAAATTTTACCACCACAGATGTTAGGCTAACTGGTCTATAATTTCTAGCCTTCTGCCTACTACCCTTTTTAAATAAGGGTGTTACATTAGCAGTTTTCCAATCTGCCGGGACCTTTGCCGAGTCCAGGGAATTTTGGAAAATTATTACCAAAGCATCCACAATCCCTACTGCCACTTCCCTCAAGACCCTAGGATGTAAGCCATCAGGTCCAGGGGATTTATCTGCCTTGAGTCCCATTATTTTACTGAGTACCAATTCCTTAGTGATTTTAATCGTATTTAGCTCCTCCCCCACTAGAGCCCCCTGTTTGTCCAGTGTTGGGATATTCTTAGTGTCCTCTACCGTAAAGACTGAAACAAAATATTTGTTCAGCATTTTTGCCATCTCCATGTTTCCCACCATTAATTTCCCGGTCTCATCCTTTAAGGGACCTACGTTTGCCTTAGCCACCCTTTTTCTTTTTATATAACTATAGAAACTCTTGCTTTCTGTTTTTATATTTTTTGCTAATTTATTTTCATAATCTATCTTCCCTTTCTTAATCAATCCTTTAGTTACTTTTTGCTGTCTTTTGAAGACTTCCCAATCTTCTATCCTCCCACTAAGTTTGGCTACCTTATATGTCCTTGTTTTTAGTCAGGTACTATCCTTAATTTCTTTACTTAGCCACGGATGGCTGTCATTTCTTTTACACCCTTTTTTCCTCAGTGGAATATATATTTTTTGAAAGTTGTAAAATAACTCCTTAAATGAACACCACTGCTCATGTACCGTCTTACCCTTTAATCTATTTTCCCAGTCCAGGGCCGTTTCTTACAAGATGGTCATGTCCAAGATAATAATAGCAAACCTTCACTTGGTTATCATGCAGTACTCGGAAGTACTGCACACCTTCCATTGTCTCGAATTTCATGCTGTACGGTAATGACTTCACCCCCTCTGGGAACCGTACCTTTATGTAACGGGTTCCATCTGCTACCCGTGTTCCTGGATAGTACCTCCTCTTTATTGCCGAGCAAATTTTAACGTCCCACGACTCCAACTTTTTGATTCGTACCTCGTCCTCAATATAAACCGGCAAGTTTAAGAATGAGACCACTACCTCTTCCGAATATAGCAGAGATACCTCCAAGAACTTACCACCAACCTTCAAACTGAGTAAAAGTCTTTCCACCTCCTCTCGGCCACTGACCATCACCTTGAACTCAACATTTGGCTTTGGTCGGCAGGCAAAGCAGCTTCACTCGCCACAGTCCTCATGTATTGTCTGGATAATATCCCAAGCTCGTATCTCCTTATACTCGCACTGAACAACCACCACCATGTTTTTGTTTCCAAACCTCCTAGGATCCCAGCCCAAATCTTTGGGCCTTTTTCTCTCCCTTCCAACGACAGTTTCTCCCCTGATTAAATTCATCTTGGGAACACCGTCCTCTGAGGGGCCTGGCACTCCAGGCCCCTCAGCAGCCATCTGGCTGCTGTTTATGGGCCAAAAAGGCCCTAAAACCTGAAAAAAAAACACCACCAGTTTTTACAAGCTCACTCTAACTCCCTGCAGTAATCAGGCAACCAGCAGCACCTGCTTACTCCTAGCCCCTCCCACCTAGAGAGTGCTACCCATTGAGCCACAGCTGACACTAAGTTAAGGTAAGTCCCAAACTAAATCAACTCTTTAGGCAAATGATTAGATCGGAAGTACAGGCAAAATAATAATTTAAGTCCATGAAATCAGTTTTTACTGCCAATTTAAAATATGGATTTTTTTAGTGTATTGAAAACAGGAAAAATATCAGTGGAAAAAATCAGATCGCCCAAAAAAGGTAAATTTAGAGAAAAATTGCTGAAAATCAGTTTTTATTTTAAACATTGCAAAAACACAAAGTAAAAAAAGCAATGGACTTAAAAAAGGGCCAGTGAATGATCGAATGATCGAACGAACAACGCCAGTAGGACTGGCGTAAAACGGGTTTTTTCTTGGTTTATTGGAATAAATGTTATCTGTAGCATTTAATTGGATTATGATGGTGCTATGTGTTTGTACACTGTGGTGTTGAAATGGTTTGTTTTATGTGGAGTTAACTTTGAGATTTATTATTTTAAATCTAAAAAGTTGTGTGGTATTGTTTAAGGGTATTTGTACTGTAAACATTATTGATTATTTGTAAAATTAATCATTGCATTTATATTAACTATAAGGCTGTTTTTAAGGCTTTATTTTTTACTGTGATGGATGAATGTAATGGATTTACTATGTAATGGATTTACTATGTAATTGATGAGTTGTACAGGTATTATTGTATTTGAATAAAAAATATTTTAAAAAGGGCCAGTCAAACTAAATGACAACTCACAATGGTTTACACAGTTCACAGACATCACTTCTGTATGGCACAATATCAGATTCTCACTTAACCTCTGGATTTTTAAAAAAAATTAAAGGACTTGAGCAAAAACTCCAGGATGACACTCCAGTGCAGTACAGAGGGAGGGCTGCACTGTCGGAGGTGCCGTCTTTCGGATGAGATGTTAATCTAAGGCCTTGTCTGCTCTCTCAGGTGGACGTAAAAGATCCCATGGCACTATTTTGAAAACGAGCAGGGGAGTTATCCCCAGTGTCCTGGCCAATATTTATCCCACAGCCAACATCACTAAAACAGATTATTTGGTCATTATCACATCACTTTTTGTGGGAGCTTTCTGTGCACAAATTTGCTGCTGCGTTTCCTACATTACAATAGTGACTTCGGGACATCCTGAGGTCATGAAAGGTGCTATCAAAATGCAAGTTCTTTCTTACTTTCTCATCTGGTGTGATATGTGGAGATCCCAGGAATGTCTCCCCGACACTTCCCCAAACTGAAATCGGGATGAGAGGTGAGCCTTCCCACTTTGTTGGAATTTACTGCTGCATCTTGCAAGGAGTGGGAACCCAGCAATATACTTTACACATTGCATTGACTGGTGGTTCTTAATGATAATTTTCAACCAGTAATTTCAGGGCAGGGTAATAAGAAGAAGCAGAGAATGAGGTAGTGTGTCTTTTACCATAAAGCAGAAAATTGTGTCAGGATTGCAGGTTGTTTGGCGAATGTGTACAGCACCAGTTCCTTTCCAGTGGTACTGGGGAAGGTAGAGACAATGCAGCACCTTCTGTACTAAGGAGCGTGGAGACCATGTTGAGAAAGGAGCAAGTGCAAAATGAGTGAACTGCTTGCTATCACTGAATGTGCTGCTTTCGACAAACTTACAAAGCTCTCAGTCAGTGATGGTCAATCAGCTGCTTCAGTTGAAACCACTTCCTGATATGGTGATGATTTGTCTCTGGTACTGTACGGTGATTTATTTCACTTTATGAAAGAACTCAGCCATTCTTCGATTGTGGATAAGAAAGAATATCGTACCTTTCACGACCTCAGGACGTCCCAAAGCGCTTTACAGCCAATCAAGTACTTTTTGAAGTGTAGTCACTGTTGTAATGTAGGAAAAGCAACATCCAATTGGCACACTTCAAGGTCTCACAAAAGCAATGTGTTAAATGACCAGATCATTTTTTTTAGGTGTTGATTGAGGAGTTATTATTGGCTAGGACACCGGGGATAACTCCCCTGCCCTTCTTCGAAATAGTGCCATGGGATCTTTTACATCCACCTGAGAGAGCAGACGGGGCCTCGGTTTAAAGTCTGATGGGAAGCTAACTGGATCAGGTTGGACACCCGTTTTAAACCTCCCCTAGTCTACTCTTCATTGACTTCATAGTTGGGGTTTAAAGCAGCAGGCCAACATAAACATAGGGTTAGATGAAAATTATCACCTTGAATTTTGTTCATTTTAGTGATTAAAATGTCATGTTGATTTCTTCATAAAATATTTGGCGCAAATTTTATTTATGGTTCAACTTAGGTGATGATGCAATGGAATTACATGGAGCAGAGCTCTGAAGAAAATAGGACGTTTGTTGTCCTCACCTGCTACCATTCTCTCTCCTGTCTGAATCCTGAATGAGATCCAGGTCCTTTCTAACTACAGTAGTTTTGTACAAAGACAAACCCATTAGTCAATCTTTAATGGATGGGAATTGGGGCCGTTTAGAATTGTAAGTAGGTTAATGATTGTGCGAACTGTTCAGATCACAGTCTGTTTCACATTAACAAACATCCGTTGTTCGCTATGAAAATAATTTAAGAAATCATTACCTTAATAAACCTTAGAGGACTATGGTAATATTTTATGTCCCATATCAGCAAAGAATACAAGATTAACACCCTCCATTTTTCTCAGGCTGGGCTCAATAGAGACAAATTGAAGCTGTCCACTTGTTCCTGTACTCAGGATCGTTCACAATAAGTCCAGA
This sequence comes from Squalus acanthias, assembly GCA_030390025.1. Taxonomy (NCBI): domain Eukaryota; kingdom Metazoa; phylum Chordata; class Chondrichthyes; order Squaliformes; family Squalidae; genus Squalus; species Squalus acanthias. Next base: position 47,832,454 of record CM059435.1, read on the forward strand.
CTGTGTTGCAGTTGGCACCAACACGTTTGAAATGGCTGAAAACTGCCCAAGTGTTAGCAAATTAAAAACAAAACAGAATTAATAATTTGCCAATTTAATGGCAGACTCTGCTGATGTTTCAAGAAACACGTCAACTGAGATTTCCAAAACCCATTTGACAAATTTCCACATTGGAGGTTATTCCAAAATTCTGTAAACATTAGACAATAGAGTACTGGGTAGAAAATGGACTCAAACACTAATGTGGCTATTAATTGGAATGGGTAATGGGTGTGGTACTCAAGGGGTTTGCTATGAGATCCATAAATTAGAAACATAGGAACAGGAGGAGGCCATTTAGCCCCTCGAGCCTGTTCCGCCATTCAATGAGATCATGGTTGATCTGTGACCTGTCTCCATATACCTGCCTTTGCCCCATATCCCTCAATACCTTTGGTTAACAGAAATCTATCAATCTCAGATTTAAAATTAACAATTGATCTAGCATCAATTGCTGTTTGCGGAAGAGAGTTCCAAACTTCTACCACCCTTTGAGTGTAAAAGTGTTTCCTAACTTCACTCCTGAAAGGCCTGGCTCTAATTTTTAGACTATGCCCCCTAGTCCTAGACTCCCCAACCAGCAGAAATAGTTTCTCTCTCGATCAGTTCCCCTTAATATCTTGAAAACTTCGATCAAATCACACCTTAACCTTCTAAATTCCAGGAAATACAACTCTAGTTTGTGTAATAACTCCTCTTAATTTAACCCTTGGAGTCCAGGTATCATTCTGGTAAATCTATGCTGCACTCCCTCCAAGGCCAATATATCCTTCCTAAGGTGCGGTGCCCAGAACTGCTCATAGTACTCCAGGTATGGTCAAACTAGGGCTTTGTATAGCTGCAGCATAACTTCTACACTTCTGTATTCTAGTCCTCTTGCCAGCATTCCATTAGCCTTTTTGATTTTTTTCTGTACCTGTCCATGACATTTTAAAGATCCATGTACATGGACCCCCAAGTCTCTTTGGACCTCCACTGTTTCTAGCTTTTCACCATTTAGAAAGTACTCTGTTCTATCCTTTGAAAGAGATTGTGAGTGTGGTACTCCAAAAGTTGACTAGAGGATCTGTGGTAACACTTTTCAGCTTCCTGTATGACATCACTTCCTGTAATCAGTCCAGGATAAATACTGGACTGATCAGTTAGCTCTGGAAGAGGCATAGGGTAAGACCTCTTTTGTATGCAGCACCGTTTTAAGTTGATTAAAGCTTACATTAAGTTTACCACGCGTAAGGCTCATTCTTACGACAATTTAATCAACTTTTGAAAAACTTCGCACTCAAACTTTTTGGACGAACTCGGAGCTAAGGATCCAGGGAATCACCCATCATGGAAAACATCCTTAAACCATCGCGTCTTGACTTGGACCCAAACACCCCAGCAGCCGGTAAGGTGTGGAAACACTGGTATCGCACGTTTGAGAATTTTCTTGAGTATTGCAAAGCGGATGATAACTCAAAGTTGCGGATACTCATCAACTGTGTCACCCCGAATGTATTTCAGTATGTGGAAGACTGGGACAGTTATGAGGAGGCAATTCAGACGCTTAAGAGACTATATACTAAGACACCGAATGAGGTCTATGCTAGACATCTACTAGCTACAGCCCAACAAGGGCCGGAGGAATCCATTGATAAATTCCTCCAAGAGCTTCGCAGACTTAGTATGGACTGTAACTTTCGGGCAGCCTCAGCTGAGCTATACCGCGAAGAAATGATCCGTGATGCGTTCATCTGCGGGCTTGCCTCCCCATTTATACGCCAGCGTCTACTGGAAAGTAAGACACTTGAGCTGCAGAGAGCTTATGACCTGGCTTGCTCTCTAGATCTAGCAAAACGAAATGCAGACCTTTTTACAGTGCCCAGACCTCGGTCTGCTGCCTTAACTACAGTCAGGCAATTTAAGAGGCCACAGGTGAACTCTATTAGGGAGGACTTTATCCCTGACGATCGATCTGATGACTTCACCGATGAAGAGGATGATGACCCCACTGTGGCAGCCTCTTGGCAATCTAAGAAATGCTTTTTTTGTGGGGATGAGTTTCACCCTCGGAGATTCTGCCCTGCTCGCAATGCGTTTTGCAGTCATTGCAACAAAAAGGGTCATTTTGTAAAGGTTTGCCTATCAAGAGCCTCTACGAGGGCTTATCAAGCTAAGTCCTACCGAACTGCCCCAGTAAGGGCCTATCAGGATGTTCCAACTAAAAACTACCGTGCTTCCTCTCGGGTTTTTTCTCGAAGAAACACACCTAGAATTTCAGCCACTCTTTGTGCAACGACACCAATTACAGCTGCTTGTCCTCAGAATCTATTCCATGCAGCTACAAAAGCATCAATTAAGGGACATACTTTAGATGCCTTAATTGACTCAGGTAGCACTGATAGTTTCATTAGGGAACAGACTGTTGCACAGTTAAAGCTACATGTTTTTCCATCGGACCAGGCAGTTGCGATGGCTCAGTCATCACTTAATACCAGAATTTCTGGCTTCTGTGTAGTTGAAATAATGCTTAAAGGTCACAGGTATCCCTCCACCCGGCTTTCGGTGCTCAAGGACTTATGTAGTGATCTTATCTTAGGGCTGGATTTTCAAAAGCAGCATAAGAAGCTTACCATTGAGTTCGGCGGATCCAAACCTGAACTCACTATTTCTAATATACGACCTCGATTACCGTTCTGTGCCTTGTCAGCAGCTTCACTGGATGAACCCTCACTGTTTGCCAGTATCCCTCCTCGATGCAAACCGATTATAACAAAGTCACGCCGTTTCAGTCAGGAAGACCAGTCTTTTATTGCGGCTGAGATTTCTCGGCTTTTAGCAGAGGATATCATCGAGCCTTGTTCGTCGCCATGGCGCGCCCAGGTCGTTATTGTTAAGAACCCTCTACAACCTCACAAGAAACGGCTGTGCATTGACTATTCACAGACCATCAATCAGTATACGGACTTGGACGCATACCCATTGCCGCGCATCGATGATATGGTTAATAAATTGGCTGAGTACACGGTGTTCTCGACTTATGATCTGAAAAGCGCCTATCATCAGGTACCCTTGAAGGTCTCAGACAAGCAGTATACAGCCTTTGAAGCCAATGGGCGGCTGTATCAATTTCGTCGCCTCCCCTTTGGGGTCACTAATGGAGTGGCTGTCTTCCAGCGAGCAATGGATGACCTGGTCAAACAGGAAGACTTGAAGGATACGTTTCCTTATCTGGACAATATTACTGTCGCAGGTCGCAATCAGCAGGAACATGACGCCAATCTCCAACGATTTTGGGATGCACTCCAGCACCGTAATTTGACATTGAATGCGGCTAAATCCATTGAGTCACAACCAACTATCAACATCCTTGGCTATTGTGTGGGCAATGGCATCATTAAACCTGACCCTGAAAGGCTTCGCCCACTCCAAGAACTCCCGCCACCTAAGAATCCGGCCTCCTTGCGCCGGGCCCTCGGCCTGTTTGCATACTATGCGAAATGGATTCCTAACTTCTCGGACCGAATCCAACCTCTACTGAAGGCCAGCACATTCCCACTAGACACAACGGCTGTTGCAGCCTTTAACCTCCTGAAAAAGCAGTTGGAGAAAGCGGCTCTTCACTCCATCGATGAGAGTCTTCCTTTCGTGGTTGAGTGTGATGCCTCGGAGGTGGCAATCTCAGCCACTCTGAATCAGGAAGGTCGTCCGGTGGCATTTTTGTCCAGGACTTTTCAAGGGGCTGAGCTACATTATCCTCCAGTCGAGAAAGAAGCTACAGCCATCATAGAGGCAGTACGGAAGTGGAGTCATCTCCTGGCTCGCCAGCACTTTACCTTAATCACGGACCAGCGATCGGTCGCCTTCATGCTCGATAATCGAAAACGGACCAAAATTAAAAATAATAAAATCCAGCTTTGGCGGCTGGAATTGGCCTCTTTTGGTTACACCATCCACTATCGACCTGGCAAGGAGAATGTGGCTCCGGATACCCTCACACGAGCATTCTGCTCCGCCATGGCACCCTCTACGCTCGTAGACATCCATGATGGGTTGTGTCATCCAGGCGTTACTCGCATGCTGCACTTCGTGCGGTCCCGAAATCTCCCATTCTCTACCGGGGATGTAAAGAAGATGTGCTCGGACTGCAGAGTCTGTGCGGAATTGAAACCTCGGTTTTTCCGCCCCTCGGGTGGTATACTCATACATGCGACCCAGCCAATGCAAAGGCTTAGCATCGATTTTAAGGGGCCGTTGCCCTCTTCGACTCGCAACACTTATCTATTAACAATGGTTGATGAGTATTCTCGTTTTCCGTTTGCCTTTCCCTGCCCCAATATGCTGACAACCACGGTTATCAGCTGCCTTGAACAGGTATTTGCTTTCTGTGGCATGGCATCCTATGTTCATTCAGATCGGGGCCCTTCTTTTATGTCGGGAGAACTCAAGGCCTATCTCTCGGAACGGGGTATTGCTGCCAGCAAAACGACGCCTTATCATCCGGTTGGGAATGGGCAAGTCGAGCGTTTTAACGCTATCATCTGGAATGCGGTACGTCTGGCTTTGAGATCTCGGGGCCTACCCAACCAGCAATGGGAAGCAGTACTTCCAGACGCATTACACTCCACACGGTCCCTCCTTTCGACCGCCACAAATACGACGCCTCATGAACGGTTCTTCCGATTTCAGCGTCGCTCATCCTATGGGACATCTCTCCCGTCGTGGCTGACTACACCGGGACCAGTGCTACTCCGAAGATATGTCCGGGCGTCTAAGAATGACCCCCTGGTAGATGAGGTTGAGCTCACTGATGTCAACCCTACCTACGCCTATATTCGGTATCCTGACGGTCGGGAATCTACCGTGTCATTGCGGGATCTGGCTCCCTGCCCGCCGAAACATAGAGGGACACCAGGGGATGATATTGTACCAGGCACATCTCTGGGCTTGCCAGGTGCCTCTCATCATGATCGGGATCTAACGCCGGCTGGTACCTCACTCCAGCGTGCCGACCTGGGGCAGACTGACTATGAGCCCGTCGGGGCTCGCACGCGCAGCCACGATCAACCCTATACATTGATCCTTTGTGTGCAGGGTTGTAGACAATGCTTTCACCCCGCAGTCCACTGGCCCTCCCATGCTTTTTGGACCTGCTTTTTAATAGTGGATTGCCATTCTGACCTACAGATGGTATTCCCCTGTTCCCCCATACCAAACACAATGATCTGCTGGTCACATCTGTAAAGGCAAGCTTGTGAAGGAATACGCAATATAGCATATTCAGAAAAATACACCATCCCATGAAAGAATTTTGACTTTATTAAAACATGACAAACTAGGTTTGAAAATCTGGAAGCCTCAACAATCTAAAGCTGTGAACAGCATACAGGCTGTTGAGACAAGATAAGTTGTTGACACTGAATCAATAGCCTCATTGAAGGTTGGAGGTTCCTAAAAGTCTGAAGCCTTGGAAAGGACACAATGGTATACCCAGTTAAGGTGTCTTAAACCAACACTTTCAAATAAAACACAGAAAATTAAAGAAACATATGCCTTCGTAAAAATGACATCAAATGAAAGACAGGAGACATAGGTATGTAATACAACCAGTTGAGGTAACTAAGAAGACAATGGTTCATCCGGTTGAGGTGTTCTAAATGCAAAAGATACAAACAGAAGACCTTGTAAGAATGGCATCAAGTGGGGGAGGCACCAGCCGTCACATTGTTTTTGTGTTGAACTTGAAACACCTAAAGGAGAGACACGAGTCTGCATGCTACAAGCTGATCTAACTGTAAGAATAGAAGGGGTCAACAGAAAAATGACTAGAGATAATTAACTTACATCAGCAGAAAACTTCAAAGGAAATACCACTGAGAAAGGGTATAAAAATTGGACTTTCAAATGGGAAGACAGATTCGCTTGAAGGGGCAAAGCGATTCTCAGGCTTCAGAGGCAAGCTCTGTAAATCTTCAACTCTTTGAGTCTCGGGGATCAAGGTACTTGTATTTGATTTTGGTGGATATCCTGGAATAAGACTAAGAAATGTAAAAATGTAACAAAGTTAAGATTTGAGAATAAGGATCTCTGATAATAAGATTGTAAAAGCTTACTCTTTTTGGAATTGTTAAAGTTGCGATTGAAACACCAACTGTAATTACATGTTGGTTCTTTAATAAATCTATATATTTATAGAATTGTCTCACATAGTACTTCTGTATCAAACTCGCAAACTCAATCTCTGTACACTCTTTGGTGAGGAGTTGCAGAATTCTGAGGGAGTTTTCCGGACCCTCATAATATCCGTAAGGTTACAGTCTAGCTAAACTTATTAAAAGTGCTATCTGGAGGACGGTAACATCTTCAGGTCATTCCTTTCCTTTAGGGAGAGATAGTCTGGACCTTTAGACCCAATTAAGTGTCTTTAGGATTCAGCTACCTCTAACTTTAGTTGAAGGTGAACATCTGGGGAATACGCCTGATCCGGGGCAGCCCAAAAGGGGCTAGGACTAATAATTATCCCTTCAAGCTTTCTTGGATTATTGTTGTTAAGGAGGAGCTCATAAATTCCAACGTTGTGCATTGCATATACGATGTGTTAATTCCATCCCCATCAACTGGCTATTACAGTTGAGGCAGATTCTCATATGTTGGATTCAGAAGGCAGCTGCTGCAGTTTCACGCAATTTGTACAGACAAAAATTTCACTGCAGTGGGGATTACTTGCACTAAACGTAACAAAGCAGGCTGTGCTCGGGCAGAGAAAGGCTGCAAGAGATGTCAGATGGCACCAGAGATGTTCTGTCCAGACCCACCCAATGCCACCCGCTGTGTCTATTGGCCCAAGCACAGCTGCCTGGCAATGGCTGAACAGCACTGCCTCCTTCAAGTTTAGCAGGGAGGTAGTTACAGAGTTGTGCTGGAGAAACCATAAACATAGGGGCGGCACTCCCAGTGGCCATCAAAGTGACCATAGGTTTTAATTTTTATGCTTCCAGATCCTTTCAGACAGGGGACATCCACAGTATCAGTCAATTTACTGTTCAAACATACATCAAACAAGTTAATGATACTTTATTTAAGGAATCCAGACACCCTTCTTTCCCACTGACAGCAACAGCTGCTTGACAGGGTTGGTCAATTCAACTGAAAGGGGAGTGACTGATGACACCCATGTGTTCATCGAGGCCCCTATATGACCATTTAGGCCGCTCTCCATAATGCAATGGCCTACATGAACAGAAATGTGCAGCTGGTCAGTGACTACTGACGCCATGTTATACAGGTCAATGTTCGCTTCCACAATGCTTTTCTTTTATCTATTCTCGGATTATTCGAAGGCGACTGGAAGGAAAGCTCCTCAGCAGTAACCTCTTCAGCTGGCTAATGACACCCTTGCAACAGCCATGAACAGAAGCAGAGTGTGGATATGAATACGGAACCATTAGAATCTTTATTAAGCATTCTATTTCCAGCTTGAAGCAGTGCTTCAGTTGTTGGGATAATCAGGGGAAGCTTGCAGTAGATCCTACCCAGGGTCTCCACGGTCATTGTCATCTGTTCTACAGTTTGTTAAAGGAAAAAGTCTAACAATGGAGGAAGAGAGGACAATCCTGAATCAAGGCCAAACCAGGAGTCTGATATCAACCATGAGGATGTAGCTCCTGAAACACCAGTGTTGCCAGGAAGGCTGGTGCGTTGGACACTCATACAAGATAGATTTAGTTAGGTACCGCGCTGCCCCTTTAAGGAACACTCCTGTTCACAGGTTCACAACAAAGTAGTCCAAAATATCTTCAAACTGTCCTCTGCATCATCATGTTCCACTTCATCCATGAAGTAATGAGTGGGATGTATCCAAACCAAAGCCCATCATTAACTTTAGCTGCACTTGCTGTCTGTAACAGGACCCTGTAGCTTGCATCTATTTGCCTTATGCCTCCCTGAGCTCCCATGAAAGTTGGTAATGGAAGAACTCCTTTTGGTGCTCCCTGTTTTTCATCTGTTCCTAATCTGCTGAAGCCCTGTAAATGCATCATTTGCAGTCTGCTTTCCAGCAATTCAGTGGGCAATAATGAATTATTGCTTTTGAGACATTGAAAAACAAACTCTCAAGGGCAATTCAGAGCAGGTCAGAGGCTGGGTATTCTGTGGCGAGTGTCTCCCCTCCTGACTCCCCAAAGCCTTTCCACCATCTACAAGGCACAAGTAAGGAGTGTGATGGAATACTCTCCACACTTGCCTGGATGAGTGCAGCTCCAACAACACTCAAGAAGCTCGACACCATCCAGGACAAAGCAGCCCTCTTGATTGGCACCCCATCCACCACCTTAAACATTCACTCCCTCCACCACCGGCGTACCGTGGCTGCAGTGCGTACCATCTACAAGATACACTGCAGCAACTCGCCAAGGCTTCTTCGGCAGCAGCTCCCAAACCCACGACCTCTTCCACCTAGAAGGACAAGGGCAGCAGGTGCATGGGACCACCACCACCTCCAAGTTCCCCTACAAGTCACACACCATCCTGACTTAGAAGTATATCGCTGATCCTTCATTGTCGCTGAGTCAAAATCCTGGAACTCCCTACCTAACAGCACTGTGGGAGTACATTCACCACAAGGACTGCAGCGGTTCAAGAAGGCGGCTCACCACCACCTTCTCAAGGGCAATTAGGGATGGGTGATAAATGCTGGCCTTGCCAACGACGCCCACATCCTGTGAATGAATAAATAAACTGAAAAATGATCCGTAATTTAAGAGTCGTCCCCTCAAAATTCCAAATTACTTATCATTGATAACGATTGAAAAAATCTGTAATGGAAACAATACTAAAAAGTACTGTAAATACTGTATTGCAACCAATAAATCTATCCATAACCAGTTCCCTTTAAGAGCTCGGTCGCACATGGAACTTCCCAAGCATTCATTCACAATGAGCTTTGAAGGCAAAAAACACAATCCTGGCACAGAAGCTGAGGAATTCTGTCAGGTTCATTTAAATATTTTTAATGTATTCTGGAGCCTTAATGAGGTGCTGGCACAAAATGGGTGCAGGCATTCTACCCAACAGAATGAAGCTGGATGAAAAACTGCATGCAAAAAATCTTGGCCCGGAACATGTCTGTAATATACTTGGGTAGAACAAATGAAGGACAGAGACAGGATGAGTTGCTAGTCCATGTGCTTGCTTTATTAGGCCAGAGTGAACTGAGCATGCTCATACCAAAGCATTTGATAAACCATGTGATAATACATTCACTGCTTTCCCCCTTAAAAAAAATGTATGTATTTCCCTCTCAAATACAACAAAACTAAGGTCCCACCTTTCCCAGCATTACATGTACCACATAACAAAAACTCCTGGCTTTTTTTCCTTTAAATGGACTACGAATCCAGTTTAATAGCAGGTTTGCGGAGCCTTCCTGATCTCCTTACAGAATGTTTTGGTGTTGAAACAATTTTCGGGCTGTTTGGTTTTGGTTCCAAACTCAAAGATAATCCTGTTTCTATCTCAGATTTGTTTGAACCTGGTACTTCAGTTACTGAAGACTGAACTGAGTCAAACTCATGTATGTGTTCATGAGCGAGTGGTTCAAGATCACTGTCCAATCCAGGCCAGTAAACAAAGCTTCTTGCAATTGATTTCATATTGATGATCCATGGATGTTCAGTATGAAGTTCGGCCAGAATTCTATCTCTCAAAGAAGTAGGTACCACCACTCTGTTTCCCCAATTGATACAACCTTGCTCACAAGACAATTCAGTACAACGGTTATGGAATGGTTTCAACTCTGTGTCCAGACACTGATCAGTCCATCCATTCAAGGTGTTTTCATACACTCTTTTCAGTACTGAGTCCTTTTGAGTCTCATCTGCAATCTCAGTTGAACTGATGGGAAAGTTTTTGTCAAATGCACCTAGTGTGAAAATCGTACCTTCACTCCCAACACGAGACTCATGTGGCAACCTGGACAAGGCATCTGCGATTGCGTTTTGCTTTGAAGTGTGATATTCAATCGTGTAGTCATATTGTGACAACAGCACTGCCCAACGTTGCATTCTTGATGCGGCCATTGCAGGGATGGCAGATTTGGGCCTCAATATTGCAAGGAGTGGTTTGTGATCGGTTATCAGGGTAAACTTTCTGCTGATCAGGAACTGTTAGAATTTCTTGATTCTAAACACTATAGCGAGTGCTTCCTTTTCAATTTGTGGTTGTTTCTTTCGTTCTCTGTGAGGGTTCGTGATGGGAACGCGATTGGTTTCTCTTGGCTCTCATCCATTATGTGGCTTATGACAGCTCCCACACCATAACTAGAATCATCACACGCTGACTTAAGCTCACGCTCTGTGTCGTAGTGCACAAGTAGAGCATCGCTAGAGAGACTTCTCTTACAAGCGTTGTAAGCTTCCTGTTGCGCTTTCATCCACTTCCACTGGACATCCTTCTTTCGGAGCCCGTGCAATGGAGCTAACATGGTCGCTAACTCAAGTAAGAAACGCGTGTAGTACTGGACCATTCCAAGAAAAGATCTTAACTCAGACACGTTCTGTGGCTTTGGAGCATTGATGACAGCATCAACCTTTTATTCACTGGTTGCAAGCCATTTGCATCAACTTTCAGACCAAGGTACACAACCTCGGGCTGCACAAAAGCACATTGCTCCTTTTCAATTTGACATTGTGGGAATTCAACCTTTGAAGCACTATATCTAACACTTCTAGATTTTCTTCCTCACTGCTTGTTGTGATCAGCACATCATCTTGATTGCATAAGAAATTTGGAACTCCTTGCAAAATCTTATCCATCATAGCCTGGAAGATTTTGGGGGAGGACTTTACACCATACAGCAGCTTGATTTATGAGTACAGTCCCTTGTGTGTGTTGATGGTGAGATACTGTTGACTCTCTTTGTCAACATTCAGCTGAGTGTAAGCGTGCGACAGGTCAAGCTTGGAGAAAACCTTTGACCCAGAGAGTGCTGCATACAAATCTTGTGATGTAGGTAAGGGGTACTGCTCATCATCAACTGCTTGGTTGATAGTAACTTTGTAGTCACCGCACAAGCGTACAGTTTTGTCTGCTTTGGGCACTACCACGATCGGGGTAGCCCATTCACTTTTGTCAGTTTTTACTAGCACTCCGTTCTCTCTGAGCTTCGCTAGCTCTTCCTCCACCTGACTTTTCAATGCATAGGGGACCGGCCTTGCCTTACCATAGGCAGGCTTCCCGTTGGACTTGATGCGGATCTGCGCGTCATACCCAGTGATGCCCTCATAACTGTCTGAGAACATGCTTTCGTACTTGTTCAGCATTGTGTCGAGTCGCTTCTTTGAAGCATCTACACTGAAGATGTTTTTCCAGTCTAGTTTTAACTTGCTCAACCAGTCTTTGCCCATGAGGGTTGGCCTGTTGTTCCTCACTACAATAATAGGCAGCTTTACTGACTGGCCATTGTGTTGAACTGTACATTCCATTTGTCCGCATGTCTCTAAGATTTCTCCGGAGTAGGTTTTTAACTCTATGGTACTCTTTGTAAGTGGTATTTGATTAAACTTACTCTCATATGTGTCCTTACTCATGACAGAGCAGTCCGCTGCCGTGTCGATACACATATCAATATATTGCTCGTTGATCAAAAGTTTTGTATGGAAGTCTTTCTCACGACTGCTAGCGTTGCTGCTAGTGGCATAGATACTGTAGATGCCTAGTTCTTCAACATCAGGTGTGTTCACTTCAATATTGTGAACTTCTCCCTTTTGTTGTCGCTGCTTTGCATTGCCACTTGAATCGTTCTTACTTCCTGCTTTAGATCTAGCTCTGCAAGCTGTTGAAATATGGCCTGCTTCTGGCAGTGAAAACACTTCACATTTCTGTATTGGCAGGACTGTGGTGAGTGATTTCCATTGCAGCGATAACAATTCACTGAATGGCTCTCAACAACATGCTTTTGACTCAGTCTCACAGCTTTAGGTTTGGCGGCGGCTTTGTGACTGTAGACCTCAGCTGCACTAGTCACTTGAGTTTGATGGAGCTCCCTAGCATTCTTAGACGCCATCTCCATAGATAGGCCAATTTTGCATGCTATGTCAAAGGTTAGGTTCGGAGTTTTCAGTAACTTGGACTGTGTGTGCTCATCCACCAGTCCACACACAAACTTATCTCACAACGCACGATCCAAAAATGTGCTGAATTTACAATGCGAAGACAGGCTCTTAAGAGCTACAATGTACTCTCTGACGGTTTTACTTTGTTTTTGGTTTCTGGTACCAAACTCATAGCTTCTGCTATTTCTAATGACTTTGGGTCAAAATGGTACTCGAGTTTCTCGACAATGTCTTCAAATGATGCATCCTTCGCTTTCCCTGGCGTGAGTAGGTATGTCAACGTTCTGTAGACATCTGGCCCGATCTCCGTTAGAAAAATTGTTTTTTTCCGCTCACGAATTACTTATTTTGAACATGAACATTTTCAGCTGCACCTTTATCTCAATAAAGTTATTGGCCTTAAAAAACATCTCCATCCGCTCAATGAAAAAACTGAATGGTTCGCGAGCTCAGTCATACATGCCGAGGCTTCCGATGAATCCCATAGGCATGGCCATGATTGTCCCGATCCCATCTAACAGTGACTCAGCATGCTACCTGTGTATCTGTAAGAATCAATACTGCGGTTGCTGTGTATACATACATGCGAAGGCAAAACACAGACAATTCTGCATCAGCATTAACGATAAAACATCACAAAAAATCCGTTTAGGTGTTGTAGGGGATGGTGTGGTAGGGTCAGCTTCACCTCTGACTCAGTGAGCGGTTCGAATCACTCCCACGCCCCTGGTTCTAGACCTTGGACTTATTTGGGGGTTGTGAACAAAGATGCAGTAGACAACAGGTTTTGATGAAAGAGTTTCGACTTTTATTAAAGAAAAGGTAACAAACTTAAAACATACTTAACACTTAAGCACAGTTTGGGGAACACACGGTACACGCGAGGGAAAATAACATTAGAAGAATACTTCACCCCTCCCAATCCCACTTCACTAGCTAGGTTGGACTCTGGAGAACCAGGGATAATGCTCACCAAACGAATCCTTGACAGTTGAGAGTTAGGGTTTAGAGTCTTTTGAGTAAAAGGTTTTGTAAGGCCCTTGTTGCGGCGAGGTGTCCGATGGTCACTGAGGCGGTCGCTCTGGTCTCTTCTTGCGTGTCGGCCTACTTCTGGAGCTGTTGGCTTTCTTTATTGAACTGCTTTCTGTTTAAACTGTCTTCTTCCGAGCTGTGGAACTACCTTCTTGCAGAACTGTGGAAACTGCCTTCTGCCTGCTTGTTGAACTTGAACTGTTTTACTGGAGAACTGGAGAACTTCCTTCTTACCGAACTGTCTTCTTTAACTGCCCAACTTGCTTCTCCTGAACTCTGTAATTCCAGCACTGACTTCTGCTGAAAAACAGGCTTTCAAATTGAACTCCAAAACTGCAGAACTGCCTTCTGTTGAACTTGAACTGTTGTTACTGGCTTTTTTTTTGAACTGCTTGATGGGCCTTCAATTATACTAAATTGAAGTGGCCTTATCAAAACCAAATCAAATCCCGGTCATTGTAAGACCTCGTTAACAGTAACGACTTTACTAGCGTGTTAACTGGTTTTGTAAATGTGTGAAGTGGTTTCAGGATAGCTCCATCCTGTCGATCTGTTGTTTAATCGGAGTTTGAATTGTCCTCATGTTTTGGGTTTCTTGACTGGGCCTAGGACTTCAATCGAATATTTGCTTTATGCATGTCTTTAATGGGTTCTGTAATTGGTTTGATGGGACCTGTTGTTTTGGGTGGGACTGTCTTCTCCCAGGGTCTATTGTCAAAATGTTAATGCTTGCTGGGGCTTTGAGTGAGGTCATCCCGGTTCCCCAGACATTGCAATTAACTGCAATACCCAAAACTGCTTTTAACATAAGAACATAAGAAATAGGAGCAGGAGTCGGCCAATCGGCCCCTCGAGCCTGCTCCGCCATTCAATAAGATCATGGCTGATCTGATCCTAACCGCCAATCTACTATCTATCACAGAACCATCTCCTGCATCTAACAGAATTGCACACACGAAATAGGAGCAGGATCAGGCTACACGGCCCCTGGGCCCGCTCCACTACCCACAGGGCCATGACCGATCCGAACCGAGACTCATGTCCAAATTCATGCCCGCTCCCCGTAACCCTTAATGCCCTTTACTTCTAGGAAACTGTCTATTTCTGTTTTAAATTTATTTAATGATGTAGATTCTACAGCTTTTTGTGGCAGCATATTCCATGGACCTACCACCCTCTGAGTGAAGTAGTTCCTCCTCATCTCAGTTTTGAAAGAGCAGCCCCTTATTCTAAGACTATGTCCCCTAGTTCTCGTCTCACCCGTCATCGGGAACATCCTCCCCGCATCCACCCGATCCAACCCCTTCACAATCTTATATGTTTCAATAAGATCGCCTCTCATTCTTCTGAACTCCAATGAGTAGAGTCCCAATCTACCCAACCTCTCCTCATATGACCACCCCCTCATCCCCGGGATTAACCGAGTGAACCTTTTTTGCACTGCCTCGAGAGCAAGGATGTCTTAGAGGTCGAGCCCAACTTCCTTCAAGCCTTTTCTCCCTTTACAGACCCAGACATGTTTTTAAAATGCCAAAACTTGGTTTTTGGTCTTAAATTCCTTATGTTCGGCCCAAATGCATTTTTATCATTCTGAGGTAGTTCCAAAGTCCTTTTTCCTTAGGTTTTGGGGATCTGTAAATTTTGGAAACCTTACAGTGTCACAATTTCACCTTAAACTTTTCCACTCGAAGGTTGAACACTGTGTCCTTCCATGATCCCTAAAAATGACTTTGGGATCACATCCTCATCGCCAAAATGTAATATATGTGGGTAGAACAAATGAAGGACAGAGACAGGATGAGTTGCTGGTCCATGTGCTTGCTTTATCGGGCCAGAGTGAACTGAGCATGCTCATACTAAACCATGTGACAAACCATGTGATAATACATTACACTGGGGGTCGGGAAACTCAGCAGTAAAATGGAGGCGGAAGCTGTCGGCTCCGCAAGGTAAGTGGGTTTTCCAGCATACCTTGTAGGCCAGGAGGAGCAGGAGTGCTCCCATCTGATCCCTCAAGGAAGCCTTAGGCCTCCCCCAGCCCCGATATCTAGCCTACTAGGTAAGGTAGTGGTGTTCACATGCACCTGCGGCCCTCGTCCTTCTAGGTGGAAGAGGTCACGGGTTTGGGAGGTGCTGTTGAAGAAGCCTTGACGAGTTGATGCAGTGCATCATTTCGAGGTTAAAAACTACAGCACATTGCGCTGGTGGTGGAGGGAGTGAATGTTTAAGGTGGTGGATGGGGTGCCAATCAAGCGAGCTGCTTTGTCCTGGATGGTGTTGAGTTTCTTGAGTGTTGTTGGAGCTGCACTCATCCAGGCAAGTGGAGAGTATTCCATCACACTCCTTATTTGTGCCTTGTAGGTGGTGGAAAGGCTTTGGGGAGACAGAAGGTTAGTCACATGCTGTTGTAGCCACAGAATTTATGTGGCTGGTCCAGTTAATTTTCTGGTCAATTGTGATTCACAGGTTGTGATGGTGGGAGATTTGACGGTGGTAATGCCATTGAATATCAAGGGGCGGAGGTTAGACTTTCTCTTGTTGGAGATAGTTATTGTCAGTCAAACAGTGAGAGCTCACTGACTGACTGTACAGTCTCCAGTCAAACGGTGCGAGCTCACTGACTCACTGTACAGTGTCCATGTCACACAGTGAGAGCTCACTGACTGTACAGTCTCCAGTCACACAGTGAGAGCTCACTGACTGTACAGTCTCCAGTCACACAGAGAGAGCTCACTGACTGTACAGTCTCCAGTCAAACAGTGAGAGCTCACTGACTGTACAGTCTCCAGTCAAATAGTGAGAGCTCACTGACTGTACAGTCTCCAGTCACACAGTGAGAGCTCACTGACTGTATAGTCTCCAGTCACACAGTGAGAGCTCACTGACTGTACAGTCTCCAGTCAAACAGTGAGAGCTCACTGACTGTACAGTCTCCATTCAAACAGTAAGAGCTCACTGACTGTACAGTCTCCAGTCACACAGTAAGAGCTCACTGACTGTACAGTCTCCAGTCACACAGTGAGAGCTCACTGACTGTACAGTCTCCAGTCACACAGTGAGAGCTCACTGTCTGTACAGTCTCCAATCACACAGTGAGAGCTCACTGAATGTACAGTCTCCAGTCACACAATGAGAGCTCACTGACTGTACAGTCTCCAGTCACACAGAGCGAGCTCACTGACTGTACAGTCTCCAGTCACACAGTGAGAGCTCACTGACTGTACAGTCTCCAGTCACACGGTGAGAGCTCACTGACTGTACAGTCTCCAGTCACACGGTGAGAGCTCACTGACTGTACAGTCTCCAGTCACACAGAGAGAGCTCACTGACTGTACAGTCTCCAATCACACAGTGAGAACTCACTGACTGTACAGTCTCCAGTCACACAGTGAGAGCTCACTGACTGTACAGTCTCCAGTCACACGGTGAGAGCTCACTGACTGTACAGTCTCCAGTCACACAGTGAGAGCTCACTGACTGTACAGTCTCCAGTCACACGGTGAGAGCTCACTGACTGTACAGTTTCCAGTCACACGGTGAGAGCTCACTGACTGTACAGTCTCCAGTCACACAGTGAGAGCTCACTGACTGTACAGTCTCCAGTCACACAGTGAGAGCTCACTGAGTGTACAGTCTCCAGTCACACAATGAGAGCTCACTGACTGTACAGTCTCCAGTCACACGGTGAGAGCTCACTGACTGTACAGTCTCCAGTCACACAGTGAGAGCTCACTGACTGTACAGTCTCCAGTCACACAGTGAGAGCTCACTGAGTGTACAGTCTCCAGTCACACAATGAGAGCTCACTGACTGTACAGTCTCCAGTCACACGGTGAGAGCTCACTGACTGTACAGTCTCCAGTCACGGAATGAGAGCTCACTGACTGTACAGTCTCCCGTCACAGAGTGAGAGCTCACTGACTGTACAGTCTCCAGTCACACAGTGCGAGCTCACTGACTGTACAGTCTCCAGTCACAGAATGACATCTCACTGACTGTACAGTCTCCAGTCACACAGTGAGAGCTCACTGACTGTACAGTCTCCAGTCACAGAGTGAGAGCTCACTGACTGTCCAGTCTCCAGTCACACAGTGAGAGCTCACTGACTGTACAGTCTCCAGTCACACAGAGAGAGCTCACTGACTGTACAGTCTCCAGTCACACAGTGAAAGCTCACTGACTGTACAGTCTCCAGTCACACAGTGAGAGCTCACTGACTGTACAGTCTCCAGTCACACAGTGAGAGCTCACTGACTGTACAGTCTCCAGTCACACAGTGAGAGCTCACTGACTGTACAGTCTCCAGTCACACAGTGAGAGCTCACTGACTGTCCAGTCTCCAGTCACACAGTGAGAGCTCACTGACTGTACAGTCTCCAGTCACATAGTGAGAGCTCACTGACTGGACAGTCTCCAGTCACATAGTGTGAGCTCACTAACTGTACAGTTTCCTGTCACATAATGAGAGCTCACTGACTGTACAGTCTCCAGTCACACAGTGAGAGCTCACTGACTGTACAGTCTCCAGTCACACGGTGAGAGCTCACTGACTGTACAGTCTCCAGTCACACAGTGAGAGCTCACTGACTGTCCAGTCTCCAGTCACACAGTGAGAGCTCACTGACTGTACAGTCTCCAGTCACATAGTGAGAGCTCACTGACTGGACAGTCTCCAGTCACATATTTTGAGCTCACTAACTGTACAGTTTCCTGTCACATAATGAGAGCTCACTGACTGTACAGTCTCCAGTCACACAGTGAGAGCTCACTGACTGTACAGTCTCCAGTCACACAGTGAGAGCTCACTGATTGTACAGTCTCCAGACACACGTTGAGAGCTCACTAACGACACAGTTTCCTGTCACATAGTGAGAGCTCACTGACTGTACAGTCTCCAGTCACACAGTGAGAGCTCACTGACTGTACAGTCTCCAGTCACACAGTGAGAGCTCACTGACTGTACAGTGTCCAGTCACACAGTGAGAGCTCACTGACTGTACAGTCTCCAGTCACAGAGTGAGAGCTCACTGACTGTACAGTCTCCAGTCACACAGTGAGAGCTCACTGACTGTACAGTCTCCAGTCACAGAGTGAGAGCTCACTGACTGTACAGTCTCCAGTCACACAATGAGAGCTCACTGACTGTACAGTCTCCAGTCACACAATGAGAGCTCACTGACTGTCCAGTCTCCAGTCACACAGTGAGAGCTCACTGACTGTACAGTCTCCAGTCACATAGTGAGAGCTCACTGACTGGACAGTCTCCAGTCACATAGTGTGAGCTCACTAACTGTACAGTTTCCTGTCACATAATGAGAGCTCACTGACTGTACAGTCTCCAGTCACACAGTGAGAGCTCACTGACTGTACAGTCTCCAGTCACACGGTGAGAGCTCACTGACTGTACAGTCTCCAGTCACACAGTGAGAGCTCACTGATTGTACAGTCTCCAGACACACGTTGAGAGCTCAATAAAGACACAGTTTCCTGTCACATAGTGAGAGCTCACTGACTGTACAGTCTAGAGTCACACCGTGAGAGCTCACTGACTGTACAGTCTCCAGTCACACAGTGAGAGCTCACTGACTGTACAGTCTCCAGTCACACAGTGAGAGCTCACTGACTGTACAGTGTCCAGTCACACAGTGAGAGCTCACTGACTGTACAGTCTCCAGTCACAGAGTGAGAGCTCACTGACTGTACAGTCTCCAGTCACACAGTGAGAGCTCACTGACTGTACAGTCTCCAGTCACAGAGTGAGAGCTCACTGACTGTACAGTCTCCAGTCACACAATGAGAGCTCACTGACTGTACAGTCTCCAGTCACACAATGAGAGCTCACTGACTGTACAGTCCCCAGTCACAGAGTGAGAGCTCACTGACTGCACAGTCTCCAGTCACACAGTGAGAGCTCACTGACTGTACAGTCTCCAGTCACAGAGTGAGAGCTCACTGACTGTACAGTCTCCAGTCACACAGTGAGAGCTCACTGACTGTACAGTCTCCAGTCACGGAATGAGAGCTCACTGAATGTACAGTCTCCAGTCACACAATGAGAGCTCACTGACTGTACAGTCCCCAGTCACAGAGTGAGAGCTCACTGACTGCACAGTCTCCAGTCACACAGTGAGAGCTCACTGACTGTACAGTCTCCAGTCACAGAGTGAGAGCTCACTGACTGTACAGTCTCCAGTCACACAGTGAGAGCTCACTGACTGTACAGTCTCCAGTCACGGAATGAGAGCTCACTGAATGTACAGTCTCCAGTCACGGAATGAGAGCTCACTGAATGTACAGTCTCCAGTCACAGAATGAGAGCTCACTGACTGTATAGTCTCCAGTCACACAGTGAGAGCTCACTGACTCACTGTAGTCTGCAGTCACACAGTGAGAGCTCACTGACTGTAAGTCTCCAGTCACACGGTGAGAGCTCACTGACTGTACAGTCTCCAGTCACACGGTGAGAGCTCACTGACTGTACAGTCTCCAGTCACACAGTGAGAGCTCACTGACTGTACAGTCTCCAGTCACACAGTGAGAGCTCACTGACTGTACAGTCTCCAGTCACACAGTGAGAGCTCACTGACTGCACAGTCTCCAGTCACACGATGAGAGCTCACTGACTGTACAGTCTCCAGTCACACAGTGAGAGCTCACTGACTGTACAGTCTCCAGTCACGGAATGAGAGCTCACTGAATGTACAGTCTCCAGTCACACAATGAGAGCTCACTGACTGTACAGTCCCCAGTCACAGAGTGAGAGCTCACTGACTGCACAGTCTCCAGTCACACAGTGAGAGCTCACTGACTGTACAGTCTCCAGTCACAGAGTGAGAGCTCACTGACTGTACAGTCTCCAGTCACACAGTGAGAGCTCACTGACTGTACAGTCTCCAGTCACGGAATGAGAGCTCACTGAATGTACAGTCTCCAGTCACGGAATGAGAGCTCACTGAATGTACAGTCTCCAGTCACAGAATGAGAGCTCACTGACTGTATAGTCTCCAGTCACACAGTGAGAGCTCACTGACTCACTGTAGTCTGCAGTCACACAGTGAGAGCTCACTGACTGTAAGTCTCCAGTCACACGGTGAGAGCTCACTGACTGTACAGTCTCCAGTCACACGGTGAGAGCTCACTGACTGTACAGTCTCCAGTCACACAGTGAGAGCTCACTGACTGTACAGTCTCCAGTCACACAGTGAGAGCTCACTGACTGTACAGTCTCCAGTCACACAGTGAGAGCTCACTGACTGCACAGTCTCCAGTCACACGATGAGAGCTCACTGACTGTACAGTCTCCAGTCACACAGTGAGAGCTCACTGACTGTACAGTCTCCAGTCACACGGTGAGAGCTCACTGACTGCACAGTCTCCAGTCACACGGTGAGAGCTCACTTACTGTACAGTCTCCAGTCACACAGTGAGAGCTCACTGACTGTACAGTCTCCAGTCACACAGTGAGAGCTCACTGACTGTACAGTCTCCAGTCACACGGTGAGAGCTCACTGAGTGTACAGTCTCCAGTCACACGGTGAGAGCTCACTGACTGCACAGTCTCCAGTCACACGGTGAGAGCTCACTTACTGTACAGTCTCCAGTCACACAGTGAGAGCTCACTGACTGTACAGTCTTCAGTCAGACAATGAGAGCTCACTGACTGTACAGTCTCCAGTCACACAGTGAGAGCTCACTGAGTGTACAGTCTCCAGTCACACAGTGAGAGCTCACTGACTGCACAGTCTTCAGTCAGACAATGAGAGCTCACTGACTGTACAGTCTCCAGTCACACAGTGAGAGCTCACTGAGTGTACAGTCTCCAGTCACATGGTGACCAGCTCATGACTGTACAGGAGGTCTATGCGGTTTTTCGCTGTGGCCCGTCGGATCTGTCGATCGACGAGTCGAGCGTCATATCCCGGTCTTACAAGGGCGTCTTTCAGTGTCCGTAGGTGTCCATCGCGTTCCTCCTCGTCTGAGCAGATCCTGTGTATTCGCAGGGCTTGTCCATAGGGGATGGCTTCTTTAACGTGGTTAGGGTGGAAGCTGGAGAAGTGGAGCATCGTGAGGTTGTCCGTGGGCTTGCGGTAGAGTGAAGTGATGAGGCGTCCGTCTTTGATGGAGATTCGTGTGTCCAAGAATGAAACCGATTCTGAGGCGTACTCCATGGTGAGTTTGATGGTGGGATGGAACCTGTTGATGTTATTGTGTAGTCCTTTCAGTGATCCTTCGCCATGGGTCCAAAGGAAGAAGATGTCGTCGATGTATCTGGTGTACAGCGTTGGTTGGAGGTCCTGTGCAGTGAAGAAGTCTTGCTCGAACTTGTGCATGAAGATGTTGGCGTATTGGGGTGCGAATTTAGTCCCCATGGCTGTTCCGTGTGTTTGGGTAAAAAACTGGTTTTCGAAGGTGAAGACATTGTGGTCAAGGATGAAGCGGATGAGTTGTAGGATGGCGTCTGGAGATTGGCTGTTGTTGGTGTTGAGTACTGAGGCTGTCGCAGCGATGCCGTCATCGTGGGGATATTGGTGTCGAGTGCCGATACGTCCATCGTGGCCACAGCGAAAAACCGCATAGACCTCCTCAGAAGGCGAACACGGGACACAACCAACAGAGTACCCTACGTCGTCCAGTACTTCCCCGGAGCGGAGAAACTACGCCATGTTCTTCGCAGCCTTCAACATGTCATCGATGACGACAAACACCTTGCTAAGGCCATCCCCATGCCGCCACTACTCGCCTTCAAACAGCCGCCTAACCTCAAAAGTACCATCGTTCGCAGCAAATTACCCAGCTGTCAGGAGAACCGCGACCACGACACCACACAACCCTGCCACGGCAACCACTGCAAGACATGCCAGATCATGAAAACAGATACCATCATCACATGTGAGGACACTACCCACCAGGTACATGGTACATACTCATGTGACTCGGCCAACGTTGTCTACCTGATACGTTGCAGGAAAGGATGCCCCAGAGCATGGTACATCGGCGAGACCATGCAGACACTGAGACAACGTATGAACGGACACCGCGCAACAATCGCCAGGCAGGATTGTTGCCTCCCAGTCGGGGAACACTTCAGCAGTCAAGGACATTCAGCCTCGGATCTGCGGGTTAGCGTTCTCCAAGGCGGCCTTCGAGACACACGACAACGCAAAATCATCGAGCAGAAACTGATAGCCAAGTTCCGCACCCATAAGGACGGCCTCAATAGGGATATCGGGTTCATGTCACGCTACAGAACGTGACTTGACATCGTTGCCGGTCTTTCCAGTTTAAAAAAAAACACAAAAAAAACAAACCCAACAAAAAACACATGAAAAAACACTGCATACAGCAGGATTTGACACGTTGGACCCCCTGAGACACACCTCATTGTCTTGGCTGTGCTCTTGGTGTGTCTTTGATGTAAGGACACCTTCCCTGAAAGATTGTATCTCTGCAGTTTCTGTGTTTATATACTGTGAAATATTGTAGATTCACTCATTGTAACTTTAACTTTGGAAGGGGCGACACCTCCGAAAGCTTGTAATTTTGAATAAATCTGTTGGACTATAACTTGGTGTTGTGCGACTTCTCATTTTTGACTGTACAATGTCCAGACACACAGTGAGAGCTCACTGACTGTACAGTCCCCAGTCACACAGAGCGAGCTCACTGATTGTACAGTCTCCAGTCACACAGTGAGAGCTCACTGACTGTACAGTCTGCAGTCACACAGTGAGAGCTCACTGACTGTACAGTCTCCTGTCACACAGTGAGAGCTCACTGACTGTACAGTCTCCAGTCACACAGTGAGAGCTCACTGACTGTACAGTCTCCAATCACACAGTGAGAGCTCACTGACTGTACAGTCTCCAGTCACACAGTGAGAGCTCACTGACTGTACAGTCTCCAATCACACAGTGAGAGCTCACTGACTGTACAGTCCCCAGTCACACAGACCGAGCTCACTGATTGTACAGTCTCCAGTCACACAGTGCGAGCTCACTGACTGTACAGTCTCCAGTCACACAGTGAGAGCTCACTGACTGTACAGTCTCCAGTCACACAGTGAGAGCTCACTGACTGTACAGTCTCCAGTCACACAGTGAGAGCTCACTGACTGTACAGTCTCCAGTCACACGGTGAGAGCTCGAGTCTAGGATGAATTCCAAAACCACTAATATTCCCGGGGAAACAATATATCTGGATTTTTTTGTTTTATTCACATGTCATCAGTCTGCTGCTCTTTATCCTTCACTTGACATGGATCTGCCAATCAGAGTGTGATGCTTGACCCTGTATCTATGTCTGTGAGATAACTGAAGCCAGGGAGGTAATCAGGATGTGGCATATATGTATCAGTTTGCAGCACAGTCTAAAAGTATAGCTCCTTATTAAAAATATCTCAAAGCACTTTGCATACAATTGATTACTTCGAAATGCAATTATTGTTATGTCGTAATCTAAAATACACAGATTACACTCACAAATACATTACAGTAATTATCAAAGGAAGTTGAATTTTCTATAATCTGTTAACAATTACCTTATGAAGATCTGCGCTCCTCTAATTCCGGCCTCTTGAGCATCCCTGATTATAATCGCTCAACCATTGGTGGCCATGCCTTCTGTTGCCTCGGCCCTAAGCTCTGGAATTCCCTCCCTAAACCTCTCCACATCGCTACCTCTATTTGCTCCTTTAAGATGCTCCTTAAAACCTACCTCGTTGACTCAAGCTTTTGGTCACCTGCCCTAATTTCTCCTTATGTGGCTTGGTGTCAAACTTTTTGTCTGATAACACTCCTGTGCAGAGCCGTGGGCCGTTTTACTACGTTAAAGGCGCGATATAAATACAAGTTGTTGTTGTTGTTGATCGTCTTCTGTGATCCACTATACCTCAAATACACACGGATGCAAATGCTATTATATCTCATTAAATTGATTCACCTTTGAAACGAGGGCACAATTTCAGCTTTAAATGACATCAGAGACTCCCCATGTCGATCAGACAGCCAGACCACAATGCAATAACCAAATTAAACTTCAGTCCCTCAATATGTATTCTAAGTAAAAATCTATAATCCCCTAAATGAATTTGATTCACATGTTGTATGATGTCATGTCCAGCCGTCAATTTGATCATTGGCTTATAATTAATTTAGTCTTGTCCACAATCCTGGGAGTATTTTATGGTACAGGATGTAATAGATTATTAAAGCTCCACTATATGTTGTGCCGTCTATAGTCCAAAGCTTGAACAGGGAGTTTGGATTTGTATGTGAAAATTACATTCTCACAACAACAATTGAAGCTCAAAATAACAGCAGAAAGTGTTGGAAACACTCAGCAGGTCAGGCAGCATCGAAGAGAGGAGAAACCCTCAGGGTGCAACCAGAAACGTTGACTCTGTTTCTCCTCTCTTCGACGCTGCCTGACCTGCTGAGTGTTTCCAGCACTCTCTGTTGTTATTTCAGATTTCCAACATCCGCAGTATTTTGCTATTGTAACAATAGAAGCTTGAGAATTCCAGGGTAAATTATCCAATCATTTGGGGAATTATAGATTTTTACTAATAATATATATTAAGGGACTGAAGTTTAATTTGGTTATCGCATTGTGGTCTGGCTGTCTGCTCGACGTGGGGAGTCTCTGACGTCATTTAAAGCTGAAATTGTGCCCTCGTTTCAAAGGTGAATCAATTTGATAAGATCTAAATAGCATGTGCATCCGTGTGTAATTGAGGTATAGTGGATCACATGAGACCATCTTCATAAGGTGATTTGTTAACGGATTACAGAAAATTCAACTTCCTTTTATAATTGCTGTAATATATTTGTGACTGTAATCTGTGTATTTTAGTATAATTTTGCTCTAATTGCCAAAACGGTCTTGGAGTGCTTCGGTAAAGGCATTGCTTCTTCCTGGCTCCTCAGTAACTCTGTGTTGCCCCAAGAGACAATGATCAATCAGAGGAGCGGTCTGTATTGACGTAATTTGTTTCCATTACTACGCACATCAACAAAAAAAATCATATGCATAAATCCTCAAACTGATGTCAGTGAAATGGTTTGATGATTGAAATCTTTTGCAAGATTGTTTTAGGTGCACAGCGAGCACAACTCAATATATCAATGAACCTTCTCTTTCTCATCTGGAGTTGGTTATCACTGTATAAATTAAAGGTAAGTAATGGTGATCAATCACTGGGTACCAGAATCCATATTTACCAATGGTTTTTCTGCCAGTCCTAATTCACACAATGATCAGAATGCAGGTGATAATGAATTTGGGTTCTTTCTTAACTCGTATTCTTATTAACAATACTGTTGTTTGCTTGATACGTTGCTGGGAAATTCATACTTATTCATTAGTTATTTCTATTATTAATGTTGCAAACCTCTGGAGAAACCCACTTACTTTGGGCCAGAATTTGCTGGCAACATAACGGCGCGTCTAATCGAGTTCTCCTTTATTAATGTGCGTATCGTTCAGCAACTTCACACACCACCCTGACTTGGAAGTATATCGCCGATCCTTCATCGTTGTTGGGTCAAAATCCTGGAACTCCCTCCCTAACAGCACTACGGGAGTACCTTCACCACATGGACTGCAGCAGTTCAAGAAGGCGGCTCACCACCACCTTCTCAAGGGCAATTCGGGATGGGCAATAAATGCTGGGCATTGCCAGCAACGCCCACATCCCATGAACAAATTTTAAAAAACTTGTGGGGTGGGAGAGATACTCCGTGAAATGCGAATCGCCACAAGTTGCTGGACAATTTGCGCCGCCCCACCGTTAGTGAAAACGGCAGCTCGCTGTCAGTCTCACAATTGACATTCACGTCAAGAAGCTGCTGAATCTGCGCCGTGAATACGAACCCACCACAGATATTTAGGGCTGGTCTGAAGTGACACAAGTACCCTGACAAGGGCGCGATTTATGGTCCCACGTGTTACTGGAGCCTGGATTCACACAACGGGAGCAGAGCAATCTGCGAGACCTCGGTATCAGATTTAAAAAAAATTTATAGGGCATCAACAGTCCTGCAAGTGTGAGGCAAGAAAGAGGGAGAAAATAGATTTTCCACGAGGCATCCCAGTGCTTCTGCTTTTACTGGACAACATGGCAGGAGAACGCAGGGATCAACGACTGAGAGTCAGGTACCATGGCCAGAGGCTGACCAGAAGGAAGTATTACCCACCCCATGGGAGAGGCTGTCTTTCAAGATGATTTCGGAGCTACGCTTAAGTAAGGAAGCAATCGGCCGCTTCTGTGAAATGTTAACAGAGCACCTTCAGCCACGTTCTAACTCCCACTGGGCCTCGTCAGTGGCCATGAAGGGTAACTACAGGCCTCGAATTTGATGCACACGGGTCATTTCAGGCAGGCACTGGTGACACGTGCAACATCACCCAGAGCCCTGCGAGGGTCTGCATTCAGCGGGTCACCGATGCCATATTCTGCAGGGTTTCAGACCTCATCAGTTGTGACATGTCCCCAGCACGGCAAAGGGAGAGGTCCATGGCATTCCACAGGATCGCTTTCTTCCCCAAAGTGCAGGGGGTCATCGACGGAACCCATGGCACCCCGTCATGCACCTGCCACACACATCAACAGGAAAGGCTTTCATTGGTGAAATGTGATGATCCCCTGTGATGCCTGATTGAGGATCATCAATGCCAATGCATATCACCAGGGAAATGCTCAGGATGCCTTCGTCCTTCAGCACTCGGACCATTTTGAATCCTTCACCAGAGCACGGCAAGGATCTGGATGGATCTTAGGTGACGAGGCCTACCCACTAGAGCCATGGCTGATGACACCCTACCGCAGGGCCAATTGTGCAACACAGGAGCGGTACAGCACGCACCAAGTGGTGGAGAGGACACTCGGGGTGCTGAAATCACGCTTCTGATGCCTGGACAGGCAGTACTTGCCTAGCAAAGTGGCGAGGATTGTGGTGGTCTGCTGTGCATTGCACAACTTTAACCCGGCAGATGAGACGCCGGCGGAAATGAAGGATGCCAAGCTGGATGTCTCTGGGGCCATGGTTCGCTAAACACCTCCCCCCCTCTGCCCCTCCCCCAAGGAGGCCACGTCTGCAGTGGGCAGGGTGGCTACAGAGCAGCTGGCGGCTCAGTCATTTGGACAATAATGAAGGTGGCAATCTGCCCCCCCGCCCCGCCTCGGTGCCCTCTGCAGCACCCTCCACCTCTCAGGTTGCCGTGGACCTGTGGGAAGGAAGAACGAAATGTTATAATGGTAAAGCATGTTCATTTTCCAAATCACATGAGTTTTATTTTCTCATACAATACACGACATGGAAAAAGGCAATTCACCTGAATGCCAGTGCTCACCTGTTGCACGAGCACTCCCCCACTTTAATCTCCTTCTCCCACCCTGCAGCTACGAAAGAGGTTTCAAACATGCAGCACATTGTTGAGGCTGCCGTGAAACACGAATGGAGGCTGAATCCATATGTGGAAAACAAGAAACTTTAATTCAACTCATGGCACTAAAATGGCTGCCGAAAAGCTCCCAGAATTCTCTGGGTAAAACCTGAGGCCCCACCCCCTCCTCTCTTAAAGGTAAGGTGCCTTAAAGGGAAGGTGCTGGAAATTTGTCCACAGACGGAAGAGTGGATTATGCCCGTTTTAGGTGGCGATCCGCCACACAGCTCCCCCCAGAATCCGCTTAGGAGGTGTGGACAAGACGGTGCGGCGGTCTGATGGGCCGGCCGGAGCGGCTCTTGTAGGACGCCGGTGGACGTGGAATGGCCGGGCGTGGAGCAGCCAGGTGAACCGGATTGAGGGCAGGTCGGCCACGTGGAGGTGGACGAGCTACAGGGACCTGCTCACCGGGCTCCGAGTGTGCTGGCTTGAGTCGGTCAACCGACACTTTTTCGGTCCTGTCGCCCACTTGCAGGGTGAAAAATTTGTCCCCAGCCTGTAGCACCTTGTAGGGCCCGTCGTACGGGGGTTGAAGGGGTCCGCGGTGGGCGTCGTGCCGGACGAAACAAACCGTGCCTGGTGCAGGCTTAGTGGGACGTGTGAGGTGGATTCGCCGTGTCGGGCAATGGGCACCGGGCCGAACTGCAGCGCCGGTGAGGCAAAGTCGTGGCGTTGCTGGTCGGCTGACCAGGGTGTCGTGGCGGTGGGCAGGAACTCGCCGGGTACGCGCAGCGGCTGACCGTACACGAGCTCTGCTGCCGATGCGTGGAGGTCTTCTTTAACCGCGGTGCGCAGGCCGAGGAGGACCCACGGAAGTCGGTCGGTCCAGGCGCCGTCTTGGAGGCTGGCTCGAAGAGATGCCTTCAAGGATCTGTGGAACCGCTCACACAGTCCGTTGGCTTGGGGGTGGTATGCTGTGGTGCGGTGAATGGTCACCCCAAGATTGCGTGCGACGGCGGTCCAGAGTTCAGAGGTAAATTGCGGACCTCTGTCCGACGTCATGTTGGAGGGGACGCCGAACTGTGCGACCCAGGTGCTGAGGAAGGCTCTGGCGATGTCGGCGATGGTGGTAGAGGTCAGTGGAATTGCCTCAGGCCAGCGCGTGGTGCGATCAACGATCGTCAGCAAGTGCGTGTGGCCTTGCGACGGCGGCAGGGGCCCGACGATGTCCACGTGGATGTGGTCGAATCTCCGCGAAGGGACGGTAAACTCCTCGAGGGGTGCTTTCGTGTGTTGCTGTACCTTGGCCCGTTGGCAGGCTAGGCAGGAGTTGGCCCAAGTACGCACATCCTTGCGAAGGCCGCGCCAGACGAAGCGGTTGGCTACCAATTTGATGGATGCGCGGGCGCCAGGGTGGGAGAGGTTGTGGAGAATGTCGAATACCCGGCGGCGCCAGGACGCTGGGACGATGGGCCGAGGTTGACATAGGGATATGTCGCACTTGACCGTGACTGCGGTCGGGCCACAGGCGACGTCGGCCAGGCGTAGCCCTGGTAGGTTGGTGGGTGCGGAGAGCAGATCAGGGTCGGTGATCTGGTCTGCTGCGAGTTGAGCGTAGTCGACTGCTAGGTGTGCGGCGTGGATGGCGGGGCGGGAGAGGCAGTCAGCTACCACATTGTCTCGGTCGGAGACGTGTTGGATGTCCGTGGTGATATTTCGCAGCCGGAAGCGAGATTCAGCTTGGAGAAACCAGGCTTCGGGCTGGTTTTCCCAAAACTCCGGCAGTTTCACGGAAACTGCGTTTGTGTCCGCCATTGCAGTGCTCGGAATATGTTCTGAGCGTCGGGGTCACCAATGTTGAGGCTGCCGCGAAACACGAATGGAGGCTGAATCCATATGTGGAAAACAAGAAACTTTAATTCAACTCATGGCACTAAAATGGCTGCCGAAAAGCTCCCAGAATTCTCTGGGTAAAACCTGAGGCCCTGCCCCCTCCTCTCTTAAAGGTAAGGTGCCTTAAAGGGAAGGTGCTGGAAATTTTTCCACAGACGGAAGAGTGGATTATGCCCGTTTTAGGTGGCGATCCACCACAACATCAACAAACCTTCTCTGTCTCCTGGCCAAAGCAAGAAATGTGACAGTCACCTTGATTCATTCCAATGTCTGATTGGGCTTCAGACGGTAAACTTGTGTGGTCCTGCATCTGAATGGCCCTGTGGGTAATCTCCGTCAGGAAGGGAACACCCCCACCCGTCACCACTCACGGGCATTAGAAGCCATCTTACCCTACACAGTCAGAAAATTAAAAATGAGTGCGTGGCTGTTGCTGGAAGAGATAGGTAGGGTCAGGGACATGCATTTCAAAGAACCATTTCACTAGTTTTTAACACTTCAAATCTTTGTAGTAGAGATAATAGATGTTTAAAACCACTTAGTGAGGGCTGTCTCCCATGGCAACTGAGTTTTACAGCCAATTGACATTCGATTGAACTCTGACTACTCATAAACAAGCTTTGGCTAGTAAATTGGGTGAATCAGAAATTATTAGCATTTAAAAAAAATCTAAGAAAGTGTCTAATAAATTCAACAAACCTTCATAGCTCTAGTTAGGTCATTGAGCCAGAAATTCAGCTTTCCGGTTTCCTGCGGGTGCAAGCATCGCGCACGTACTTACCTACCGCGCCTGCAGTTGTGCTTTGGGCCCACGAGGACTTCGGGTCCTGGGCCTCCTCCAGCTGTCGGCGCGCAGTGCTTGCGTATCCCAGGGGCGCAGTTAGTTCGAAGCGTCCCCATGGATCACGTGGGCCATGGAGAGCCAATCCTAGCAGGGCATTTTCATTCATAAATTTAACAGGAAGACCTGTCAAATCTATGAATAGAGATCAGCCCCAAAACCACACTTAAACTTCAAATACATTTTTTAAAAAATCACATTTTTAAAATAACTATAAGTTACATAAATTAACTACTTTAAACAAAAATTTACATTTTGAAAAAATTAATTATACTTTTTAACAGTGCTAAAAATAAACTTACCTTTCTTTAAAGTATCTGAAAAAGATAAACCTGTTGAAATTTTTTAAAATTGTAATTAATTAACCACTTACCTTGTTAAAAACAGGCCTTGCGCCTCCTTTTTAAAAGCACAGCTTCTTCATACTTACCTTCCTGGAGAAACCTGAAAAAAAGCCTGAAGTTCGCTGCGTGCACGCAGCCTCTCCCGCGCACGCGTTTGACTTCTGAACCCCTCCCTTCAGGGGAACGGAAGTTCCGGTTTCCCGCGCATGCGCAGTGCATGCAGGAAACCGGCACTTCTGATGGCCTTACGGGTGAGTACACAGTGCGTATTCACCCGACAACATCCGAATTTCTGGCCCATTAATTTTTTTCGACATTGCTCCAGTGTTCCTGTGACTGTCTAATTCGCGGTGAAGGCTTGTGTCACCTCTTTCTATACCAACATGCTGACCTTGCGTGGTGTCCTGGACCTCTCATTCCTCAGAAGGCGCTGACGCCTCGCCTCCACCTCAATGAGGAGCGCACACAGGTCTTCATCACCAAAAGTTGTGAGGCCTCTTCCTTTCCTCTCACTTTTCTGGAGACAACTTTTTTTTTCTGTGAAGAAGTGTATGCTGTTCATTACTTTCCACTGCTTTAGTTTTTTTTTACATTTTAGTAACTTTTTAAAGTTAATTTTCGGTCATTTCAAAAGACACAGGTCATTCACCTCTCAGTGCCACTTCTTAACTGAGTTGATTGGGTCTGTCTTCAACAAATGGTTACACCTTTTCATAGACGATTGATCCCGTCTCCCGTTGTTGAGATGCCCCGTTGCCCTCACTGCGCATTTTTCAACTCGCACTTCCAGCAAGTTGCGATGTAAATCTTTTGGGATTAAATATGTAGGAAAATCTCCAATTAAAGGCGCAGGCCGTGAGATGCCCCACTGCAGCAAATTCTAGGCCAATGTTTTCATCAACTTTCTTGAGTCTGTCGGCATAAAAGGGCTTGAGCCTGCACTCGTCCAGCTAGTGACTATCCTCTTAGGGGAGGAAGAAGTAAGTTGTATCTCTTTGGGGTCAAGATGACATATCAAGTGATGGAAAATAGGAACAGTCCACTCTCAGTGGCAAACTGGATAATCCAATGTCTGCACCACTGACTGATCAGCCAGCCTGCACTATTAATGGGTCCCAGAGGGGCAGACCTGTCACTGGGGATGTGGTTTCTTCTCGATCGGCCACAGATAACTCTGCAGGGCAGTGCCCTGAAGAGTGAGGTGGACAAGCAGCAGGAAGCTCTTTGTTGGTAAGCTACGTGATTTTGGCTGGTTGACCTTCCAGCAGTACTCCTATGCTCCTTAGGGGGTTCCTAAGCTTTGGACTGTGCCTTGCTATGCCTAAGTTCCCTGGAGCTGAGTAGGTCCCACCAGTGGGGAAAGGTTGACCAATCCATACTGAGGCAAATAAAAACGACCTTTGTGGATTTCTCAGACGCTTGGTTTAGAGATTCTTAAGAATGATGGTGGGTATTTGTGTAATTTGGACACCTGGCTGCCCCACCCCCGACCAACACCACCCAAAAAAAAAGCAAATTATTGTTTAGTCCAGATGATTGTTGGCTTTGGGGTTGGACTTAGTGTAGATCAGTTTGACAAGATAATTAGTACGGTGGCATCGATAATTTTAATGATTACAGTACAACTAGCTACAAGCAGTAAAAAGGCAGTAAGCACAAAAAATGGATTTTCCCCAACCTTTTGGAGAACAGGCAATCATGTGTTGAAACGATCTATTCATAGAATCATTGAGTAGTAGAGCACAGAAGGAGGCCATTCGGCCCATCGAGTCTGTGCCAGCTCTTTCGAAGAGCAATCAAGTTATTTTAATTTTTTAATTTTTTTTTATTAATTCACTGGATGTGGGTGTCGCTGGCAAGGCCAGCATTTATTGCCCATCCCTAGTTGCCCCTGAGAAGGTGGTGGTGAGCCGCCTTCTTGAACCGCTGCAGTCCGTGTGGTGAAGGTGCTCCCACAGTGCTGTTAGGTGGGGAGTTCCAGGTTTTTGACCCAGCAACGATGTAGGATCGGCGATATATTTCCAAGCTAGTCCCACTCCCTGGTTCTTTCCCCATATCCCTGCAAATTTTTCTCCTTCAATTATTTTGAAGGCTACTATTGAATCTGTTTCCACCACCCTATCAAGCAGTGCATTCCAAATCCTAACCACTCGTTGAGTAAAAAGGTTTTTCTTCATGTTGCCTCTGGTTCTTTTGCCAATCATCTTAACTCTGTGCCTCTGGTTATCGACCCTTCAACCACTGAAAACAGTTTCTCTTTATTTACTCTATCTAAACCCTTCATGATTTTAAACATCTCTATCAAATCTTCTCTTAGCCATCTCTGCTCTAAGAAGAACAACCCCAGCTTCTCGAGGGTCTAGAGTGATCGGAAAGGCCAGGGGCTGGGGTGGGAAGGGTGGTGGGGGGCTTGGGGTTGGGGGCGATCAGAGGCAAGAAAGCAGATCGGAGGCCAGAGGCAAGATCAGATCCCAGAGCAGGGAGAAGATTGGAGGCCTCGTGGAAAAAATCAGACGGGTTGGTGGGGGGGGGTGGGGGGCGGGGTGATTGAAAGGGTCAGGGGTTCTCTGATTTAGCCGCTGGGTTTCCAAAGGCCCAGTAAACTCGGCTGGCCAGGGTTAAATTTAAAATGGTGGTTAAAGGCACGCAGTCTCATTATAATATTTCAATTGCCAACCCTCCTCCTGGGAGTGGGTTGGTTGCCCGCCCCTCATCCCGCCTATGGTAAAACCAGAAGTGGATAGGTTGGGGTCAGGTTGGGGTCAGGATTCAGATTTTTAAATTTCAACATCCCACCCCACCCAAATCCACCTGTTTTGGCGGTTAAAATTCCCCTAATTTTCTGGAAGGCAGCAGGCATGGGTTGAATACTGGAGTTGTGGGGGGGTTAAATCTATAATAAAAATGTTGCATCTTTGTACACTTCCTATCTGCAAAACCTTATTTCCTGTAGCCACATTTCTGTCACGCTTTTACGTCCACATTTGAGAATAGAAATTGCCTCGGGAACCTTGTCATGCTGTAATTGTACCCTGCTACCAGTGGAGGCGGGAAAAAGTATTGATGTCCTAATGATGTCACTACAACCTATTTTGGGGAACTTTCTGCACCAGATGTACACTCTCCTGCTCCCCAAAAATAGACATCATGCACCTTGTGGGAGGAGATCCAATATAAATAACTCTGCCCATACTTCCAGTCAGTTATGCTCAATGCGTGCCCGTTTATGGGGCGTAACTGAATGAATGAATGAATGAATGAATGAAGACTTGCATTTATATAGCGCCTTTCACGACCACTAGACGTCTCAAAGCGCTTTACAGCCAATGAAGCACTTTTGAAGTGTAGTCACTGTTGTAATGTGGGAAACGCGGCAGCCAATTTGCGCACAGCAAGCTCCCACAAACAGCAATGTGATAATCCACCCTCATCAGTTGTGGCAATTTGGGAAATGGAGAAATGAGGCTGGCTTAGTAAAGGGGTTCCATTCTGTACCTTTGGGTTATGTAATTGAAGCAAAAGGAAAACCGGGAATATCGGAAATCTGTAATAAAAATAATTGGAAATGCACAACAGTTCGATCAGCATTTGAAAGAGCAACATTACACAGGAAACCTGGATTTCTTTATCTATCAGATGGTATTTGACCTGCTGTGCATTTACAGCATTTTCTGTTTTCATTTGATATGCAGCAAGCTCTGAATCTGATCAGGTCACAAGGTGCTTCATATAAACATTGAATCTGGAGTGAATAATGTGACATTGTGCAGAAACTAATGTCATGAAATCCATGTATATTCCACTCCAACAAAATTAATACATGGATATCCCTCTCTCCCTCCATCATAAAATACATGTATATGCCTCTCTGCCCCCCAAAATACATGTATATGCCTCGCCGCCCCCCAAAGTACATGTATATCCCTCTCTGCCTCTCACCCAAAGTACATGTATATCCCTCTCTGCCTCTCACCCAAAGTACATGTATATCCCGCTCTGCCTCTCCCCCAAAAATACATGTATATCCCTCTCTGCCCCTCCCCCAAAAATACATGTATATCCCTCTCTGTCTCTCCCCCAAAAATACATGTATATCCCTCTCTGTCTCTCCCCCAAAAATACATGTATATCCCTCTCTGTCTCTCCCCCAAAAATACATGTATATCCCGCTGTGCTTCTCCCCCAAAAATACATGTATATCCCTCTCTGCCCCGCCCCCAAAAATACATGTATATCCCGCTCTGCCTCTCCCCCAAAAATACATGTATATCCCTCTCTGCCCCGCCCCCAAAAATACATGTATATCCCGCTCTGCCTCTCCCCCAAAAATACATGTATATCCCTCTCTGCCCCTCCCCCAAAAATACATGTATATCCCGCTCTGCCCCGCCCCCAAAAATACATGTATATCCCTCTCTGCCCCGCCCCCAAAAATACATGTAAATCCCGCTCTGCCTCTCCCCCAAAAATACATGTATATCCCTCTCTGCCCCGCCCCCAAAAATACATGTATATCCCTCTCTGCCCCTCACCCAAAAATACATGTATATCCCTCTCTGCCTCTCCCCCAAAAGTACATGTATATCCCTCTCTGCCCCTCCCCCCAAAATACATGTATATCCCTCTCTGCCTCTCCCCCAAAAGTACATGTATATCCCTCTCTGCCTCTCCCCCAAAAGTACATGTATATCCCTCTCTGCCCCTCCCCCAAAAATACATGTATATCCCTCTCTGCCTCTCCCCCAAAAGTACATGTATATCCCTCTCTGCCTCTCCCCCAAAAGTACATGTATATCCCTCTCTGCCTCTTCCCCAAAAGCACATGTATATCCCTCTCTGCCCCTCACCCAAAAATACATGTATATCCCACTCTGTCCCACCCCCAAAAATACATGTATATCCCTCTCTGCCTCTCCCCCAAAAGTACATGTATATCCCTCTCTGCCCCTCCCCCAAAAATACATGTATATCCCACTCTGCCCCATCCCCAAAAATACATGTATATCCCTCTCTGCCCCTCACCCAAAAATACATGTATATCCCGCTCTGCCCCGCCCCCAAAAATACATGTATATCCCTCTCTGCCCCTCACCCAAAAATACATGTATATCCCTCTCTGCCCCTCCCCCAAAAATACATGTATATCCCACTCTGCCCTGCCCCCAAAAATACATGTATATCCCTCTCTGCCTCTCCCCCAAAAGTACATGTATATCCCTCTCTGCCCCTCCCCCAAAAATACATGTATATCCCACTCTGCCCCTCACCCAAAAATACATGTATATCCCTCTCTGCCCCTCCCCCAAAAATACATGTATATTCCTCTCTCCCTCCTATAAAATAAAATAAAAACAGAAAATTGCAGATATACACACGTCAGTCAGCATCAATAAAGAGAAAGGACTGGTTATGATGTTTCGGATGTGAACCCTTCGCATATTCTGTTTTATTTTGGTTACAATGATTTGAAATTAATTTCCACACAGAAATGGGCCACTCACCTATTGCGTCTGCGCCAGTATTTTGTTTCTTCACCTTAACCACCTCGTCTAACCCCACTCTTCACAACCGTTAAAGAATATATCAACTCTGCTTCAGCAATGGTTTGTGGCAGAGATGTCTTTTATTTTAATTCTTCATTATCATGCACAACATTCAGAAAATTAAAAAAACCCAGATAACAATATAACTAAATATCATTAAGATGCTGGAACTGCATCTCACCCTAATGCAGTATTTGTTGTTGTTTGATGACTCTTTATTAATTACTCGGGCTTCATAGAACAGGATGGGCACTAAGACCCAGAGAGGACAGAGCAATTATAAAGCCTAGTAGCATGCAATTCATTCAGTGCTGAGATGCTGAAGAAGGTTGCAGCTTGCAGTGGTCTGGTCTGTTAGTGTTTTTAAGGTACTTTTATTTTGCAGTGTCATTTGTTCATTTTCTTGAGAGATGAGCAAGAGGTTCACAGTTACCTCTATCCATGGAGAGGATGAAGTGGCATGGGCTCAAAGTAATATCGC
This sequence comes from Squalus acanthias, assembly GCA_030390025.1. Lineage (NCBI taxonomy): Eukaryota > Metazoa > Chordata > Chondrichthyes > Squaliformes > Squalidae > Squalus > Squalus acanthias. The sequence goes on from CM059435.1 coordinate 47,869,098, forward strand.
AGAGACAAGGAAAGAAGGTAGTGTTTCTAATGGAAATGAACCATCAGAAGGAACGGAGTACAGAGACCATTTACTCCTGACTACAGTGGAAGTTCCAAAACCAGGTAGGAGATGTATCATCACTTAACGTGAGCACTAATTTGCTTTGAACACCTAATTCTCTTAGCTGATTTTAATCTTTTTCAAAAAAGAAGGCAAACTCCAGCAGCCATTCGGAAAATACAAATTGAAATCCATGATGTGACTCTAAGGACTATAAAAAGAAATTATTGATTGAACTGCCTGGTATCAAGTGGAATGTTGGATCCTAATAGCATAATTGGAATATGAAATGTGCCTGTTAATGTGCTGTTTAAGTGAACTTCTTGGTACAGTCTGAACACAGAGAGAAGTCAAGGAAACTGAGGTTCCTGGTTGAAAAGTCATAGGCAGCTGAACTTCAGCCTGTGGCTGAAGAAGCCTTGAGAGTCAATATAATCTGGAGTGATTCTGGAAAGAAAAGATCTTATCTACTGTAAAACGGAGTTAAATCTCCATTTGTACAATTGACACTTTCTGTGGCTGTGATTTGTCTTCACACTTGGTTGGAGGCTAGAATAAAGCAATTCGAGCTAGAGCTTTTCATTCAGTCTTGGCAAGAGGTGTAACCCAGAGTAAAGAAGCTTTTGATCAAATGTGGCTGTTCATTTTCTTTGATTCTATAACCATACTTAAACATTAATGTGGGCTATGCAGTTACTCCTACTCAAATCTAATTTCATTTCGCTGCCATGTAAAGAGATTGTTATTGTGTGGGAAACAGAAAGGGTTGACATTTTCATAAGATTACTAGCTGATTATGCTATATAAAAGTTTTGTAAAAAAAATTCTTGGGATAGAGAAAGAGTTGCATAGAGGAGAAGAGAGTATTTTTGCTGGTAAATCTTGCGCTAGTTAGGAATATTGCCATTTAAAAAAAAAAATCCAAATTTGCCTGGGAATTAAGCTGGGCAGCATCCTGATTATCCCAACTCGAGGCCACTATTTTCTGTTGAATTGCGAGTTCCTTCCAGTGTACAGATTGGTTTCTAAGGATTTGGGCTAAATTTGGTCTATTGATGTTGGAACTTTTCCTTTTGCTGTCCAATGATTACCAAGCTGAAGTGTCAGAGAATGTCTCGCTTGGGAGCTGATCCTTTCCCGTTCTTACTCTGTGATTGATGGTACAGTCTATACTGACAGGCATGCAAACAATCTCCTGCAAGGCTGAAACTGAAACACTATTAACAATACAAGTAAGCTTTCAAATATCAACTCCGGCTTCTATCTCTTACAAGGTTATTAGTTCAGGCCATGACTCCCACTGCCGACAATATGCATTTGAAGTTATGATATCCATACTATGTCAAAACTGTATGCTCCATGTTTTTTTTCTGTAACATTCAGTTTCCTTCAAAGTAAAGTTAACTCACTGGGGAAAGATTGCTTTTGCACGCCATGTGTAATGGAATTGCAAGCCCATTTATAAGGAACTAGGTTATGATTTCGTTACACACAATAAACATAATGAAATTCTTCCCCCTTCATGAGTAGATTCTGAAAACCGAAGGGCCAAAACAGTAAAATTACTGACCGATAAAAGTTGCATGTCTTTATAGAAATCCACATCTAAATCCCACTGAAAGAGAGACCACTTCATTAAATTATTTAGCTCAACATTTTTCTGAAACGTTTGAGGAGAGGCCAGATCAATTCATAATTTATTATCAAAGTGATGAATTCCAGCATGATTTATGTGATTCCATCACATTTTCCATGAAGATGGTGTATCCGCCCCCTCAACTCTTCATTATTTTGGAACATTGGACCGCGGTACAGCCCTTCTCCCCCCACCTCCCCCCACCCCCCCCCAAATCTACAATGCCCTGTGGTGGTGGAGGGGGATGCAGGAGGGCATAGGAAGTGTCTGGTCATGATGCTCCGGCCAAGGGGGCAGCCTCAATAGACCAGTTGGTCTTTTCCTGCCCGTCATTTTTGTATGTTCGCAAGAAAGAGAGCTAAGGATTAAAGCCTCATAAGTCACAGCCTACTGTATGAGAATGTTTGCACCATCCTTACCAACCCAAAGGCACTGCTGCATATTATGAAGGGGAAATCAACCTGGTTTTTATTTAGATTATTCACAAGTACATTCCTCCAAGTTATCTATGTGGAGAAACACAGTATGTAACATTGCATTGTATCCATCCAATGCACTCCTGAGTAACTGCAATGATGGGGCTATATATAAAAATATACTTTTTTAAGCTTCCACATAATCAGAGCTAAGGATTGGAATTTTGTTTCAAAATTCAGCTATTTCCTCCCATTTGTAGTCTCTAAGGTTTCAATTCATTTTATCTTCTCCCACGTTAACTCCTATGGCATGAGTACCTCTTTCATTAAAAGAATGCTTAATGTTTCCATGTTCCTGTGTACCAACTAACAAGATTCAAAGCTGATAACAGCGCAAGTAATTAATGGCCAAATACTGTTAAGACTCAACAGTATAATGAAATGGAGCACTCTTTTACTTCTGAAATATGGATGCAAAATCCAGCCCAGATTCTGTCAGTGCATGTGAAGGAGCGAGAATCCGCACAGATTCTGTGAATGAACGAGAATCCGCGCTGATTCTGTGAATGAGCGAGAATCCGCACCGATTCTGTGAATGAGCGAGAATCCGCACCGATTCTGTGAATGAGCGAGAATCCGCACAGATTCTGTGAATGAGCGAGACTCCGCACAGATTCTGTGAATGAGCGAGACTCCGCAGAGATTCTGTGAATGAGCGAGACTCCGCAGAGATTCTGTGAATGAGCGAGACTCCGCACAGATTCTGTGAATGAACGAGACTCCGCACAGATTCTGTGAATGAGCGAGACTCCGCACAGATTCTGTGAATGAACAAGACTCCGCACAGATTCTGTGAAGGAGCGAGAATCCGCACAGATTCTGTGAAGGAGCCAGAATCCGCACAGATTCTGTGAAGGAGCCAGAATCCGCACCGATTCTGTGAATGAGCGAGAATCCGCACAGAATCTGTGAATGAGCGAGAATCCGCACAGATTCTGTGAATGAGCCAGAATCCGCACAGATTCTGTGAATGAGCGAGAATCCGCACCGATTCTGTGAAGGAGTGAGACTCCGCACAGATTCTGTGAAGGAGCGAGAATCCGCACCGATTCTGTGAATGAGCGAGACTCCGCACAGATTCTGTGAAGGAGCCAGAATCCGCACCGATTCTGTGAATGAGCGAGAATCTGCACCGATTCTGTGAATGAGCGAATGAGCGAGAATCCGCACCGATTCTGTGAATGAGCGAGAATCCGCACAGATTCTGTGAATGAGCGAGAATCCGCACAGATTCTGTGAATGAGCGAGAATCCGCACAGATTCTGTGAATGAGCGAGAATCCGCACAGATTCTGTGAATGAGCGAGAATCCGCACAGATTCTGTGAATGAGCGAGAATCCGCACAGATTCTGTGAATGAGCGAGAATCCGCACAGATTCTGTGAATGAGCGAGAATCCGCACAGATTCTGTGAATGAGCGAGAATCCGCACAGATTCTGTGAATGAGCGAGAATCCGCACAGATTCTGTGAAGGAGCGAGAATCCGCACAGATTCTGTGAATGAGCGAGAATCCGCACAGATTCTGTGAAGGAGCCAGAATCCGGTTCATATAAAATGAGATTTATTATCTGTATATTTGCTCATAGTTATCACTAAAGTACAATCTCACTCTGAGAAGCTATAAGATTGACTGCTATGGGAAGTATCACCGTGGGGAACTGAATGGTTCTCTTGTCACATTGCTGGAGCAAAATAAAGAGCCTTTGCCTATAGCTGGAGGACAAAAGTAAAACCAGTATTCTTGTTCTTTCCCTTGATGTGCGCAAGAATGAATGAAAAAAATAAAATGAGAGGTTTACTGGTAATCTAGTTAATCCCACACCACAACCTTATTATTGGTACACATCATGAACAGTTGATTTTTCCATTCAATTATCTCCCTTTCTCGGCTGCTCTCCCATGTGTGCTGACTGGCCTCTGGTGTATTGCTCAAGTGGCCACTCTTTGTGTGTGACCCCAGATAGTGAGTGTCAGCAGTTATTGAACCAGAGGTAACATCACAACTGAAGCCAATCCTGTCCTCATCCAATGTCCACACGTGCACTTTTCAGCAAGGGGAACTGGATTGAGATCAGGATTGGGAAACCATTCTAACACCCCACCCCCATCCTTTCCCTAGCCCAGGGGTGCTGAGGCCAATTGTAGCACCTCTTACTGCACCCTAACTTAGATCAGCTAAATGAACATAGGTTGGGATTCAAACCTTGGATTTCCTTGTCAGAACAGCTCACTCAAATATTGGATTTACTAAATGCTCCATGGGGGCGATGGGGAAGAGCTTTCAATGGTGAAGAGTTGAGGAAAAAATATTTCCTACAATATAACCTCATCTCAACTCTGATTCACCCTCATGATTGATTTAAATCTCAAACAAAGGATGAATTGCACCCTGTCAATGTGTAGTACTACTTATAAGTACACGAATGTGTAAGAGCCTCATGTCTATGTATAAGTAACATGTACCATGACTCAAGCAAGTGTGAAAACTACACAATTCACTAAAAGTTTAGAACCAAAACTAGTGTTGGGGTAAATAACAAACAAATCTGAGTGACAATGTCATAGGGGACGGAAGAAATCAAAATGTGAATAAAACGCCAAGGTCGTCCAAAGAAGACACCTTGGGGTAAAAATTCAGTTGGTTGCGCCTCCCGTTAGCGCCTTAAGAGGGCGCTAATGGGGCGCAAAGCCGCTAACGCCCGGCGGCGCTAAAACTTACCGCTGCGACCACCTGCGCGCGCAGATTGTGACGTCATTCTATGGTGCAACGCCCTTGTGGCGCCCCGGAGCGGAAATTGAGTGGCGCCCCCTGCCTTACCGCCTGGCGCATCCAACGACCAGAAGACTGGAACGCTAGCAATCGCTGTGGGGCTGGGGGGGGCGCTATTTAAAGGGGGCCTCTTCCTGCCTTTTATTGTTGGTGGCATTTTTGAACTACGCATTCTGAGAGAGAGAGGGAGAGACTTCTGGAGAGATTCAACGTTGTGTGAAGGAGTTTTGGGTACTGAGAAGCACTTTGCAGGTTCATTTTGATTTGCCATTCTTGTATCGATTTAGCAGAGACTGTGGGAGCTGCACTCTGAGCTCTTTGCCTGGTACTCTCCATTGTTCTTTCCAGCACATTTGATGTGCAAGTCTCTCCAGGCCGAGATTCAAGGCTGCAATGAACAGGATGTGGATGGAAAGCAAGATTAACCATCCCCTTTAAGAACTGGCCCGTGCCATTGTGTGTGTGTTCCATTGCTGACTGACATTACATGAGCTTCGCCAGCGCTCTGAGTTAGCGCCTCACTCCTTGGCCTTTGCGCCTTAAGACAGGTGTGCAGCGCCTGCTTTAGCGCTCCACTCACCTCCCGGGGCGGTAAAAGTGAAGTTTCCAGTCAGTGCCGATAATTAGCGCCAAGCGCTAATATTTGCGTCCAGACGATATTTGCGCCCCAAATGGGGCGCGACCTAATTTCTACCCCCTTATCTTGGTGAGTGGAAATGTATTTGTAATTTCAATAGATTATGCATTTCAGTTTTGGTGTTTTTTTTTTCAAATCTGAGGCAAAACTCAGTGAAAACTTTAAAGCACGATTGTACGTAATCATAAGATTGGTGTGCGCTGGATGAAGAAGAAATAATAGGAGCTCAACACTGATTGTACCAGCTGAATTTCTTTGCCACGCAGTACTTGGAAGAGCATCTTTTTAATGAGTGACTTAGCAAAATCTTGCATGCCCTTTTAATATCATTGAGCTAACTTGTTCTTAAGAATTGATTCCAGGGCCCAGGGTAATTGGAAAAGTCATCAGATTTCCAATCCAAGTGTCTCGCTGCTAAGGGCAATGCACTGGCAACCATTTTCTACCATTTGATTTTGATGTGGATGAGATATTCTTTGCCACTGATGTAGCTTGTCAACCATCTTAAAATGACAAGGACAACATCCTGTTTAATAAAAGCAGCTATAGCGGTTTCTGATGTAACTGACACACAAGTACAGTTAGTGGGATAATAATGTGCTCAGGGTAGGATGGAATAGATCTTCAAAGGCTTGAAAAGAATCCCTTTCGACCATTTTGAAAGGGCTGGTGAGTAATATTAAACACACTGGATACAGATTCTAAAATGTCGCAAAGGAAGCAGTGAGTGGTGCTTTGTTTAATGAGTTAGAGTCAGCTCCTGTGCTTCTGTTGTATGTTCAACTGTAGTAAAAATAACCTAACCCGATAGAACTTTTAAAAGGCGCGTCTGTTTTTGTAACGGTTCAGTATTTCAAAATGGAACTTGGAGAAAATCTGAATACATTTTATCTGACTTGTGTGAAAAATGTAAGTTTCGGGAATACATGGGGTCTGAAATTCCTCTTGTAACAAACAATTGAAAAGCTCTATTGCTGCTGGCCAAATCATGTGGTACAACAGCAGGAGTCAAATTGCACGATTTAATTATGAGAGGCTGCTGTTTCTTGCCCTCTGTTGAGACACTCGATGCTGGCAAAAGAAACCTTTCCTAAAATGGAAAAAAAATTACCCCCCTCCCCCGAAACACCTGCACACATATAAAATCTCTCTATATTATAAGGAATAAGGACATAAGAACATAAGAAATAGGAGCAGGAGTAAGCCAGTCGGCCCCTCGAGCTTGCTCCGCCATTCAATAAGATCATGGCTGATCTGATCTTGGCCTCAACTCCACTTTTCTGCCTGTTCCCCATAACCCTTGACTCTCCTGTAGTTCAAAAATCTGTCTATCTCATAGGCCGGAGTGTGCTCATATGCTAGATTGAGATTACACTGATATACTGAGGCCCTTGATCTCACTCACTCTCCAGTTTATTTGTCATTCTATACATTGAACTTTCAATCTAGTGGGAAAACGGCCCTGTAATTCTTGGGGTCAACTGTTCTTCAAATCCTTTTTAGGTCAGCTGAGAAACAGATGCTTTGTGTTGAATACCATGACCTGAAAGCCATACCTGCTCAATAAATGGCTTTAACTCTCCGCTGAGTGGCTCACTTTATGATAGTGGATTGCTTCATCTCTGGCAGAAGGAAAACTCTGCAAAAGCAGTTTGGCTCTGTAAAAATGTACCTTCTGTCAAGGTAGCCTCATTTTAGATTGATTCAAACCCTGGAGAAGCCCATAACAAGCAATACTGATATGTCAACGTAATGGGAATACTTGGCCATGAGTGGCACCAGAGAGATCTGATGTGAAAACTGATTTGAAAATGTGGTTTCAAATATCTAATGAGACCTAGATTTGTGTAGCCTTCTCCACATTACGCAGCATTTTCCAAGGATAAGATGAAATGCAGTTTCTTTTGGTCGAAGATTAACAAGTACACTAACCTTTTTACCCATGATTTGGCTCATTGGGTTGAAGAGACTTCTGACCACAAAACAAGTTCTACATCCACGCTGCTGGCAGAGGGCGACCCTGCTCCCTTCTCTCAATGGTTGAGTTGATCGTGGTCTCAAAAATCAAATTGAATATTGCTGCAGTTGTTGAGCTTGTGGTTTTTAATGGAAGCTTGTTCTCGGACAACAGGGCATCTCTTCCCAGCGTCATGAGTTACAAGTTACAGCACTCAGTCCATTCTCCAGCAAACCCGGAAAATGTACCCTTATTTCATAACAGGGTCTGTACTATTGTTTACCTCTTTGTATCTAGGGGCATTTGTGTGAATTTGAACTTCTTAGTAAACAAGATACATTTGTATCAAAAAGCCCCTCCCCACTTAGAAGCCCACGATTAAGAAGGAGGTGCTGAGGTTCACATAAAATCTGAATGTAACAGTGGCCAAGAAGATGACAGAGGAGCTCTGTTAGGATGTTTAATAAACACATTCACGCTTTGTCTCTTTTCCATAGGAGTGCTGTGTGGTGAAGTTGAGACGGACAGCCACAAATTTGTTGAACTCAAAATGGTGTGCGTGTGTGTTTCGTCACATCAAAATGGTCCCCGGTGTGTTGAAAATGCAGAATGTTCACTGTTACGAAGTGAAATATCTCCTTGGATGCTGCAAATTGTTTACTCTTTAAGTACATCTTAAACTGCTGTTCAAAATGTATGCCTGCAATTGGATTTTCTGTCAAAACTCCTGCTGAATTTTGAATGCTGTAAATTTGGAGAAAGATGTATAAGCCTTCAGTCAAAGTATTTACTCAGTTCAATTCTTTAATCATTAGTTTGGTATAAAAATGAGATTCAGTTCTCCATAGATTGGGATCTTTCTGTTTTGTGTAATAAATGAAGTGCCACATTAGAAGTGAGCTCAGGATGTTAAATTCCTAGTTTGAATGACGTGAATTAAGATGCACTTATCTTTCGAACTCTGTCTTATGCACACAGAGAAAATTGTTCTGCTGTTTGCTGGTAGGCACTTAGCATAGCCTACTATGATGCAATTGCTATCTGTGCTGAGCCTCTGATCTCAATGGTAGCGTAGTTGATGGTCTTAAGAAAATTCTATTTGAATATTGCCTCAATACGTTAAGGTTTCGCCATGCTTCCATGTTGCGCATGTTTGCCACGCTCTTTCAGAATCGAAAAGGTGCTTCCATGCATTCAAACCGTCCTTTGACATAGTGTTGTCATGTTTTCCAAATCAAACCCAACAAGAGCAAAACACTTTTATCTGAAGGCTGAGAAAACACAAGCCACGATCAGAGACCATTGTGTCCATTTTTGAGGCGGATGCAATAGTTCCCTTTGGTGAAGCATATGGAATTTTAACATTATTTGGTAGAAACTCAATATCCATTATTTGCTTGTGTAAGCTATTTCGACGTGGTTGCATCTTTGTGCCTCAGTTAGTCTTTCTGGTCACACTGCTGAGCCCACAGGCAACATGTGAACGACCTCTGCGGGCTCTCCTGCTGATTCTGCTTTGTACACTTTCCACCATTTCAGCCACCGTTTCTCCCAAGATCTAGCACCTCACGAGTCCAAGCCGATACCCAAATCAAAGATACACTTTGATCGGCAGAGGTGGAACTTTTGTCATTTTTTGCGTCTTGTGATGCAAATAATGTGTTACTTGAGGATATGCCGCCAAGCCTTTGGCTTTTTCCTGTGAGATCCATTGTTTCTGAGCACTGCTGAGATACGATTGTCTCATTACTGCTACAGTATGATGCCCTGGCACTGCAGGCCACAGAAGAACTGACGTGTGATGCGTAGGTAGTGATTGTACCATCAAAGGACAACACCGGGTTCGAAATTTTCAGGCACTGGCTGGAGGGATGAAAGGAACAGTCAAGCCCTTGCAAATTAATGCTACATGCTTGTTGAGCTATGCAGAGAATCTATGGGAACAAAAACATCCTGCTACCAACCAAATATGGAGATACAAAACTGAAATACGAACTAAAAGATCAGTAGGCCTAATTATTGTTACGTACCCATAAGAAGGTAGTGATGCCATTATGTATCAACAGTTGAAGTAAAATTAAGAATGTCATGAACTAAACTATGCTACTTTAAGGTGATGATGCGGAGATGCCTTTAAGGTGACACATGCAGTTAAATTTACGCTTTCCACTACTCTGTAGATATGACCTAACTTAGCCTAGTGGCCTGCCCACATCACCACCTCCCCCCCCACGCCATGGCCTGGGTCCTCGGGCAAATTGTCCTAGTTGCTTGCCCCTAGGTTTAGCCCACGGTAGAAATAGCCTCTCTTTAGAAGATGTTTTAATGAACAGGCCGATAGAGTTACAGTACAAAAAAAGGCAGCCATAAACTCCGACCTAACAGAATGGTGTATGTGCTCTTGGTTTATGAGCAATGTTTACTTTAGATTTTTAGCACTAAATCTGTAATTTTACCTTGGGGTCTCATTAATAGGAACATAGGAACAGGAGTAAGCCATTCAGCCCCTCGAGCCTGTTCCGCCATTCTATTAGACCATGCCTGATCTGTACCTCAACTCCATTTACCCGCCTTGATACATATACCTTGATACCCTTGCCTAACAGAAAATGCATCTCTCTCAGTCTTGAAAATTTCAATTGACCCAGCATCCACAGCCTTTTTGAGGAAGAGAATTTTGGGGTAGCAAGTTTCAAATTTCTACTACCCTTTGTGTGGAAAAAATGCTTCCTGATTCCACTCCCAAATGGCCTAGCTCTAATTTGAAGATTATGCCCCCTTGTTCTGGATTCCTCTACTAGAGAACATAGTTTCCCTGTATCTACCCTAACTAATCCCTTTATCATTTTAAACACCTCAAATAGATCACCCCTCAATCTTCTAAACTCAAGGGAATCAAAACTAAGTTTATGCAACCTCTCCTCATAATTTAAGCCTTTAAGCCCTGGTGAATCCGTGCTGTGCCGCCTCCGAGGCCAATATAACTTTCCCGAGGTTCGGTGCCCAAAACTGAATGCAGTACTCCAGATGGGGTCTGGCACAGGCTCTGTACAACTGAAGCATATCTTCCTCACTTGTGAATTCCAGTCTCCTTGTGATAATGGACAACATTCCACTAGCCTCTTTGGTCACCTTTTATACAATTGCACTGGCTTTTAGTGATGTGTACATGGATACCCCAAACCCTTTGCTCCTCCACAGCTTCTAGTCGCTTGTCATTAAGAAAGTATTGCAGTTTATCTATTCTCAGATCCATAATGGCTTCCAGTAGATTATTTTATGCACGCAGTTGTGTCCTGCGCCATAGACCTTGGCCTTTCACCTGGGTTTCTCAGTAAATATAAGCTCCTATTGTTGGAATGCCAGCTTGTCTTTCTGTAGGACCTTTTCCACAGACCCTTTCGCAGCATTGTGAATTCACCAAATGTTGAATGAATAATTGTCTGTGTAAAATATAAGGGGTAATCCTATGAAATTGCACTCCTGGTGTGGAACCTCACCTGCCTGCAGCGCATCTTGGGAAGTTGGCTGTGTGCCCCCATAATTGTCTACCCATTCGTGGGGAGTACGTGCCTGAATTGCTGATATGTGTTCCTTGTGGGTGAGGCTCCATCATGGGATTGTGATTTGGTTAAACTTTGCCTAGTGCATCTTGTTTGTTAAACACAGAGCATTAAGTGTTTTGCGGTCCAAAAGTTCAATTTTCTTTCACAGCGCTCTTCTGTTAAAGGGAAAGAATTTGAATCGCTCCTTCGGTTCGCCAAGCATTAGTAGATTTCAAGCCATAGACAAAGGAAAAGTTGTTTGTTATTAGTTGGATACGAATGACAATATTTTCTATCCATTCCAGAGTTCTGAAGACCTCCCGTAGGATTGTACCTGAAGGCAACTGAGAATGTTTTCTTTCTTCAAACAGTTGTATGCACTTCGAGAAACCAACATAATTTAGAATAAATATAGTACTTAGTGAAAATCTTTGAAATGGAGACCAGTTTTTCTCTTGTGGCTTTTGCTAATATAAAATTATGAAATATAATGGGGGAAAAATTCAGTTGATTAGCGCCTCCTGTTAGTGCCCTAAGAGGGTGCTAATGGGGCGCAAAGCAACTAGCGCCCGAGCGCGGCGATGTTTGCGCCGCTCGCAAAATTGACCAGACATTTTGCAGCGGCGTTAAACACTACCGCCACGATCTCCTGTGCCCGCAGATTGTGACGTCAGTCGAGCGTGTAACGCCCCGGTAGCGCCCCAGACCGGATATTGAGTCGCACCCCCTGCCTTTCTGCCTGCCTCTAGCAATGACAGGTAGAGGGGAACGTTTTGCAGTCGGGAAGGGGCTGGGGGAGTGCTATTTAAAGGCAGCCGCTTCCTGCCTTTTCTTGTCGGCAAAATTTTTGGTACATGCAGGTTGAGAGGGAGAGAGACATCTGGAAAGATTCAACACTGTCCGAAGGAGTTTTGGCCCTCAGCTCCACTTTTGAGGTTCCTAAGCGCCGAGCTCTTTCCCTGGGCCTATCCATTGGTGGTTCCAGCACAATTGATGTACAGGTCTCTCCAGGCCGAGATTCAAGGCTACAATGAGCAGGGTGTGGCTGGACAGCAACATGGACCCTCCCCTTTAAGAACTGGCCGGCGCCAGTCTGTCTGTCTTCCATTGCTAACTGACATCATCTGAGCTTCGCCAGCGCTCTGAGGTAGCGCCTCGCTCCTCGACGTTAGTGCCTTAAGACAGGTGTGCAGAGCCTGATTTAGCACTCAAATCACCTCCATGGGCGACAGAGGCTAAGTTTGCTGTCGGAGGCGATAATTAGCCCCGGGCGCTAAACTTTGCGCCCGGTCGATAATAGCACCCCAAACGGGGCGATACCGAATTTCTCCCCCAATACATTACAGTTAATAATATAGTTAACCCTATCCGTGCAAACTCGTTCCCTTTTGATACTCTGAGCTCAATATCTCAAAAGCTATCCTAGAACAGCTTATTAAAATTACCTGCATAAACTTTATCTGCAGTAGGTGTGAAAATATGAGTGGAAATATTTTTTTGAACTGATGTGATTTAGAAATCTGAATTGTGCGTGAGTATGAGGGAAGTGCACGGATATGGGTCACAATCCTAACCAATACATTGTGATGAACCAAGTCTGAAAACAAGCTTGATCTTTTAAAAGATCAGCTTCACCCAAAAGAAACCCAAGTCTTCAGTATTCAGCATGAAACAATACAAATTGACATTACATGGTTTTAAGTGCGGCAGGGAGCTTGGCCCAGCCAAAGTCTGTTGTGGGACTGTGATGTGAGGGTTAGGAGTTTCCAAATGCCAACTGCCCATGCCACAAAGGCCTTTCACAGCCACTGCTGTGTCAATTCTATGATTATCTTGGACAATGAATTGAAGTTAAGTTGGGTTGGTGGGGTGGGAAGCGGGTTGGGTTTAATGCTAATAACTTCAATGTAATGTCATTGGTTTAATACGTAATAAGCAGGCAATCCGTTTTGGAGTTTTAGGCTGGATTTATACAAGATTTGACAGCAATTTAAATGTTTAACTTCATTAATGAATTGCCAACAGTGCACCTTCATGTACTTTAGGAGAACTGTGGGTACAATGCAGATTAATGTTTTACTTAACATGATCTTTTTGGCTTTAATTGTTGTAAATAAGTCCATAATTCTATTTAATCCACATTTGGATTTGCTGCTTGATGGTCGATATAATACCATATGCATTTTAGGATTGATCTGCCAGGAAATGTTCCTGCAACAAAATTAATTGATTTATTTTCTTATTACTATTAAGATGTAATGGGGGTAATGTAATAAGATTTCACTCTTGGTTAGCTTAACCGAGCAAATTCTGGTTCTGTTCTTTCTCAAATCAGTATTTTTTTAATTTTAGTTAGTCATTGTGAAAGAAAAGTTGTTTTATTTCTACACAAAATATTGTTGGCACAATTAGGTCACTCTCCCCACTCTCTCGAACGAGGATTTTGTTTTTGCTGCAGAGTTCTTGTAAGTAACTTTCTTACTTGCAGAGTTCTCACTTTTGATCACATATCTATGCCTTAGACATACTGTTGAAGGAATAAGCCACATAATCTACACATGGGCAGAAAGATAGTGCTTAACTTGTCACAGTTGTGTATAGAAAATGGCAGTGTCTGTCACAATGAATCATTAGTTTCATTCTGTCCATAAATGAACTCATGAAATACTTGAAGTATACAGTAATGGTCAAACCATCTGCTTTTCTCTCCTCCCGTCAAAAAAATGTGTACATAACTGAGATATATTTTATTTATTTTTTAAATAAATAAAGAAACCAGGTCAATGTGCTGGCACTATCAAGGTTAAAAAGAAAAAGAAAAAGAAAGACTTGCATTTATATAGCGCCTTTCATGACCACAGCCAATGAAGTACTTTTTGAAGTGTAGTCGCTGTTGTAATGTAGGAAACGTGGCAGCCAATTTGCGCACAGCAAGCTCCCACAAACAGCAATGTGATAATGACCAGATAATCTATTTTTGTTATGGGATAAATATTGGCCAGGACACCGGGGATAACTCCCCTGCTCTTCTTTGAAATAGTGACACGGGATCTTTTACGTCCACCTGAGAGAGCAGACGGGGCCTCGGTTTAACGTCTCATCCGAAAGACGGCACCTCTGACAATGCAGCACTCCCTCAGCACTGCACTGGAGTGTCAGCCTAGATTTTATGTGCTCGGGTCTCTGGAGTGGGACTTGAACCCACAACCTTCTGGCTCAGAGGCGAGAGTGCTACCCACTGAGCCACAGCTGAAAGGTGAAGTTGATTAGTTGATGCCATGTTTGGTTCAAAGTTTAAAGAAAGACTGATGGTTGAAAGGAGTTCCACAGTTTTGAAAAGAAAATAATGAGTTGGATCAGGGGACTGAGGCCCTGAAACTATGCCATGGAAGACTAGTGTACAAATGCTTAACACATTAATCTGAAATGTCTTTCTCTGCTATTTTAGTGGAGGTGTTAACCCATTGATTTTAATCGGTTTAATACCTCCACTGAAGTAGCAGAGGGAGGAATTTCTTCCCCCCCGGTTCTGACGAAGAGTCATCGAGCTGAAACGTTAACTCTGTTTCTCTCTCTCCACGGATGCTAGCTGACCTGCTGAGTGTTTCCAGCATTTTCTGCTGTTATTTTAGGTGACTGGACTAGGGTTTCATATGTTCGTATCCTACGGTGTAATTTCAGAGTTTACGTGTTGAGACGCATGATTTTAGCACTGCAGCACAAATAGAGGGACATGACAGCAAGCTAGACGGCCACGAATATTTAATATAACTTGCTTAGAAGTGCACAGCGGCAGACCCTGTCAGTTTAGGAGATGCACAAGGCAATGATTCATGCAAGGAGGAGGAACCATGCATAGGCTGGCGTTTAGAAGGAACAAGAGAGGATAGTTCAGAGAAGTAGTGACCATAGTTGTATCAATAAATAGAGACAGAGACAGGAAAGGTTGCAACAGAGGCTAGGGGTGAGAGAAGCATTGAGTATCAGGTAACTTGCTATTTGAAGATGTCTTTGAAGAATTACAAGAAACTATTTTTATTCCTCCAATGAAGAGTATGGAGGAGATCAACATGTGGTGATTCAGCCAGTGCACCGTAAGGCAAACTAAGATTGTGTGCATTGAGGTGGTGCAATCTGAAGGAAGCTGGTGAATGTTGAGTCGAATCAGCAAAAGAGTTGTAAGGTGGTAAGATAAGTGGAGGAGGCCACTGATGCAAGGAAAGGACAGAGTAGAGAGAGACAGCTCTCTGGGAAACCTTTTAATTAAAAGGGCAAGGGTGGGGAGGAGGGAAGTCAGAGGATAAATCATCAACTGCATCATTAACTAGATAGTCATGAATATCACTTGTTTAGAAGTATTGGGCTAGAAATTAGGTTGCTTTGCGCCTCTCGTTAGTGTCCCCAGGGGGCGCTAACAGGGCACAAATGCATTAGCGCCCGGGCGTGGCACCGCTAACGCCTCCCATGAAATTCAGCAGGAGGTTAGCTGCGGCGGTAGCCTGTAGCGCCTCGCTCCGCTGTGCCGGCGATGATGAGAGCATCGCCATGCGCAGTGCCCCGTTTGCGCCCCGGCTGCAAACTTCCCTTGTGCCCCCTGACCTATCGCCCCGACCTATCGCCGGGCAATATGTGTGACAGGATCAGGGGGCGGTTTTGCAGCGGTGGTAGTGGGCGGCAGCGCAATTTAAAGGGCAGGTGCCGGGTGGCCATTTTTATTTTGGCCGACTGCCAGCATCTGCCCCCTTTCACATGTGGGGTGCTGCCCGCAATCGTTCAGCCCGGCACTCCTCGAGTGCCGAGCTGTTTTCTCGACACCCCGCTCTCCGGTGGTCCGGCGGGGCCCCAGTGCGCGCAGCACTAGGCCCCTCCCCTTTAATCAGGGGAGGAGGCCTGCAATGACGTGGTGTTGCTGCACATAACGCAGCGGCATTGAGTAGCAGCGTCCCAAGAAGGAAGTGGAGTGCTTCCAGTTGTGCTCCACCTCCTTCTTGGGGCGCTACTACTGAATTTATAGTGTAGGGGCGCTAACTTTTTCAGGATGCTAAAATTACCACCCCGGCGAGGTTAGCGCCCCAAAATGGGTGCTACCCAATTTTTCCCCCTTGGTTTTGTCTTTGTCCCTCATCCAGTTAGCATATTGTGTTCCTGGAGATGAAAGGGATCGAATCTTTTCCATATTAATTTTGGACCACCTTTCTAGGTATGGCATACAATGTAGCAAAGAGTGAAAAGTGAAAAAGTTGTCTTTATCATTTGACATTCATTTCTTCTAAAGAGAGTTTAGGTGCCTCAGATCATCAAAACATTAGTACAAATCATGCACACACTTTTACTTTTTGGAACTAGTCTGTAGACTTCATCTTCAGTGGATGGAGCGGAGCGTTTAGCTTATAACTTCACCCGTGGCTTGTGTGCACCATGTTCATTCTTTAAAGGTGTTTGTAATACAAAAAATTCTGATCAGAAATTTCAAAAGCCCTCGATTCCAATAACATCTTGCAGGCAAAAACAAGGGGATGGAGGAACTTCCCAAAACATTCTTTGTCACATCCTTGTACTCACAAAGCATTGCGTGTGTAATGGATTCTTAAATTTGTACTCTGGTCTTTCAATGGGCAACTTGTATTAGAAAGAACTATGATTAAGAAAAAAGAGATAATCTGCAAAAATTTGATATGACAATTTCCTTTTAAGATTCAAAACCGTAATCCATTTATTTTCAAAAAGATCAATAATTTTATGCAGAAGGAAAGTAATGACATCTCACATTGCTGAGAAGTGCCTGTATTTTATAAAAGAACACGCACTTGAGATCTAATATTTCAGTGCTTTACCAAGAAGCATCTGAGGCAGTGTTGCTTTCTATTTGTTCAGCAGAATGTCATTTTAACCGTTGCCAGGGTAACCTAATTCCAGATGGTGTAATTGTTGGTTGCCTTTTTTAGTGCTTTCTGCCATTTCTTATACTACAATGTGGACTTGATAACTTGATCATATATGTTGAACTGATGAACAAGACTACTTGGTAAACAAAACTTTCACCTGGGAATGACAGTGGAGCAGATTTGGAATTGTGAAGCAATAACTCTGTCCTGCCCAGGTATTTTTTTTCAGAGTATCATAGATATGCCAAAAAAAGTATTGGAAAGAGTCAATAGAAAGTCATATTATGGCGAGAAGGGTCGGTAACCAGAGGGGACAGATTTACCGTATTTGGCAAAAAGAACCAGAGGTGACATGAGGGAAAAAAAATTACGCAGCGAGTTGTCGTGACCTGAAAGGACGGTGGAAACAGATTCAATAGTAACTTTCAAAAGGGAATTGGATAAATAGTTGAAAAGGAAAAAAAAATGCAGGAAAGAGCAGGGGAGTGGTTCTAATTGGATAGCTCTTTCAAAGGGCCAGCACAGGCTCGATGGGCCGAATGGCCTCCTTCTGTGCTGTAACATTCTGATTCTATGGGGGAAATTTTAAACCCAAAAAAACGAGTGGGTTGGGTTCGAGCGGGAAGTTAAATTGTTAAAAATCTGAAACCCGACTAAAACCCGCCTCCAACCCGCCCACTTCTGGTTTTAACGGAGGCGGGACAGTGCGAGCAGCCAACCTGCTGCCAGGAGGTGGGTCTACCATTTAAATATTATAATGAGGTTGGCATGCCTCAGATTTAACCACCATTTAAAATTTAACAGTGGCTGGTCGGGTTTTGCAGGCCTCGTGAAACCCGCCAGCTAATGGAAGGTGAGGACTGCTGGACCCAGGAGGTAAGTGCCTTTACATTTATCTCCTGGATCCAATGTCCCTGCCTAACCCGCCCCCGTGATCGGAGACCATCCCCATGAGGCCGCCGATTTCCCCTCCACGCCGCCCCCCCCGCCCCCCCCCACAGTCTCCAATTCACACCCCAGGCCTCCGATCACCCGCATGAGGCCTCCCCCCCCACCGCCATGCTCCTCCGGCCCCCGATATTATCTGCCTTCCTTCCCCACCCCCAATGCAATGAACTCCTCCGGCCCCCTGATCACGCTGCTCCGGCCCCCCCCCCACCCCCACCCCCAATGCAATGAACTCCTCCGGCCCCCTGATCATGCTGCTCCGGCCCCCCCCCCCACCCTCACCCCCAATGCAATGAACTCCTCCGGCCCCCTGATCATGCTGCTCCAGCTCTCCCCACCCCCACCCCGTGCTCCTCCTGGCCCCCCCAATCAGTCACGCCCACAGCCCCACGATGTACTCCTGGCCCCCCAATCAGCCGCTCTTACGACCCTGATGTGCTCCTGGCCCCCCGATCAGCCGCTCCCCAGCCCCACGATGTGCTCCTGGTCCCCTCCTTGCTCCTCTGGCCCTCCAATGATATCCTAGCACCGCCCCCCCCCCCCCCATGCTCCTCCGACCACCCCCCCTGACGACCCACGAGATCACTCCCTCCCTCCCTCCTCTCTGTGGCCTTGTGCACACAGCCAGCCTGTCTCTCAATCTGGCTGGCTGCGGGTGGGAAACAGAGGTTTCAAATGCAAATCAGTTCTCCCGGGTTTCCCGACTGCTTCCGAGATCCCCGCTCCCAACCCGTCTAAGTATTAAAATTCAGGCCAATGATTCTAAGAACCTCAAAATAATTTTTCAGCAATATATTTTTTTAAATTAGACAAATTCAGTGACCAGACGAGACCAGTTCTTCAAGGAATAAATTGAGCAGAAATACTTCAATATTAATATAGTTCTAGCTGTATATTGATAAATGTAACACAACAGAGAATTACATTGTTTACTCTGGCAGTAAAGTGCAACTTGCTACAGTAAGTAAGAATATGAAAATTAATTCAAGCAATAATGTATTCTGTGAAGGGAATTTCATTGGTTGTCAAAAATTGTTCTGACTTGTGGGCAGAAGAACCAATTGTCTTGAGGTACAGAGTTTGAGATTGAACTTGAGCTGTGTGATATTTGTAACTGACGCATTAATACACTCGCGTGAAGTTCCTTGGCTGTTTCAATGAAGATGTTATCCCACTGGTTAAAGCCTTTCTTAAAGTAATGGACAGAACACTTTGTTACAAAGGCAATAATGTGAATGCCACTAATATTACACAGTGCAATTTTAACCCTTCATTACTTTGGGCAATAAAGCAAACTACTCAATGAGATTGTCTTCCCACTGCTATTCAGAAAAGAAGCTATTTTCATTGCTCTTCCTGTGTCAGCTGTGGCTCAGTGGGTAGCACACTCACTTCTGAGTCAGAAGGTTGTGGGTTCAAGTCCCACTCCAGGGACTTGAGCGCACAAATCTAGGCTGACACTCCCAGTGGAGTGCTGCACTGTTCGAGGTGCCGTCTTTCAGATGAGACATTAAACCGAGGCCCCGTGTGCTCTCTCAGGTAGATGTAAAAGATCCCATGGCACTATTTCAAAGAAGAGCAGGGGAGTTATACACAGTGTCCTGGCCAATATTTATCCCTCAATCAACATAACAAAAAACAGATTATCCGGTCATTATCACATTGTTGCTTGTGGGAGCTTGCTGTGTGCAAATTGGCTGCCGCGTTTCCCACATTAGAACAGTGACTACACTCCAAAAGTACTTCATTGACTGTAAAGCACTTTGAGATGTCTGGTGGTCGTGAAAGGCGCTATATAAATGCAAGCCTTTCTTTCTTGACGTAGTTGCTTGTTAACCAAAGAGGGATATCAAGATGCCAAGCCCCCCTACTTTGTGTCATCAGTGAATTTCAATATTGTACTGTACACCGAAGTCTCAAATCATCTCTATGTATGTATGATAAAAGTGGCTCCAGCACTGACTCTGACCATCATGCCTCCTGTGAGACACCTTATCTAACACCTACTGCCCCTTTATTTATATAATCAGTCACTTCTTCCAAAAAAAACTCTTAAATTTGACAAACACAACTTGCCTTTAACAAATCCACGCTGGCTTTCCTTGATTATCCCATGCATCTTTAAATGCTCACTAGTTTAATCTCGAATTACGGATTCTGAGTAAGACTGTTCCCACAAGTGACATTAGACTAATTATTATCTATTATTATTATTATTATTATTATTATTATCCAATTTATCCTTCTTTCTCTTCTTAAGCAGCGGTCTCTTACAATGGCTATTCCTATGTCGTGTCTGTTCCTGTCTCTCAATTTTAAAATTGCGCTAAACTGTAGAGCTCTAATCAGAAACTGGATTTACAATAATGCGCTTAAATCACAAGTTATCACCTCAACCGAATGGATTCTAACCAATTTTGGACTTGCTTTCTTACCTCAAAAGATTTAATTATTTTGAAATGTTAATTTACACCTCTTTAAAACTGCACCAGTAGGCATGGCAACTGTCAGCTTCTTAACCCATCTATCAGCGTTTTACAAGAAAGAAACAGTGTTTGACACTGACAATCTCCAAAACCAGTGAAAAAAAAATCAGATCATTTCGAAGGTGATGCCGCAGTCTGTCGACACCAGACCGGTTCCCGCCATGCCCTCCAACCTATCGGATTTAAATTTCTCCAATTGCGCACAAGATTGAGGCGAAACAAAATAAAATGAACGATGGCTCTTTGGAAGTCCTGGTGATGATGTGTTTCATAGAATGATACAGCAGAGAAGGAGGCTATTCGGCCCATCGTGCCTGTGCCGGCTCTCTGAAAAAGCTATCCATTAGTCCCACTCCTCTGCTCTTTCCCCATAGCCCTGCAATTTTTTCCTTTTTAAGTATATATCCAATTCCCTTTTGAAAATTACTATTAAATCTGCTTCTATCACCCTTTCATTCTTCCCCTAGAAGTTATGGCTAACAAATAAGCTGTTAGAATGCAGCTTTTAAAAACTTTTTTCTTTGTTTTCCTTTAAAAGGAACTTTCTAGTTCATGTCCGACTGTTATTTCAAGTGAAGATTATTCTGGTTACTGCTTTTTTGAGACAAGTTCCCTGATATGAATGCCTTAACTGGCTTTATTTGACAATTCTTATCACTGTACTTGTGGAATTGCCAAGGTTGGAAATAAATAGGATGTGGTGTTAGAGCGATAATGTGTTTTATTTAATTACTGAGATTCACACTCAGAATTACAATAGGCTCCAAATCAGGTATCCAAAGTTTGTGGGGGTGGAAGGGAAATCATAAACCCATAGAAAATAACTCACGCCTTCCCTATTGACAGTCCCCTTAATAGTTTCTAAATCACGACTGCTATCTGTTTTTATGTACTGCAAAAAAAGTGATGGATGTTGGGTACACCTCATTGCACTCTGGATATAGACCTATGAACTGCAAAGACAGATTCCTTTATGAGCTGTTAAATTTTTAGAGGCTGTCTCATTTTGGCAGATATACTTGGCAGAGTGTTAAGACTTTCCTGTCTTAAAAAATCAATGCGACTGAAGCTAATAAATACTCTAAGGAAAGCCTATGTTACAAAGAACTTACAGCACAGAAACAGGCCATTTGGCCCAGCTGGTCTATGCTGGCACCACATGAGCCTCCTCCCACCTTACTTCATGTTACTTCAGTGTCTCCCTTCCAGAGTTTTAGTAGTTCCATGGAGGAGATAAAAGGCACCATAGACGACTACTGTAAATGTAATACTCAGTAAATGAATTATTCCTTTCCCCAATGTATTTGAACTAATTTCTGACATTACAATAGTGACTACACTTCAAAAAGTACTTAATTGGCTGTCGAGCGCTTTGGGACATCCTGAGGTTGTGAAAGGAACAATAGAAATCCAAGTTCTTTCTTTAAAGTACTTAATGCTTACATTAACAGTTTTCTTTACGGCCTCTATCTCCTTGATGGTCGACCATGAACACAGAAGGAATCTGATGTTATATAAACCTGTTGCAAAAACTTACCAGTACTACTGAGAGGCATTTTGTTGGGTACCGGAAGCAGATTTAAAGTATCCCAATAATGATTTTATTTTGTATATTTAATTAATGTTCCGCTGTTGGACTGGGTGCATTCAGAATAGAAGTAATCAAGCGTGTCATTAGGCCATAGCCAGTGTCTGTCATCAGTCGGCCCTGAAATGGGATGGAATCACAAGTTGCTGCTGGATAGTTAGGAAACAGTGAGATTCAAACAACTCCCGTGTTCACTAAATTAAAGTTCATTTCGATTCTGGCTTATTGAAGAATGGCATACAGATCAACAACAACAACTTGATCTGCACCTAGATGAAGCTGATAACACGACCTCTGAGAATTCAGCATAGTTACAGGAGAGGGCCATTCAGCCCCAAGAGCCTGTTCCACCATTCAATTAGATCATGACTGATCTGTAACTCAACTCCATTTACTCACCTTTGTTACATATCCTTACCCAACACAAACCTATCAATCTCAGTCTTGAAAATTTCAAATGACACAGCACCCACAGCTTCTTGACATAGTGAGTTCCAGATTTCCATGACCTTTTATGTGGAAAAAGTGCTTCCTGATTTCTCTCCTAAATGGCCTAGCTCTAATTTCAAGATTATGCCCGCTTGTTCTGGATTCCCCCACCAGAGGAAATAGTTTATCTGTATTTACCCTATCGGGTCCCTTTTATAATTTTAAACACTTTGGCCTCAAAATTCGGTTGCTTTGCGCCTCCCGTTAGCGCCCTCTTACCGCGACGCCGCCAACGCCTCCCGCGAAATTCAGTGGGAGGTTAGCGGCAGGTGGTAACCGTTAGCGCCCTGCAGCGCTGCCGGCCGCTGTCTTCGGTAGCGCCCCCTGACTTACCACGGGACGCTATGTCCGATGGGGTCAGGGGGGCCTACCTGCAGCCGGGGCAGCGCTAATTAAAGGCAAGGTGCTGGGCGGCCATTTTTGTGGCTGACCGCCTGCCAGCACCTGCCCTCGTTGCCGTCCCCGGCCTCCTGACCAGCCTCCCTCGCGGAGTGCCGGCTGCGCTCCGTGAGCCCAGTACTTCTCTTGAGTGCCGGGCTCTTTTGCCGGCACTCTGATCCCTGGTGGCCCAGCTGGGCCCCGAGTCGCGCTGCGCAAGGCCCCTCCCCTTTAAGAAGGGGAGGAAGGCCTGCAATACCATGGCACGTAGCGCGGCGATATTCCCTCGCAGCGCCCCAAGAGGGAGGCGGGGTGCTTCCAGTAGCGCCCCGCTTCCCTCGTCGGGTGCTACTGGTGAATTTCGGACGCGGGGGTGCTAATTTTTTCAGGGCGCTAAAAGTTATTTTCCCCCTTTGATTGGTTTACCCTCAATCTTCTAAACTGTATGGAATACAAACCAGATTTATGCAATGTGTCCTCATAATTTAACCCTTTAAGCCCCGGTATCACTGTAGTGAAACTGTGTTGTCGTCCCTCCAAGGCTAATATATTTTTCCTGAGGTTCGGTGCCCAAAATTGAATGCAGTTACTCCAGATGGTGTCTGAACAAGGCTCTGTACAACTGAAGCAAAGCTTCCTCACTTCTGTATTCCAATCCACTTGAAATAAAGGCCAACATTCTATTAGCCTTTTTGATTAATTTTTGTACCTGTGCACTAGCTTTTAGTGATTAGTGTACTTGGACACCCAAATGCTTTTGCTCCTCCACAGCTCCTAGTCTCTCACCGTTAAGAAAATATTCTGATTTGTCTTCCTTGGATCAAAAGTACCTCACATTTTCCCACATTAAACTCCATCTGCTTACTCATTTGGTCTGTCTACAGACTATTGTAACAAAAGGTCATCGATCTGAAACGTTAACTCTGTTTATCTCTCCACAGATGCTGTCTGACCTGATAAGTGTTTTCAGCATTTTCTGTTTTTATTCCTTCTGTAACTTCATCTACACAATTTACTGTGCCTCCTAAGTTAGTGTCATCTGAACACTTGGATATACGACTGTCTGCTACTTCATCAAAGCCATTGTATAAATGGTGAAAAGCTGAGACTGCAGTACAGATTCACGGGGAACACAACTTGTCACATCCTGCCATTCAGCGAATATTCCCTTTATCCCTACTCTGTCTCCTACCTTCCATCCAATTACCAACCCAAGTCACAAGACAAGTGCAACTCTAGTTTTATGCCATGACATTGAACTATTGCTGCACTTGCCACTGCTGGTTTCTGGAAAAAATATATGCATTGATCAATCAAGCTGTGTCCTGGAACTGCATAAGCATATTTATTGTTGGTTGATGCAAGGAATGATCCAGATACCTGGGATTTGAGGACTGATGCCACATTCTCTATTACTTGCTGGACTAAAGTAATTAGAGTGCAATTGAAAATCATTCTGTAAAATATATTGGGTCACTGACTTACAAATTGTGGAATCTGAGTCTTATGATAACTAACTGCCAAGTAATTAGAGCAAGGTTAGTAAATCTCTTTTTATTCTACTTCATGTAGACACAACAGGCCCTGAAAAGAACTGGCAAACTGCTTTGCTATTTGTATTGTGGCATAGGGAAGGCACCAAGCCCACCACTGGTGGAAACAAAGGTCCTTGTTAGAAACTTTATGGGAAAAGTTGCATCTCATCACTTGTGAAAGAGACAAAATGTAAGCTGTAGTCTTTTAACTATTCGCTGCCTGACCTACTTTTAGAGCAATTAATGCACTTCAAATAGCAAGCTAATTGACTCTAAACTGAATCTGCACTTAAATCCCATAGACGATGTACCAAGTGTTATCAATTCACCATTGGACTAAAGTCACATTCTGTTTAAGAAAATGCAGCTCTATCTGTTTTGTTTAGAATACCCCAATTGGATGTGTCAGTTATTTGTTCAACCACTTGGGAATGGATTTCAAGCAACTGATGGTGTGGGCTACTTATTGGTAAATGCTGGTAATTCAGGTCCCAGCTTGTCTGTAGGGACTTAACCGCTGGGTTCTACAGACACTAAACGAAAATCTCAATGTCAATTTGCCTTCAATTGATAGTACACTTGACTCTGATTAAAACATTGCGGGTTGAAGCCTTCCTCCTGAATTCAAGCCATTCTCTCCAGGTTAGCACTCCAGTGTGGCACCAAGATGGTGCCGTCTCTTGTGAGATGTTCAGCTGAGGATGTTAAAGATTGCCATGGCACAGCTTGAAGAAGTGCAAGGTCACTCGTCTCGTTGCTGTTTGTGGGAGCTTGCTGTGTGCGAAATATCTGTCATGTTTGCCTACATAATAACATTCATTGCACTTCATAAGTAATTTTATAGAAAATGTTTAGAGATGATTCTGAGAGATGCAATGAGTTGCTATAGAAATGCAAGCTATGTATACTCCTGTTCCAGGAGTTGCATGTTTATTGAGAAAAATATTTCCATGAGCAAAAGGATAGAGTTTGGCCAACTTAGATTTAAAACAAATAGGTTTTCTATTTTTTTTTTAAGTTGTCCAAAATGGTACCTTTTAAAATAGCTGGGATTTCTGCTGCTGGACAATGTAAAACTATGGGGAAAACTGCAGCCACAATTTCATCTACAATAATGAAGAATAGGTTTTGCAGTGGTTCATAAATAGCAAAGAATGCAACTTTTAAATATGTACCCCTTCTTTAAGAGTGTAGAAAACACTCCGGCTGAATGCTCCAAGCAATTATAGCATTGCTATCTTTCGTATATCTGTTTGTCCATGCATAAAAATGGTGTTCTGATAAAAAGTGCAGTAGTTTACACATTGCTTAACTGAAGCACTGGCAAAAGCTCTATTGCTGTGTTCTCCCGGTCTTGTAACACTTATCTTCAGCAAAAAATAAATCCATTAAGGCAGCATTTAGGCACAGTATGCAGTCATTGCTTACTTTGGTGCAGGACAGACAGATCAGTTTGTGCTCTTCTAAATTGGAATTAACACTGCAAGCACGTGCAACATGTGACATTTTCACAGAGAATCTAGCAAACCAGCAGCTGAGAGGATTTATGCAAAGAATGAAAAACAAAAATGTGGCTGTTATTAAGCCGCATTTTACTTCATCTGAAAAGCAACTTGGGAGAGAGCGGAGGGAAAGATCTTTGCTTCAAGCAAAACTACTTACAAAGTGCAACCCAACGCCTTATATTTACCATGGTGCCACTTCGACCTGCCGCTGACCCCGGCCCAAGGTCCAGGGATGGGGCCATTTAAATATTGAGGCAGGTGCTTGTGATTTCAGGGGCACTTGCCCCACAGAAGCAGCAGAAGTGCAACCGTTACCCTGCTGCTCCAAAAGTGGGAGTGCGAGGCCAGATCGGGCCAACGCAAAAGGTCTACCTAAAATGTTTAAACTTTCCACTCCCCCCAGTATCGGAATTCCAGGTCCACTCTTCCAATAGATATTGCTTCAGGAATGATGACTGTTTTCTTTTCCTGTGTTGGGGCTTTCTCAAGGCCCAGAATGGAACCTCCGCCCAATCGCAGTAGATGTAGGTCCCGTTGGGTCTATCGGTGGAGCTTTGGACAGAATTCCCAGGCATGGTCTCAAAGATCTTCAATAAGGTAACCAAGGTTGCAGAATAAGTAGACTTGACTCTCCAATTATTCAAACACACCACACTATTTAGTTTAGTAAATTATACTGTATGCTTTTGAAATATTCCCCCAAAAATCCTCCTGGCATTCCTTCTCGAGTCACTAATAAACATAAGAAATAGGAGCAGGAGTAGGCCATTCGGCCCCTCAAGCATGCTCCACCATTCAATAAGATCATGGCTGATCTGATCTTGGCTTCAATTCCACTTTTCTGCCTGTTCCCCATAACCCTTGACTCCCCTGTAGCTCAATTATCTGTCTATCTCTGCCTTGAATATATTCACTGACTCAACCTCCACAGCTCTCTGGGGTAGAGAATTCCAAAGATTCACGACCCTCTGAGAAAATAAATTCCTCCTCATCTCCATCTTAAATGGGCGACCCCTTATCCTGAAACTATGCCCCCTAGCTCTAGATTACCCCACGAGGGGAAACATCCTCTCAGCATCTACCCTGTCAAGCTCCCTCAGAATCTTATATGTTTCAATAAGATCACCTCTCATTCTTCTAAACTCCAATGAATATAGCACTGTCGACAACACCCTCCATCACTTTGCTGATAATTGAGGGTAGGCTGATGGGGTGGTAACTGGCTGGATTGGATTTGTCCTGCTTTTTGTGGACAGGACATACCTGGGCAATTTTCACTTTGTTAGGTAGATGCCAGTGTTGTAGCTCTACTGGAACAGCTTGGCTAGAAGCGCAGCTAGTTCTGGCGCACAAGTCTTCAGCACTACAGCCGGGATGTTGTCGGGGCCCCTAGCCTTTGCTGTATCCAGTGCGCTCATATGGAGTGAATTGAATTGGCTGAAGACTGGCATCTGTGATTCTGGCGACCTCAGGAGAAGGCCAAAATGTACCATCCACTTGGCACTTCTGGCTGAAGGTGGTTGCGAATTCTTCAGCCTTGTCTTTTGCACTCACGTGCTGGGCTCTGCCATGGTTGAGGATTTGGGAGATCAATGGTGGAAGTGTGTGGGTGGGGCAGTTGGAGGCAGGAGGTCACAGGATGAAATCTCCAGGAATACATGGCAACCACAACTTGCAAAGACCGTATGCATTTCTGATCCAAATTAATTCTGTATTCCGGATAAAAAATGATGAGTAAATTTGGATATTTTTCTGAATGGAGCGGTTTTAGGTACTTCCTCAGAAATGAGCAAAAGGTTTTGTAAACTTAAAATCAAAGTAACTCTTCTCTCTTAGGCAGTCCCTCGGAACCGAGGATGACTTGCTTCCACATTAAAAATGAGTTCTCAGGTGACTGATGAGTGCAATGCGGGACCTACAGTCTCTGTCACAGGTGGGGCAGACGGTGGTTGAAGGGGCGGGTGGGTGGGGTGCTTGGGTTGATGTGCGCTCCTTCCGCTGTTTGAGCTGGGCTTCCGCTTGCTCCCGGCGAAGAGACTCGAGGTGTTCAGCGCCTTCCCGGATGCTTCTCCTCCACTTTGTGCGGTCTTGGGCCAGGGATTCCCAGGTGTCAGTGGGGATGTTGCACTTTTTCAAGGAGGCTTTGAGGGTGTCCTTGAAGCGTTTCCTCTGCCCACCTGGGGCTCTCTTGCCGTGTCGGAGCTCCGAGTAGAGCGTTTGTTTTGGGAGTCTCGTATCGGGCATGCGGACGATGTGACCCGTCCATCGGAGCTGATCGAGCGTGGTCAAAGCTTCGATGCTGGGGATGTTGGCCTGAGCGAGAACACTGACGTTGGTGCGCCTATCCTGCCAATGGATTTGCAGGATCTTGTGGAGGCAGCATTGGTGGTACCTCTCCAGTGCTTTGATGTGCCTGCTGTACGTGGTCCATGTTTCTGAGGCATACAGCAGGGCGGGTATCACTACTGCTCTGTAGACCATGAGCTTAGTGGCGGGTTTGAGGTCCTGGTCTTCAAACACTCTCTTCCTCAGGCGACCGAAGGCTGCACTGGCACACTGAAGGCGGTGTTGGACTTTGTCATCGACGTCTGCCCTTGTAAAATCAAAGTAACTATTGTCGTACTTGCTAGTACTCTGGTCAGTTTATGTATCAACTGGGTGATTGCAAAAAAGTCTAAAGTAAAGGGGAATATCAGTGCACATGGTACAGTTCTAAATCAGCATTAGAATGAAAATAGAGAACAATAAGCAACCTTGCTGTAACTTATAACAGAAATTTTGGATTAATTAGGGATATCATAACATTGGAATACATTCTGTCCAGCTCATTCATGATGTAAGTTTGTTTCAGTAGAGTTGATTATTATCTTAACTCTAACCTTTTCTAGACACAAAAGGCATCAAGGGGTATGGGGAGAGAGCGGGAATATGGTATTGAGATAGATGATCATATTGAATGGCGGAGCAGGCTCAAAGGGCCGAATGGCCTACTCCTGCTCCTATTTTTCTATGTTTCTAAGTCTGGTGATCGTGACATCAGTATTGATGGGGAAAACAAGCTAAATAGACAGTCCTTGATGGTGTTTTGGACCTGGCTGAAGCTTGTGCTAAAAAATATTTCGAGTTTGAGTGGGAATTGTAGAACAGCTATGTTTTGTGGAGGAGGGGGTTACTGAGACACAACCAGCTTCACCTCCTTTGAGAGTCAAAAGCGCACAGTAAGCCCTTCAGCCACGTAAAAGGTAATTAAATCCTTTGCAAACAAACTTGTGCTTTGTTACTAATGATCATAATATTCTGTTTTATATGTTGTATGTTTTCCACAAACTAAGATTAGGGATACTTCACCTACAAGCATCTGTTGTGTTGTAAGCTGCAGTTCTATGGAGTTGTTGAGCTTTATTTTGCAATATTGTGGATAAAGTATCCTCCCTGAGGTCTCTCCATGTGGAAACATGATCAACATTAAAGTGAACAGTACTACACAAAGTGTAAAAGTTTGTGTTATGAGCTGATTTTCTCTGGAGGAAGGAAGCATACATTACTTCATTATTTTGGCCTTTGTGCTGGTGCAAATGGTTACAGCCGTACAATTCTGAGTGAAGCGTTGCTCTTGAGCGAGCACTGGATTGAAGAGAAGGGGAAAGGGGCAGGGGGCTGAAGAACTGTTTTGGTCACTATGTTCAAACTGCAAACATGTTTTTTGAATGCATTTACAATATTGCTACACATAGAGACCAGTGCAGTTCTTCTTCCACCTCCATAGATTAAAGCCTCTTATCTGAAGCATCACTTGACATTAAGCCCTGATGTTAATAAAATGCTAGGTCCTAAAATGGAAAAAATCAGATCAAATAACTGGACTACTTTCTGCAGCATAATCAATCAGCAAAGGTCACATTAGTTTAAAAGTGATCATAATCTAGGGCATTTCCTGAAGATGTTCTGAAGATGTTCTGCCACTTACCTTGCGTACTGCATCATTTATCTTCTCATGAGATAGATACAAAATAGGCCAGTTGTTTGCATGTAGAGGGCGAGAAAGAAAAGCAAAATGCCCCTTTTTGCACCTAACCTAAAATCTTTCCATTGTATTTGTACTGGGGACGGTGCAAGCACCATTGAGCGAGTTAAAGCCAAGGACTGTTTTCTTATTTATATATCTAAAATATTTTCCCTACCACTTTTCGTTTACCTTTCTCTAAGTAATTAACTTTAAATGGCATCACTTGGATTTCTAACTCTTATGAAGCTCCCATTTTTAATTCCGTGCCTGAAACCTGAAAATGGCAGAAATTTAGTAAATGCATTCAAAACAGGAGTTTCTGATCACACGTGTCCTATAGTCTTAAGATAGACACCATTTGACATGTTGCCATGGCAGCACAGCAATGGCATTTAATATTGTAAAACATATATAAAAGTGGGGAGAAAACGACAGCACATGTGTTCTTTCACAGCAGAAGAGTTTTAATGGATTGATTTAATTGTTCCATGTATTGCAGAAACACTCCAGAAAATGTTCACACAATTTTCAATACGTCACTGCCTATTTAACACAAGCAGAAACCTGAAAATTCACAGCCACCTCTTTAAAAAAAAATCTGTGAACAAGCTTTCTGTATTATTGATCTGAAATGTGATATTGCGTATCGAATACCCTGACACTTTGCATTTCTATTTGACAATTTGACCTTGTCTGAGGAAGGCATAGAGAGAGGCTGGTTTGTAAAGATCCATCAGTTGCAATCTAATCCCATTATCTAAGTGCTTCTTAAATGGAGTTCTGGGAAAGCTTTACTGGAGACTGCTTGACACTGACTCAAAATGTTTGTGTGAGTTAAAACAGAGCTTGGATTTCCTTTTATGTTTTTAATTTTTATTCTGTGATTTTTTTTTTTAGCTACATTTACACATCGGATGGTTTTTGTGTGATTCCATGGTACCTACAGGAACATGCATTAATACACAATGGTGGGGGGCGGAGTGGGGGGTTAACTTTCATCTTCAATGGGGGCAGAAGCTCAGGAAATCGGAATGGCTGCCCGTTATGCACCCTGGCTGATTTTTCTTGTCCTTTCCATTGAAATCAATGGAGAATCAGGCAGGGTGTAGAACGGGAATCCGATCAGATACCCCTAGCTTTCCTCCCCCACTGAAGATGAAACTTACCGCCCCCCCCCCCCCCACCCCCGATAAGTCTGCTAGGAGTGTTCTGTATAAAAGGAAGACTTGCGTTTATATAGCGCCTTTCATGACCACCGGATGTCCCAAAGCGCTTTACAGCCAATGAGGTACTTTTTCTTTTGAAGTGTAGTCACTGTTGTAATGTAGGAAACACGGCAGCCAATTTGCGCACAGCAAGATCCCACCAAAACAGCAATGTGATAATGACCAGATAATCTGTATTTGTGATGTTTATTGAGGGATAAATATTGGCCACGACACCGGGGATAACTCCCCTGCTCTTCAGAATAGAGCCGTGGGATCTTTTACGTTCACCTGAGAGAGCAGACGGGGCCTCGGTTTAACGTCTCATCCGAATATTAAGTTTTGCCTGCTCCAGGATTTAGGGTGCTTTGTTTGGGTTGCCAACGTTAACGGTTGCAACACAAATTCTTTACCTTTTTATGCAGTTCATCATTACTTTTATCAAAACCAAGACGTGTCGTTTAATTATTGATAATGTGGAGAACTAATGCATTTTTGTCAGTTAGTAACATTGCTAATTGGTGGTAATCGCTGTCTCAGATCCAGTAGCAAAGACAAGGGTGTAATTATACTGACACTTTTGTGTTGGTGTAAGCAGTAACGGTATAACGCTGGACTGGTCTAGATATGACTCCAGAACATACTAAAGCTAAGCAATGTGATCCTTCCTCCAGTAGGCTGTTTGAAAATGGGTATCTGTTCTCACCTGTAGTGTAACTCCAGCCTGCTGTGCAGCTGCAAAGATGCCCAGACAGTCCAGCATTGTTAATTTAAAAATTAGCTGCCTGAGGAATGAACCTCCCTTGTTGTTGACCTCTGCGGAACCTACAGTTGGCAGTATAACTCTGGTCTGCTGATTGCGCATCACATGCCACAGATACCAGAAGATGTCACTGGACACTCGATGAGACGGAGAAACCCTGGATGATTATTTACCTCCTAGCTCAAGGGTACTGAGGGTGATTTAATGAACCCCAGCTGCCAACTTGACTGAGTTTCGCACAGACCGGGAATCAAACCCTCTGGACTGTGGCTCAATTCCTCACAATAGGAAGTGCTGTTAACAACTGAATATAGGGGGCTGGGTGTTAATCAATGTTCTTAAGCGTGCTCGGTCCTCAGGTGCCTGTGAAGGTAAAATGGGTCATTATAAGGATCCTCCATGATGTATTGGGTTTAGATGGGCGAAAAAGAAAGTTCCCTTTTTACGAGAGTTGTATACATTGAATGGTTGATTTTACCTTTGGGTGGCGGTGGAAATAGCGTCAGCGCCTTGGCCACTCGCTATACACCCCACCCGATTTTCCTTTTCATTGATGGCATGGTGGATAGGGGAATGTCTACGAATCTTGTCTATATGGATTTCCAGAAGGCATTTGATAAGGTTCCGCACTGGAGATAATTAGCCAAAATGTGAGTGCATGGAATTGGAGGCAGCCTTGCGATCTGGCTCAGTAATTGGTTGGGAGGGATAAAGGGTTTGTTTTCTGATTGGCGGGATGTGACAAGTTGTGTTCCCAGGAATCTGTACTGGGGCCTCCGCTTTTCACCATGTATATTAATAACTTGGATGAAAGTGCAGAGAGTTGTATATCCAAGTTTGTAGATGACTAAGTTAGGAGGTACAGTAAATTTGTGTGGATGGTAGCAGGAAGTTACAAAGGGTCACAGACAGACTAAGTGAGTGGGCTATGGCAGATGGAGTTCAATGTGGGGAAGTGCGAGGCCATCCAGTTTGGATCTTTGAAAGACAAATCATAATATTTTCTTAATGGTGAGAGACTAGGAGCTGTGGGGAAGCAATGGGATTCAGGTGTCCACGTACACAAATCAGTAAAAGCTAATGCACAGGTACAAAAAGTAGACTGTTGACATTAACACCTAAAGATGGCTTAGAAATAGACTAGAAAGTTTCTAAACATTTTGTGTATCATAAAATCAACAGCAGTCAGTTTCTTGACTTCCACAAGCAGTTCTCTCAAATTGTATTGCGATATGCTGCTAGGAGGCGACACATTCGACAATGTAATGAGTACTTGCTCCAATTTTAATGCAGCCAGTAGCACTGACATGGTGAGTGTGTGTGTGTATGTGACTAATGGCTCATGATCATAAACTGGTGCTACGACAGAAAATGTTGCAAACATGCAAAGCAGGTCAGGCAGCATTTGTATAGAAAGGAAGAAACGCTGACATTTCAGGAGACAGAACTTGGCTGTGCCTGAAACGTCAACATTTTCCCTTTCTTTACAGATGCTGCCTGACCTGCCGAGTGTTTCCAGCATTTTCTGTTTTGGTTTCACATTTCCAAGCTACTCGTTCAACAGGTCTTAAACTCTCCCACGTACATCTTCATGTTGAGATAAGAGAAACGGAGAACGATGGGCACAAGTGGATATTGAAGGTATCAGCAAGCAGAATTTTTTTTAAATAATAAAACTGCTCCTCACTTCAGTGTTTCAGTCAGAAAGCAAAAATGTACTAAATATCTGGGAGTGTCAGAAAATGATGGTTTCAGAACCTCATCTGATTCCCCCAAGGCTGACTTGCACTTTTGTTACCATGTTTAGAAGGAGTGTTGGACATACGGAGAGGTAAGAAAACACAGTCTCAGTCAGAGCATGGATTCTCATTTCGTCCTCAGTTTGACACCGATGCACACTCATATTGTTGGAAATACAACATGTGGAATTGAGGAGTTGAATATTTTCTCGCTACTTCAGACAAAACAATTGTCGGAATGCGCACCGTAGACTGACTTTGCATATTTGGCGTACAACAGTGAAAAAACACACGGATAGTTTTATATCGAGGCAAACATAGAAAGTGGACTGAGTCCAAGTAAGCTCCTAAGTATTAAAAATATTCCACATCAGGCCACAGAGTAGCCGACCAGCGTGGGGCTGGAGTGAGCAATGGCAACGGGAGCGGGCGGCCGAGCGAATAAGCAGTGGGCTGCAGGAGCAGCAGCACCTGAAAACAGGCCATAGATGGGATCAGGAGTGAGGCTGGGGACTGGCGACACCTGAGGGAAGACTGGGAAAACAGGCAAAGGCAGCTGGATGGCAGTGAGCCTGTGGATGGGCCAATAACCAGCAGGCTCAAAGACAAGAGTGAGGGCTGCAGGGCTGGTGAGAACGGGCTAGAGCCACCCAGCAAATTTAAAATGCAAGAATGGCTTAGGCTGGACAGCAGCAATGGTCAAAACTGGACCAAATCTCCACGGAGGCAGGGAACAGGACAACCTGGTGAGGAAGCACAAAGGAAGGCTTGGAAAGAGGAAAATAAACAAATTTAATCTTAGTTTTTTTTTTAAGTATAAGTTAAAGGTGGTTTAAAAAAATGAAAGACCTATCTGCAGAAGAAAAAGCTAAAATGGAGGATACAGTTCAATTTGACAAAATGGAAAAAAAGGTGTAGCACAGCATCACCCGGTGGCCAGAGCCTGCAACTGCATCTTTTTCAAATTCTACAATTGGAGCGTCACAGCGATTTGTGACTGCCAAAAGTTGCTCCAGTCACCCAAGCCTGGAAAAATCTTATTACAGCACCACACGCAGGTGTCACAGGCAATTACAAATACAAAGGTAGGTGTGGACACATTTAACATTGAAAATTCCATAGGAATTGTTTACATAGGGAAAGGTGTGATGCACATACTGATTTTTGATAATGTATGACGGAATTGATGGGAGTAGAGAAGAGCTTTTTAAAAGTCCAGCTCAATCATTCTGGATAAGCTGACCTTCAAGTGCCCAAGCAAATTCTGTCATGCAATGACTGCAAAAGTGGTTTCCTTCCACGTAGTCATCTTTCCTGAAGTGGTGAAGGTCAGTAGACCCGAATACAAGCTCTAATATCACATCGTCACAAACAATGGATTTCACCATCGATTCTTCCTATTTTCTAAAGTGTGACCTCTGTTTTGCCAAAATATCTTGCTAAATGGTCTGGTTAGCTTTATTCTCTTTTTTTTTCTCTCAAATGGGATATTTGAGGCGTTAGTTTCCTTTTCAAGAGATTGCTATTTTTTTCACGGTCTTAATATTTGCTCCCTATGCAGCCAAACCATTTCAATTTGCAACCCAATTTTATCCAATTTGAGTGGTGTATTTTTTTCAAATAAAAAAATCTCTAAGTCAGCGAAACCTCGAATGCAATTTGATATTAATAGTGCATTCTGAATTTTATAATCCAATTTAAGCAAGAGAATCGAAGGCTTATGCCTCTTATAAATGTGCTTTTATTAAAAGTTGGCAGGCAATTTTCCCATACCAAACTGTTGTCAGTGAAAGTAACCAGCCTCATGAGGTGCTGGAAAGCAGTTTTGTTGTTGATCCCACCATTCACCTTTAATGTAAATGTACGATGTGACAGCATTTTATTGGCCCACATGCTGTTCGCTGCCATTTTGCTCCATCTGTTCTTTCAGTTGTCAAGGACTGCTCAGAATAAAAGCAGCTTCTGTGGGTACGAACTCAGAAAACTAAGTGGTGTTTTCCAAATGGCCAGTAAACGGCAATTATGAGCTTGATGGGGAACTGAGAATTTTGTTTTATTCGTTCCTGGGATGTGGGCGTCGCTGGCAAGGCCAGCATTTATTGCCCATCCCTAATTGCCCTTGAGAAGGTGGGGCTGAGCCACCTTCTTGAACCGTTGTAGTAGTCGGTAGCACTCTCGCCTCTGATTTAGAAGGTTGTGGGTTCAAGTCCCACTTCAGAGACGTTGAATACAAAAATCTACGCTGACACTCCAGTGCAGTGCTGAGGGAGTGCTGCACTGTCTGAAGTGCTGTCTTTCAGATGAGACATTAAGCCGAGGCCCCATCTGCTTTCTCGGGTAGATGTAAAAGATCCCATGGCACTATTGTTGTTTGTGGGAGCTTACTGTGCGCAAATTGGCTGCTGGGTTTCCTACATTACAACAGTGACTACACTTCAAAAGTACTTCATTGGCTGTAATGCACTTTGGGACGTCATTAGGTCGTGAAAGGTGCTGTATAAATGCAAGTCTTTCATTCTTTACTACATGTTAACAGTACAATATTTCTCAAAGGGCCCAGAGGTGACTATGCCTCATTTGTTTTAATTTGGATGGTTGGAAATTTTAACTTTCTCTGGAGTCTGTGAAACGTTCCATGCCCATGGATTCCCACTGACTTTGACCACACACATCCAATATCCCACGTACTTGGAATCACAACTCCAAAGGGCAATATGCTATATGTGATACAAGCTGCATGAAAAGCAGGACATTCTCCCACCCCAAAACATCGGTGAGCTATTGGTCCTGCATAGTGTAGTATGATGGAAACTACTCTAAACCATAAAGTATCGAACATTCACACTATGCTTAGCGCACTCCCAGAATTTTAAGCGAAATGTTTATCTCGGCCTTCTTTTACTGTTCTCTCCTTTCTCAACTCAATAACTGGTGGAGGTTGAAGTCAGTCTGTGTCTATATTAAAAATCTTAAAGGGGGTAACTTTTTTTTATCATTGGGCGATAGTGTAAAATGGGTGATATCAAAGTATCCACCCATTATACGCCCCACCCAATTTCCCTTTCCAATGAAAAAGAAAATCGCTGTGATGTATAATGGGCGGCTAATTTGCCAATTTTACACTCTCGCCCAAAGTTAAAATTGCTCCCTTTGCGTATGTGCACACTTCCTGTCAACTTTTCAACTATAAATTCATGTAGCACCATTTATTGAAGGCCGATAAATCCCCAGGGCCTGATAATCTACATCCTAGGGTACTTAAGAAAGTGGCCCTAGAAATAGTAGATGCATTGCTGGTCATCTTCCAAAATTCTATAGACTCTGGAACAGTTCCCATGGATTGGAGGGTAGCTAATGTAACCCCACTATTTAAAAAAGGTGGGAGAGAGAAAACGGGGAATTATAGACCGGTAAGCCTGACATCGGTAGTGGGGAAAATGCTGGAGTCCATTATAAAAGATGTAATAGCAGAGCACTTGGAAAACAGTGACAGGATCGGACAAAGTCAACATGGATTTACAAAAGGTAAATCATGCTTGACTAATCTACTGGAATTTTTTGAGGATGTAACTGGTAGAATAGATAAGGGAGAACCAGTGAATGTGGTGTATTTGGACTTTCAGAAGGCTTTCGATAAGGTCGCGCATAAGAGATTAGCGTGCAAAGTTAAAGCACATGGGATTGGGGGTAAGGTACTGACTTGGATAGAGAACTGGTTGGCAGACAGAAAGCAAAGAGTTGGAATAAACGGGTCTTTATCCGAGTGGCAGGCAGTGACTAGTGGGGTACCGCAGGGATCGGTGCTAGGACCCCAGTTATTCACAATATATATTAATGATCTAGACGAGGGAACTAGATGTAATATCTCCAAGTTTGCAGACGACACAAAGCTGGGTGGGCGTGTGTGTTGTGAGGAGGATGCAGAGAAACTCCAGTATGATTTGGACAAGTTGGGTGATTGGGCAGATGCATGGCAGATGCAGTATAATGTGGATAAATGCAAGGTTATCCACTTTGGTGGCAAAAACAGGAAGGCAGATTATTATCTGAACGGCAATAGATTGGGAAAAGGGGAAGTGCAACGAGACCTGGGAGTCCTTGTGCACCAGACATTGAAGGTAAGCATGCAGGTGCAGCAGGCGGTTAAGAAGGCAAATGGTATGTTGGCCTTCATAGCGAGAGCATTCGAGTACAGGAGCAAGGATGTCTTGCTGCAGTTGTACAGGGCCTTGGTGAGACCATACCTTGAGTATTGTGTGCAGTTTTGGTCACCTTATCTGAGGAAGGATATTCTTGCCATGGAGGGAGTGCAGCGAAGATTCACCAGACTGATACCTGGGATGGCAGGAATGACGTATGAAGAGAGATTGGGACGATTGGGCTTGTATTCGCTAGAGTTTAGAAGAATAAGAGGGGATCTCATTGAAACTTATAAAATTCTAACAGGACTAGACAGACTAGATGCAGGAAGGATGTTCTTGATGGCGGGGGAGTCCAGAACCAGGGGTCACAGTCTAAGGATAAGGGGTAAGCCATTTAGGACTGAGATGAGGAGGAATTTCTTCACCCAGAGAGTGGTGAACCTGTGGAATTCTCTACCACAGAAGGCAGTTGAGGCCAATTCGTTAAATATATTCAAGAAGGAGTTAGATGTATTTCTTAAGGCTAAAGGGATCAAGGGATATGGGGAGAAAGCAGGGACAGGGTACTGAATTTGGATGATCAGCTATGATCTCATTAAATGGCGGAGCAGGCTCGAGGGGCCGAATGGCCTACTCCTGCTCCTATCTTCTATGCTTCTATGTCTATGTTACCACTGCTGCCAAGAGGCTGTAATTACAACATGGCCAGTTTTGATGGGCAGTTTCTTTAATAAGAAATTTAGCATGGAAATATATATATTTTTTAAATGACAGTGCATGACTTCAAAATGGTGACTGAATTGTTTCTCTCTCCACGGATGCTGCCTGGCCTGCTGAGTGTTTCCAGCATTTTCTGTTCTTTCAGATTTCCAGCATCCGCAGTATTTTGCTATTGTATTAGTGTTTGGTTCACTGCCACTTCTCTACTAGGAATGCCCACCTTGAAGAAGTGCTGCTCTTCTCTCCGACGGTATTTCTGTTTGTCTCTTCAACCTTGTTAGATCTCTAACTTTTTCCAGTTCTGACGAAGGGTGACAGACCTGAAACGTTAACTCTGTTTTTCTCTCTCCACGGATGCTGCCTGGCCTGCTGAGTGTTTCCAGCATTTTCTTTTATTTTAGATTTCCAGCATCCGCCATATTTTGCTATTGTGTGACTGAATTATGTCTGTGTGCTGAGGTCTAATTATTCTCCAGCACCTAACCCCACTTCACCTGGAGATTACACTTGGTGGTGGGGGGGGGATGGGGAGTGACTCCCCATGCACAGTGCCATAGAAGATCAACTAGTTTGTAATCATTTTATAGGGGCTGTAGACTGTAATCTTCCTTCAAGTTGTGAGAGGGCTGTTGTACAGATAGTCTGTCCATGTAATGTCAATGTTACTCAAAGGATAGATTGGTATTGTCTAAAGATACTGCGCGGCATTGCTTTCTAACCAGCCAGTTAGATATTTTGACGTTCTTTCAGGATAACCAGCTGTTTCAACGTCAATAGAAATGTGTATTGGCTGCTTGCCAGCACCATCTTGAACTGCTTTAGTCGAAGTAAATGTTACTGTTTGAAGTGCAGAAGGAAGACTCCAGCATTTTATTTTTGTTTTCATTTATGTCTACAAAATTACTGTAAAATTAATAATACATTAAATTAGCTGCTGCTACACACCTAATTTTTTGATGGACCTCTGTATATCATAAAGGGTTCGTGACTAAACAGTAATTGTAGGTGAAAACCGTATGACATTTTGATAATTACTTGTTTTTATCGCAACTTGTTATCTCAAAATCCCATTAGCTTTTTTATTAATGGCTCAATGGATTTTATACACTTGGGTGCATACAGACACAATTCTTATTTGTCTTTCAAGATGGAGTTTAACACCCTGCCAGTTACATAATTAACATGCAGGTTTAACCCTTAGACTTCCAATAGATCTTGGCAAGTCCCAGCCTCCTTGGACTGACCAGACTCTGCAAGATCCAGATTCCCTGCACCAGCGATCAAGTTGTCGGTTCATGTACTCTAATTCCAAAGGAAATACTGGTGTGAGTTAATAAAAGCTATTCTAATTCTAGAAGTAGAATTATTCCTGAATATTAATCGTAAACTACAAAAGTAAATGTTTAAAATACTTCTGCCCGATCTTCCATTTCTCTCCCATTCTCTTTTCCTAATATTTCTCTTTCTTGCTATGTCCCATTTTCCGTACTTGAATTTCAATATTAAGGGGTAATTTTAACTCCCGGGATGGAAGCCAGTGGGATGCGTGGGCCAGCAGGCCACCTGAGCGGGAGCTGCAGTGGGAGGCGGGGCCAATTTTAACGGCCGGACCTCATTTAAGATCCTGCCGGCCAGCTGCGTGCCCAGAACGGGCATCCAGAGGCAGTTTGTCCAGCTTTGGACCGACAAAGATCGGGCAGCCCAGAGGCCAGCAGTTAGGTAAATTGCAGGTGGGGGGAGTTTGTAAAGGTTTCGCGAGTGGAAAGGGGGTTAGCCCAGGGCAGCAACGACCCAAACTTTCAGTGTAGCGGGAATTAAACTAAACTGCCAACGTGGACTTGAACACTTCCTAGAAGGTGGCAGTTTTCTGCAGTTAAACTTTCCTCCAATGTACGGAACTTTACTGTGATGGTAAAAGAATGAATTTTCCTCGGAGGCAAACGTAAGAGCTCTCCTATCAGTTGGTAGATCTTTCTGATGGACCCACAAGACATGTCTGCTGAATTATGAAGTACTATATGGTGTTGCACACTTTCTGTACAGTATATTAATCCTTGCTTTTCATCGATTTGGGGGCATGGAAAGGGTCCCTTAGAAAACTTCAGCAAAAAAAAGTAGAAACTTCACAGAAGCAGGAGGATTTTGCATTCTCCTCTAGTTTGTTTTTGATTGAATTTTTATTATTACTCGTCAGCAAAAAAAAAATCTGTCTTCAACGTTGGCACTTGGATTAATCATTCTTGCACTCAAAATATCTTAATGGAACAAACTATTGTTCACTAAATAAGTTTTTAATATCTATTTGTCAGACTGACTTAGTCTATAAAGCTTTAGGATGAAATTTGTTGACCTGTTTTTACAACACAACAACAACTCTCCCTGGCAACTGTCTGAGGCTGGACCAGACTGTTCGCAAACTTGGCATCATATTTGACCCCGAGCTGAGCTTCCGACCACATGCCCGCACTATCACTAAACCGCCTATTTCCATCTCCGGAACATCACTCTACTCCGCCCCCGCCTCAACTCATCCGCTGCTGAAACCCTCACCCAGGCCTTTGTTACCTCTACACTTGACTATTCCAACGCACGCCTGGTCGGCCTCCCATCTTCACCCTCCGTAAACTTGAGGTGATCCGAAACTCTGCAGCTCGTGTCCTAACTCGCACCAAGTCCCGTTCACCCATCACCCCTGTACTCGCTGACCTACATTGGATCCCGATTAAGCAATGCCTCGATTTTAAAATGATCACCCTTGTTTTGAAATCCCTCTATGGCCTCGCCCCTCCCTATCGCTGTAAACTCCTCCAGCCCTACAACCCTCTGAGATATCTGCGCTCCTCTAACTCTGGCCTTTTGAGCATCCCCGATTTCAAATCCCACCATGGCAGCTGTGGAATATAAATTCTGTTAATTAAATAAATCTGGAATAAAAAGCGAGTATCAGTAATGGGAACCATGAGACCTTGGATTGTCGTAAAAACCCATCTGGTTCACTAATGTCCTTTAGGGAACAAAATCTGCCATCCTTACCTGGTCTGGCCTATATGTGACTCCAGACCCACAGCAATGTGGTTGACTCTTAACTGCCCTCTGAAATGGCCGAGCAAGTCACTCAGTTGTAACAAACCGCTACGAAACACAATAATAAGAATAAAACCGGACGGACCACCCGGCATCGACCTAGGCACCGGCTTCAGACACGATAAAGGCACAGCCAGCCCAGTCAACTCTGCAAAGTCCTCCTCACTAACATTTGGGGACTTGTGCCAAAATTGGGAGAGCTGTCCCACAGACTAGTCAAGCTCACAGAATCATATCTTTCAGCCAATGTCCCAGACTCCTCCATCACCAACCCAGGGTATGTCATGTCCCACCGGCAGGACAGACCCACCAGAGGTGGCGGCACAGTGGTATACAGTCGGGAGGGAGTGGTCCTGGTAGTCCTCAACATTGACTCCAGACCCCATGAAGCCTCATGGCATCAGGTCAAACATGGGCAAGGAAACCGTCTGCTGATTACCACCTACCGCCCTCGCTCAGCTGATGAATCAGTACTCTTCCATGTTGAACACCACTTGGAAGAAGCACTGAGGGTAGCAAGGGCACAGAATGTACACTGGGTCGGGGACTTCAATGTCCATCACCAAGAGTGGCTCGGTAGCACCACTACTGACCAAGCTGGCCGAGTCCTGAAGGACATAGCTGCCAGTCTGGGCCTGCAGCAGGTGGTGAGAGAAGCAACACGAGGGAAAAACCTACTTGACCTCGTCCTCACCAATCTATCTGTCGCAGATGCATCTGTCCATGACAGTATTGGTAGCAGTGACCACCGCACAGTCCTTGTGGAGATGAAGTCCTGCCTTCACACTGAGGACACCCTCCATCGTGTTGTGTGGCACTACCACCATGCTAAATGGGATAGATTCAGAACAGATCTAGCAGCTCAAAACTGGGCATATATGAGATGCTGTGGGCCAGCAGCAGCAGCAGAATTGTACTCCACCACAATCTGTAACCTCGTGGCCCGGCATATCCCTCACTCTACCATGAACATCAAGCCAGGCGACCAACCCTGGTTCAATAAGGAGTGTAGAAGAGCATGCCAGGAGCAGCACCAGGTGTACCTAAAAATGAGGTGCCAACCTGGGGAAGCTGCAACACAGGACTACATGCATGCTAAACAACGGAAGCAGAATGCTATAGACAGGGCTAAGCAAACCCACAACCAACGGATCAGATCAAAGCTCTGCAGTCCTGCCACATCCAGTCGTGAATGGTGGTGGATCATCAAACAACTTACAGGAGGAGGAGGCTCCATGAACATCCCCATCCTCAATGATGGTGGAGCCCAGCACGTGAGTGCAAAAGACAAAGCTGAAGTGTTTGCAACCATCTTCAGCCAGAGTGGCGAGTGGATTATCCATCTCGGCCTCCTCCTGAGGTCCCCACCATCACAGAAGCCAG
Organism: Squalus acanthias; assembly: GCA_030390025.1. NCBI lineage: Eukaryota > Metazoa > Chordata > Chondrichthyes > Squaliformes > Squalidae > Squalus > Squalus acanthias. The sequence goes on from CM059435.1 coordinate 47,912,018, forward strand.
TCTTCAGCCAATCTGATTCACTCCATGTGATATCAAGAAAAGGCTGAGCGCACTGGATACAGCAAAGGCTATGGACCCCGACAACATCCCGGCTGTCGTGCTGAAGACTTGTGCTCCAGAACTAGCCGCACTTCTAGCCAAGCTGTTCCAGTACAGCTATAACACTGGCATCTGCCCGACAATGTGGAAAACTGCCCAGGTATGTCCTGTCCACAAAAAGCAGGACAAATCCAATCCAGCCAATTACCGCTCCATCAGTCTACTCTCAATCATCAGCAAAGTAATGGAAGGTGTTGTCGACAGTGCTATCAAGCAGCATTTACTCACCAATAACCTGCACACCGATGCTCAGTTTGGGTTCTGCCAGGACCACTCGGCTCCAGACTTCATTACAGCCTTGGTCCAACATGGACAAAAGAGCTGAATTCCAGAGGTGAGGTGAGAGTGACTGCCTTTGACATCAAGGCAGCATTTGACCGAGTGTGGCATCAAAGAGCCCTAGTAAAATTGAAGCCAATGGGGATCGGGGGAAAAACTCTCCACTAGCTGGAGTCATACCTAGCACAAAGGAAGATGGTTGTAGTTGTTGGAGGCCAATCAACTCAGCCCGAGGACATCGCTGCAGGAGTTCCTCAAGGCAGTGTCCCAGGCCCAACCATCTTCAGCTGCTTCATCAATGACCTTCCCTCCATCATAAGGTCAGAAGTGGGGATGTTCACGGATGATTGCACAGTGTTCAGTTCCATTCGCAACTCCTCAGATAATGAAGCAGTCCATGCCCGAATGCAGCAAGACCTGGATTACATTCAGGCTTGGGCTGAAAAGTGGCAAGTAACATTCACGCCACACAAATGCCAGGCAATGACTTTTTTTTATTATTCGATCCTGGGATGTGGGTGTCACTGGTAAGGCCAGCATTTATTGCCCATCCTTAATTGCCCTTGAGAAGGTGGTGGTGAGCCGCCTTCTTGAACCACTGCAGTCCTGATGCTCTCCATCAAGGGAGCATCTAACCTCTGCCCCTTGACATTCAACAGTATTACCATCGCCGAATCCCCCACCATCAACATCCTGGCGGGGTCACCATTTACCAGAAACTTAACTGGACCAGCCACATAAATACTGTGGCTACAAGAGCAGGTCAGAGGCTGGGTATTCTGCGGTGACTGTCTCACCTCCTGACTCCCCAAAGCCTTTCCACCATCTACAAGGCACAAGTAAGGAGTGTGATGGAATACTCTCCACTTGCGTGGATGAGTGCAGCTCCAACAACACTCAAGAAGTTCGACACCATCCAGGACAAAGCAGCCCGCTTGATTAGCACCATATCCTCCACCTTAAACATTCACTCCCTCCACCACCGGCACACCGTGGCTGCAGTGTGTACCATCTACAAGATGCACTGCAGAAACTCGCCAAGGCTTCTTCGGCAGCACCTCCCAAACCCACGACCTCTACTACCTAGAAGGACAAGGGCAGCAGGTGCATGGGAACACCACCACCTCCAAGTTCCCCTCCAAGTCACACACCATCCTGACTTGGAAATATATCGCCGATCCTTCATAGTCGCTGGGTCAAAATCCTGGGACTGCCTCCGTAACAGCAGTGTGGCAGCAGCTTCACCACGCAGACTGCAGCGGTTCAAGAATGCCGCTCACCATCACCTTCTCAAGGGCAATTAGGGATGGGCAATAAATGCTGGCCTTGCCAATGACGCCCACATCCCAGAAAGGAATTAAAAAAAAGTCGCTCCACCATTGGTGGCCGGGCCTTCAGCTGCCTAGGCCCTAAGCTCTGGAATTCCCTCCCTAAACCTCTCCGCCTCTCTACCTCTCTTTCCCCCTTTTAAGACGCTCCTTAAATCCTACCTCTTTGACTAAGCTTTTGGTCCTCTGCCCTAATATCTCCTTATGTGGCTCGGTGTCAAATTTTGTTTGATCATGCTCCTGTGAAGCGCCTTGGGACATCTTACTACGTTATAGGCTCTATATAAATTTAAGTTGTTGTTGTTGTACGTGAATTTCACTGAATGGAATTTTTATCCTACTTTTTTATTAAATCTAATCTACTTGAAGAGGAGACTTAATTCTACAATTAAGCAGGTGAGAATGGAACAAGCTGTGCCTATATAAACGGATGAATCACATGATTCCACTCCAAGGCTATCTTGGGTTGCTGTCTTTTTTTAAACTGTGAGGGAGACAGAAGAGAGAAAATCTAGCACATGGTTACCATGCCGACCTTTGCGGTTGTATCAATAGGAGAGGGGCAACGGGTAAGAGATGGTACAAAAGGGGCATCCGCCTCTGTATAGTCCAGTTTTGTACCTGCAGACAGGCAGAATGCGAGAAGCACCCTGCTCTGGTAAGTGAAATTGTTTTTTTGTGTGTGAAAATAAGATGTGTGTGTCTGCCAAGAATTATTAAAGAGCTAACTGCTGCAGAACATGTTTTGTTGACAGTGACCTTGTTTCTGAATTAGATCTACAGTGATTATGGAGCAGGAAATTAGAAATTTGTGGCATTGTCAGTATTTAGTTGCTTTAAATTAAAGGCGGGTAATTTGATGGTTCTGTATTCTGACCTTTGGCATGCAGGTGACCTTTCTGTAACAGTAAGTGTATTCTTTTGATGACCAAAATTTGAAGATGAGGATCCCCAACTCTATTTTAAAGCTCATTAATCTAGTTTTTTTTTTAGCAGATCTCCCTTCTCATAGTCTCTGCAGTATGCAACAAATTTCAGTATTAAATCCCCACTCCAATTCCATCGCATTTAGTGTTTGCTTTCACGATGCAACTGTCACTTTTGTTGCAAAATATATTAGAACAAAGTGGAGCTTCCCCCACCACCCACCCCACCTCTCCTGCACCGCCACTGTGCTATCAAATCCACCATGCTGAGTACAGGAAGGGAGGCAGCGTGCTTGAAGCCATTATACTTATGTTGAAGCTCCTTCACCGACTTTCTTTGTCTTTCAGCATTTTGTATCCAGTTTGTGTAAGGCAGGAATAGACTCTTAAAAGTGTCACAATGTTAATCTAAATGCTGTGAATTTTTTTTTTTAAATGTAGATATATTTGTACAGCAGCCTGGCATGTAAGGGGAGTCAACTATAAGTATTAAATATTTGTGTGTGTTTGGTGGTATTAAAATGGGAATATACGTTGATGGCTTTTAAAGTCAATTACAGGTTAAAGTTTTCAATTGGTATTCTCATTTCTTGACGAACCGATAAGTTGCCCCGTGGAATTAGAAAAAGGGGCTAACAAAGTAACCCCTGACCTCCGTCAGACTGGTTCAACCAAAAGTAATGGAGAGAGTTCAATACACAGTTTGGTTTAAAGTTCGAAAAGACTTTATTTCAAACAAAGTCAATCTCAAAGATGTGACTGATGGCAATAGACATTGTGTACTCTCTTCCCAGTACAGTTTATGCTGGTACATTGCCGAACTTGCTGTTTAGTTATTTCACTTTATTCAACTTATTCTTAGTTTGATGAGACAGTATTCATCTCCACATTCGCTGTTAAAATAGAAGGTATAAAATATCCTGATAACATGTTGTTCATTTTCATCGCGTGATGTTGATGCTATTGAGGATGTGACATGAATACAATGGAACCATTCAGTAGTAATAGGAAGAAGAAAATCCTTCTGGGATCCATTGTTTGCTGTGCTTGTAATGGTATAATGGTGAGATGCTTAGTTCATTTTAGTGTGCAATTTTTATTGTAATGCATTGGAAATGGCGAAGGGTGCAGAGCAGAGCTTTTCATGTGCCTGACAACTTGGCCACGTGAACTGATGGCGCCCTTGAGACAGTGAATCTTTAGATGAAGGTCTGGTTAAACTGTCAGGCATTGGAGATGAATATGTGAGAAGTGATTCCCTGGCAGTGTCTGACTGTGTATTACTGAAAAGTCAGTGTGATATCTACCTTCATGCAAGGAGACAAGAACTTGTAACCTGAGTAAATCCATCTGGACAGAGTACAGCATAGGCTGGATGTCAATAGACCAAAGTGAAGCTCTACAGGGAACCTATAGGTTGCTGTATGATTGAATGGACATTTCCATGGAGGAACTGGAGGTTGAAATGTGGTGTTCTAGGACGTGGATTTTGTTTTTCATTCACGGGATGTGGGCGTCGCTGGCAAGGCCAGCATTTATTGCCCATCCCTAATTGCCCTCGAGAAGGTGGTGGTGAGTTGCCTTTCTTGAACCGCTGCAGTCCACCGTAGCGTTTTTTTTTTGATACAACGGAGTGGCTTGCTAGTGGCCATTTCAGAGGGCAATTAAGGCATTGCTGTGGGTCTAGAGTCACATTTAGGCCAGATCGGGTAAGGACAGCAGGTTTCCTTCCCTAAAGGTCATTAGTGAACCAGTTGGGTTTTTACAACAATCCGGTAGTTTCATGGTCACCGTTACTGATGGTATTACTAGTCCAGTAACATTACCACTATGCAACTGTTCCCTATATTGTGTATATAGATGAAGATTGATTGTAGTGTTTCGAGCCAATGAAATATGTGTGCATTATTGCTGCTTCTGATTGTACCTGTTTTACAAACTGATGTCTAACTAACTCAATGCTGTAACCTCATTGCATAGGGAGTTGCTGTATTACACTGGATAGATGCAAGAAAGGTGAGGGAGTAACCAAGAGTATGGCATGGTTTACAAAGGAAATGAAACCCAATATTCGGACTGCTGCATATCCAAATAGGCCTCTTCCATTGTTCAGTTAACATTGACTGTGCCATGACCTTTCAAGAACTGGTATCCTATCAATTTAAAGGATCAGAAGGGCCCATTTCTCCTACTTCCATCCACCTGAAGCAGAATAGCATGTGGTAGTTAAATAGCATAAAGACCTAGACAAGACTCATGGGAAAACATAACCAAAAGTTATAAGCAGACATGAAACAACGAACATCTGAGAGTGCTAAAACATACTGGGGGTGATTTTCCCCGATAGTTTAGGTGCGAAAGAGCCTCCGAGGTGGCCAAGATAACAGAGAGGGTTGATGAGGGCAGTGCAGTTGATGTGGTGTCTATGGACTTCCAAAAGGGTCACATAATAGGCTTGCCAGCAAAGTTGAAGCCCATGGAATAAAAGGGACAGTGGCAATTGGCTAAGTGACAGGAAACAGAGAGTAGTGGTGAATGGTTGTTTTTCAGACTGGAGGAAGGTATACAGTGGTGTTCCCCAGGGGTCGATACTGGGACCACTGTTTTTCTTGATTTATATTAATGACTTGGACTTGGGAGCACAGGGCACAATTTCAAAATTTGCAGATGACACAGTGAACAGTGAGGAGGATAGTGATAGACTTCAAGAGGACATAGACAGGCTGGTGAAATGGGCGGACACGTGGCAGATGAAATTTAACGTAGAAAAGTGTGAAGTGATACATTTTGGCAAGAAGAACGAGGAGAGGCAATATAAACTAAAGGGTACAATCCTAAAGGGGGTGCATGAATAGAGAGACCTGGGGGTATATGTGCACAAATCATTGAAGGTGGCAGGGCAGGTTGAGAAAGCGGATAAAAAAGCATACGGGATACTGGGCTTCATAAATAGAGGTATAGAGTACAAAAGCAAGGAGGTTATGATGAACCTTTATAAAACACTGGTTCGGCCTCAACTGGAGTATTGTGTCCAATTCTGGGCACCGCACTTTAGGAAGGATGTGAAGGCCTTAGAGAGGGTGCAGAAAAGATTTACAAGAATGGTTCCAGGGATGAGGAACTTCCGTTACGTGGATAGACTAGAGAAGCTGGGGTTGTTCTCCTTGGAGCAGAGAAGGTTGAGAGGAGATTTGATAGAGGTGTTCAAAATCATGAGGGGTCTAGACAGAGTAGATAGAGAGAAGCTGTTCCCATTGGCGGAAGGGTCAAGAACCAGAGGACACAGATTTAAGGTGATTGGCAAAAGAACCAAAGGCGACATGAGGAAAACTCTTTTACGCAGCGAGTGGTTAGGATCTGGAATGCACTGCCTGAAAGGGTGGTGGAGGCAGATTCAATCGTGGCTTTCAAAAGGGAATTGGATAAGTACCTGAAGGAAAAAAATTTGTAGGTCCACAAGGAAAGGGCAGACGAGTGGGACTAGCTGAAGTACTCTTGCAGAGACCCGGCACGGGCTCCTTCTGTGCTGTAACCATTCTATGATTCTAAGATGGGGTCTTAAGCTGAAACACTGGTTTATCCTGCGTCTACCGCAAGGCGCCACCTTAGTAAAAGAGTTGAAGCTTGCGTTAGGAACGGCCTCCCGAGAGATCGTTAAAGGGCTGATTGTCACTTAAAATTCCTGCGAGCGCTCATTAAGGAGGCTGCACGGCATTTTGGTGGCTAGCGCTTATCCTAATGCCCTCTCCTAACAGCGACCAGCCGATTGAGAGAAAACAAGTCGTTGCAGAGGATTTCGAGCACTGCTTAAAGGTATATCACCTTTTACTGTTCACTTACTGCTGGAAGAGGACTTTTGAAACACATCATGAGACTTTCTGGGACACTCTGTCAAGATTTCACCAACATTCTATCAACATTTATTCTGGAAATTCTCTGAGGACTTCACCTAAAAAGAGTAAGTGCTGTTCTACTCCACCTTATTGGTCACGTTATAGGAGTCACCAGGGGAAAGGGAGTGCTTGGTCATCGGCATCTTGCTAGGGATCACCCTTGGTCTGGATGAGGAATGGGAGGAGGACATGAGGTCAGGCAGAGCAGCACCAGCTTCAGCAGGAGAGAGGGACAGGAGGGCGAGGTGAACTCCTTCCCCCCGCGGGTACAGGACATCGCTCCTCCTCAGGACCCCCTTCAGCAGGACCTCCAGTGCTGCGTCCGAGAACCTGTGTGCCCTCTCGCTCGGTCCTTGAGACATCCTGAAACCTGCTGCTGTGTCACAGCCAGCACACTGCACACCTTCAGTGGAGTGAGTGGAGCACACATAGACTGAATCATAGAATCATAGAAAGTTACAGCACGGAAGGAGGCCATTTCGGCCCATCGTGTCCGCGCCGGCCAACAAAGAGCTATCCAGCCTAATCCCACTTCCCAGCTCTTGGTCCGTAGCCCTGCAGGTTACCGCATCCCAAGTGCACATCCAAGTACTTTTGAAATGTGGTTAGGGTTTCTGCCTCTACCACCCTTTCAGGCAGTGAGTTCCAGACCCCCACAAGGTGAAGAAATTTCCCCTCAAATCCCCTCTAAACCTTCCATCAATTACTTTAAATCTGTGCCCCCTAGTTTTTGACCCCTCTGCTAAGGGAAATAGGTCCTTTCTATCCAATTTATCTATACCCCTCATAACTTTATACACCTCAATAAGGTCTCCCCTCAGCCTCCTCTGTTCCAAGGAAAACAAACCCAGCCTATCCAGTCTTTCCTCATAGCTAAAATTCTCTACTCCCAGCAACATCCTTGTAAATCTCCTCTGTACCCTCTCTAGTGCAATCACATCTTTCCTGTAATGTGGTGACCAGAACTGCATGCAGTATTCTAGCTGCTGCACAAAAATTGTGTCTAATCAGCACTCGAGTGCTAAACCTGTAGGTGTCTGTTTTAGCGCCTCCAGGCAAGTTCAAATTATGGTAATCAGCAATTAGGACCAAAATTGTGTGCTAAATCCAGACTTTCAAACAGGCTTATTAGCACAGTACCCACTTAGCGCCTGTTTTCACTCGTTCACCAAAATAACCCCCCGTGTTCCCTCATCCTAGGCTAAACTATCGTTGGTGGAATAACTCCATGCTGAATGAAATGGACTGTATGATAAGCTGTAGTTTGCTATCCCTTAGAATTTATCAAGGGTTGACAGAATAAATTTAGCAACTTCGAAAGCTAAGCAGCAATGGTTGGATTATCTGCAGGCTGTTTCCCATGTAGTTTTATCGTTCAAGTCTGTCAAGTGATTTGATTTTAGTTTATTTCTCACTGGGGCTGAGAAGGGGGCAGGTTTCAATTTAAATTTCAGAGGATCCAGCTACTTCACCCTCTGACTGTCGAATAATGCCTCAGCTATTCTGTGTTAGTTAATAGCGGAAACTGGCAACAAAGGAAAAATGAGTAAGGATTGCAGGAACTGTTGGCGTGTAATTTTGGACGAATGTCCATGTATCAGCTGGCACAGAAAGAGGGAGATGTAATATGCATGGGGATTGGTACAGTCTGGCGCCTTTAAACTGCAGCTACCTATTTACTGATCTCTCGGGTACAGTGGCGTTTCTAAATCACGTTTTCGTTCTGATTGAAGAGTGCGAAAAGTACCTGCGCTGCAAATTGGACTAAAATGTTGTTATTTTCTGGAAGTTTGGCAGTGATATTATCTACGTTGCTAATGAAATCATTGTGCCCAGGAAAAAAAATTAAATAAGTCCTTATTGTTGGGGGAAATTGGGCTTATTTCTAATTGTCGGAGAGCAGCAAGACGAAGAATTCTATTCACTTTCAATGTTACACAAAGGGACATGGTTAATCCTGTGAAGTGACTGGTAAAAGCTCTATTGCGCCACATGTTATTTATGCCACTTGCAGATGATCTAACATAACGACACGGGGGTGAATTTCATTGGGGCTGTGCAGTGTAACTTTGGCAGAAACCCCATTTGGCTTTCAAGTTACGCTGGTTTTTATAATTTAGCATTGGTGGAGCTTATTTTACTTCAAATTCTAACATTGGAAAGTCGTTCAGTGTAATGGTTAATAAGCAGCTCACAGATGTATACGTCTAAGTTTTCCTCAAGGGACAAGGTGACTTCAGTCAGTTTCAAACATCGCCAAATATGAGATACCGACCAGGAAAATGTAGGACTTACACTGAAACTCATCCAGAATTAGATGTGTACATACTCCAAAGAAAAAGTAGATTTGAGTATAAGCTGGGTAGCACTTTATAGTTTTACGTTTTCACTAAAATAGGCAAATGGAAGAAAATATAGCCCTGACTTAAGTATTGTTCCAGGCCAGAATTTGCTGCTAAAATAATCCCGACTATTGTGGCTCCAACTACACAGGAGAGAATCTGTATCATTTAATAAAATCCTTCGCCTTTCAGACGAGATGAGTCTGGGCTGCAGACATCTCCCCGATGGGAGGGAGGAAGGAAATCTGCCGTCCTTACCTGGTCTGGCCTAAATGTGACTCCAGACCCACAGCAATGTGGTTGACTCTTAACTGCCCTCTGAAATGGCCTAGCAAACCACTTAGTTGTAAAATACCACTATGAAAAACATTAAGAATAAAAACGGACGGACCACCTGGCATCGACTTCGGCACCGGCTACGTGCACGACAATGGCACACCCAGCCCAGTCGACCCTGCAAAGTTCTCCTCACCAACAGCTGGGGTCTTGTGTCAAAATTGGGAGAGCTGTCCCACAGACTAGTCAAGCAACAGCCTGACATAGTCATAGTCACAGAATCATACCTTTCAGCCAATGTCCCAAACTCCTCCATCACCATCCCTGGGTATGTCCTGTCCCACCGGCAGGACAGACCCACCAGGGGTGGCGGCACAGTGGTATACAGTCGGGATGAAGTGGCCCTGGGAGTCCTCAGCATTGATTCCGGACCCCATGAAGTCTCATGACTTCAGGTCAAGCATGGGCAAGGAAACCTCCTGCTGATTACCACCTACTGCCCTCCCTCAGCTGATGAATCAGTACTCCTCCATGAAGAAGCACTGAGAGTAGCAAGGGCACAGAATGTACTCTGGGTGGGGAATTCGATGTCTATCACCTAGAGTGGCTCGGTAGCACCACTACTGACCGAGCTGGCCGAGTCCTGAAGGACACAGCTGCCAGCCTGGGCCTACGACAGGCGGTGAGAGAACCAACACGAGGGAAAAACCTACTTGACCTCGTCCTCACCAAACTAGCTGTTGCAGATGCATCTGTCCATGACAGCATTGTTAGCAGTGACCACCGCACAGTCATTGTGGAGACGAAGTCTCATCTTCACACTGAGGACACCCTCATCATGTTGTGCGGCACTACCACTGTGCTAAATGGGATAGATTCAGAACAGATCTAGCAGCTCAAAACTGGGCATCCATGAGGCGCTGTGGGCCATCAGCAGCAGAATTGTATTCCATCACAATCTGTAACCTCATGGCCCAGCATATCCCTCACTCTACCATTACCATCAAGCCAGGGGACCAACCCTGGTCCAATAAGGAGTGTAGAAGAGCATGCCAGGAGCAGCACCAGGCATACCTAAAAATGAGGTGTCAACCTGGGGAAGCTCCAACACAGGACTACATGCATGCTAAAAAGCGGAAGCAGCATGCTATAGACAGAGCTAAGCGATCCCACAATCAGCGGATCAGATCAAAGCTCTGCAGTCCTGCCACATCCAGTCGTGAATGATGGGGGACCAATAAACAACTAACGGGAGGAGGAGGCTCCTTGAACATCCCCATCCTCAATGATGGTGGAGCCCAGCACGTGAGTGCAAAAGACAATGCTGAAGCATTTGCAACCATATTCAGCCAGAAGTGCCAAGTGGATGATCCATATCAGCCTCCTCCTGAGGTCCCCACAATCACAGAAGCCAGTCTTCAGCCATTTCGATTCACTCCATGTGATATCAAGAAACGGCTGACCGCACTGGATGCAGCAAAGGCTATGGGCCCCGACAATATCCTGGCTGTCGTGCTCAAGACTTGTGCTCCAGAACTAGCCGCTCCTCTAGTCAAGCTGTTCCAGTACAGCTACAACACTAGCATCTATCCGACAATGTGGAAAACTGTCCAGGTATGCCCTGTCCACAAAAAGCAGGACAAATCCAATCTGGCCAATTACCGCCCAATCAGCCGACTTTCAATCATCAGCAAAGTGATGGAAGGTGTCATCGACAGTGCTATCAAGCGGCACTTACTCACCAATAACCTGCTCACTGATGCCCAGTTTGGGTTCGGCCAAGACCACTCTGCTACCGACCTCAATACAGCCTTGGTCCAAACATAGACAAAAGAGTTGAATTCCAGAGGTGAGGTGAGAGTGACTGCCCTTGACATCAAGGCAGCATTTGACCGAGTGCGGCATCAAGGAACCATAGTAAAACTGAAGTCAATGGGAATCAGGGGGGAAACTCTCCACTGGCTGGAGTCATACCTAGCACAAATGAAGATGGTTGTGGTGGTTGGAGGTCAATCATAACAGACCCAGGACATCGCTGCAGGAGTTCCTCAGAGCAGTGTCCTAGGCCCAACCATCTTTAGCTGCTTCATCAATGACCTTCCCTCCATCATAAGGTCAGAAATGGGAGTGTTTGCTGATGACTGCACAGTGTTCAGTACCATTCACAACTCCTCAGATAATGAAGCAGTCCATGCCCGCATGCAGCAAGACCTGGACGACATTCAGGCTTGGGCTGATAAGTGGCAGGTAACATTCGCGCAACACAAGTGTCAGGCAATGACCAACTCCAACAAGCGAGAGTCTAACCACCGCCCCTTGACATTCAACGGCATTACCATTGCTGAATCCCCCACCATCAACATCCTGGGGGTCACCATTGACCAGAAACTTAACTGGACCAGCCACATAAATACTATGGCAACAAGAGCAGGTCAGAGGCTAGGTATTCTGCGGCGAGTGTCTCACCTCCTGACTCCCCAAAGCCTTTCCACCATCTACAAGGCACAAGTCAGGAGTGTGATGGAATACTCTCCACTTGCCTGGATAAGTGAAGCTCCAACAACATTCAAGAAGCTCGATACCACCCACCACCTTAAACATTCGCTCCCTCCACCACCAGCGTACTGTGGCTGCAGTGTTTACCATCTACAAGATGCACTGCAGCAACTCGCCAAGGCTTCTTCGGCAGCACCTCTACCTCTACCACCTAGAAGGACAAGGGCAGCAGGCGCATGGGAACACCACCACCTCCACGTTCCCCTCCAAGTCACACACCATCCTGACTTAGAAGTATATCGCCGTTCCTTCATTGTCGCTGGGTCAAAATCCTGGAACTCCCTCCCTAACAGCACTGTGGGAGTACCTACACCACACGGACTGCAGCGGTTCAAGAAGGCAGCTCACCACCACCTTCTCGAGTGCAACTAGGGATGGGCAATAAATACTGGCCTTGCCAGTGACACCTACTTCTCAGGAACGAATTAAAAAAAAAATTGTTTGCTGTTAAATAATCAAGGTCTGTCCTTTGAAGAAAGGTTAGACGTCCCAATCCAGGTCAACAGAATTGGAATTTTGTGCAAACCAAATTCAGCTAATGTGGACCAATTTAAAATGTAAACACTTATAGGTCCTCTTTCATTTTGACTACAAAATAATTGCATTCAAATGACATCGATATACAGACAATTTACAGCGCAGAAACAGGCCATTCGGCCCAACTGGTCAAAGCTGATGTTTATGCTCCACACGAGCTTCCTCCCACTCTACATCATCTATCCCTTCAGCAGATCCTTCAATTCCTTTCTCTCTCATGTACTTATCTTGTTTCACCTTAAATGCATCTTGGCTATTCGCTTCAACTACTCCCTGTGGTAGCGAGTTCCACATTCTAACCATCCTCTGGGTAAAGAAGTTTGTCCTGCAGTACTTATTAGATATATTAGTGACCATCTTATATTTATGACCCCTAGTTTTGGTCTTCCTCACAAGTGGAAACATATTCTCTATGTTTACCCTATCAAACCCTTTCATAATTTTAATGACTCCAGATGATTACATAATGCAACGAACTGCACAGCAGTTAATAAATTATTCCTAGTTGCGCAGATGTTGAATTGCAAGCTTTTGTGAGCAACCCAGATTTTCTTCTTCTTAAAAGACTCTCTTCTTCTCTCTTTCTCCCGAGTATGTGTTATCCAATGATTTCTTCACTAAGAATCGCTCATCAAAAAAGGTAGATGCGATGGACACTCTCTTCGGCTGGAATTTTCTGTACCTGGGCGGGTCGGGTGCGGGCGGTCGGTGTGGCGGGTCGCGACCCCGTTGCTGCTTGCATCCCGCTGCAGAAAACGACTTTGCATCAATGGGGCCTATTAAGCCCGCCCAGCGTGTTACCCGGCCCAATTAAATGGCGCGGGTCTGATGACATCATCCATGACGTGTTTTTAGCCGGTAGATTTAAAGCAGCCATGGCCACATTGCATTTGAAGGTTCATCTAGGAGTGTGCAGTCACTGCACTGGAGCTTTTGATTGTTCCAAACACTTGGAGACATGACTGCACAGAGGCAGAGGGTTGCACCCAGGCTCTCCGATGACTCCCTCCATATGGTTGTGGAGGGAGTCAGAGCACGCAGGGAGGTCCTCTTCCCTTCAAATGGGTGGAAGAGACCTCCCCAGGAGACAAAAAGAGCCTGGCTCCAAATTGCAGAAGAGGTAAACAGCAGAGATATGGTCAGGAGGGCCTGGGTGCAGTGCCGGAAGCGCTTCAATGATCTCATTAGATCAGGAAAGGTGAGTACAAAGCCACAGTCAAATTCATCCTGCTGTGCCTCTCATCACATCCCCGTCACTCTGCCTTCCTGACCCTACTCCTGCATATCCTTACTCACACCAACATACCTTGCACGTCCACCCATCCCTCTCTCTATCTACATTATCACATCCCCATCTTACAAACCAGCCCTCGACCACATCCTAACGCAATCATACCAACTAACAACACACAAAGAGGCCATTTGGCATTGCCACCCCACTCCATCATAGTCTCCCTCTAAAGATCTAATCCATCCATTCCTTACACTCATTCCATCAGTCTTACTCAACTTCTTCTTTACCTCCTTGCAGGAAAAGAGAGCCTACAATAAGAAGGAGAGGGAGAGAAGTGGAGGTGGAATGCCATCATTTGCCAACCTTACAACCGCAGAGGAGGCTGCGTTAGAAGTATCGAGATTGGCCAAGCAGCTGGAGGTGGGAGAAGGACATCTCAGTAACCTGGTGATGGAATTACATATCAAACAGCTACATGGTGTAAATCAGTCACTCATATGGGGACTGATGTCGTCAGCCTCTGAATGGTCAGGATACTTAACTTTTAGAAGAGATAGGCAAAATGGAACAAGAGGAGGGGTAGCCCTGATAATATAGGATGGGATAAAGACAGTAGAGAGAAAGGATCTTAGCTCTGAAAATCAAGAAGTAGAATCAGTTTGGCTGGAGCTAAGAAACAGCAAGGGGCAGAAAACATTGGTGGGTGTTGTTTATAGGCCCCCAAACAGTAGTTGTAATGTAGGGCAGAGTATAAATCAGGAAATTAGAGGCGCATGTAACAAGGGTAATACAGTAATCATGGGGGACTTTAATCTACATATAGACTGGGCAAACCACATTTGCAGTTATAGTGTGGAGGACGAATTCATGGAATGTATACAAGATAGTTTCCTAGATAAGTATGTTGAGGAACCAATTAGGGAACAGGCTATTTAAGATCACATATTATGCAATGAGAAAGGATTAATTACTAACCTTGTAGTAAAGGGGCCCTTAGGGAAGAGTGACCATAATATGATAGAATTTTATATTGAGCTTGAAAGTGATTTAGTTAAATCCGAAACGGATCTTAAATCTAAACAAAGCAAACTACGTAGGTATGAGGGGTGATCCTGGAGGTGCAGGAAGCTGTGACAGGTTTTGCGAAATGTTCAGAGAATGGAGGAGTCCATCTCCAACATGAGCACCACCGTGTCGCAGGCGATGGTGACTGTAGGCTCTTCCATGGAAAGGATGGCCACCTGCATGGAGCAGCTAATGCGCCACTCACAGGGGCATATGCTTTCTATGGAGAATAGATGGCAGAGGCTCATAGACCTCCTCTCTAGGAGGGATGTCAGCGTAGACGTGGGTCCTCATGGCCCCACTGCTGTGCAGCAAACTGCTCTCCAGCTCCTTGCTCGCAGGGAAGTGCGAGTGGCCCATGAGAGGGATGATGGTGAGAGGGGACATGGAAGTGTGGGCTCCTCTCAAAGCGCTTACACTTCTCCCCCATTCCCACCCCCTCAGTTAGAGCCCCAGATGCCTCCTTGGACAGCGATGGCCGAGTCTGCCCCTGCACAGTCGCAGGAGAAGCAGACTTTGGCGAGGCCATGAATAGCTCCAAAACCCAGAGGACGTCTGCCAAGCATGTCTAAGCAGTCACAGCAGGGAAGTGAGCAGACTGCCTCTACCTCTGCTGAAGCCACAGGGGTAGCACCTCATAGAAGCACACAGAAGAGAAAGATGATACACAAGTAGATTCACAAGGGTAGCCACTTGGGTGTTTTATTCAATGTTAATGTCAAGTTTCCGTTAATGTGATCTCAACCATAAAAATCTTTATTTTCATCACTTTCCAGTCTTGGAGAAATTGGTGTGCACCTTTGGAAGTGGCTTAGTGAGTTGCAGTGAATATTGAGACATAACGGTACCTCCACTAATGGTGAATGGCTTGGTCATTGTGGGGATGGTTTATGGTGTTGCTGTGGGGTGGTGCCAGCCTGGTGCAGCATGTGGCAGTCATATGGGTGTACAGTATAAAGGTAAGTAAATCTAGCCATGAGGAGGCCATCCCTGGCCTCCCGGGCAGCAATGTGCTCGGGTGCTGATGTCCTCTGTCCTGTGCAGCATCAGGTGATTGCGGAGAAGGTTGGTGCTGCTGGTGTTGGGGCTCATTGTGGTCAGATTCTGAGGACCAAGGTGAAGACAGTATAAATGGCAACCATGCTGATGGAATAGATGGCAGGTCAACTTGGGATGACAGAAGCATTCTGTCAATGGTGAGAGGTTCTTCCAATGAGGTGACACTAGATGGAGACTTTGCTGGAAACACTTGCAGCCTACAGAAAGTTAAATCTGTGCTGGCAATGTAGTCAGTAGCAGCTTCTGCCTGAGGAAAGTGATCAGCTGTGAGGTTGGAGCTTTTATAGTACATTTTGATGCTGTCAAGTAATCAGCTGGATCAATGGCCACTCAACTCCCGGCTCAGGTTGACAGACGTGGTTCCCGAGCTGCGTGAATCCTGTGGCCATGCAGGGAAAGTTGAAATGAAGGGGGCAAGAGGATCTTAAGTGTTTGACAACAAACTTATAATGATTTCAATTAGGTCGCCCGCCTCTGCCGGTCGGGTCGCTGCTGCACCGGCAAACGCGCCCGAGGGAAAAGCGCATGGGAGCGGGATGATGGCAGGTTCCCGACTCGCTCCAACCTTTCTCAAATTTCCCACTCGATCCGCCTCCGATTGCGGCCGCATGGACCCCAGAAAATTCCGGCCTTAGTCTCTTAAGACGTATACATTTGGAGCCCGAATTCTCACTTGAGCTGGATTTGGGCCGGCTGAGTGGAACGACGGTCAAACTAAAGCTTTGCCACATTCAGGCTCGAAAAGATTCACCCTCCAATTTTTTTTCGTTGTTGAATGATTCAAGCAGATTTTCTGCGTTGGGTTCAGTTTTAGCAGGGATGCCAGTGCCTTGAGTTCAATCTCTTCAGTTCCAGTTGGGTAGAATGTTATTTGCTGATGCCTGTGTACTGTCAGTGTTGACCTGGCTGGGGGCTTGCTAGCTGTGGGCTATCAGTTCCTCTTCCCAAATCCGATTTTTTCTTTAGTCGATCTTCATTTGTGTATCGGGGTGTCTGTAATAATGTAGAATCATTGCACACATTTGGCTTGAAACTGTACCTATGCATGAAACTAAACTAATTTGAGATTTGCTTTTGTAGTTCAGTCATTTCTAACTAATGGAAAGTGAAAATTTTAGTTTGGTGAAGATATTCCTGTGTTAGTTACTCCAGCAGCTGCAGTGGCACAGTAGTGATTAATTGTGTCTGTTGTGAATACCAGCGACTGATCTGGCCTGTAATAAGGCAGGTGGCGAAAGCTGCGTTTGAAATGCAAGCATGAGTGGATCAGAGGACAAAC
Source organism: Squalus acanthias (assembly GCA_030390025.1). NCBI lineage: Eukaryota > Metazoa > Chordata > Chondrichthyes > Squaliformes > Squalidae > Squalus > Squalus acanthias. Next base: position 47,928,891 of record CM059435.1, read on the forward strand.
CTGCAATCAGTCGTTTAAAAATGGAGGGAGAATGGCAAGAACGCATCCAATTTTCTGCTGGGATACTAAGTTACGTAGAGCGGTTGGGGGTCTTTGGTCTGTCTGCTTTTAGGGGGTTTGAGGGACCTCTGCTCTGTCTGGTCTTGGAGCAGTTTGTGGGGCTCTGGTGTGTCTGGTCTTGGAGCAGTTTGTGGGGTTCTGGTGTGTCTGGTCTTCGAGCAGTTTGTCGGGTTCTGGTGTGTCTGGTCTTGGAGCAGTTTGTGGGGCTCTGGTGTGTCTGGTCTTAGAGCGGTTTGTCGGGTTCTGTTCTGTCTGGTCTTAGAGCGGTTTTTTGGGCTCTGGTGTGTCTGGTCTTAGAGCAGTTTGTGGGGCTCTGGTGTGTCTGGTCTTAGAGCAGTTTGTGGGGCTCTGGTGTGTCTGGTCTTCGAGCGGTTTGTGGGGTTCTGGTGTGTCTGGTCTTGGAGCAGTTTGTCGGGTTCTGTTCTGTCTGGTCTTAGAGCAGTTTGTGGGGTTCTGGTGTGTCTGGTCTTAGAGCGGTTTGTGGGGTTCTGGTGTGTCTGGTCTTAGAGCGGTTTGTGGGGTTCTGGTGTGTCTGGTCTTAGAGCGGTTTGTGGGGTTCTGGTGTGTCTGGTCTTAGAGCGGTTTGTGGGGTTCTGGTGTGTCTGGTCTTCGAGCAGTTTGTCGGGTTCTGGTGTGTCTGGTCTTAGAGCAGTTTGTCGGATTCTGGTGTGTCTGGTCTTAGAGCAGTTTGTGGGGCTCTGGTGTGTCTGGTCTTAGAGCAGTTTGTCGGGTTCTGGTGTGTCTGGTCTTAGAGCGGTTTGTGGGGTTCTGGTGTGTCTGGTCTTAGAGCGGTTTGTGGGGCTCTGGTGTGTCTGGTCTTGGAGCAGTTTGTGGGGTTCTGGTGTGTCTGGTCTTAGAGCGGTTTGTGGGGTTCTGGTGTGTCTGGTCTTAGAGCGGTTTGTGGGGTTCTGGTGTGTCTGGTCTTAGAGCAGTTTGTGGGGTTCTGGTGTGTCTGGTCTTAGAGCGGTTTGTCGGGTTCTGGTGTGTCTGGTCTTAGAGCGGTTTGTGGGGTTCTGGTGTGTCTGGTCTTAGAGCGGTTTGTCGGGTTCTGGTGTGTCTGGACTGTCTGGTTTGGGTGAGGTTGGTGACCTTTGCTGTGGTTGATAAACTTCTAGTAAAAAGTAGTGGTAGATGAATCATGCACCCCTGAAGTGCAACCTGACAATTACAAGTGCCAAAATGTAAATTAAAAAAATCTCTACATAATTAAAGAGGGATTGTCACTGTCTAATGGAGGCAAGAAAAATATGACACCTATGACAATTATGACTAGTGATGCCACGTGAACAATTTGGATACAGATTAAATTCTTTTTATTTATATTTTGAAAAAAAATTCAAACAGAACTTGAAGGCTGGTGATACTGTTTTGATCACTGAATGAGAAATATACACATATTGTTGTTCTTTCACTGATTCTATTAAAATGTGGTTCATAAATATTTGCTTTTATAGCAAATGCTATATTTAATGAGAGTGAGAGCCTGTTACTGCTCACCACTAACATCAGTTGGCACGGACAAGTTGAAAGTGTTAGTAATGGAGCCTCTGAAATATTGATCGAGTCTGGTTTAATTCTTGCGCTACGTTTCAGAACACTCAAATGTCTTTTGTAGATGTAATTGTAGTTGACGGTAGAACTGAATGGAAACTGAAGGCTGTGTGTGGTGGGCTATCGGGAAGCTGGCACACTATTGATTAAAATTGAGAGGTCGCACAACACCAGGTTATAGTCCAACAGTTTTATTTGAAATCACAAGCTTTCGGAGCTATCGATTGCTCCTTCCTCAGGTGAAGTAAATTAGATTCTGTATCTAATTTACTTCACCTGAGGAAGGGGCGATCGATAGCTCCGAAAGCTTGTGATTTCAAATAAAACTGTTGGACTATAACCTGGTGTTGTGCGACCTCTCAATTTTGTCCACCCCAGTCCAACACCGGCATCTCCGCATCATGAACACTATTGATTAACAGGGAGACAGTCGAGGACGATCAGACGTTGCTGTAATACATTCGAACCTTGCAAACAGGGAAACCATTTTAGAAAAAAGAATGGAGGAAATACTCAACACGTCAGGCAGCATCTGTAGAGAGAGAAACAGAGTTAACGTTTCAGGTCGACCTGAACCTGCTGAGTATTTCCAGCATTTTCTGTTTTTATTTCAGATTTCCAGCACCCGCAGTATTTTGCTTTTGTATTAGAAAAAAGAATTGTTGGATTCCAATAGTTCTAAATCCCCAGAAGACCAGAGTCATACTGCAGTCTGCGACTCATACTCTGTCTGCGGAGCTCCACTCCCTGGTGACTACCTTTTAATGTCGTGAAAGCGCAGTGGTAACATCCACTTTCTCATAACATAAATACTCCGTAAAGGGCCCCGGAAATCCAATTGTCCTGCCTCACTATTTTTTAAATCTGGCTTCACACTGCACTGGAATGCGCTCCAGCGCGTGTCAACCCCAAATAGCGTGAGATGGTCTGTTGGCATAGTTAGTTTGGGAACTGACTCCCAAGTTACACCAATACTCAGTGAGCTGCCAAGTCTATTTAATTTCAACCGAAAGTGCTCGCACAGCTGCAGTCCAATACACAACTCAAATTTTGTTGATCATTCATTTGCAGCGGTCACATTTTTGAATAGAAAGGAAGAACTTGCATTTATATAGCGCCTTTACTGACCGCGGGATGTCCCAAAGCGCTTTACAGCCAATTAAGTACTTTTGATGTGTAGTCACTGTTGTGATTTAGGGAAAGGCACAGACAATTTGCTCATAGCCAGGTCCACAACCAGCAATGGGATTCGTAACTAGATAGTCTGTTTCAGTGATGTTTGCTGAGGGATAAATAGTGCCCAGGACACCGGAGAACTCCTCTGCTCTTCATCAAACAGTGTCATGGGATATTTTACATCAACCTAAGAGGGCAGACGGGGCCTTAGCTTAATGTCTCATCTGAAAGACTGCACCTTCGATGGCGCAGTACTGACGTTTCGATGTAGATTAAGTGCTCGGGTCTGCGGAGTGGAGCTTGAGCCCATGTCCAACTGACTCGGAGTGAGAGTGCTGCCTCTGATCCAAGGCTAACATCTTAAATATTCAATCAAAACATTAAAATAATGGAAATGCACATGAAATGGCATATACTACCTTAAAATAGGAAGGACGTTACAGCTTGTATAGTGGAACTTTCAAACAAAGTTGTGCAACGCTATTAGTCTATAAGTTAACATCTATTAATGAGTAATGGTTTATTTTAAAATGGCATTTTTTATTTTTCCGTATAAGCTTTTGTTACTGCCATATACTTTTAATCAGATATTATATGATAATGGCAGTACTTATGGTTGGAGCAGGAGGTATTGACATTGCCATTAAACATATGGGGGGAAAAATTCGGTTGCTTTGCACCTCCCGTTAGCAAAAAGCAACTAGCGCCCGGGCGCGGCACTGTCAACGCCTCCCGCGAAATTCAGTGGGAGGTTAGCGGCGGCGGTAACCGGCTGCGCCGCTGGCGATGACATCATCGCCGTGCGCAGCGCCCCACTCGCACCCCGGCCGCGATCTTCGGTAGCGCCCCCTGACTTACCGCCGGACGCTATGTCCGACAGGGTCAAGGGGGCCTACCTGCGGCTGGGGCGGCGCTATTTAAAGGTGAGGTGCCGGGCGGCCATTTTTGTTGCTGGCCACCTGCCAGCACCTACCTCCGCTGCCGACCCTGGACTCCTGAGCGCCCCCCCTCCCCCGCAGAGTGCCGGCTGGGCACCATGAGCCCGGCACTTCTCTTGAGCGCCGAGCTCTTTTGCCGGCATTCCGATCCCGGTGGCCCAGCTGGGCCCCGGGTCGCGCTGCGCAAGGCCCCTCCCCTTTAAGAAGGGGAGGAAGGCCGCAATACCGCGGCACGTAGCACTGAGATATTCCCTCGAAGCGTCCCAAGAGGGAGGCGGGGCGCTTCCAGTAGCGTCCCGCTTCCCTCTTGTGGCTCAAAGTAGCGCCCCGGCGAAGTTAGCGCCCCAAAGGGGGAGCGACTCAATTTTTCCCCCATAGACCTCACACTGGCATGGGCTGTCTTTTTCAAAATTCATTCTTGGGATGAAGGCATCACTGGCAAGGCCGGCATTTATTGCCCATCTCTCGTTGCCCTGAAAAAGTGATGGCGAGACTTCTTGAACCACTGGGTAGTGGTTTGATACAACGGAGTGGCTTCCTGAGTAATTAAGAGTCAACCATGTCTGTGTGGAGCTGGAGTCGCATATAGGGAGCACAGAGAAAAATGTGGCGTCCCATCCAGAAAAAAAATTGCATTTGTAATCTCTGTTCTGTGCAGTTCTCGAATTCCATTTTGGAACAAACAGCATTCTTCCAAAGAAAAGTACTTTTGACTCTGCTTCCCATGTGCCAGATGGTTGAGATGACTTGTATTGTAAAACCATATCCTTTCCCTTTCTGACATCAAGTTTCGAGTCAAAGCCTTGACAGATAGATAAATTGTTTCTGTTTTTCTGCTGGCTGCGAAACGCTTTTGCAGTCGGCGCTGGAATACATAAAGCTCTTACTTTCAGTTTGAATTTCTGTGAGATGTCTCGCACCTGCTAATCGGTCATCGTGAGTCACTGTCTCTCACTCTGACTCTGACTCAGAATCTTGGGACGCTGTGGAAGTCATGTGACGAGAACCCCGACTTAAAAATGTTGGTTCTCTCAGGTACAAATTCTGTCAGTTATTTCGCTTTTAGGAACACTTTAGGTGTGGAGCAATACTTTGACATTGAAGAGCCAATCGAGTTTAACCCGTGTGTAAGTTGCCAGTGGTGGTGCCACATTTTGTTTTCATGCAGCTGCTGCCCTTTAAGGTGATCAGATTTTGAAAGAAAGGCAGTTCTTGTGATAAGGGGAGGACACTGCAAGTTAACGTGCACTTGGGCATTTTATCTGATTAGGGTGGGCTAGATGGGCAGAGTGGCCATTTGTCATTCCTTAGAGCAGGGAGGGAAGAGGCAGAACATTTGAAAAAGAATAAATGACATGCAAAGTTATTAAAATGGGTCAGAGAATTATCGGATTGCCAGATGTAAAAATCATTGAGTTCCTTGCTTTTTTTGAGCTGTTTTTACTTAAGTGCTTTATAAATTCTGTTGTATTTTACATTCAGGTCACTAAATCCAGCAGTGCAGTCTGGATTTATTAATTGCTGAGCCCTACTACCTAGGTTCATCATTGAATACACTTTGCACTGCATGCTCGATTTATATTCATATTTCCAGTTATTTGTCTATTCAGTTAATTGCATGATTCTTTTTTACTTCTTTTGGTTGAACTGCGGCAGCTGTTTTTATGAGGGATTATCAAATTTAATACCCAGTGGCAGGTAGCGAGGATAAATCTCTTGCATTCTTGGACTGGATCCAAGAAAAAGCCCATTGCCTGATAAGAATTTCTTCTCCCACCTCTAGTCTCCAATCTCAATCTATCGCTCTGTTTGTCTGTCTGTCTTGTCTTAGGATCCAAGTGGAAGGCGGCCATTGAAGCCGACAGACAATATAAATTTTGTGAATTATTATCTGATTACGCTTCTGTGAATTGTTGTGCAAAGTTTTTCTACGTTAAAGGCACTATATATGAGTTGTTGTTGTAAATGGGTTCAACTTTGTTTCTGGAGATACAAAGGATTGAACGTGTGGGAAAGGGAAGATTTCTTTGATGTACTAGATTGTGGAGTGAGCGGGAAGTGGGATGTGAGAAGGAGGATAACGTATCAGGACCCCAGCATCTTCTATTCTTTCATCCCCGTCGTTGGCCACGGGCTCAGCCACGCCCCTGCCAAGAATGGCCAGCACCGCCTCCTCCAAGGGGGTGAGGTGGTGCAGGCGAGCCTGTCCCCCACCAGCTAAGGTCTGCTGGCATCTGTTATGCGCCACCTTTTCCTGCAAGAGAAAGGGAAGTGTGTCAGTGAGTGTGGTGTAACGTGTTTGGGTGCTGTGCCTGTCATGGTTGAATAGCTGATGGTGCGTTTAAGCTGTGAGATGTGGGTGTGAGGCTTGCAGCAGTGGTAAGTGTGTGCGGGTGAGGTGAAGCTACGATTGTGAGGTATGAGTCGTGTTTGGTAGAGATTGTTGGTAGGTGAGTGATGATGGTGTGGTGCATTGAGCAGTGCATGAGGCTAGTGGTGCAGATGTTGGGATATGGCATTTGAAGCTAAATTCACTGACCTTGACCACTCGTGTGAGGTCATTAAACTTCTTCCTGCACTGGCCAGGTCCTCGCGGCTGTACTGCTGGCATTGACCACATTGGCTATCTGCTCCCACTGCAGTCTTGTCGGTTGTCTGGAGGGCCTCCTGGCCCCCTGTGAAATGAGGACCTCTCTCCTGGAGTTGACCTCCTCCACCAAGGCCTCCGATGCTGCATCGGAGAACCTTGGAGCCCTTTCTCTGGCCCGTTGACCCATTACTCAGTCTTCTTCTTTATAACGCTTGCCTCCACAAGCAGTTCCAGCACCTGTTGCAGGCAGAAGGCCCTCTCCTTTAAGAGGTGAATGTTAGCTTTAATTGGAGCTAGCCTCACATGAACTTGGGCCCCTTGCTGAGCAGTCAGCCACTCAGCAGCATGTTCAGTACTGGCTGAACACTACAATCATGTTAATTAGCAGGCAGCACTAATTTTATGTATTTTAATAATTTAATATTCATTTAATCATTTAATAATGAAAGGTTTCTTAAACAGGAAAGCCCTCAGTAGGAATCTACTGGCTGTTGCACTCCTTCACCCCTCCCACTGCTAGGACCCCGAGAGACCACTAGTCTCAACACCCCCTAGCCCCCAATACCCATCCTACCTTTTCAGGACACTATCACTGCAATCCATTCTTCCCCCATCTCCATTGATGGCATGAACCCCCTCACCCCACACCTACTGCAAGCTACCATCAGCTCCACCACCCCCCGCCCCCCCCCCCCACCCCATCTCTGTAACTTCCTCCAGCCGTACAACCCCCCAAGATCTCTGTGCTGCTCTAATTCTGGCCTCTTATTCATCCCCGATTTTCTTCGCTCCACCAGTGGTGGTCATGGTTTCAGCTGTCCAGCCCCCAAGCTCTGGAATTTCCTCTCCGCCTCTCTACCTCTCTCTCCTCTTTTAAGACACTCCTTTAAAAACCTACCTCTTTGACTAAGCCTTTCATCACCTGTCCTAATATCTCCTTACATGGCTCGGCGTCAAATTTTGTTTGATAATCACTCCTGTGAAGCGCATTAGGACATTGAACTACGTTAAAGACGCTATATAAAGGCAAGTTGTTGTTGAAAGCATAGGGACGCAAACTGGGGCTTGGGCCAGGGGAGGTGCAGGGGTCTTGGATGGAAGAATGGGGCTCGGGCTAGTGGGGTCCTGTGCGCATGCGGCTCCTGGATGATGAGAGGGTCCAGAGGAAGAGATAAGTGGCCGATAGCACGTCCGCCTTGGTGCGTGTGAGGAACCGTTAGAGTGAGTCCTGCCCCTAGAGGCGGAGACATGGAACCTGGCAGGGCCCAAGAGGCTGAAATGGAGTCGCTCTTGAGTGAGCATTCCTCTGTAGCACCATCTCCAAATGCCTTGGGAGGTTTATGACATTAAAGGCACTATATAAATGCAAGTTGTTGTTGTTGATGAAGGTGCAAATCTTGGCAGCAGGGAGGATTGAAAAGTAAGCATTATATAAATATATTGGAAATTTGAATATTTCTAGCTTAAACCTAATAGCCAGGCATGATTGAACTAGCTTGTCATGCCTTTCCTCCAAATGCATGAAGTGCACACTACATGTAAAACTTCTAATATTATCATGGATAAATAATATCTGTGTATTATATTGAAAAGTCTTGCTTACAACATGCATTTCTTGTCACATTTCAGCTGTCATGCTTTAGCAATTAGACCTTTTTTTTTTTTATTCGTTCATGGGATGTGGCGTCGCTGGCAAGGCCAGCATTTATTGCCCATCCCTAATTGCCCTCGAGAAGGTGGTGGTGAGCCGCTTTCTTGAACCGCTGCAGTCCATGTGGTAAAGGTACTCCCACAGCGCTGTTAGGGAGGGAGTTCCAAGATTTTGACCCAGCGATGATGAAGGAACGGTGATATAATTCCAAGTCAGGATGGTGTGTGACTTGGAGGGGAACTTGGAGGTGATGGTGTTCCCCTGCATCTGTTGCCCTTGTCCGTCTAGGTGGAAGAGGTCGCGGGTTTGGGAGGTGCTGCCGAAGAAGCCTTGATGAGTTGCTGCAGTGCATCTTGTAGATGGTACACACTGCAGTCACGGTACGGTGGAGGGAGTGAATGTTTAAGGTGGTGGATGGGGTGCCAATCAAGCGGGCTGCTTTGGCTCAAAGCAAAACAACATCAATTCTGAATGAAGACGTAGGAAACACATGAATCAATAGCAACAAAAGCAGCTCGAAAAATCAGTGGTCCTGATTGTTTGTTCTGGGGACCATAGCTTAACACCCTTATCGTTATAAAAGTGTATCCTCTGATTTACTGTGTGCAGTGGCACAGATATAGAGACAAAGAGAGAATGATTTAAGCTTATTGTTGCAATATGTCTCAGTTTAATGGTTATAGCAGTTATTAGAATGTTTGATACTGTACTCTGTTACTAAATAATTCCAATGGATTGATACATAACGTTTTTAAAAGACACTCATACAAAGAGGAAAATGAAAGCAAATTCTTACAATATTGAGGTGGTGGTTTTAAAATTCTACAATGTACTGTATTACCAGGATAATGTTGGATTTTATCGCCACCTGGTGGAAGAAGCATGATATGAATGTACTTTGTAGAAATGTCTAACATACACTGAAGCGAGTTCTTTTCAAAAACTTTTAATGCAAATATAATATCCTGCACTGTGAAGCATGTTCTGTTAACACTGCACCTTTCAAGCATGTCAATTTTCATTCTGAGAGTACGCTTAATACCTTGCACTGTTATTTAATGTCGAAGACCTTCAAAAGGCACTGTTCTGATGAGATATGGCGTTACATGCAAGTGACACAACTGCTAAACACTTGATGAGGAAAATCTCCTTGACTGCCTTCGGTGGAAACCTTGGGGTAACTTTTTGTTTCCATCGCATGGACAGTAGCCTGGTGCAATGCTCGCCTGCTGTAGACCCTGGCCCATTGTCAGCCTACTGAAATCAATGGGATTAAAACCAAACCGGTTCCCGAACGAACGGACAACCTGCTCCGCCAAGTTACCACCCATCCGGTGAAGGTAATGATTTATCTCCTTGAGACTAAATATAACACGACAAGTAACTACTTTTCACTTAGAGTAGTTACCTCATGGAACATGGGAACAGGAGCAGGCCATTCAGTCCCTCGAGCCTGTTCCGCCATTCAAGGAGATCATGGATAATCTGCATCTTAACTCCACCTACCCACCTTGGTTCCGTAACCCTCAATAGCCTCACCTAACAAAATTCTATCTATCTCCGTTTTGAAATTTTCAGTTGACCCCCCAGCCGCAACAGGTTTTTGGGGAAAGAGTTCCAGATTTCCACTAACCTTTGTGTGAAGAAGTGCTTCCTGACATCACCCCTGAACAGCCTGGCTCTAATTTCAAGGTTATGCCCCCTTGTTCAGGACTCCCCTCCCAGAGGAAATAGTTTCTCTCTATTTACCCTATCAACTCCTCTAATCATCTTAAACACCTCAATTAGCTCACCCCTTAATCTTCTATACTCAAGGGAATACAAGCCTAGTCTATGCAACCTGTCCTCATAACTTAACTATTTTAGCCTCAGTATCATTCTGGTGAATCTGCGCTGCACCCCCTCCAAGGCCAATACATCCTTCCTGAGGTGCGGTGCCCAGAACTGAATCCAGTGCTCCAGATGGGGTCTAACCAGAGCTCTGTACAGCTGTAACATAACTTCCACCCCTTTGTATTCCAGCCCTCTTGAGATAAAGGCCAACACAAGTGGAATGGTAGACTCATCTGGTGCAGCAATATTCAGAAAAGAAATGGGCCGACTGCTGACTGAGCTTCTAGTAAAATGGATCCAGACTTGGCATCCTGTCAGGAAGGAAACAAAAATGCTTGAAGGAGGTTCTTTACAGGGAAAACCAGAAGGATTGTGTGTCCTTTTAGCTCTTAATGTGTTGATGGAACTGAAGAAAGAACCAGTAGTTCTGGGTCATTGCGTCGTTACCTCGGGTCTGCCACAGGTATCTACTCACGTTCCGGGGTCTGGGGGGTTTACCTGCCTCTTTCTGGACATTGACTCCCACTGCCCTGTATCTGCTAACTGGTAGCAGGACCCAGGAGTGTAATAATGAAACTCCCTTGGGATCTCGACCGTGTCATAAGCACATGTACTTTAATCTCTCCGAAGTCAGACCGAGTTAACACTAGGCAAGGCGTTGTCCGGTTCAGTTTCTAAGCTGCTTTAATCCACGGTCTAAGACATATGGAACACCGAGTACGATGGCAGTCACTTGGTGCAGTCAATTCAACTTCCTTTCACACGCCATTACCACAAATGAAGAACACGCGTACACTGGCATACTTGGGGAGCTTCTTACGTCATGTGGAAAGGTGATCTTGCTCTGCTGCCTGCTCTGCCAACAGTGCAGAGGCTAATTATTTATCCCTCGCTGCCTTTCTGCTGTTGCAGCTGACTGTGACTGTCTGTGTTGATTCATAGAAAAGCCTCCTCTCAAAAGACTTGCAAAGCTTGAATACATTTGTCAAGAATGTATAGAATGTGTCCTGAGTGACTGAACATTGCTAACAAATTGGCCATTGTTTGGGATCTGTGCAAAACAACTGCCCACCCCACATTTAAGTCACTGCTCATAAGCCGATGGATGCTTTTGGAGCTGGTGGCTGGGAGTGTCAAATCAAGTGATGGTGTTTCTTCTTCTTCTTCTTCACTCTCCTCGCCCTCTTCTTAGTTAACCACTGGCTGGGCAGGCTGGATTTCTTGGGTGTGTGAAATGAAGAAGGCACAAGGTTAGGGTTGTGGTGAGGGGAGGGCGGGAAAGCATGAGGTGCATTCTTACACCATGCGCACCTTGTAAATCAGAAGATATTGTGGGATGAGGGGGAAGTGGGATGTGAGAAGCAGGATAACATATGAGGATACGGGCATCTTGTATTCGTTCAGCCCCACCGCTGGCCAAGGGCTCAGCCATGCCCCTGCCAAGAATGGCCAGCACCGTCTCCTCCAAGGGGGTGAGGTGAAGCTAGGACTATGAAGTGTGCCTCGTGTTTGGTACAGATTGTTGGTTGGTGAGTGAGGGTGGGAGGAGTCATGCATTGAGCAGTGTGTGAGGCTAGTGGTGTAGTTGGTAAAAGATGGCTTTTGAAGATGCATACACTGACCTTGACCACTGGTCTGAGGTCATGAAACTTCTTTGGGCACTGGAGCCAGGTCCTGGGGGCAACACTGCTGGCAGTGATGGCCTAGAACATAAGAACATAAGATATAGGAGCAGGAGTAGGTCATTCGGTCCTTCGAGCCTGCTCCGTCATTCAATAAGATCATGGCTGATCTGATCTTGGCCTCAACTCCACTTTCCTGCCCGCTCCCCATAACCCTTGATTCTCCTGTTTTTCAAAAATCTGTCTATCTCAGCCTTGAATATATTCAATGACCCAGCCTCCACAGCTCTCTGATGTAGAGAATTCCAAAGATTCACAACCCACTGAGAGAAGAAATTCCTCCTCCTCTCCGCTTTAAATGGGTGACCCCTTATTCTGAAACTATGTCCCCTAGTTCTAGATTCCCCCACGAGGGGAAAACATCCTCCCTGCAACTACCCTGTCAAGCCCCCTCAGAATCTTACATGTTTCAATAAGATCACCTCTCATTCTTCTAAACTCCAATGAGTATAGGCCCAACCTGCTCAACCTTTCCTCATAAGACTCAGGAATCAACCTAGTGAACTTTCTCTGAACTGCCTCCAATGCAAGTATATCCTTCCTTAAATAAGGAGACCAAAACTGTACGCAGTACTCCAGGTGTGGTCTCACCAACGCCCTGTACAGTTGTAGCAAGACTTTCCTACTTTTATACTGAATCCCCCTTGCAATAAAGGCCAATATTCCATTTGCTTTCCTAATTACTTGCTGTACCTGCATGCTAACTTTTTGTGTTTCATGTACGAGAACACCCAGATCCCTCTGTACCACAGCATTCTGTAATCTCTCTCCATTTTAAATAATATTTTGCTATTCTATTGTTCCTAACAAAATGGATAACCTCACATTTTCCCACATTATACTCCATCTGCCAAATTTTTTCCCACTCACTTAACCTATTTATATCCTTTTGCAGACTCTTTGGGCGCGATCTTGCCAGCCCTGGGGAGGCGGGTTTGGAGGTGGGACTGCTGGGAAAATGGCACAATTTGGGGGCGGGTGCCCAACCCGCCTCCATGCCACATTGCCAGGAGGTGGGTAGCCGTCCCGCGCTGGGTCTTGTCTCCTTGGAGGCGGGAAGGGATTACAGCCACTTAACTGCCTGTTAACAGGTAATTAACAGGCAGAAAATAGGATTATCCCCTTTTTGCCCTCACAAGTGCGGGCTTCCCGAAGGCTCCGAAACCCGCCAGCTCAGCGAGGCGAGTAGTGGGTCTGCGGGGGTCGGAGGGGTCCAAAAGTGTGCTATGGAGGTGAGTGATGGGTGCAAGTGTGGAGAGGTGAGTATCTGAGGTAAGTGCAAAGTGTTAGATAAAGTGTACTTGCCTTTGTTTCTTTCTACAGGCTTCAATCGGTGGGTATGCGGAGAGTCTCGCACCTCCGCAGTAGAGATGACAGATGGCCGTTGCATTCTCCAATGCAACAACCATCTAATTTCTGCAAAAGAAAGAGGTTTGATGAGGTCTTGAATTCAAGACCTCCCCAAACAACAGAGAATGTCAGTGTTTGACAGCTTCACAGAGCTGTCAAACGATGACAATTCATCTGTCAAAAACTTTTGACAGATGAAACGTCATACATTGACGTTCTCTGTAACCGGCTTCCCCTTAATTGGCCTGCTAAGCCCGCTGGGCGTGCTTAACAAGGTCAATCAAGGGAAAATAGCGTGGGTTGGCCAGAAGTTGATGGAGGTGGGACTGAAACCTGACAAGTGGGAGTCCCGCCTCCAAAAGCTCCCCATTGGCAAAATCACCCCCAGCGTGTACTCCTCACAACTTGCTTTCCCACCTATCCTTGTATCATCAGCAAATTTGGCAACAGTACACTCGGTCCCTTCATCCAAATCATTAATATAGATTGTAAATAGTTGAGGCCCCAGCACTGATCCCTGTGGCACCCCACTAGTTATATTTTGCCAACCTGAAAATGACCCATTTATTCCGACTCTCTCTTTTCTGTTAGTCAGTCAATCCTCTATCCAACCTAATATATTACCCCCAACACCGTGAGCTCTTATAACCTTTTATGTGGCACCTTATCGAATGCCTTCTGGAAATCCAAATACACTACATCTACTGGTTCCCCTTTATCCACCCTGCTCGTTACATCCTCAAAGAACTCTAGTAAATTTGTCAAACACAATTTCCTTTTCATAAAACCATGTTGACTCTGCTTGATTGTATTATGATTTTCTAAATGTCCTGCTATAACTTCCTTAATAATGGATTCCAGCATTTTCCCAATGACAGATGTTAGGCTAACTGGCCTATAATTTCCTTCTTTTTGTCTCCCTCCTTTCTTGAATAGGGGAGTTAAATTTGCGGTTTTCCAGTCCACTGGTACCTCTCCAGAATCTAGGGAACTTTGGTAGATTACAACCAACGCATCCACTATCTCTGCAGATCAGGTCCCACATCGCTCTTTCTGGAGGGCCTCCTGGCCCCCTTTGGGTAGAGGACCACTCTTCCACTTTTGATCCTCTGCACAAAGCTGGAGTGCTGCGAGCGAGACACTGGGTGGCCTTTCCCTGGCCTGTTGAGCCATTTACATTAGAGCTGAAGCCCCTTTACCATTTTTACATGCAGAAGGCGGTTAAACTTTAAGAGCTGAAGACTGCCATTTTAGAATTATTTTTAATGTTTTTTTTTCCAGAGAGCAGTTTCCCTTTAAGGGCTCGAGACTGCTTTCTAAAATGACAGCCTTGCTTTAAGAAAAGGCTGCCTCACTCCAGGGACGCTACAGCTACATTACATTGGGCCTCCCGCTGAATGCACAGCCTGAGGCAGCACGTTCCACACTAGGCTGTGCACTCCAATCATTCAAATCAGCAGGCAGCTCCAAAATAACGGTGCTGCCTGCCATCTTTTTTACGGGCGCGAGCAAACCTCACCCCGCGGTGGCACCGTCCGTTTTTGGGCCTTGTCTGATTTCTAGGCCCGTGTCTCTAGTTGCATATTTAACTCCACGAGTTATACACCCGAACATCCTATTTGCTTTCTCTCGCGACACTGGTCTTGGACCTTCAGTATTTCATGAACGACAATCCCGAGGTCTCTCTCCTACTCCACAGTCTGAAGCAGGTATCCCTGCATGGTAGACACGTGCCGAGAATTACCTGGCCCAATTAATGAGAGAAAATGGTTACAAGTGTCTATCCTGGATAGGAAAGGCTAATAGGACTTCTGAAAAGTGATTTTGTATTCAAACATTGTGGTCAGTCTGCAGTGCCTGTGATACAATATTATGACATTTGATAACTTCTATCAGCCAGAACTGTACAAAGCAAAGACAAGAAACTGCTGCCCTGAACAGAATCCAAGGCTACTGCTTCAGACAGTCCATCAAACACAGGAGCCATCATTGCAAAGGATATTTCTGATAAACTCAAGTTTATTGTGTTTTCTTTTCAACTTTCTCCCTTTGTTCAACCTCCTTTGCCTGAAGGTCTTGAATCTTGCTGATTCTGGCTTCATGGAAGCTCTTGCCTCACCCAAGGGCCCGCTTTTCATGCTTGATCCAAGGCAGCAAGTGTTGGCAGCTTATTTGAGCGTGGTGGGCATTGCAGCCGAACTCAGTCTTGCTCTTACCATATATGAGCTCTGTGCCGCGGGGGGTCCCTGAATAGTAACAAGAATTGGGACTGCTGGGCACTTCCCCCCTCCCCCTCTCCTGACTGGGTGCTTTTTTCCCTCTTTCCCACAGAGAGGTGCGATACTCTCTTCTCCCTGCACCTAGTGTAAGTGACTGGAATTGATTTTATGCACATAATTTGTATTAGGTAACTATCCTCCACTCACTGCATTTTGCTGGAGAAATAATCCTGTTGTACTCTGGAGATTCTGCTGTAGTTCGTGAGTTTTCTGTAGGGACGCTTTGCTGCAGTAATAGACTCTGTTAGCTGAGTAAATAGACTCTTTTTGCTATAGTTTATGAGTAAATTAAAACCACAAGCCCCGCCCTGCCTCCAATTCATTGGCTGACACAGTGGTGTCAATATTCATTCTGAAATTGATATAGTTTTCACAACTTTAATGTGCCTTGCTGACAGGTTTGCACTGGTTGACTGCAAGGGGCTGCGTTGAACCCATCGAGGGTGTTTCAGGCCTCAGTGCCTGACTATATGGAGAGCGCCATTGCATTATTGGCCCCTATGTTTCACTGCAAATGATGTACACCACTCTGTTGTAGAGTATTACACGAACTGGAAGTTCCCTTGCGAATCACGCACCACCCTAATTTGGATATTTCCCCATTCCTTCATTGTCACTGGGCCAATATCCTAGAATTCCCTACCCAACGCCGTCATGGGATCACCGTCACCACAAGGACTGCAACAGTTGGGGGTGGGCAACAAATGCAGGCTTGCCAGCACCGTTCACATCCTGAGAGCAAAGGACTAACTGGGAGAAGGATACCAGATGGATCGCGAGCAACTATTAGCCCGGTAGTAATTAATCAATCCGTTATAAATGTTCATGACTGTCAGCAGAACCGAGGAATTCAATTTGCTCCCTTCAGTTGCAACAGATGTTAGCCTGATAGATTTTAAAAACATTCATTTTGTCCCTTTTTAAAAAAATTCTCACGTGCTCGGTCTGTTTGAATCAATGTGATGTGGGTGAAAGGATAATAAAGTTGATGGAAGTGTGCGTGTAAAGCATCGTAAGGCCTTGAGCTGCACTGTCGCACTGTGTTAGGTTCATTTTCATAGCAGTTTATTCTCAGCAAATCAGCTGCTGCCTCATCCCCACATCAGTTCCTTTCATTTGACTACAGTTAGTTGAAAGAAAAAAAATGTAACCACTGCTTTGGGGAAGAATTTGACGTCGGGTAATTTTGCAAAAAGTGGAAGGTTTAAACATTTAGTGGCGATGTGCCGTGGGCCTGGCCCAGAGTTGTAATCGCGAGAAACGCATGTTATGGCAGCCAGCTTGATCAGCGGTGCAGGGCACAAAGGTGGCATTATAGCATGGCACGTCGAAGCTGCTGAGTGGCAAGGTACAGATTCACAGCTGCGGTCCCCTGACTGAATGAGTGCCTCCATCTTCACAGAATCCCCACAGTGCAGATAGAGGCCATTTCGGCCCATCGAGCCTGCACCGACACATATCCCACCCTATCCCCACGTATTTAATCCCCCTAACACTAAGGGTCAATTTATCATAGCCAAATCAACCTAACCCGCGCATCTTTGGACTGTGGGAGGAAACCGGAGCACCCGGAGGAAACCCACGCAGACACGGGGAGAATGTGCAAACTCCACACAGACAGTCTCCCGAGGCCGGATTCGAACCCGGGTCCCTGGCGCTGTGAGGCAACAGTGCTAGCCACTATGCCACCGGCTTGACCTGGCCATGAGGTGGGGCGGGGGGGGGGGGAGGGTGTCGGTGTCGGTGAGGCGCTCCCAGGCCGGTCCTGACTGCTCTTGCGGACTGTGTGGTGGCTGCTGTCGAGACCTGGCAGAAAGCCATCAGCCTGCTCTCCCAGTCAGGGACGGTGACAGAGAGGGACTCAAAATCAAGGGGAAAATTTATGAAGGCAGAAAGGAAATCTCAGAGGCTGGAAATCAGAAATAAAACAGAAAAATGAGCAGCAGCTTGGTCTGCACACGGAAAAAAGAAATCACTCAAGATTTCAGGTGTTCATTAGAATTTCTCAGGGTGCTTATGCTGGTTTATATCCTAAATATTAATGAACATTTTTTTTTACCAAATACTGACTGACCTGTTATGCATTTCCAGCCCTATCTAATATATTAAAGATCTTGTGTCAGTGTGCACTCCCTTGGTCAACTTCTGTTACTATAAATTTCTGCGTTCACATTTATAATGGAAACTGCCTCTGTAAAAGTTGCCACCCTGTAATTACACCCACCTGCCAGTGCTGGTGCTGTAGAGCCCCGGTTTGAGCACTGCAGCGAAACCTCTGTGCTGCAACCAACGCCACTTCTCCATCGTGCAAATTGGCATGAGTTTTGAACAAAAATATTTAATGCAGCAATGTGACGCTGTCCCCACTCGCGCACAGTGACCAGAAGGTTACAGAGTACGCCAGGTGGGGCCGGGCCAGTGCTTGTCCTGTGACTGATGCTCTGTCCTGTCTAAGATCTGCTTTGCTTTCTTTATTGTTGATGCACATTGTGCTGATGGCTTCAGTCAGCCATTTGTGAGCACCCCACCCCCCCCACCCCTCCGCTGACACATGCATCAGAAGAACATAAGACATAGGAGTGGGAGTAGGCCATTCGGCCCTTCAATAAGATCATGGCTGATCTTCTACCTCAACTCCACCCTCCCGCACCATATCCCTTGATTCCCTTAGTATCCCTTTCCTGTCTGCTGCAGACTAGCACCGAGTCTTGTGTAGGTCCCTCGGGGGGACAGTGAGTAAATACATCGTTGATGCATTGACTTAGCTGGGTCCTGAAATCCTTGGAGAATGGCCATGCTTCATATTACATCGCCAATAAATGCTCTAACAGTCTGCTTGTTTAAAAGTACATTTGTAATCTGTTTATCAATTATTTATAATGTGGTTTGCACAATTTGCATAAAAATGATGGGACCAAATCTATAACACATTTGTTAATTTTGTATGGCTGATGTTTTCAGTTCATTGATGTGCTACAGTATTAAACATTTAAAAACTCGTGTCACCCCCTGCTGGCCGAGTAGGTCAGTCCAATCACCCCTCTGCTGGCCGAGTAGGTCAGTCCAATCGCCCCTGCTGGCCCAGTAGATCAGTGCAGCCACCCCTCTGCTGGCCCAGTAGGTCAGTCCAGCCACCCCCCTGCCAACCTAGTAGGTCAGTCCAGCCGCCCCCCCCTGCTGGCCCAGTAGGTCAGTCCAGTCGCCCCACTGCTGGCCCAGTAGGTCAGTCCAGTCACCCCCTGCTGGCCCAGTAGGTCAGTCCAGTCACCCCCTGCTGGCCCAGTAGGTCAGTCTAGTCACCCCCCTGCTGGCCCAGTAGGTCAGTCCAGTCACCCCCTGCTGGCCCAGTAGGTCAGTCCAGTCACCCCCTGCTGGCCCAGTAGGTCAGTCCAGTCGGCCCCTGCTGGCCGAGTAGGCCAGTCCAGTCACCCCCTGCTGGCCCAGTAGGTCAGTCCAGTCACCCCCTGCTGGCCCAGTAGGTCAGTCCAGTTGCCCCTGCTGGCCCAGTAGGCCAGTCCAGTCGCCCCCTGCTGGCCCAGTAGGTCAGTCCAGTTGGTAGTTGACTGAAACAGACCAGGAAGCTCCCAGGTATAATCCCCTATCAGTGCTGAGTTGATTGGTGGTAGATGTTATCACAATTAGCTACAGCCCCCCCTTCTTTGGAGGAGACAATCAGCCAGAGTTCCCACTCCCGATCACTATCCAGCACCACCACCACCCCATGGGAATGTGTGCCTGCGTGGACCTTGGGCGATGAGATTTGGCTGCGATTGCTCCACCCCCTCCCCCCCGGTCAAATAGCCAGCCTACACTCACTGTCAAGGCTCGTGCTTGAATAAAGGCTACTTCAGCGGAGTGCGAGGAGACTTGGGACTGTAACTCTCAAAGATGGCCTTTTGAGAGAAGAGAGGAGGGGAGGGGAAGAGAGAAAAATTGTTAGGGAAAAGAAAGAAGCATTTTCTAAATGGGTTATATTTGTGAAATGTTTACTCTTTCTATTTATACCCCTTTAATTTATCACAATATAGTCCATAGTGTTTCAACTAATTAAACATTACTCCCTTCAGCATTGCTTTTGCTGATGATACGTTGGTGGTGCAGTCAAAATAAAGTGAAAACATCATTAAGATGGCTAATTCCTCACTGCACCACCAGGGGGTGATATTGCTGTGCTGAGTGACTGATTTGTTGCTGCAGCAAAAGACAAAAATCAACATCGCTAATATACCAGGTGAAAGCTATTTCTCGGCTATATAACCACAAGTGAACCAGTGTCATTGCTATAAAAGAGCACAAATTATTTTTTGCAGTTGATATCTTCCTCTCTGAATCCTAATGGTTTGATCAAAATCTTAGATCAATAGGTTTGTTGAAGATTCTACAGACATCGCCACTGCACCAGATAACCTGTGAAATAGTCAGTAGAACGACAGCATTGCTGATGGCAAACCTGTCAACACACAGGAGCTTCACGGCATTCGCAGTAACAATTGGAAGTTAGGTGTCCATTTGCTTTCGAGATTAGTGTAAATTTGGGGCAGACCTTCAACACCATTGGCAGTCGGAGGGATCGGGCTATGGTTCTGCGATACTCCCAGTGTGGGTTTCTGTTTGGCAATTCTACAGTAGCTCAGCTCCTCCCCATATTACATTTAGGTTCTGATGGTACACGCCAACTTCAGTTCCTGAAGTGAGACCTCCCCCCGCCAGAACGGGGTGGGGGGCTGCGGTGGTTGGGGGGTGGGGGTGTATCAAGTCTGAATTACAGATCCCAGTGTGTCACAGTTCAAATCCCTCCACGGCCTTTCCCCTCCTGAACTCTCCTACCCTCCCTACAACCCTCTGCACTGCTTCAATTATGGCCTCTTGCTCATACTTGATTTTCTTCGCTCCACCATTGGCGGCCGTGTCTTCAGCTGGCTAGGCCCTAAGCTCTGGAATTCTCTCCCGAAACCTCTTTGCATCCTTCCTCCTTTAGGACACTCCTTAAAACCTACCTCTTTCGCCTGTCCTAATATCTCCTTATGTGGCTCAGTGTCAAACTTTGTTTGATAATGCTCCTGTGAAGCATTGTAGGACTTTCTTCTACTACCTTTCGGACCCTGGGAATTACAAATAAGCGTAACAATGACAGTTAAGTTTGTTATAAATAAAATGAACTTTATTCGCACTACAGTTTACTAATTCATGCGTACATAGAAGTACCCCAGCAATAGATATGCTCTATGTCTGACTTTCATACATACACTCCTTCTCGGGTGATCAGTCCGAGTTGGTTGTAGGCTTCAAGAGTCGACTGGCCAGTCAAGCACCTCCCTTTGTTCTGAACTTTTCGAATAATTCTCTTCTCTTTGTAGTGTCCCCTTAATGGGCCCCTCGTATTTTCTTCAGCTGCCTCCCTCTGATAGGTCATTTTCACTTCCAACTTCCCCTGATTGGTGTTCTTCCCGCATGATACGCTCATGTGTGGGGGGGCTGGACTTCCTCTTCACCCTGTATTTCCCCCTCCTGTCCATGTGGTCTTACAAACAAAGGATTACACACTGACCTCCTCCATTTTGAATCCGTACAAACAAAACATTACACACTGAACTCCTCCATTTTGAATCCGTCCGCTAGCATCTCACAATTCATTCGCAATTTTGATCTCCACACAGTAGCAGCGGTTTTTATTACGTGTATAGCAGCTTACATCGCCTTGGGATGTTTTGCTATGTTAAAGTAAAATATAAATGCAAGTTGTTACAGTCTAAATCTAGTTTTCTGCAGTTTGGATCCAATAGGGCACCGTAGAACAAAAGTCTGGCTGGAACTTTGCCGACAAGGTGGGTGAAATGCGAAACTGAATTGAAAACCGTGAAATAATTGTTTGTCCCTCTGGATAATGACAGGGATATTTTTGATTGTTGGTGACTGTTACAAATTGTGTGCAGTGTGACATCATCGCCATGACATCATCGCCATACATAAAGACACAATAACGTCAAGCTCCAGAGCGATTTGAAAACCAGGAAGTAAGAATAGGTTTTGGCAGAGCCAGTGTAAATTGGCTGTCCAAACATGGGACAAATTCAAACAACTTGCTCTCCATTTGCTTGGTGCAGTATAACTGCAGTTGAGTAACAAACAAAGAGATATTGGTCCAGATTTTGTGATGGGAATAATGGTGAGGCTATCAGTGCTCACCGTTGTTATGGAGTAAATTGGACAGCAACTTCTGGAGTCCACACATACGCAGTTAAATGTGGAAATCAGGAAGTTACTGTCCGATTTGCCCTGCTCCTTCACAAGCTGTGTTACACCGATACCTCGCCGGACTCGGCAATGAAATCCATGTAAGGGCATGAAGTTGCTGTACTTACCCACTAAAGCCAGAAAAAGTTAGGGCTGGTGCATTCAGGTGTAAGTGAATTTTTAATGGCGTGATAAATCTTAATTATTACCAAACAACCTCTCTGGCCCTGAAAATTTCATTTTACAAGCGTGGAGTCTCATTCCCTCAGAATTTAATTAGTGTTAGAGATTTAAAAATAATTAAAAAATAAATATTTTTTATTTTACTTTTTCTTTCTGTTTCTTTTGTCTCTCTCTTAATCCCATCTTTCTTTCCCTCTCTTTATTTCGCTTTCTGGACATGATTTTACAATGAATTAAATATTCCAATTTATTTAGACTGTGTGCCTCGGTGAGGATTGTTTATATGGCTTATCTCTAGGTTAGTGCTGTAAATGCTGCTGCTATTGGGTATGTATGTGTAGCCAGCATTTAATATCAAGAATCATTGCTGCATTTAGAAAACATCCATCATTAATAACCCAAAACCACACATATTCACTCAACATTTGTGCAATAAGCAACAATAGGTTGTGCTTACCCAAGATATTGGCATTATAGTTTTGTAAGACATTAATTCTTTCATTTCTTGTGCTTATACTGCATTTTTTTAATATAGTGGTCAATTCAAGACATATACATAGAGACATAGAAGTTGCTTGACCTTCCATTGTTTACGCCTTCCAGTGGCACTAGAATGTGCTACTTAGAACTAGTCTGCTACTGCCTGATGTCCTGTCAGCTGAAAAAATTATAAAGGACGCATTTCAGAACGTAGCCATTGGAGGGGGGAATTCCATTTGCCTTTGGGTAGATGTGCACCTTGCATGGCTTATGCCAAAATTAACAGCATTGTTGGACTAACGATGGAACACTTGGTGCTGCATCTGGAGCTGTTGCAGATTCGAATCATTCTTCGGTTCGGTTGGTTTCCTCACTAACTCTTGATGCTCAGACTGAAAATGGGCAGAGTGGCGGGCAAATACTTTGACTATCATTTTGAGATCGGAGTAGCATTTATGTACACGAAATTCACTCCATTAAGACACTGCAATTTTATTATTCCAACACACTTCTTGAAGGGATGACAATCTGGTATCACTAGCAAAATGGACTCCAAGTTAGTTGTGTCAGGATATTTTTAATGGGAATGCATGGAGATTATCTCGACCATATGCTCCTGACTTAATAGCACACTTAATATTTATTGACAGAAAATTATATTTTAATAAACAGTAAGTACACCAAAATCAGAGCAAAAATTATACCTGTGCTGCAGTAGTGAAGGCAAAAACTCAAGTTATTCAAATGTGATGAAAGGATTTCAGGAAGGATGAGCTCAATTTACTTAATTAAAATTATGTTGGTGTCCACTTTTCATATTCTGTCCTTCAGATGAAATGTTAAACTGAGGTCCTGTCTGTTGGACTTTAAAAGCTGTTGTAGAAAGACAGCAGAGCTGTTCTGATGAAAGAATGAGGTCTAAGGGCTTTCCTCACGAGTCTGTCTGATGTTGTTTTGTTCCACTGAATGATGCTGTAGGTCCAACAGAGCATGGAGAGAGAAACCGTAAATGCTTAGGTTAAACTGTCCATTGAGAAAGAGGGAGCAACATAAATTTTGTACAGTTCAAGATAAGGCTGCACATATTAAGGATTATAATTATTAACATAGTCATCACATGTCCGAATTTAAAGTTTGCTCTTGGTATGATTTATCGGAGTGACTTTGAGTAAATGATAATGACTGCAGTCTTTGTGTTAAAGGAGTGACCTTGGGTAAATAATTATGATCACAGTCTTTGTGTTAAAGGAGTGACCTTCGGTAAATGATTATGACCACAGTCCTTGTGTTATGGGAGTGACCTTGGGTAAATGATTATGACCACAGTCTTTGACTCTACACATCATCGGGGTCATATTTTAACTTTGTACTCCTGGTGGGGGAGCCTTATTCACTGGTAGCACATATCAAAAATTTGGGCATGAGCTGTACACAATTTTTCAACCATTACTTTTAAATGCTCACTGAAGTGTACGTAGTATGCTCTTGAATATCCGATATGAGCTCTTTGTGAGTGGGGCTCCAACCAGGTGCATGAAGGCAAAACTATTACCCCTTTATAACTGAGTTTTGGTCACATGTCTAACATTGGGCCAATAATTGTTAATTCAACTGTACTCTTTCTCTTCTACCCCTTCCCCCTTCCTCTTTTTCTCTCTCCAGTTTGTTTCTGTTTATATAAACTGTACCTGCTGGCATCATCAATCATTGTAACTCCCAGGACTGAACATAATTTAATATATGCGAGATTCAGGCAACATGGGGCTCACTGATCTGTTCTTACTGAGAGGGATGGAGTGTGCGATCTGTTTTATTGACTCCAGCAATCAGTCACGATTTTCAATCCCTCTTGTTCAAAGGCCCATTCAGTGGTTGCTCACTGAGTTTATCCAAGAGCCACATTGACCAGCAGGCTGGGGAGGAAAGAGAAGGTGCCGTGTTGAGTAGACTCGGCCTATATTCTCTAGAGTTTAGAAGAATGAGAGGTGATCTCATTGAAACATACAAAATTCTTACAGGGCTTGACAGGGTAGATGCAGGGAGGATGTTTCCCCTGGCTGGGGAGTCTAGAACCAGGGGTCACAGTCTCAGAATAAGGGGGCGGCCATTTAGGACTGAGATGAGGAGAGATTTCTTCACTCAGAGGGTGGTGAATCTTTGGAATTCTCTACCCCAGAAGGCTGTGGAGTATATTCAAGACAGAGATCGATAGATTTTTGAATATTAAGGGAATCAAGGGATATGGGGACAGTGCAGGAAAGTGGAGATGAGGTAGAAGATCAGCCATGATCTTATTGAATGGCGGAGCAGGCTCAAAGGGCCAAATAGTCTACTCCTGCTCCTATTTCTTATGTTCTTATGTTTCTCTGTAGCATCGTTATAATGCTTTCTGTTGTTTGACTGTCGATACCAGTGTTAGCAATGAAAAGCAATCAGTGGATGTAAGTGGTGTTCTCCAAGTATGCTCTCTTCAGAATTCCAATAAGAACCAAATGAAGTGTAAACGCTAAGAAAATTGAGATCTAGGTGCAACCTTGCATTGTCAATCACCAGTGAACACACATCAGTAAATTTAATGGGAAAGCACAACTTTTGAGTCAGTCATGTGAAACATTTCCAGTTATTTTCGATTGCGAAAAGGGATATGATGTTCTTTCTGAAATTAATTCCAAGCCTTGTCTTCAAACTGATGTTCACACCTGTATCTGTTGACTTCTTACAAGGCAACAATTGATTTGAGGCACTCCACAACACCTAATAACAGGGGAAAAAAAGGCTGGTACGGCATCATGGATAATAAATGAGACATAACTTTGCCTGAATGATGAAAATATTCAGCAGCATTCATTTTTACTTCATCTTCAGGTGTCCGCCCACAGCACTGATTATTGTGAGAATTAGTGGCAGATGCCAGGGCTCTGTTCTGACCTTTGCCCGCTGCCTGGGGCTGAAAGGTAACTCTTGTGTTGCGACTGAAGGCAACAAAAAACATCCAATGAGGAGGCAGGCTGTACAGGGCCTATTAGGTTGCTTAATAGCCAGAAGCATATTGATTTAAAATGAATGTGGGGAGAACAGGTTTTCACATTCTGATTGGGAAGAAATCATTCTTCGTGGACCCTACCATCTTAGAGCTGCTGGGTGTTGTGGTGGAGCAGTAGCACACAATCTTCCAGTTGTGATATATGGCCACCATTGGATTACACTGGGTTAAACTGTAAGACTTACCTGCTGTGTCTCTATCTCTGCTGCAAAAAGAGTTTTACCTTTAAACTGCAGCTGTGTCTCTGCTGAACTGGTTCTGCTGGTTTTTCAGCTCTGCTGGCTTCTAGGTAGCAGCTGTTGCTCAACTTGCTGTCCAGTGACTCGTTCTACTGGTTTTCAGCTTTTCTGGTCACTGGTTTATGGTTTTACTTTTTCTCCACCGCTCTGATCTACGGTGACTTCCAACTTGCGTCGATTTAGCCATCATCTCTCTGCACTGCTACCGACTCTCATTCCTACAGCAACAACCTCCATCCTCGAACTCTCCACCCTTCAAATTGCTTCTGGACTTCACTCACCGGCTTTGGACAGCGGTTCGTCGATGCTCCGTGCCGGCCCCATCCTGCTTACGTCGGATTTGTCCTTCGATGGGACCTCTGACTTTGACCCTGGTCTCCCTACTATTGTCCCCAACCTGTTCCCTGCAACCGGGAAATATGAATTCCATTAATTATTCCATTTAATAAGAACATAAGAAATAGGAGCAGGAGTAGGCCATTTGACCCCTTGAGCCTGCTCCACCATTCAATAAGATCATGGCTGATCTGATCTTGACCTCAACTCCACTTTCCCGCCCGCTTCCCATAACCCTTGACTCCCCGTAGCTCAAATATCTGTCTATCTCCGCCTTGATTATATTCATTGACTCAGTCACCACAGCTCTCTGGGGTATGGAATTCCAAAGATTCACGACCTTCTGAGAGAAGAAATTCCTCCTCATCTCCGTCTTAAATGGGCGACCCCTTATCCTGAAAATATGCCCCCTAGTTCTAGATTCCCCCACGAGGGAAACATTCTCTCAGCATCTACCCTGTCAAGCCCCCTCAGAATCTTATATGTTTCAATAAGATCCCCTCTCATTCTTCTAAACTCCAATGAGTATAGGCCCAGCCTGCTCAACCGTTCTTCATAAGACAACCCGTTCATAGAAACATAGAAGATAGCAGCAGGAGTAGGCCATTCGGCCCCTCGAGCCTCTTCCGCCATTCAATGCGATCATGGCTGATCATCCAAATTCAATACCCTGTCCCTGCTTTCTCCCCATATCCCTTGATCCCCTTAGCCTTAAGAAATATATCTAACTCCTTCTTGAATATATTTAATGAATTGGCCTCAACTGGCTTTTGTGGTAGAGAATTCCACAGGTTCACCACTCTCTGGGTGAAGAAATTCCTCCTCATCTCAGTCCTAAATGGCTTACCCCTTATCCTTGGACTGTGACCCCTGGTTCTGGACTCCCCCGCCATCGGGAAAATACTTCCTGCATCTAGTCTGTCTAGTCCTGTTAGAATTTTATAAGTTTCAATGAGATCCCCTCTCATTCTTCTAAACTCTAAGCCTAATCGACTCAATCTCTCTTCATATGTCATTCCTGCCATCCCAGGTATCAGTCTGGTGAATCATCGCTGCACTCCCTCCATGGCAAGAACATCCTTCCTCAGATAAGGCGACCAAAACTGCACACAATACTCAAGGTGTGGTCTCGCCAAGGCCCTGTACAACTGCAGCAAGACATCCTTGCTCCTGTACTCGAATCCTCTCGCTATGAAGGCCAACATACCATTTGCCTTCTTAACCGCCTGCTGCACCTGCAAGCTTCCCTTCAGCGACTGGTGCACAAGGACACCCAGGTCTCGTTGTACTTCCCCTTTTCCCAATCTATTGCCGTTCAGAAAATAATCTGCCTTCCTGTTTTTGCCACCAAAGTGGATAACCTCGCATTTATCCACATTATACTGCATCTGCCCAATCACCCAACCTGTCCAAATCATACTGGAGTTTCTCTGCATCCTCCTCACAGCACACATGCCCACCCAGCTTTGTGTCGTCTGCAAACTTGGAGATAATACATCTAGTTCCCTCGTCTAGATCATTAATATATATTGTGAATAACTGGGGTCCTAGCACCGATCCCTGCGGTACCCCACTAGTCACTGCCTGCCACTCGGAAAAAGACCCGTTTATTCCAACTCTTTGCTTCCTGTCTGCCAACCAGTTTTCTATCCAAGTCAGTACCTTACCCCCAATCCCATGTGCTTTAACTTTGCACGCTAATCTCTTATGCGGGACCTTATCGAAAGCCTTCTGAAAGTCCAAATACACCACATCTACTGGTTCTCCGTTATCTATTCTACCAGTTACATCCTCAAAAAATTCCAGTAGATTAGTCAAGCATGATTTACCTTTTGTAAATCCATGTTGACTTTGTCCGATCATGTCACTGTTTTCCAAGTGCTCTGCTATTACATCTTTTATAATGGACTCTAGCATTTTCCCCACTACCGATGTCAGGCTTACCAGTCTATAATTCCCCGTTTTCTCTCTCCCACCTTTTTTCAATAGTGGGGTTATATTAGCTACCGTCCAATCCATGGGAACTGTTCCAGAGTCTATAGAATTTTGGAAGATGACCAGCTATGCATCTACTATTTCTAGGGCCACTTCCTTAAGTACCCTAGGATGTAGATTATCAGGCCCTGGGGATTTATTGGCCTTCAATCCAGTCAATTTCCCTAACACCATTTCCCTACAAATACTGATTTCATTCAATTCCTCCCTCTCATTAGATCCTATGTTCCCCGACATCGCTGGGAGGTTATTTGTGTCCATTTTGTGAAGACAGAACCAAAGTATGTATTTAATTGGTCAGCCATTTCTTTGTTCCCCATTATAAATTCCCCTGATTCTGACTGCATGGGACCTACACTTGACTTCACCAATCTTTTTTTCTTCACATATAGAAGCTTTTACAATCAGTTTTTATGTTCCCTGCAAGCTTACTCTCATATTCTATTTCCCACCTCTTAATTAAACCCTTTGTCCTCCTTTGCTGAATCCTAAACTGCTCCCAATCCTCAGGTTTGCTGCTTTTTCTGGCCAAATTATATGCCCTCTCCTTGGATCTTACGCTATCCCTAATTTCCCTTGTTAGCCACGGTCGAGTCACCTTTTTTGTTTTATTTTTATGCCAAACAGGGATGAACAAATTCTGTAGTTCATCCATGCGATCTTTAAATGTTTGCAATTACCTATCCACCATCAACCCTTTAAGTAACGTTCCCCAATCCATCCTAGCCAACTCGCGCCTCATACCATCGTAGTTTCCTTCATTTAAATTCAGGACCCTAGTCTCTGAGTCAACTACTACTTCACTCTCCATCTTAATGATGAATTCTATCAAATTATGATCGCTCCTCCCCAATGGGCCTCGCCCAACAAGATTGCTAATTAATCCTTTCTCATTACATAATACCCAGTCTAAGATGGCCTGATCTCTAGTTGGTTCCTCGACATATTGGTCCAGGAAACCATCCCGTATACACTCTAGGAATTCCTCCTCCACAGTATTGTTACTAATTTGGTTAGCCCGATCTATATGTAGACTAAAGTCACCCATGATAACTGCTGTGCCCTTATTGCATGCATCTCTAATTTCTCGTTTAATGCCATCCCCAACCTCAGCATTACTGTTTGGGGGGGTATGTATACAACTCCCACTAACGTTTTCTGCCCCTTGGTATTTCTCAGCTCCACCCATACAGATTCCACATCATCAGAGCTAATATCCTTCCTTACTATTGTGTTAATCTCCTCTTTAACCAGCAATGCTACCCCACCTCCTTTTCCTTTTGCCTCTCCTTCCTGAATATTGAATACCCCTGGATGTTGAATTCCCAGCCTTGGTCACCATGTAGCCATGTCTCCGTAATCCCAATTATATCATATCTGTTTACATCTATTTGCACAGCTAATTCATTCACCTTATTACGAATGCTCCTCGCATTAAGACACAAAAAGCCTTCAGGCTTGTTTTTTTAACACTCTTAGACCTTTTCGAATTATTGTTTGCTGTGGCCATGTTTGATTTGCACCCTTGATTTCTCTGACTTCCACTTTTGCTTTTCTCCTTCCTGTCTTTTGCTTCTATCCTTGCTTCCCTTTCCTCTGTTTCCCTGCACAGGTTCCCACCTCTCTGCCATTTTAGTTTAAACCCTTCCCAACAGCACTAGCAAACACTCCCCCTAGGATATCGGTCCCGGTCCTGCCCAGGTGCAAACCGTCCAGTTTGTACTAGTCCCACCTCCCCCAGAACCGGTTCCAATGTCCCAGGAATTTGAATCACTCCCCCTTGCACCATTCTTCTAGCCATGTATTCATCTCAAATATCCTTCTATTTCTACTCTGACTAGTACGTGGCACTGGTAGCAATCCTGAGATTACTACCTTTTGAGGTCCTATTTTTTAATTTACTTCCTAACTCCCTATATTCAGCTTTTAGGACCTCATCCCATTTTTTACCTATATCGTTGGTACCTATATGCACCATGACAACTGGCTGTTCACCCTCCCCCTCCAGAATGCCCTGCAGCTGCTCCGAGACATCCTTGACCCTTGCACCAGGGAGGCAACATACCATCCTGGAGTCTCGTTTGCGGCCGCAGAAACGCCTATCTATTCCCCTTACAATAGAATCCCCTATCACTATCGCTCTCCCACTCTTTTTCCTCCCGTCCTGTGCAGCAGAACCACCCATGGTGCCAGGAAGTTGGTTGCTGCTGCCTTCCCCCGATAAGCCATCCCCCTCAACAATATCCAAAGAGGTATATCTGTTTGAGAGGGGGATGGCCACAGGGGACCCCTGCAGTAGCTGCCTGTGCCTCCTACTCTGCCTGGCGGTCACCCATTCCCTTCCTACCTGTGCAGCCTTTACCTGCGGTGTGACCAACTCATTAAACGTGATATCCACGACGTCCTCAGCATGTATCCATTCGCAGCTCCAGCGCCACAATGCGGTCTGCCAGTTGCTGCAGCTGGATACACTTCCCGCACACATGGTCGCCAGGGACACAGGAAGCGTCCCTGATTTCCCACATAGTGCAGGAGGAGCATGCCATGGGCAGAGCTGTGCTGCCATGACTAGCCTTTAATTAATTCAAATTAAATTAAATCAAATCAATACAACCAATTACACTACAATTAAATGATATACTCAAGGGCCCTTGTTTACTAACACTCCCCGCTACACAACAGAGACCTTAGAAACTATAACCACAAAATTAAGACCTTCTAAACTTTATAAACTATTAACCTTAACTGTCAAACTATAGAGTAGTATAAATACTCACCTGGCCGTACTCTCCCAATCAGCTGCTTCCTCTTGCCCGCGTCACTTTTTGAATCGTGATTGGCAAGCCTCTGGAAAAAAAGCCCGCAAAAGTGAGTTTAAGTGCTCACTGTACCATCACTATCTGCTCCTCCTGACACCGATTCATCTCAGGAATCAATCTAGTGAACCTTCTCTGAACTGCCTCCAATGCAAGTATATCCCTCCTTAAATAAGGAGACCAAAATTACACGCAGTACTCCAGATGTGGTCTCACCAGCGCCCTGTACAGTTGTAGCAAGACTTCCCTACTTTTATACTCCATTCCCCTTGTAATATGGGCCAATATTCCATTTGCCTTCCTAATTACTTGCTGTACCTGCATGCTAACTTTTTGTGTTTCATGTACGAAAACCCCCAGATCCCTCTGTACCGCAGCATTTTGTAGTCTCCATTTAAATAATAATTTGCTTTTTTTATTCTTCCTACCAAAGTGGTTAACCTCACATTTTCCCACATTATACTCCATCTGCCAAATTTTTGCCCACTCACTTAACCTACCTATATCCCTTTGCAGACTCTTTGGGCTCGATTTTGTCATTGGGGTGGGCTGGGATCGTGTCATCGCTTTTCGTGTTAGCCACCCGACTCCAATTGGATGTGGGAGAATTATGCGATTTCCCCCTAATTGGGCAATTGAGTTCCAGCATGTGGGAACCCATTACCCAATTAGTGTTTTCAGTCTGAAAGTCGCCTCTGATGATGTCATCATTGCTGCTGCATTTAAGGTCTGCAAAGATTGGGAAGCTTTTGGCCTTTGCTGTGAGAGGGACCTGGAGGCAAAATGAGCAGCAGGAGACCTAAGTCTGCTCCCAGATTTTTTTTGTACCACCACTCCCAGATATGTCTCCCATTCACCACCACTCCCAGATATGTCTCTCATTCACCACCACTCCCAGATATGTCTCTCATTCACCACCACTCCCAGGCCAGCCAACCAGCCAGAGTCAGCTATCCAGCCAGCCAGAGTCAGCTATCCAAATGTGCTCCCACCAGGTTTCACATTCGTGGTTCAGAACAGGCGTGCTTCACGTAGAAAAAGGGTTAAAATCACAAAGGCCTTTCAAAATGGCATTATAGAGGCAATTTAGTGCTGGTTAAGGGCCTTAACAGCCTATCCCGCCTCTTAGAGGCGGGATGGAGTTGGGACCAGCAGACACGATTTAATGAAAATTGCGTGGAGGCCGGATGGAGGCGGGCTTGTGCCCGCCTGCCAGTTTTCGCAATTTTAACCCCCTACACACCTCCAAACCCACCTCCATGGGTCAATGAAAATCCAGCCCTTTGTTTTCTGTTAGTTAGCCAATCCTCTATCCATGCTAATATATTACCCCCAACACCATGAGCTCTTATCTTGTGCAGTAACCTTTTATGTGGCACCTTATCGAATGCTTTCTGGAAATCCAAATACACTACATCTACTGGTTCCCCTTTATCCACCCTGCTCGTTACATCCTCAAAGAATTCTAGTAAATTTGCAAAACACAATTTCCCTTTCATAAAACCATGTTGACTCTGCTTGATTGTATTATGATTTTCTAAATGTCCTGCTACTACTTCCTTAATAATGGATTCTAGCATTTTCCCAATGACAGATGTTAGGCTAACTGGCCTATAGTTTCCTGCGTTCTGTCTCCCTCCTTTCTTGAATAGGGGAGTTACATTTGCGGTTTTCCAATCCGCTGGAACCTCTCCAGAATTCAAGGAATTTTGGTAGATTACAACCAACGCATCCACTATCTCTGCAGCCACTTCTTTTAAGACCCTAGGATGCAGGCCATCAGGTCCTGGAGATTTGTCAGCCTTTAGTCCTGTTAGTTTGCCCAATACTTTTTCTCTCATGATAGTGATTGTTTTAAGTTCCTTCCTCTCTATAGCCCCTTGATTATCAATTATTATTGGGATGCTTTTAGTGTCTTCTACCATGCAGACCGATACAAAATATTTGTTCAAAGTCTCTGCCATTTCCCTGTTTCCCATTATTAGTTCCCCAGTCTCATCCTCTAAGGGACCAACATTTACTTTAGCTACTCTCTTCCTTTTTATATACCTGTAGAAGCTCTTACTGTCTGTTTTTATATTTTTTGCTAGTTTACTCTCATAATCTCTCTTCTCCCTCTTTATTATTTTTTTAGTCATCCTTTGCTAGTTTCTAAAAAATTCCCAATCCTTTGGCCTACCACTAATCTTTGCAACATTGTGTGCCTTTTCTTTCAATTTGATACCATCCTTAAATTCCTTAGTTAGCCACGGATGGTTCATCCTTCTCGTAGAGTCTTTTTTTCTCACTGGAATAAACCTTTGCTGAGAGTTATGAAATATCTCCTTAAATGTCTATCACTGCTTATCTACTGTCTTACCCTTTAATCTATTTTTCCAGTCCATTAGCCAACTCTGTCTTCATACATTTGTAATTGCCTTTATTTAAGTTTAGGACTCTAGTTTCAGACCCAAGTTTCTCCCCCTCAAACTGAATTTGAAATTAATTCATGCTATGATCACTCTTCCCTAGAGGATCCTTTACAATGAGATCATTAATTACTCCTGTCTCATTACACATTACCAGATCTAAAATAGCCTGCTCCCTGGTTGGTTCCACAATGTATTGTTCTAAGAAACCATCCCGAATACACTGTATGAACTCCTCCTCAAACCTACCCTTGCCAATTTGATTTGTCCAATCTATGAAGATTAAAATCGCCCATGATTATTGCCATACCTTTCTTACAAGCTCCCAGTATTTCTTGATTTATACTCCTGTCCTACAGTTTAGCTACTGTTAGGGGGCTATAGACAACTCCCACCAGTGACGTCTTCCCCTTACTATTTCTTATCTCCACCCAAACTGATTCTACATCTTGATCTTCTGAGCCAATATAATTTCTCACCACTGCACTGATCTCATCCTTTATTAACAGAGCTACCCCACCTCCTTTTCCTTTCTACCTACCCTTCTGAAATTGGTCACCTTGAAACTACGTCTCTGTAATGGCTATCAGATCATACCCATTTATTTCTATTTGTGCCGTCAACTCATCCATCTTGTTACGAATGTTGCGTGCATTCAAATAAAGAGCCTTTAATTTTGTCTTTTTACCATTTTTCTCTACTCTGACTCTATTTGCTGGTGCACTCTTAAGTTTGTAGGCTCTGTCTCTTCCTGTCACACTCGGGTTATCATTACCCCTATCGCTACCCTGCACATTTTAAACAGGCCTATGTAACCTGAGCTTTTCCCGTGTCCATTCGTGCGCGCACTTTGGCTGCCGCTCCAGACACGAGCCATTCCACTTTTCCCCCCTATTTTCCTTTTCTCTCTATCCCTCCCTGACCGCGCTCTCCTGTCGTCATGCCTCCTTTCATCTCTCCTCTCTCGGATATACTGCCCTCCCAAATCCCTACCCCAATCATTCATTACTCTTCAACCTTCCTACTCTCCTGCCGTTGTCACAGCTTGACTCCCTCTTAGATTAGCCTACAGCTTCCCTCTGTGCCTCTCTTGGCATCCTACGAAGGGCCCATCGAGGCACTCGTTGCTTGCCTCCTTACGAGCAGCAACCCCAACTGTCCCATCCTACTCTCTCGCCGAACTTCCCACCCAGCGCGCCCACTGGGGGCAAATCTTGCCAATCTCCTCCCCATCCAACTCCTCCCCCCCCCCCCCCCCCCAGCGCTGACCCTATGGACGCTGACAGTGGGGCAGCCATCACCGACCCTCTCCGCATCTCCCTCCAGAATGTCCGTTCACTTGCGAACAAGGCCCTTGCCATCCATAAGCTTATCGTGGATGATTGCATCGACATCATGGCCCTGACGAAAACTTGTCTGAGGGGTGATGACACCTTACCCTTAAATGAAGCCTCCCCGCCTGGCTATACCTTCCACCACTTGGCCCACCCAGACCGCCGTGGTGGCGGTGTGGCTCTCATCACCAAATCACACCTTGGTCTGTCCCCCTATTCCTCCGGCAGTTTCTCCTCCTTTGAGCATCTCACCTTATTCCACCCCTCTCACCTCTCATTTAAAATTCTTGTTCTCTACCGCCCACCCAAGTACCATAAAAATGTTATTACCGAGATATCTTCACTGCTCTCCTCCCTCAGCCTCTGCACCAAATGACTTCTCATCCTCGGTGATTTCAACCTCCATCTCAATTCATCATGCTCTCTCTCCTCTGAGTTCACTAGCCTCCTATCCTCCCTTAATCTCTCCCTCCATGTAAACTCTACAACCCATATTCATGGCCACCCCCTCGACCTTGCCATCTATTGTGGCCTCGCTACTCCCATCGTGTCAATTGCAGATAAGGCCATCTATAAACACTTCCTCGTATCGCTTTCCACCCACATTCTCCTTCCACCACCCCCCCCAACCCTACTTCCTTCTGTGTCCGCCCCTGGAAAAAACTCTCTCCCAACTCTCTTACAACTGCACTTACGAAATCCCAACTGTCCAGCCTTTGGCCCTCCATTCACAATGACATTTCTGCAGCTACCGATCTGCTCAACCACACCTTCATCACCACCTTTGATGTCCTAGTCCCTATTAAAACAATTACCCTCTCTCACCCTGGCCGTTCCCCCGGTACGGCTCTCCTCTTCGCTCCCTTAAGTCCAAGGGACGCAGACTTCAACGGATATGGCGGACAATTGGGTTAGCCATTCACCGCCAGATCTGGCTGGACCACATAAAGCATTATTGGGTCCTGCTCTCATCTGCCAAAATTGCTCATTATTCCAGAATCGTTCTGGAAGGCAAAGATAAACTCCAGCTCCTATTCTCTACTGCTAACCGTCTTCTTAAACCCCTCTCCCCTGTCTCCTCCAAGCTCACCTCCGATAACAAGTGTGAGGAGCTCATGGACTACTTTGTCTCTAAGATTGAGACCATCCGTTCAGCTGCCTCTGCCACTGCCCGTCATTCCCCTAGCCCACTGGGCCAAACTTCCTCTAAGGTTTCCCCATGCCCTAGCCCTGAACTCACATCTTTCTCCAGTTTCTCTCCGATCTCCCCTCATGATCTCTCTGCGCTCATCTTGTCTATGAGACCTACCTCCTGCTCCCTCGACCCTATTCCCACCAAATTGCTGACCACCCAACTTCCTTTTCTGGCTCCCATGTTAGCTGACATTGTTAACGGTTCTCTCTCCTCAGGTACTGTCCCCCTCTCCCTCAAATCTGCCGTCATCACCCTTCTCCTCAAAAAACCAACCCTTGACCCCTCCGTCCTTGCAAACTACCGCCCCATCTCCAACCTCCCTTTCCTCTCCAAAGTCCTTGAACGTGTGTTGCCTCCCAAATCCGTGCCCATCTTTCCCGCAATTCCATGTTTGAATCCCTCCAATCAGGTTTCCGCCCCTGCCACAGTACCGAAACGGCTCTCATCAAAATCCTTTGTGACCGTGACAATGGTAAACTATCCCTCCTCGTCCTTCTTGACTTGTCTGCAGCCTTTGACATGGTTGACCACGCGATCCTTCTCCAGCACCTCTCCACCGTCGTCCAGCTGGGTGGGACTGCACTCGCCTGGTTCCATTCTTATCTATCTAATCGTAGCCAGAGAATCACCTGCAACGGCTTCTCTTCCCGCTCCCATATTGTTACCACTGGTGTCCCCCAAGGATCTATCCTTGGCCCCCTCCTATTTCCCATCAACATGTTGCCCTTTGGAGACATCATCCGAAAACACAGCGTCAGTTCCAGATGTACACTGACGACACCCAGCTCTACCTCACTACCTCTTCTCTCGACCCCTCCACGACCTCTAAATTGTCAGACTGCTTGTCCGACATACAGTTCTGGATGAGCAGAAATTTTCTCCAATTAAATATTGGGAAGACTGAAGCCATTGTTTTCGGTCCCTGCCACAAACTCCGTTCCCTAGCCACTGACTCCATTCCTCTCCCTAACATCTGTCTGAGGCTGAACCACACTGTTCGCAATCTTGGTGTCATATTTGACCCTGAAATGAGCTTCCGACCACATATCCGCAGCATAACTAAGACCGTCTATTTCCACCTCCGTAACATTGCCCGTCTCCGCCCTTCTCTCAGCTTATCTGCTGCTGAAACCCTCATCCATGTCTTTGTTACCTCTAGACTTGACTATTCCAAAGCACTCCTGACTGGCCTCCCAAATTCTACCCTATGTAAACTTGAGGTCATCCAAAACTCGGCTGCCTGTGTCCTTACTCGTACCAAGTTCCGTTCACCCATCACCCCTGTGCTCGCTGACCTATATTGGCTCCCGGTTAAGCAGTGCCACAATTTCAAAATTCTCATCCTTGTTTCCAAATCCCCCCATGGCCTCGCCATTCCCTATCTCTGTAATCTCCTCCAGCCCCACAACCCCCCCCCGAGATATCTGCGCTCCTCTAATTCTGTCCTCTTGAGCATCCCTGATTATAATCACTCAACCATTGCTGGCCGTGCCTTCTGTTGCCTCGGCCCTAAGCTCTGGAATTCCCTGCCTAAACCTCTCCGCATCGCTACCTCTCTTTCCTCCTTTAAGACGCTTCTTAAAACCTACCTCTTTGAACAAGCTTTTGGTCACCTAATTTACCCTTATGTGGATCAGTGTCAAATTTTTTGTCTTATAATACTCCTGTGCAGTGCCTTGGGACATTTTACTACGTTAAAGGTGCTATATAAATACAAGTTGTTGTTGTTGTTGTGTTATATGGCCACCAAGGCCGACACACACCATACATGGGTGTCGGTGACCCAGCAGTAAGTTGATCTTCTGGCCTTGTGCACTGTAAAGAAGGTACAAAAACAAATCTGTTAACATTAATGTGAGGGTATTAGGTGCAAATAGTACTCTGCACTGTACCTGATAATGGAGAGGCAACCATCTCTGGTAAATCCATAGGGGTAGAAATTAGGTCGCGCCCCATTTGGGGCGCAAATATCGTCCGCGCGCAAATATTAG
Source organism: Squalus acanthias (assembly GCA_030390025.1). NCBI lineage: Eukaryota > Metazoa > Chordata > Chondrichthyes > Squaliformes > Squalidae > Squalus > Squalus acanthias. The sequence continues at coordinate 47,966,255 of CM059435.1, forward strand.
CGCCTGGCGCTAATTATCGGCACTGACAGGAAACTTCACTTTTACCGCCCCGGGAGGTGAGTGGAGCGCTAAATTAGGCGCTGCACACCTCTCTTAAGGCGCAAAGGCCTAGGAGTGAGGCGCTAACTCAGCGCACGAGCGCAGCGCAGCTGCTGCCAGTTAGCGATGGAACACAGACACACTGGCGCCGGACACTTCTTAAAGCGGGGGGGGCCACTTGCTCCCCAGCCACACCCTGCTCATTGCAGCCTTGAATCTCAGCCTGGAGAGACCTGTAATCCATTTTGCTGCCAAGCATGGAGAGGGTGAGAGAACGCGCTCATCGCTTCACCGAGCGGGCCTTGGATGCTCTGGTTGACGCAGTGGAGCGCAGACGATGCATGCTGTTCCCAGAGAGTGGCAGGAGGCCTTTGCCACGCGAGTTCAGAAGAGTGTGGAGGGAGGTGGCTCAGAGCGTCTCCTCCAGGAGCATGGTGCCCAGGACCCATGTCCAGTGCCGCAAAAAGTTCAACGACCTCACTCGGGTCGTCAGGGTGAGTGGCTTTTTCTCAATACCTCTCCATCCCTCCATCTCAACCTCACTCTATGGCCAGAGGGTCTTAAAACCCCAATGCACAACACTCATCCAACACCTATGGCCCTTTCATGAAACACACACACACATTCCACACTTTGCATACAGTAAGGGCTATTCACCTATGGGAGGCACATCAGGCAAGACCATGGCTGCATATTGTAAGGGCTATTCACCTATGGGAGGCACATCAGGCAAGACCATGGCTGTATATTGACTCAGATGCTGTCCTTTTTCTTGCAGGCTAAGCTGGCTCATAATCGGAGACAGCAGCAACGGACGGGTGGAGGGCGGCTTCAGCTGCAACCCCTCAGCGATCTGGAGGAGCGCGTCCACAGGATTGTGGCAAGCCGGGTGATCGGTCCCGTCGCCACTGGAGACGCCGACCCCGTTGTGGACAGCAATGGTAAGGTCATCACCTTTTTGTCCTCTGTCCTTCCACTTGTCCCTCACAATACCAGCCTTTGACACTTTCAATCCAACTTGCTAACTCGCTGCACTTATTCCTCCCTTACTGCCACCCTGTCCTCACGCTAAAGCCACTCTTGTACCTCCCTGCTTTCAGATGGTGATTCACCAGCTGAGGAGATGGTCCCTGAAGCTGCCACTGGGAGTGATGCTGCAGCTGAGGAGGAAGAGGAAGCCGGAGCATCAGTGCCACCCTCTCCCGAGGAAGCCCATGGCCACACTGGGAACACGCCTTCCCCGGAGGGGAGCAGGGGGGAAGGGGCTGATGATGGTGAAGTTCCAGGACCCAGCGGGCTGCAGCAACGCCATGGGGGGGGGAGGGAAGAACGGGGGAGCAGGGGGGAAGGGGCTGATGATGGTGAAGTTCCAGGACCCAGCGGGCTGCAGCAACGCCATGGGGGGGGGGGAGGGAAGAACGGGAGCCTTCTCCCCAGAGGGAGAGTATGCCAGACACTCCTAATGCAATGGACGCAGAGGAGGAGCGGCTGATTGCAGAAATGAACAGCCAGGCGGTGGTCATGCACACTGAGCTCATGGGTGCAGTGGGAAGGGTGCCCGAATGCATTGAGGCACTGGCAAGGAGTGTGGAGCACTTCGCTGTAGCACAGGCGGATGCCACACTAAAGCTTACTGCTGCAATTCAGTCACTGGCTGCCAGGAACCCATCTGAGCCTGCTCTCATGCAGACTCAGATTGAGGCCACGCGAGCACTGACTGCTGCCATCCTCGATGGTTCGTGCACATGTCCCCGGGGCTGTCACCGCGCCGCAGCAGGCCAGCAATCTGTTCTCAGGCAAATTGCTCCGGATGCTGAAGTGCTGCCCCGTGGGAGTGCCAGTGTGTCGGGCGAGCAGGGAGTTGCTGTCCTCTCTCACGATGACAGCATTCCTGCTGCCAACACTGTCACTTCTCCACTGCACTTGCCACCGCCTGTAGGACAGACTGCTGCCGCCCATGCAGAGTTGGTGCAGTCTGCAGCCGGGCCCTCCAGGCCCAGAAGTGGTCGAGGCCGTCCTTCAGGGGCATCTGCAGTGTCAGGGTCTGACAAGCAGCAGCCTTCCACCAGCCTTGCTGCAGCCACTGAGGTCCCATTACGGAGGAGCAGTAGGGTTAGAAGGGGGGAAGTGCGCAAGGGAAGGAGATCACCCTCGAAGGGCAAAAAGTAGGAGGTGTGCCAAAATGCTGGTCATTTTTTTATTAAAGGCCGAGGTTCATGGCCCAACTTTTGTTTAGTGTTTTGGACATTATCTCCAGGTTGTGAGAACCAGTTATGTTATTGACTGTTTTTTTGTGTTTATTTCTATGAGTTTGTCATGAGGAATTGACACACACAGAGTTTGTACAATAAATAAGTTTCTGTATTCAAAATATACATGGCTGGTGGTTGGAATTATTGGTGCCTTGGCCGGCTTAGGGGTTGCGTGCTGGGTTGATTCGTGTTTGTAGCACTGGCAGGGGTCCTAGAAGCGGCTTGCTATTAGTCGTTGACGGACGGCCCTTGCAGTTTGACCATTGTGGGCCGCCCTCCTGCCTTGGTGCTGCTGCTGATCATCGTCCTCGGCCTGTTCCTCCTCTTCCTCCTCCTCCTCTTGTGGTGCTGCAAGGCCTGGTGGCATTGGCTGCGTCCTGAGGATTGCCATGTTGTGCAACATGCAGCACACCACTACGAATTTGGAAACTTGCTCAGGCGAGTACTGCAGGGCTCCTCCGGAATGGTCCAGACAGCGGAATCGTTGTTTGAGCACGCCGATTGTGCGCTCAATAATGTTCCTCGTTGCTTGTTGCTTTCCTGGTACCGCAGCTCAGCAGGGGTGTTTGGCGCACGGAGCGGTGTCATCAGCCAGGTGCTCAATGCGTACCCCTTGTCCCCCAGAAGCCAACCAACTGGCTGATGCGGTGCCTCGAAAATTTCTGCCACAGTACTCTGGCGCAGGATGAAAGCATCGTGGCAGCTGCCCGGATAGTGGGCATTGACAGCGAGAATCACCTGTCTGTGGTCACAGACCAACTGCACATTCAAGGAATGGAACCCCTTTCTGTTCCGGAACTCCTCTGCATTCTCTCGCGGAGCACGCAAAGCCACATGCGTGCAGTCAATGGCGCCCTGCACCATGGGGAAGCCCGCTACCCTCGCAAAGCCCATAGCACGGTCATGCTGCTTGTCTGGGGTCATAGGGAAGGAGATGAAGTCTCGTCTCCTTGTGAAGAGGGCATTGGTGACCTGCCGGATGCAGCGATGCACCGCAAACTGGGAGATATTGGCGAGGTCCCCAACAGCAGCTTGGAATGAGCCAGTGGCGTAGAAGTTCAAGGCCACTGTGACCTTCACTGCCACCGACAGAGACGTCCTGGACCTCAGCTGAGGCTGCAGATCTGGCTGCAGCAGGTGGCAGAGCTCAGTGACCACCTCCTTGCTGAATCGCAGCCTTCGCAAACACAGCTCCTCGGACATGTGGATGTAGGAGAGCTGTTCACGATATACCCTGGGAGGGTAAGCTCTCCTGTACATGCGCCTGATGGGCCTCCTCCGTCTGGCCATCATTGCCACTCTCTGTCTGCGTCTCACTCTGCTCCGATTGAGCTGGAGCAGGACGATGCCCCCAATCATTGCAGCCCCCATCTTCTCTTTGCCAGAAAAGTAATGAGGTACAGCAACGAAAGTAGCAGCAAAGTTAGGATGAACTAGGCAAAACTACCTCACAAAGCGTTGAGTCAATGTAGAAGTCTCTCTCTCTCTCTCTCCGAATCTCTCTCTCTCTCTCAGAACGAGTGGTGCATAAATGTCGACCACAGAAAAAGACAGGAAGAGGCCCCCTTTAAATAGCGCCCCCCCCCAGCCCCAGACCGATTGATAACGTTCCAGTCTTCCGGTCGTTGGAAGCGCCAGGCGGTAAGGCAGGGGGCGCCACTCAATTTCCGCTCCGGGGCGCCCCAAGGGCGTTGCACCACGGACTGACGTCACAATCTGCGCGCGCAGGTGGTCGCAGCGGTAAGTTTTAGCGCCGCCGCACAATCTCAAGTTAAGTTCTCGAGCGGCGCAAACAGCGCTGCGCCCGGGCGTTAGCGCCTTAACGCCCCATTAGCGCCCATTTAAGGCGCTAACGGGAGGCGCAACCAACTGAATTTTTACCCCATAGAGTTTGAAAAGTCTTGTTGTTATAATCACAGCTAGTAAATATGGTATGCTTTAAGGGAATAAATAAGTGAGTGTAGCTGTCATCACAAAGGTATACCAAATAGAGATGGGTTTATATAATGTCATACTATACTGAGGGAATGCTACATTGTCATAGGTGCCGACTTTCAGATGTAATGTTAAACTAAGGCCCCATCTGCCTGTTCCGGTAGATGTAAAATATCCCATGGCACTATTCAAAGAAGAATAATCCCAGTGCTTGGCCAACATGCCTCCCTTCACACATCACCAAAACATTATTTGGTCACTCCTCTCATAGTGCTATATAAATGCAAGTTGGTTCTCTCTTTGTAAATTATGAATGATGGAGGGCAGATGCTGTAAAAACCTAGTGGAGGAACAAACTGGATGTTTTGCGCATCTGACAATCTGATGTACTGTGCAAATTGTGGAAGGGAAGTTGTTCTTTTCCAGTATAGCATGGCCTGGTGCGAATTACAAATGGTGCTACGTTGGCAACTGCAAGGTAGTTTGCATAAGTTGCAGTCATTTCCCTAAATGAATGCAATGTGTTTTACATTGGTTTTGCCATCATTCTTGTTACATGCCAAGGTAATGTTCAGTGCCAACCCATGGACAGCAACAGATGGGGCCTTGTTCAGATAGGAAGAACTGGAAAGTGTGTGGAACAGTAGACGTACTCCTCTGCCAGGGGCTTTGTAGGTTCTATGGAGTCCGTGCTGTGCTCCTCTGTCTCCTGCCCCACGCAATAAATAAACATTTATGCTGTTCATCCTGGAAACTGTCTAGCCAGTGCTGCTTTGAACGGCACACTCCACTACGTGTTAAACAACTCGGTTGAAACTGAGGGCAGGCAATGACTGGAGTATTTTAGTAAGGGTAAGCAGAAGGCAGGGCTGATGGAATGGAGTCTGACAAAGAGGGCTAAAGATTTCTGCTACAATCTGGGGCTGATGGAGAAGAGAGAGTCTTCTGGGCAGCGAGAGTTGCCACTGGTAACTCTAGTTTCCCTGCTCTGCACTGAACCCAGCACCAAAGCAATGATCACTAGCCTAAAATTAGAGTGGAGAACTGGGCCTCTGACGTGAATACCGCTCTGTAGAAATCCTCATTTTCCTTAACAGTGAGGATTACTGTCCTGGTGAAAGCTATTTCAGAAGATTGACAATACCTGATCTGCGATGCCACTGTTGATCTCCTGATTAACAAAAGGTCCCTGACAGGACTTTGTGTGGCACTGTGAGCTGTGAGCAATAAGCAATTACAATGATGCAGTACAGCAATAGCTGAACACAGAAGTTGAGACAGGCTCACTCTGTTGTTTCGGGAGGAGCATGTTAGACTTGTAATCCTCTCTAAGCTTTTCTGCTCCGACCCCTCCAACTGGTATGGTGGCTAGGCTTGACATCGAAATACTAAAAGTAGTCACAGGTACTGAGAACAGAATTATAACAGCCAGCTTGTAGCCCTATGCATCTCGCTGAAGCAAAATCGGGTACAAGGTTACCTGAATTGAAATTAGGCAGGTAACATGGGACCCTCTCCCGTCTTACACTGCTTCAGCCATGCATAGCCTGCAGTATAACTGTGCCCGCCATAGAGTGAATTTTAGGCATCCACTTTATTTTTGATCTTTTTAAACTGGCCCATCCACATTTTGAAATTAACATTTAATCAATATTTGGCAGTGAATGTGCATCAAAGATATGGGGGAATGCTAGCTGGGGAAATGATACTCTGTTGAAAACTTGAATATCACTTTGATTTTGCTGAATGCGTAATTTTTAATGTAAAAGTTCCAGATTTTCCAGGGGAACCTCCCTTAGAAATGGACCACCAAGTTTGTGCCTCCAACATTTGGAGTTCCCCCACAACCTTTCATGCATTTATGCCTTTTTAAAATTTCTCTAATGCACATAAGTGACGGATTTGCTTAAAACCTGTTCCATCTCTAACTTTTTCCAGTTCTGACGAAAGCTCATCGACCTGAAACGTTAACTCTGTTTCTCTCTGCACCGATGCTGCCTGACCTGCTGAGTGTCTCCAGCATTTTCTGTTTATATTTTGTATTATATAAGTGAAGGAATGTTGGGTGTAGTGATTTAAGTTACAAAGCCCTTGTCACCACTTGTTTTCACATATTGAGGCTGTGCTTGAGTTGCCAGCATTCTGGGGGCTGCGTCAGCTGTTTTGAAGCTGTTGGCCAGCTGATTGGTCGATATCCGGGCCGGCATGTATACCTCATCTACAGAGTAAAACCTCGTAAGGTGGCCACTGTTTTACTGAAGGCGAATGAGATGCTTCTGGATTTTTAAAATATTTTTTGTCCTGCTTCATTATGGTAGAGCCCAAGATTTTCACATCATAAGTAATAGCTATGCAAAATAAATGGTAACAAGATCAGTTTGATTTGTTTCTCCGGCTTCAGTCCCACTGCCATCTTAACTGGCTAATAAAGCACGCAGCGCCACCAGCAGGAGTACGATGGTACTGCTCCAGCTGAGCAGTGGATATTTCACTCTCACTCCTACCACCATTTAAAAATTATATTTAAAAATAAGAATTCGATCCCTTCCTTCAGCCGCCATGCAGTGTAGCCAGCTCACGCTTTCATCGGCCATTGTTCCAAGTGTTATTCATGAAGGGCTGAGGGAATGTACTGGGCCAAGGATACTTCCCCGAGTAACAGCTGCAGTGATGTCCAGTCACCAGAGGGTTTTCTCTTTGACCCCCGTGGACTTCAGTTTTGCTAGGATTACAATTGAATGCCATAGGATCAAATCTCCAGGAATACGTCAAACCAGAGCTGGCAGCCCTATGTCACATTAACTACTCTCTCCTCTCCTCTGGCATTCAACTTTTGCAGCCATGTCTGAATCAAGGCAGTGAGGAGGTCAAGAGCTGAGTGGTTCTGGAGGAACCCAAACTGAACATCAGCCAGAGGTTCTTGGCGAGTAGGTATTGCTTGATAGAATTGTTCACTCCTTTTATGATTTTACCGATGATAGGGCTGTAATTGGCCAGGTTAGATTTCTCTTGCTTTTATATAGACAGGACATAATTGGACAATCTGCACATTGTTGGGTTGACTCCAGTGTCATAGCTGCACGCACCTGGTGGGGTGGGGTGGGGTGGTGAAACCAGCTAGTTCTGGGGCGGCAGTCCTCAATAGTACAGTTAAGATGTTGTCAGAGCTGTTGATGATGGCATGTTGATGGAGCCTCCTCTTTTCGTTGCCTCTCTCTCTCCACCACCATTCTTGAGTTAATGTGGTGGGGCTACAGAGCTTTGCTCTGATCTGTTGGTTGTGGGACTACTTGGCTTCCTAAATAGCTCGCTGATTGTTGTGCTTAGCATGGCGGCAGCCCTGTGTTCTAGCTTCATTGGTTTGGGGACTCATTGTAAGTGGTTCTGGCCCTAGCACGCCCTTCTACACTCCCCATTAAACCGGGGTTGGTCACCTGGCTTAATGGCGATGGAGCTGTGAGAGTCATGAGGTTACAGATTGAGGTGGCATTCAGTTCTTCTGCTGCTGGTGGCCCACAGCGCATCTTGGCTGCCTAATTTTTGGTGCTAGATCTGTTCTTAGTCCATCCCACTTAACACGATGGTAGTGACACACTACACATGGAGGATGTTCTCACTGTGGAGGCGAGACTTTGTCTTCATAAGGACTGTGAAGTGGTCCCTGCTCCCAATGCTACCATGAACAGATGTGTGTCTGTAACAGGTAGGCTTGTGAGGACGAAGTCAAGTAGATTACTCCTAATGTTGGTTCCCTCACCACCTGACAGACCCCAGTCTGGCAGCTCTGTCTTTCAAGACTCAGCCAGCTTGGTCAGTAGTGGTACCAGGGAGCCACTCTTGATGGCAGGACATTGAAGTCTCCCACCCAGACTACTGTTCTGAGGAATGTAATAAAGATAGGTTAAGTGAGTGGGCAAAAATTTGGCAGATGGGGTATAATGTGGGAAAATGTGAGGTTATCCACTTTGGTAGGAAGAATAGAAAAGCAAAATATTATTTAAATGGAGAGAGACTACAAAATGCTGAGGTACAGAAGGATCTGGGGATCCTCGTACATGAAACACAAAAAGTTAGCATGCAGGTACAGCAAGTAATTAGGAAGGCAACTGGAATGTTGGCCTTTATTGCAAGGGGGATGGAGTATAAAAGTAGGGAAGTCTTGCTACAACTGTACAGGGCGTTGGTGAGACCACACCTGGAGTACTGCGTACAGTTTTGGTCTCCTTATTTAAGGAAGGATATACTTGCATTGGAGGCAGTTCAGAGAAGGTTCATTAGGTTGATCCCTGGGATGAAGGGGTTGTCTTATGAGGAAAGGTTGAGCCTATACTCATTGGAGTTTAGAAGAATGAGAGGTGATCTTATTGAAACATGTAAGATTTTGAGGGGGCTTGATAGGGTAGATGCTGAGAGGATGTTTCCCCTCGTGGGTGAATCTAAAACTAGGGGGCATATTTTCAGGATAAGGGGCCACCCATTTAAGATGGAGACGAGGAATTTCTTCTCTCAGAGGGTCATGAATCTTTGAAATTCCATACCCCAGAGAGCTGTGGAGTCGGAGTCAGTGAATATATTCAAGGCAGAGATAGACAGATATTTGAGCTACAGTGGAGTCAAGGGTTATGGGGAACAGGCAAGAAAGTGGAGTTGAGGCCAAGATCAGATCAGCCATGATCTTATTGAATGGCGGAGCAGGCTCAAGGGGCCTGAATGGCCTACTCCTGCTCCTATTCTTATGTTCTCATGCACTCAACAGATGCAAGCTTGTTTTGTTTCTAATTGTACTAAGGTGTTCATATGTATTGCAATAATTAACCCTACAATTTAAGCATCTCTTACAGTTCCCTGGATTTCACAGAATCACCACAGTGCAGATAGAGGCCATTTCGGCCCATCGAGCCTGCACCGACACATATCCCACCCTATCCCCGTAACCCCACGTATTTAATCCCCCTAACACTAAGGGTCAATTTATCATAGCCAAATCAACCTAACCCGCACATCTTTGGACTGTGGGAGGAAACCGGAGCACCCGGAGGAAACCCACGCAGACACTGGGAGAATGTGCAAACTCCACACAGACAGTCATCCGAGGCCGTATTCGAACCCGGGTCCCTGGCGCTGTGAGGCAACAGTGCTAACCACTATGCCACCGTGTTACCAACTTTTAAAGAATTTCCAAGTTTTGGCCAACATCTTTCCTCAAAGTGAATTCTCTATTAAAGACTGCAGTGAAATCTTTTGACTTGCCTTCTGTAGACAATATTGCAGTGGCATTAAGATCTGGTGTGACACTTTCCCTTGTTTGTTTACCATCTGGAGTTTTTATTCTTTAGTGACATATTTCAGTGAACGAGTAGTCAATCTATGAAACAATCTCCCTAGGGAGACAGTGGAAGTAGTTAGTATTGATCCAAATGCAAAATAGATAAATTTCTTTCAGAAAATAATATTTTGGGATACAGTATATGAGTAATTTGCGACATGACATGTGGTAAGTGTAACATGACTGGGAGAAACAGGAGACTTTGGACCTATGGTTCCCAAAGTTCTCCACCACTGGGGGGCTTTCCTTGCCTCGTGTCTGGGTCTCTTGTAGACTAATTGATAGAGATTGATTGCTATGATTAGTCAACAACTCCATTATCATTATATCATGTGACTACCAGGATGGTAGAAGCGAAACTAGATGGACCTCGGTCTTTCTCCGTCTAGCAATTCCTATGCTCCTACGACAGTCCACCTTTAACCCTGATCGCTGCACCTCCCTCCTGACGGGCAGATCTGGTGCCAACTATATCAGTGTCCTGTGCATTTGACAGGTTGTAAACCTGAGTTATTGCAAGATGGGAAACTGTACACAGAGTAGGCAGCAGCTAGTTAGAAAAAAAATGCTTGCATTGTAAATGCCAGCTATTGCTTTGGACTCTTAATGGAGTGTCTGTATTTAGTGATTTTTGTTCAGGTGGCAGTGGTGCAGTGAGGCCTAATAATGTCATTTTAGTGCCTTCTACTGCTATTAAACTAGGCCCTGCTAAATGCAACGCCTCTCTTCAAACAGTGCGAATAGTGCTGCTGTCTGAGAATCGTCTTTTTGCCCCCATTTAAAAATTGAAATAAAGAGGAAAAGCTTTCAAATATTGGAAGTCTGAAACATAAACAGAAACTCTTGGAAATGCGCAGCAGGTCAGGCCACACTACGCTTCATCAGAACGGCTTTCCTCTTTTCTGTTTGGATGACTCTTCTCCCACCATCACATGGCGTTGCTAAGCTGAGACGGTAGACATGTAGCCTTCGTCAAGGCCTCTGGACATGGAGGCAGAGTGAGCCTTAAGCACCTTCCCAATGGGAACCACCTTACTTCTATTAACTTCCTATTTGACAGCCTGGCGAGGTTGGGAGCTTCCTGGATCAGTCACTGTAAGATGACCCACATCTCACTAGTGCAGAGAGCAGTGGTGGCTGAAGTAAATTCAAAACATTTTCACTAGGTTTATTGAAAATTACTGGGACAATGGTTTAATAGTGAGCATGTATGTCAGGTTATTCAATAATTTGAATTAAGCCTGTAAATGGCAGAGGACATAATCAGATAATTAGAATTAAGCGACTTTGAATCAAGAGGATTTTTAAAAATTCGTTCCTGGGATCTGGGCGTCACTGGCAAGGCCAGCATTTATTGCCCATCCCTAATTTCCCTTGGGAAGTTGGTGGTGAGCCGTCTTCTTGAACCTCTGCAGTCCATGTGGTGAAGGTACTCCTACAGTGCTGTTAGGGAGCGAGTTCCAGGATTTTGATCCAGCGATGATGAAGAAACGGCGATATATTTCCAAGTCAGGATGGTGTGTAACTTGGAGAGGAACTTGGAGGTGATGGTGTTCCCATGCGCCTGCTGCCCTTGTCCTTCTAGGTGGAAGAGGTCGCGGGTTTGGGAGGTGCTGTCGAAGAAGCCTTGGCGAGTTGCTGCAGTGCATCTTGTAGATGGTACACACTGCAGCCATGGTACGCCGGTGGTGGAGGGAATGAATGTTTAAGGTGGTGGATGGGGCACCAATCAAACAGGCTGTTTTGTCCTGGATGGTGTCAAGCCTCTTGCGTGTTGTTGCAGCTGCACTCATCCAGGCAAGTGGAGAGTATTCCATCACACTCCTGACTTGTGCCTTGTAGATGGTGGAAAGGCTTTGGGGAGTCAGGAGGTGAGACACACGTCGCAGAATACCCAGCCTCTGACCTGCTCTTGTGGCCACAGTATTTATGTGGCTGGACCAGTTACGTATCTGGTCAATGGTGACCCTCAGCATGTTGATGGTGGGGGATTTGGTGATGGTAATGCCGTTGAATGTCAAGGGGCAGTGGTTAGACTCCTGCTTGTTGGACATAGTCATTGCCTGGCACTTGTGTGGTGCGAATGTTACTTGCCACTTATCAGCCCAAGCCTGAATGTCGTCCAGGTCTTGCGGCATTCGGGCATGGACTGCTTCATTATCTGAGGAGTTGCGAATGGAACTGGACACTGTGCAATCATCAGTGAACATCCCCACTTCTGATCTTATGACGGCTGGAAGTTCATTGATGAAGCAGCTGGAGATGGTTGGGCCTAGGACACTGCCCTGAGGAACTCCTGCAGTGATGTCCTGGGGCTAAGTAGACTGTATAATAATGTATTGTTGGTGCCAATGCAGTAAGATTTGTATTTCAACAAGTGAGAAAGTACAGAAATTATTTACAACAGGATCATTTGTTCATTTTGTACAACAAATGGGCCTGGGCAAAGTGGAGAATGAGTTGCACAAGTATTTGGGTGATCTGCCATTGGTAAAACAATAAGTTGTGTATACATAATTTATGAAGCCAGTTAGCATGATATGATTCTATTCACCCCTTTAACCTACATCAAACTGCACTTGACATGCACTTGCCACACTCCCACCAATTTTCCTTCACTTGTGTCTCTAATGAAAGGTACAGTTCCATGGAACCTTCAGGTATCTCACCGAACTAACCAATCCACACATGGGAGCCTAGACACTGAGGGGGCAATTTTAAACTAACCTGCCCATCAAGGAACCCACGGGATCGGGTGGTTTGCCAGTTTTACACCTACCCAATGATAATTTGGGCAAGGTGTAAAACCAGCACTGCACCCAATCCCGTCAGTTTCCCGACGGGCAGGTTATGTTAAAATTGCACCCCCGTCCCCCCAACGTGTGTCACCAGGCTTCGTGAAAACGGCACCTTGCTCTCTGCCTCACCATTGAACGGCATGAAGTTGCTGTATTTGCGCGATAAACACAAACAAAACTCACCACAGAAAGTTAAGTCTTGTCCATTTCAGTCTTAATTACCTTTTTAACAATGTGATAAGTGTTAACTACTGCCAAACAAACCTCTCTGGCATTGAAAATTAACTATTGCAAATATGGAGTCTCATTCCTTCAGCTTTTAATTATTGTTGGAGGCTTCAAACTTTTTCTTTACTTTTCCTTTCTGTCTCTTTTCTTTCTCTCTCTTAATCCAATCTTTCTTTCCCTCTTTATTTCTGTTTCTGTACCTGATTTGACATTGAATTCACCCACTCTAATTCACCCTCCTTCTCAGTCCTTGCGCTGTTAATTTCACAATCCTGCAATCTGATTGGTTAAGGAGATGCACAGTTGCTTGCCCTGTTCACTTGGATCCCAAATGCCCTGTTTCCCTCGCTGCACCATTATCAACTCACACTTTCAGCAAGTTGCCACACAAAACATTTTTAAAATCTTAACATGCAAGGGCAAGTTTAACTAATGGCAGATGCCATTCGATGCCCTGCTACTACAAATTATGGCCCATTATCTTTAAACAAAAGAACAAAGAGGAACTGAAGGTAAAAGACTTCAGTGTTGCACCTTCCCATTTTATTGCTATGTTACTCATAGTAAGTTACATTTTAGATGCTTAAATGTGTCTAAATGGTTCCAAAATAACACTTAATTCAATGGCCATTGGCCGCGCGACTTCTGATTCACTGCTATGCTCGCTGCAGCTTATTCTAATGAGAAAACCAGCAAAATAAGGCGCAAGTTATCAATGGCACGATCAGCACACGAGATGGCGAAATTTACGGTGTACGTTACTGATCTCACAGTTGCAGGAAAATCTGGGCCATTGTGTCACTTGTACATGGTAACATGACAAAAGCACAGGTCAGCTGACTCGTCCCCTTTTTTGGGCAACACGGTGTCCCTTTACTATGCTATCACTGTAGGGCAGTAACATGCTGTTGTAATAAAGGACAAAAGAATTCCAACTTCCTGTCTCAGTATAGAACCGGTGCAAACGTAAGAGACTTGTCATTAATTCTGCAGGATGTGGCCCTTTCTAATAGCATGCAGGAGGTAATTGTTTGAAATTGGTATTCTTAGAATATGGGACTGTACTGGGGCTACCTGCCATTTTAATACAAAACAGACTTCCACATATCTAACTGGTCAAAGGAGGTAGATGATGGTGACCATTTTTCCTCTAGTTTCCATTGCTTGTTGTTCTGATTGGAAGAGCCTTTCCTTTTCACTAACCTTGTGGGGACTTACAGATGTGATGTCACATCTTGCAGCTCTGTGACGCCAATACAGCATTGCACCAGATAACCACTTCAGATCGTGTAGCTTTAAGAACGTAAGAACATAAGAAATAGGAGCAGGAATAGGCCCTTCGAGCCTGCTCCGCCATTCAATAAGATCATGGCTGATCTTCTACCTCAACTCCACCTTCCCACAGGATCCCCATATCCCTTGATTCCTTTAATATCCAAAAATCTATCGAACTCTGTCTTGAATATCCTCAATGACTGAGCCTCCACAGCCCTCTGGGGTAGAGAATTCCAAAGATTCACAACCCTTTGATTGAAGAAGTTTCTCCTCATCTCAATCCTAAACGGCCGACCCCTTATTCTGAGGCTGTGACCCCTGGTTCTAGACTCCCCAGCCAGGGGCAACATCCTCCCAGCATGAATGTAATAATCTTTGTCACCTAAACAAAGGAATAGAGCAAGTCCTCTAAGGGAAGTGTTGAAAAGTTGGAAGGAATGGAAATAAACTGCTTCATTTGCCTCCTCACTCTTCTTTTGGCTGCTGGTTAGCAGAATATGATCCATAAACTGACCATTTTCATTAGCTCTTCAGAGACCTACAAATATGTCAATATATTGCTGCAGCAGACTGAATTATGCTTTACGGCCTGTGAAAAGTTTTCAGCAGAGTTTTTAATAATTCTATAGATTTAAAAAAAAAAGAAATCTAAATCTGCTTCCTTCAATTTATGCAGATGAGGTAGATTCGGTTGCCTTGGCTTAATTCATCTGTACTGGATGTGTAATAGAATTGCCGATGATGCCCAGTGTCTCTAGGGAGACATTGAGGGATTTAGCAGAACCCAAGCAATCAAGAATTTATCTGTAGTAATCAAGCAATCTCTCTGCTTGCTTACCACTCAGCACTTTGAGGTATTGTACATAATACTAATTAAAAGGGATGTATATGAAATAACCTTGAAGTGACAGAGCAGGGATGTGCAGACACGGAGCATCTAAATTTATAGGTTAAAACTGTGATGGAGGGAAGCTTTCTTAATTTTTACATTTTTTTTAGGAAAATGTAATGCATACATTTTGTAAAGTCGCTGTACAGTTTTGTCAAAGGACAGAACGAATTGGCACATTTAGGGTTATTGGCATGGTTTTCTCTATGCACTGTCTTATCAGTTCTGCTAATTTGATGAGAGTCCCTGGCGTTTGGCAAGGTCAGTGGGTATCAAGGGGCCTGCGTGCTGCAAGGTTGGGTCATTGTGCATCGTGGGGCACTGCAAGAGGCTTGTGGTCCTATTCTGACCTGGATCTGTGTTTCTGTGAGAAGTGTCTTGAGTCATGTGGGCTGCCAGAATCCCTGCTACCTCCTGGCTTCCAGAGTCCATACATTACCTGCTTTGACTGGCACAGATGTTTCACCCACCTGTTTATTGTGGGGACGGTTACACTTCACCACAGTGGGGGAACGCACCATCTTGCAATTAGAAATGCTAAGTTTTATTAGTCTGTGTGTTGTGGCTGGGTGGAAGGCTCACTCTCCAGTGCTTAAGTCCAGTTGTATAAGCCAGGGCCTGCATTGGTTTTAAAGAAGGGAAGGCTTTTATATATTGCCTAAAGTGAAAACCTTTTAGTTTTTGAACTTGCCTTCACAATGGCTATATTACGCTGATGAACATCCCAAGGCACTTCACAGGAACGTAATAAGATAAAAGTTGACAACGATCCAAAGAAGGAGATTTTAGGACAGGTGACTAAAAGCTTGGTCAAAGAGAGAAGTTTTAAGGTGTGTTTGAAAGGAGGAGAGCGATGTGGAGAGATGGAGGGGTTTAGGGAGGGAATTCCAGAGCTTGGGGTTTACATAGAAACATAGAAGATAGGAGCAGGAGTAGGCCATTCGACCCCTCGAGCCTGCTCCTCCATTTAATGAGATCATGGCTGATCATCCAAATTCAGTACCCTGTCCCTGCTTTCTCCCCATATCCCTTGGTCCTTTTAGCCTTAAGAAATATATCTAACTCCTTCTTAAATATATTTAATAAATTGGCCTCAACTGCCTTCTGTGGTAGAGAATTCCACAGGTTCACCACTCTCTGGGTGAAGAAATTCCTCCTCATCTCAGTCCTAAATGGCTTACCCCTTATCCTTAGACTGTGACCCCTGGTTCTGGACTCCCCCGCCATCGGGAACATCCTTCCTGCATCTAGTCTGTCTAGTCCTGTTAGAATTTTATAAGTTTCAATGAGATCCCCTCTCATTCTTCTAAACTCTAGCGAATACAAGCCCAATCGTCCCAATCTCTCTTCATACGGCATTCCTGCCATCCTAGGTATCAGTCTGGTGAATCTTCGCTGCACTCCCTCCATGGCAAGAACATCCTTCCTCAGATAAGGCGACCAAAACTGCACACAATACTCAAGGTGTGGTCTCACCAAGGCCCTGTACAACTGCAGCAAGACATCCTTGCTCCTGTACTCGAATCCTCTCGCTATGAAGGCCAACATACCATTTGCCTTCTTAACCGCCTGCTGCACCTGCATGCTTACCTTCAGCGACTGGTGCACAAGGACTCCCAGGTCTCGTTGCACTTCCCCTTTTCCCAATCTATATACGGCTGAAGGCACAGCCACCAATGGTGGAGCAAAGGGAGTGGGAGATGGACAAGAGGTCAGAGTTGGAGGAACGTAAAGTTCTTGGAGGGTTGTAGGGCTGGAGGAGGTTACAAAGATGGGGAGGAACGAGGCCATGGAGGGATTTGAACATGAGAATGAGAATTTTAAACTGGAGGCTTTGGTGGACCGGGAGCCAAAGTAGGTCAGCGAGCACAGGGGTGATGGATGAGCAGGACTTAATGCGGGTTAGAATATGGACAGTAGAGTTTTGGAGAAGCTTAAACTTATGGACGCTGGAAGATGGGAGGCTGGCCAGGAGAACATTGGAATAGTCAAGGCTGGAGGTAACAAAAACATGGATCTGCTTTTTAAAATTTCATTCAGTAACGAACGTTCGGGAGTTTTATTTTGCTTGTTAAATTTTGTGTTATACTATACCCATTGACAGGACATGTTGAGGTATTTAATGTTCTTTCTGTAAATGCCGTTTTGATCACATTGCATATATGGGGCAGCCAGTAAAAGGATATCTTACAATTCTCCAGCTAGACTCTTTATATATTGTCTGACCTTAACGTATACAGTGATTTATTTTTAAATTTGATATCTCAACATTCAACTCCTCTTCCCACCAAAAAAAACCATCAGGAAATATTTGTTAGTGTATTGTTTTCTCACTGTGGTCTGTTGGCTAGGAATTCTGTAAAAGTGCCTTCCAGCTATACTCCAGTTGTAAAGTCACATATTCTGTGCACTGGCTTCTCCCTGGATCTTGTTCCATTCCTTGGGTTCTCACTTACTCTCCATTTCCTCCCTCCTCTCTCGCTAACTGTTAGACAGGGAATGCGCTCATTTAATTTATTTTACTTGGCTTGTAGAGGAGGATATAGGAAATTCAGAGGATTTGGCTAGATCTGGACAAATTAAAGTAGGTAGAGTCATACGGCTCAGAAGGAGGCCATTCGGCCCATCTGTGCTGGCTCTCTGTAGAGCAATGCAGTCAGTCCCATTCCCCCGCTCTATCCCCGTAGCCCTGCAAGTTTATTTCCCTCAAGTGCCTATCCAGTCTCCCCTTGAAAACATTGAGTGCCTCCGCTTCCACCACTTCTGTCGGCAGCGAGATCCAGGTCCTCACCACTCGCTGCGTAAAAAGGTTTTTCCTCACGTCCCCCCTGTATCTCTTGCCCGATACCTTAAATCTTTGTCCCCTAGTCCTTGTACCATCAACTAGTGGGAACAGCCTTTCCCAGTCTAGCCTATCCACACCCGTCATAATCTTGTACACCTGACAAATCACCGCTCAACCTCCTTTGCTCTAATGAAAACAAATCCAGCTTCTCCAACCTGTCCTTGTAGCTAAGACCCCCCATCCTCGGAACCATTCTGGTAAATCTGCTCTGCACCCTCTCAAGTGCCTTCACATCCTTCCTAAAGTGTGGTGACCAGAACTGGACGCAATACTCCAGTTGGTCTAAGTCATGGCAGTATGGTAATGCAAATCAAGGTGGGATATATGACTCGTGCATACAACAAATGAGTTTCCATTGGTAAGAAGGAAAATGATTTGAATATGATTACTGACCATTCATTGATGTTGTCCAGTCTATGTACGGCTGATAAATAGTTGATTATGTCAAGTTATTTTAGCCCAAAATAACTCGTTGGCAAAGCCATTTTTGAATATCACATGCAATTTTGAATATTCCTTTTTTCAAAAGAACATTGGTGAGTTGCAGAGGAGTGAATCCAGGACTCAAAGCTTGTGGTATTAGAAGCTCACAGAATTGAATAACAGCATCAAGCTTCCGCACCGTTACCTCTGGTGTCCCCCAAGGATCTATCCTTGGCCCCTCTATTTCTCATCTGGAAACACAACGTCAGGTTCCACATGTATGTTGATGACTACCAGCTCTACCTCACCACCACCCTCTCTTGACCCCTCTACTGTCTCTAATTTGTCACACTGCTCACCTGACATCCAGTACTGGATGAGCAGAAATCTCCTCCAACTAAATATTGGGAAGACCGAAGCCATTGTCTTCAGTCACCGCCATAAACTCCGTTCCTTAGCCATTGACTCCATCCCTCTTCCTGGCAAATGTCTGAAGTTGAACCAGACCATTTGCAAACTTGGTGCCGTATTTTACCCCAAGATGAGCTTCCAACCACATATCCGCTCCATCACCAAGACCGCCTATTTCCACCTCCGTAACATCACCTGGCTCTGCCCTTGCCTCAGCTTGTCTGGTGCTGAAACCCTCATCCATGCCTTTGTTACCTCTAGACTTGTCTATTCCAATGCTGTCCTAGCCAGGCTCCCATCTTCCACACTCCATAAACTTGAGCTCATCCAAAACTTTGCTGGCCATATCCTAATTTGCACCAATTCTTGTTCACCCATCACCCCTGTGCTCGCTGAGCTACATTGGCTCCCGGTCTGGCAACGCCTCAATTTTAAAATTCTCATCCTTGTTTTCAAATCCCTCCTTGGCCTCATCCTTCCTTATCTCTGTAATCTCCTTCAGCCCTACAACCCTCCGAAATCTCTGCGCTCCTCCAATTCTGGCCTTCTGGGCATCCCCAATTTTAATCACTCCACCATTGGCGACTGTGCTTTCAGATGCCTAGGCCCTAAGCTCTGGAATTCCCTCCCTAAACCTCTCTGCCTCGTCTTCTCTCTCTTCCATTAAATGCTCCTTAAAACCTACCTCTTTGACCAAGGTTTTAGTCATCTGCCCTAATATCTCGTTATGTGGGGCTCAGTGTCAAATGCTTGATAACGCTCCTGTGATGTACCTTGGGAGGTTTTACTTTGCTAAAGATGCTAGAAAATGCAAGTTGTTGTTGTTGGTTAAATGATTCAGGTTGTCACACCTACACTGTTCACACTGCTTCAGCATTTTAAGCGAGTTATTTAACTCTTGGAATACCATTTGAATTTTACAGCATGTATGACTGTAAAAGGCCATTTAGGAACAATCTTGAGGATTACCTGTACAATAATCTAGCAACTGCAGCCAACACCTTCAGAAGGGGATGATACTGTTTGGCCAACCTCCTTGATTTTTTGAGGAGTGACATCCCAAATGGTCTTTCGAGTAGTATATTGGAGGCAAAACTTCATTCAAATTCATTCGCTATCCAGTTAGTTGATGTGATGGAACAACAAAAGTTTTTTTTTACCCCCTGATGGATCAACTAAAACAGGCCAACTGGTCTTCACATCTATATTTATCTTGATGGCCTGCATCAGAATATTCAAGAATTTGTCTGATGTACATATCCTGCAGGACAGGTTACAACGTATAAATACTAGTTCAATAAAAGTAGCATCAGTTGTGTTACATTTATCATTAATGGAATCCAAACATTAGACTGAAAGATAACTGGAAGCAAAAATATAATTTGTGATGGCTTTTCCCTCACATAAAAGCTGTTTCAGTCCAAGAGTGGGCACTGGGCAGTGCTGACACCAAAAGACAGGCTTAATTAATACCTTGCATCCGATTAAATGGTGTGATACTTGACAATGTTGTTAGTATTCCAAAAGCTTCCCTGCAGGTTGTTCATTTTGCTAAAATGCTGATAACTTGAGTAATTATATTTCCCTGGAAGTTTTCCATCTTTAATGAGATTATTATATTTTAGGTTTATGTTCTGTTGGCATAAAACTAAAACTTACTGCGACACTGGTTGCCAATGTGATCGAACTTCAAAGCCAATAAATTATCATATACACAGTTGTTATGCAGGTTCCAATAAAATTCCTCACTGGCATGTTCAGTAATATCAGGAGACAAATACTCACCAATAAGGAAGCCCTTCACAGCCCCATTTGTGAAAAGACTTGGCAATAAAACAATGCCATGATTATTCATTTGGCAACTTGAGATCAAAGCTGAGTCTAATCTCATTAAACACCAGCTAATAGCAAAACAATCTGATACATTTTCCAGAGACTATATGGGAATGTCATTTTGTTTTGGATTAATAAAGAAGCTGAAGTGTTTTATGCAGTGGTCTATATTTTTTGTTCAATCATTACTGTGTTCCAAGACTATATTAATAATTCAGGTTGATTCTTTCTGCACTTTGAAGTACCCAAAATATTTTTCACAACAGCGTTTCCCTATGAACATACGGAAAGAAGGCTGAGAAAAAATAATCAAGCCCAACAAGCCTACCCCATCCAAATAATGGTACAACCTCATTCACCATTGACCACACCCTAACTGTGCAATGTCCTTTGCTACACAAAGGGTACATTTATTAAGCCCTTGTACGTTTCCCTTTCAGATGGTTCACTCCAGTGACTTGAGTTTACAATTATTTTAAAGTCAATCTTTTATCTTTTGGGGAAAAAAAAAGTTGTATTGAATTGTGAAGATTGAATGACTTGAAGAAAATATATTGTAATCTTTCCCCCCTGTCCTCTAAGAGGAATATTGATGATTGAGAACTGAGGGACTTCCCACTTTTTTGCCCAGTATCAGTACCAAACACTTTCGGGTCAGAGTATAAATTGGTTGTACTTGAACGCTCCTTATTCTGGTCCAACATCACTTCAGCAGAGCTCATCCTACTGCACCAATGTGAGCTTTCCATTCCCCACACTCGCCAACCTTATTGATATTTGTATGAGACAGACAATTTAGTCTCAAACAGTGGTGAATTATGGACAACTGCGCTCTATGGACTGGCGCCCAATAATAATTGAGTTTTGACTACCCAAACTCATTCACATGGGATCAGAGAGCAAGAAAGATAACGTTAATCCCATCACTTTTAATTGGATTAAAATTTGGGCCCAGAGATAAAAGTACAGTGTTATAATTCACTGAGCCATTCTGTGTCCACCAAGATGTTTAGATGTATTGGGGGAAAAATTCGGTACCTTAGCACCTACCGTTAGTGCCAGTAGATGGCGCTACTGGGGCGCTAGAGCATTATTGCTGGGGCGAGGCAAACCCAACGCCACATTCCAAATCCCGCTTCCCCCCCCCCCCCCACAGCAGTGCTGCCACTAACAGTTATCGCCGGGAGCCTCAATACCAAGTGGATCGTGACGTCAGTGAGCAACGCTCACTGACCACCTGATCTGCGGAATTGATTGTTACCACCTACCTTAGCGCCTGGAGTAAGCAGCGACGGTGGAGCTGGTATGAAGCACCAAGAAGCCAGCTCCAGGGACGTTATTGAAAGGGATCATCAGTAATGAGTAGCAGCTGTAGGTTAGTGGAGTTTCAGTACTTTCTTGTCAGTTTCACATAGTCCAACAGTCTCATTCTGTAATTTTAAGGTTATTTAGTATCAGGAATGTTGTGGCAACGAAAAAGTAGCTACATTTATTCTTAAAAAAATCAAACTGCTATATTTTGTTACATTAATGGGGGCTGTACTGGCAGTCGACCTTGCCCTCCAGGATCTATGGCGGAGGCAGCGAGAAAGACTGGAACATGCGCCCAGAGGGAGGAGGAGGGCCATCAGGGCTCTCAACAGGAGGCCTTACCCCCCGAGGATATTCTAAGAGCACTTCTCCTACCACCAATTAAGTGAGGAGCAGTGCATTAGAGGGCTCCGCTTCACCGAGGAGGTGGTCACAGAACTCTGCCACCTCCTGCAACCAGACCTCCAGCCTCCGACCAGGGTGACTACGGCTCTCCCAGTGGCAGTCAACGTCACCGCCACCCTCAATTTCTTTGACAGCAGATCCTTCCAGTCTGCAACAGGAGACATAGCTAACATCTCGCAGTTTGCCATCCATCGCTGCATACGGGAGGTCACAGAGGCTCTCTACAGCAGGAGAAGGGACTACATTTCCTACCCCATCACCAGAGAGAAGCAGGATGAGCGCGCATGTGGCTTTGCCAGGATAGCGGGATTCCCCATGGTGCAGGGCGCCATTGACTGCACCCACATTGCTTTGCGGGCACCGCATAATAATACTGAGATCTTCCGTAACTGTAAAGGCTACCACTCACTTAATGTGCAGTTGCTGTGCGACCACAGACAGCTGATCCTCACCGTCAATGCCTGCTATCCTGGCAGCAGCCATGATGCCTTCATTCTGCACCAGATCGGTGTGCCAGCAGTCTTCCAGCCACCATGTCAAGAGACAAGGGCTATCCGCTACCACCTGGCTCATGACTCCCCTCCACAACCCCAACACTCCTGCCCAGCACTCATATAAATGAGAGCCATGCTGCCACCAGGAACATCATCGAGCAGACCATCGGCCTGCTGCAGCAACGGTTCTGCTGCCTTGACCACTCGGGAGGAGCCCTCCAGTACTCGGTTGTGCGGGTGTCCCATTTCGTAGTGGTCTGCTGCATACTGCACAACTTGGCCATCATGAGGGCCCAGCCCTTGCCACCAGGGATTGTGGGACCACCTCAGGAGGAGGAAGAGGGAGAGGAGGAGGAGGAAAATGAGGAGGACGATGAGGAGGAGGAGGAACAGGAGCGAGCGAGGAGGCAGCCAATCAATTGGCCTTCGGAAGGGCGGTCCATGACTGCCTCATCAGGCTGCGGCTCAAAAGAATTAAACTCCAGATCCCCGTTGCTCACCACATCTCCATCATTCCATCCTGTCACAGGCCACATCACAGCGCAAAACTGAAATGAGACACAGCACAAAAGAATCCAAACTAGATTAATAAATATATCCAAAATCAGTGAACGCATACTTAC
Source organism: Squalus acanthias (assembly GCA_030390025.1). Classification (NCBI taxonomy): domain Eukaryota; kingdom Metazoa; phylum Chordata; class Chondrichthyes; order Squaliformes; family Squalidae; genus Squalus; species Squalus acanthias. The sequence continues at coordinate 47,989,342 of CM059435.1, forward strand.
AATAAAAATATTAACTATTCACCCTTGTGCAATCCCTTAGTGCCCCTCGTTACTGTGCCTTTGCCTACTCTGGTGCTCCTACAAAGTGTTGACCCAATGGTTGCAGCAGGGCTGGTGGAAGACTGCGGAGTGTCCGTGCGGGAGAATTCAGATGGCCTTGCAGGACGCCCTCGACCAGCTCTGGGCCTGTGGTTCAGATGGTGGTATGTAGCATTTGTTGAAGCATTCACTCACTCTGTCCACCTGAGTGAGGTTGTTAAATTTCTTTCTGCACTGTGTGGGGGTCCTGGGGACCACAGTGCTGCCTGAGACATGCTGTACTACCTCCCTCCACATGATGCGGAAGACTTGCGGTGAGGGCCTCCTGCCACTTGCCGGGTAGAGCACCGCCCTCCATCTCTCCACAGCGAACACCAACACCTCCAATGCTTGATCGCAGAATCTGTGGGCTCTCTCCCTGGGGCGTGGACCTGCCATGAGTACAGCTGCTTCAGTCGTCCAGCTCCTTGTCCTTGACCTGCTGCTGCTTGTTGAGGCAGCTGCACAGCAAGCAATGCTGAGAATGAGGTTCTGCAGCATCAATGAACCTCCCCTTTAAGTACTGAAAAAAGCCTGTGGCAATCATGACGTGGCAATAGACTGCACCTGATATTGGTCCACCCTTTGCTTGTAACACCAATGAGCTGGGGTTAAAGACTTGAATTAGGACTCCAATCATTTCATTGAGCAGTGAGCACAAATTCTCCGTGCAGTCTAAAGTATTAGCACCTGGCGCTAATTCTCCAACTTTTCTAATGATACTGCCCATCCCTGGGCTATAATGAATTTCTAGCCCATTGACTTTAAATTAGATGGATCTTTCAACTGTAAATATGATCTGAAATCTCAGAGCAGAAGGGGGAGGAAGTCAACTTACATAGACATGAAAATTGTGCCTTGCTATTTCTTATTGCTCCCTGGCCTTGTAATTTTCAAATTTTGAGTGACTTAACAAGAAGATGGCTGATTACCTCGCATAGTTTATTGTTAATGCAATGGTAGCTTTCCACGTTGAGTTCCAGGACTGACATCCACTTACATCTTCAAGCCACACTTGGAATAAAAACTTGTATTTTATTAGGGCCACAATATGATGCACTGTGATAATAAGTCTGTATTGTGTTTTTTTGGGCGGGGTGGTGGTGGTGGGGTGGGGGGAAGAGGTCAAACTATTGCTGCTGCAAACATCTGTTAGTGTGTCAGAGAGTGGTACTGGTTAAGGGAAAATAAATTGCTCTTTTTACCTAGACTGCTCACTAAAGGGGGCTTATGGCATGTCAAACAGATGGAGTGACTTGGTCAGGTTGAGACCAATGTTTTTATGTTCTGTATTTGCTTGGGGAAAGCTTTGAGCCCCTTCCTGCCAAGGAAGGACCCGACTCGGTCAATGCTCAATATGCAGTGTTACAACACAACAACTAAAGATGCTAATATATAAATATGGCTTGAGGTAAAACACTATTCCACTTAAATAGGCAGTTTGAAGTCTGGTGCTGTACAATCTGCAATGGCCACAATTAAAACTTTACTGTAGCCAACGAACGAACAGTGCCCGCCGTTTGTTAGACTTGCCCTTACCTGTTTAATTTCCCTGAGACTTTACACTGGAATTTACTGTAAGTGGAAGACGGAAACAGCACAGCGCCCTCTACAGGCATCTGGGATCTGTGTGAACAGGATAAGCAACTGTGTATCTCCTTAACCAATCATATTGAAGTATTGTGAAAGGCACAGCACAGAGTCTGAACCAGGGGGCTGGATTTTGCCGACCTCGGTGGGTCCGTGGCGTGCGTTGTCAGTGGCGGGTCCCGACCCTGCAGCTGTGTTGATCCCGGCCTCCGAAATGATTTTATCCTGATTGAGCTTGTTAAGCCCGCCCTACGAGGTTCTCGACCAATTAAAAGGAAGTGGGTCTGATGTCATTTGATGACGCGTCAGCAGCCGGTTTCCTTAAAGGGGCCATGTCCACATTCATTTTGAGGTGCTGCAAACACTGACAAGCACCGCACAGAGGTGCACGGCTGCACCCAGGCTGTCCCATGACTCCCTCCATATGCTTATGGAGGGAGTCACAGCACACAGGGAGGTTCTCTTCCCTTCCAATGGGCGGAAGAGACCTCCCAGGGACACCAACGCAGCCTGGTTGCACATTGCACAGGAGGGCACAAGCAGTGATGTGGTCAGGAGGACCAGGCTGCAGTGGCACAAATCTTTCAATGATCTCAGCAGATCACGAAATGTTACTGCAAAGCCACACTCAACCTCATCCTGCTGTGCCACTCATCACATCCCCATCACTCTGCCTTCCCTACCCTACTCCTGCACATCCTTACTCACACCAACTTACCTTGCACCTCCACCCATCCCTCTCTAGCTACATTATCACATCCCCATCTCACTAGCCACGCCTCACACTCCCCCTCATCCTTGTGCAATCATACCAACTAACAACACACAAAGGTAGGCACTTGGGTCCATAGCCAATACTCATGTAAAGTTTCTGTTAATGTGGTGTCAAACATTGAAATCTTTATTTTCTGCACTTTGCCTTCTTGGACAGATTTGTGTGCATCTTTGGAAGTGTCTTAGTGAGTTCTAGTGAATGGTGAGACATGACATCTCCCCCCACCAATGGTGATGAGTGTGAAAGGAATGGCTTGGACATTATAGGGAGGCTTTATGTTGTTGGTGTGAGGTGATGTCAACCTGGCGCATCATATGGCAGCCAGGGTGTGCAGCGTCAAGTGAAGTAAATCTGGCCATGGTGAGGCCATCGCTGGCGTCCTGGGCAGAAATGTGGTCAGGTGCTGATGCCCTGTGTCCTGTGCAGCATCAGGTGATTGCGGAGAAGGTTGGTGGTGTTGTTGGTGCTGCTGGTGTGTCTGGTGATGCTGGTGTGCCTGGTGATGTTGGGGCTGATCGTGGTGGGATTCTGAGGAGCAAGGTGAGATTTTTCAAGGGCACCGATGCTGCTGGAATAGATGGCAGCTGAAGTTGAGATGACAGAAGCGATCTGTCAATGGTGAGAGAGGTTGCTCCAAGGAGGTGACAGTGGATAGAGAGTTTACTTCAAAGACTTACCAAATCCTGAAGGCTCCAGCTTCTGACATTGGAAAGTGAACAGCTGTGAAATGGTAGCTTTTATACCACTTTTGCAGCTGTCACCTATTCATAGCAATGGAGAGTCATTGAGAACCCGACTTACTTACCTGATGTGATGCCCGAGGAACGGGAACCTCCTGAAAAAGTTGGAAAAATGGTAAGTACCTGGTAAAATTCTTCAAAAATATCTTTAAACTACCTCTTAATGATATTAATTGGCTGGCCCGCCGCTTGGTGTGAAGCGAAGACAGACCCGACACTTTGGAAACCTACAAGGAGGTGGGTTCAGAGCGGGATACCGCCCTGCTGTCAATCTTTTAGATTTTGACAGCGGACCCGCCTCCGAACCTGCCCTCTGAGCGCCGGCAAAATCCCGGCCGGGGAAGTGTAAGTTAGAATAGTAAACTCAATGACAAATCAGGTGCAGAAAGAGAATTAAACTGAGAGAAAGAAACATTGGATTACGAGACAAAAAACATTTAAACAGAGACAAAGAAATTTTTTTTAAAATTGAATTTACATCATTTTTAATTCTCCAAAAATTAAACGCTGAAGGAATGAGACTCCACATCCATAATAGTTAATTTTCAGTGTCAGAGAGGTTGACTGGCAGTAATTAGCACTTATCACGCCATTAAAAAGGTACTTAAGCTGAAATGGACAAGCCCTGTCTTTTTGTGGCGAGTTTAGTTCGTATCTAAAGTGCAAAAGAGGAGCTTCATGTTGTTCAATGCATTTGAATGGTGAGTCAGACAGCGAGATGCTGCTATCATGAGGCTAACGGCGGAGTGGTGCATCTCAGACAGCAACTTTTCACGTTTAACTGCTCAGCTGCCCACACCTGAAGTTGCTGAAGTTGTTTGTGTATAAATAACAGTGAACGCTGTTAGCCTCACAGTTGTTTCTACAGTAAATTCTGGCCCAATGTAAATTCTGACTATCGCCTAACCAGTTTTGGTTGCTTGTAATGTTTCATTGCATTTATCCATTAGGAGCATTCTATATAACTGTCTACTTTGCTCTCCCTTTAGTAATGGAGATATTTGCAGTACATGTAATGTTGGACAGTACAAGCCCCGATGTTAATTCCCAACAGGAGTCGTGCGGGCAGGAAACTGTCTGGCCCTCCACAGTGTTTGGCCAGGGAGTGGGTGGGGGGGTTTTGGGGTTTAACTCCCGGGCCTCATCTACATGGGCCACATCAATCTTTCACCCATCATCCGCCCGAACCTGGTGGGGAGTGCGAGCTGGCCGGCAGCAGATAGATTTCGAGTGGCAGGAGGCCGCTGCCGGCGACCCACAGGAACGATCCCTGGCAGTCAGGTATATGATTAGGAGTTGGATGGGGCAGAGAGGGCCTCACCATCGCGCACCCCTGCCCTTCCTGGCCTACAAGGAAACAAAAAAAAAACTTCAAATAATGAACCTTTCTGGGCCTCTTACGTCCCTGGATTCGCAGGTCGCCAGGTTGGCTTGGCAGGCAAACCACGATGGCTTCCCCACTCGATGATGTCATTGGAGCCTGATCTGCATACTTAAAGAAGGACACCATTCTGCCCGCCTGCTCAAAACAACAGGTTAAAATTGCAACCCATGGGAAGGCTGTGGGATCAGTGCGGGTAAATCGCACCGGCCATTTTAATTACCCGCTTGGTTTCCACTGCGCAGGCAGGTGTAAAACCGGCAGTTTATATATCTATAGAATCTCGAGATACAGACAAAAGGAGTGAAAGAGAATAAAAATAAAAGCTGTAGTCTGCAGAGAGTATAGTTTCACCACCAGAGGGTTTTTTGTATTGTTTGGAAGAACGAGGTTAATTCTCTTATTTTAATACAGTTCAGTTCACTGACTCGCCCTGGGGATTGCAAGATTGCAGCCATTGGGAACCTGCGAGGTGTATTACGTGCTTTGGTTTGTAGATGCTTCATGTTCTTTGTGTGTAAGAAGGAGACTGGATAATAGTGACCTCAGGTAATTATTCCAGGTAGCAGGCTTTCCAGGATGGACATAGGTTTTTCTTCATCCCTCGCTACTGAAGAATATTAATGATGTGTATGACAAAACTGCGACTGCACTTATAACTGTGACAGAGGCCGGTGTTCAGGAACTTTTTAATAATGGTTCATACAGAAGAAAAAGTCCTTGAAGGTGTTGGGGGAATATCAACAAACATCAGAAACTCCATACATTTAAGAAGGAAAATAAGGTTCAGCTTTGGGCTATCCTTTTAGAGGGTGTTAATAGTGAGGCTCTCTTCTTTCCATTCTAAGCCATGCTTTTTTTTATTCGTTCCTGGGATGTGGGCATTGCTGGCAAGGCCAGCATTTATTGCCCATCCCTGATTGCCCTTGAGAAGGTGGTGGTGGTGCAAGGAATGAGGCCGCAAAAATGGGAGAAAAATAATTTTACTTTTTCATAAAGATGGTGTATATTTCCTCGTGTGGCTAGCTGCTATTCAAACTAGTTTGTCTGATAATTACTGTTCTACGGTTTTACCTGGTCGGACTCTACGTCCGATTTCCGTTTTTCCTAACTTCCTTTTATTTAGATTTTTTTTTTTTACAAATACATGTTTTATAAAGTGCCTGTGCAGTGTAAAACTTGTTACTGTGAATATAACATTTGTACTTACCGAGGAATATATTAGTACACTGGGGGAGTCAATACATACTGCATATACTGGGAACAGTGCGCTGTTGGGCGATCGGGCTAATTTGGCGACAGTCACTGGGATTTGGTTAGTTCAAGGGTATCAAGTGTCTAATGAATGTGGGCCTTGTAGGTTTGGGGCATTGTCTTTGTAGAGCAGTAGGAGAGGTTTGCTAGTTTGTGGTTTTATTCTTTTTTGGGAGCTAGATTGGTCCTGTGGACTTTCAGGAAAGGGCTTCAGACAGACTGGTATTTCCCGAGTTCCGGGTGAATCATTGGATCTCTCTCTTTCTCTAACTGGCACACCTTCCATAAATGTTACACTTGCAGATTTGTTGTGCTCCACCACTGTGGGGAATGCATTGCTTTGCAGCTAGCAGTGGCCGGTGCACTAGCCTTTGTATTGCAGAGATTTACTCCCCGGTGGGTATTGCAAGCAGGCATAGGCTTGGATCAGTAAGGATTGTGAGGTCTGTCATGCTCTCTATAAAGGCTGATTGAAGCGACAGGACCAGAACTACTTGCCCAGTCTATCCCTCTGGCATACCCCGCCCATAAGAACATAAGAACATAAGAAATAGGAGCAGGAGTAGACCAATCGGCCCCTCGAGCCTGCTCCGCCATTCAATGAGATCATGGCTGATCTGATCCAACCTCAACTCTAAAGAACACAAGAAGTTCCCCGGGGAAGGGGGCAATTGGTGGATCAGGTGTGGGTGCGGAATGCACAGTGTATTTCATTGAGTAGTCCTGTGCGCGTTCTACCGCAGGTGATAGCTGTGAGGGTCTGCTTCCACACTTCTCTCCATCCTTCCTTTGTTATCTGGCTACCTCGGTGTCACCTCCAGGCCCCTTTAAGGCTTTGTGCTTCCTTTTGACTTGGAAGCAAACATGCTGCAGAAGATGGAAATGCCTCTATGGGAATTGGTTCAGAACTGGAGGTACAAGGAGGTCAGCTTACTATAGAGTACTTTGAGCATGCTGGATCTCGGAGGATGTGTTTAAACTGGAGGTAGCGGAATAGGTCATGCCGGGCAAGATGTAAGTTGTGGTCACTTGTCGGAAGGGCATAATCTGACCTTTTGACACAAAGCTGACCTCGTCTGGTGATGCCTTTGTCATGCCAAGTTCAGACTCCACCCATGGCAAGTGCATCTGGAATTTGCACAATGCGCCAGCTTGGAGAAGGGCCTTTAGTGAGAGATTTCCAATGAGATGCAGACCTCTTTCCTGGGGACTAACATCGTCATTATCATCAGGTGTTTCTGGGCCTTCTCTGGGGGGTCGGGGGCTGTGAAAAGCAGGTTGTTTGGGGGAAGCCTTGGTTTCTATGGCAGCCAAGGGTCGTAGGCTCAGGCCAGATTCCAGACTGTTCCTCAGAGTTGGACTGCCCACTAGTAGTGCCATAATGTCTTGAATTTGGAAAACTTGAATATGCTGTCGTGTTTGGGAGATGTAAGTGTTGGAGATATATTCATAGCTGTATTTCTAATCTTTTGTGAGCAATTGCAGCCCTCCTGATGTCCTTTGTGTATAGGGCAACTTAATATGCATATGCAAAACCTACATTAAAATCAATGACAATGAACACAATGGAAGAAAAATTCATAAACATGTTCTTTTTGAATGCATCTAGAGTGCCATTGCACACAGCGAGCAGAGCAGCTCATCCCAAGTGTATGATTGCTGTAATGGGATTTTCTTCTGTCATTTTTGTAAATCTTAGAATAATCATACAATGAATCCATCAAAGTCTTTTCAATTGTATGAGATGAAATAACTGAAACAGAGTGAAAGATAGAATTTTTAAATAATGCAGTGCTCAAAAGGAGCAAATCTGAGCGTGATCAAATCTTGAAAAATATCATCAGCCTGAATAGTTTGCCTTTTTCCTAAAGACAGTGATTCTTGCTGGGAGAGGGAGGTAAATTTTATGAATTGGGTTGCTCGCCACTTGACGGGAGGGCAAATCGGATATTCGACCACAGAAGTCAGCAGGCACGATTCACGGCCCTCCCGATTTTCCAGTTACAGAGTAAACATGGGAGGACTGCCGATCGGGTGCACGAACCTCCCTACCTGATTGCCTGCTCTGCCCTCCCATTGAGCGAGGTTCCACGCCATAAGAGAATGGTGGGAGTCTCTTTTCAATCTGCTTGTTGTGGTAAGACTGGAAAAAAAACTGTGAAACAAGGACAGAAAACACTGGAAATACTTGGGTCAGTCAGCATCTCTGGAGAAAAACAGACAAGTTAACGTTTCGCGTTTAGACCCTTCATTAAAACAGTATTGGCGAAGGGTCTGAACCGTTAACTTGTCTGGTCTCTCCACAGATGCTGACTGACTTGCTGAGTGTTTCCAGCATTTTTTGTTTCCGGTTTTCAGTGTCTGCAATTTTTTACTTTTTATTTAGAAACACTGTAGTGAAGTGTTACCGTGCTACCATGGATACGCAAAATGTTGGCGGTGCCTTCTCCCTAACGACAATGGTCTTTTAAAAGTTAAACCCTGCAGTAAAATGGCCATAATGATCCAATAAAAAGGGTCAGGGGAGGGGAATAAAAAAGTTGCAGTCTATTACTAAGGCAAAGGCAGAGCTAGCAGAGATCCTCATGCCTGATACTGATAGTGCCTCTATCTGTATTACAATATCAAGCAACTGCATAAAACAGAAGATGCATTGCATTTGGTTACTGGCAATGTACCTTCTGTAGCAATCAAAGACTTCTTCATAGACACCACAAACTGATTTATTGCCTAATTCCAGCCTTGTCATCGGGTTTAAAGAGTTTTTATCACCAGTGCCAACTTTATTCCCAAAAAAAATCTTTAGAAGTCATTTGCTCCAATGGGCTAGGTTGGCCCAAATATTCCTGTAACCAGTGAACGAACAGCGCCCGCCGTTAGTTAGACTTGCCCTTGCCCGTTTAATCTGATATTTTGCACTGCAAGTTGTGAGATTGAAAAGGTGCGGCGCCCTCTACAGGGCATCTGTAATCTGAATGAACAGGGAAAATAACTATGGCCCAGAAATTGATCTCGCTCTGTTCCCGCGTGGGTAAGCCTTCCCCGCGATGTCTCACCTCGCTTATGCTTTTTCTGATCCAGCTCGCACGAAATTGATGTTCCAGACATCAGCTGAGCACCACAAGGTTTGAACAAGGAAATTTAATTTAGAATGGTGAATTCAATGTCAAGTCAGGTACAGAAAGAGAAATAAGAAAGGGAAAGAAAGATTGGATTAAGAGAGAGAGAAAAAAGAGACAGAAGGAAAAAATTTTTTTTTTAAATTGTCAGAGAGGTTGACTAGCAGTGATTCACACTGATCATGTCGTTAAAAGGGTACTTAGACCTAAAATGACTTGACTTAACTTTCTGTGGCGAGTTTACTTCGTATCTACCATGCAAATACAAGAACTTCACGCCGCTCAATTCAGTTGAATTTGGAGCCAGACAACGATATGCCGTTTAAGCGAGGTCCAACAACAACAACAACTTCGCGATCTCCATGTTTAATCGCGCATCTGCCCTTGCCTGCAGTTACTGTGGCATTTGCGCATAAATAACGCCAAGCACTGTTAGCCTCACTGCTATTTTGACAGCAATTTTTGGGCCAATATTTCTCCTGATAATCCTGCTCTCATACACGGGTGAGAATCATCATTTGTATAACAATTATAAACAATGGGCTGGAATTTGCTGTTGTAATGATGGCGAAAACTGTCAGCGCTTGCCGTCATTGCAGTATAAAACTAACAGCAACTTCATCCAGAAGTTGCTGTCCGTGATGCTCTGCCCCTCCACAGAGTGCGCTGTTGCAGTCTCCACAAATGCAATCAACACAGAATCAGTGAATGGACATCAACTTCAACTTTTTACGCACTATTCTCGCTGTTAAAACCATTGAAAATGTCAAGCCTTGTTTAATCAGGTGTAACTGAGTTTTTAACGGCATACTAAGTCATAATTACTGCTGAACAACCTCTCTGGCCCTGAAAAACTATTTTTACAAGTACGCAGTCTCATTCCCTCAGAAGAACATTTAAAAATTCCATGATTTTTAAAATAATAAAAGTTTGTTTATGATATTTCAGCTTCTATCTTAATCCCATGTGTATGTCCCAATCTTTATTTTGCTTTCTGTTCAATGATTAAATTGTGAATTATAAAACCTGCTTTTTACTTCCTGCTTTGCTGTCTGTAAGAATTCTTCAATTTGATTGGTTGATCAGCCTGCTGCTGCCTGCACTGTTGCGAGACACCACATATGATTTCACATTCAAAGTCATGTCTCATGTCGGAATAGAGGAAATCCACGATCTAGAGCCCACTAAACTTTTGTGGGCCATTTTTTTCGAGGTCAGCGGCGATCGCTGTCCCTTCGCCTCCGACCGCAAAATCTGGGCCATGATCTTTTTTAATGCAATTAGGGTGCTATTGCACATAGCAGCCAAAGCAATGTTTCCGACACTATCGTGTACATCAATTCCATCCCCGCCCCCTACCAACATCTCCAAACCCCAATCTAATGTACATTTAAATATCAGAAGCAAACACAAGAATTTGTTCCTTTTGATTTTCATGAATGGATAGTGAAGATGACAATAGCTCTTTTTGAACTTGCTAATCAATGCAATGAAGGCAAAAAGCAACTGACCTTTGAATGCAGACAGTAAAATCCATACTGATTATACTGAAAATGAACCTATAAACGAACTGTCTGAATGCTTCAATTTTTTTTTTTTACTTGGCCAGGTTGTATTGGTGCAGTTTCTTCAGTACTGAGAGCAGACACGCAATCTGCAGAGCACTGCAGGGTCTTCACTCAGTGATGCAGTGCAGTACCTTTCTTGTCCAGGAGATGGGATCTTAGACTGGTTGTACATTTTTACACAAAGGTCCCTTTCAGCTTTCAAGTGCGGTACATTGTGTCTGCAAAGCAGAATTTGCATACATTTGCTGTGCTCTGTGTATAAGTTGGATAATAGGGGACTGTCAGTGAATTTACAGGGTGGCAGTTCAATCGACTGGTTCTGATGAAAGATGTTCCAGGTTTATGAATATCAACAGACCTGGAGGTTAATTTGCTCTGTATAAACTCACTGCTGCATCTCCTTGCCTCATTCGATAGCATTCACTGCACTGAGTCTGAAAATTGTGGGTTCAAGCTGCACTCCAGGACTTGAGCACATAATCTAGGCTGACTCATTCAGGTCAGTACTGAAGGAGTGCTGCATTGTTGAGGATGCCAATCCTTCAGATGAGACATTAAAACCAAAGTTCAACTGGACATTAAAAACCCCATAAAACTACTTACAGACTATCATTCCTCCCTCAACGAACACCACTTAAAAAATACAGATGAATTAGTCCTTTGTTTCCGTACATGCCAAAAGAGGAAAAGCTAACCAACAGCTTCCAAAAAGTTGACACTGACTATTAACAGTTCTGACATGTGTAAACAAGTAATTACATTGAAAGTGCAATGGGACATGGGCTTGTAAATTAAGCTGTAGGTATACCCAACATGCCTTCCCTCATGCGGAGGAAATAAGCCATAAGTACATAAAGCCTTATGGTGGATACAAGTGTTGGAGGCACAAACTTTATTTTCTAGGGCTCCTGAGAACATATCCCTTCCCCCAAAAATTTAGATTTTTGATATCTTTTAAAACCAGTCTCTGCTGTTTGGGAATGATTGGGCTGGATTTTGATACTGGGGCGGGTTGGGGTCGTGTCATCCACTTTTCGTGTTATCCACCCAACTGCAATTGGATGTGGGAGATTGATGCGATTTTCACCTAATTGGGCAATTGAGTTCCAGCATGTGGGAACCCATGAACCAATTAGTGTTTTCAGTCTGAAAGTCGCCTCTGATGATGTCATCATTGCTGCTGCATTGAAGGTCTGCAAAGACTGCCTGGCCTTTGCTGTGAGAGGACCTGGATGCAAAATGAGCAGCAGCAGCCCTAAGTCTGCTCCCAGATATTTCTCCTCCACCACTCCCAGATATGCCTGCCTGCCTGCCAGCCAAATGTGCTCCCGCCAGGTTTCACATTCGTGGTTCAGAACAGGCGTACTTCACGCAGAAAAAGGGTTAAAATCACAAAGGCCTTTCAAAATGACATTATAGAGGCAATTTAGTGCTTGTCAAGGGCCTTAACAGCCTATCCCGCCTCTTACAGGTGGGACGGAGTTGGGACCAGCAGACACGATTTAATGAAAATTGCATGGAGGCGGGCTTGAGCCCGCCTGCCAGTTTTCGCAATTTTAACCCCCCACACGCCTCCAAACCCACCTCCACGGGTCAATGAAAATCCAGCCCATTATATTTGTTTTTCTTTATAACTGTTCTACCAGTAGCAGCAGATAATATTGGGAGAATAAAAAGTATTAATTTGTTTTCTTTTTGAAAATAAATTATTGTCTATTCTAATGCTCTCCTGGCCAACCTCCCATCCTCTACCCTCCATAAACTTCAACTTATCAAAAACTCTGCTGCCCGTATCCTGTCCCACATCAAGTCCTGCTCCCCAATCACCCTTGTCCTTGCTGACCTACATTGGCTCCCGGTCCCCCAACACCTCACAATTAAAATTCTCATCCTTGTGTTTATGGCCTTTTCCATCCCCCCGAGGAGAATTTTGCCAGCCCTGGGGAGGCGGGTAAGGAGGTGGGACTGCCGGGGAAATGGCAGAATCTGGGGACAGGTACCCATCCCGCCCCCAAAATATGACCTCAAAGGTAGTAATCTCAGGATTGCTACCAGTGCCACGTGCTAGTCAGAGTAGAAATAGGAGGATATTTCAAATGAATACGTGGCTAGAGGAATGGTGCAAGGGGGAGGGATTCAAATTCCTGGGACATTGGAACCGGTTCTGGGGGAGGTGGGACCAGTACAAACCGGACGGTCTGCACCTGGGCAGGGCCGGGACCGCTGTCCTAGGGGGAGTGTTTGCTAGTGCTGTTGGGGAGGATTTAAACTAATGTAGCAGGGGGTTGGGAACCTGAGCAGGGAGACAGAGGAAAGCATGCCAGGAAGGGACAGAAGGTATGGAGTAAAAGGTAAAGTGTTAAATAAGGAAAAAGCAGGAAGTAAGTGTCGCAAAACACATTTGAAAGTTCTTTATCTGAATGCACGTAGCATTCGTAACAAAATGGACGAGTTAACGGCACAAATAACTATGTATGGGTATGATCTTGTGGCCATTACAGAAACATGGCTGCAGGGTGACAAAGTCTGGGAATTAAATATGCCAGGGTATTTAACAATCAGGAAGGTCAGGCAGGAAGGAATGGGAGGGGGGGGTGGCTATGTTAATAAAGAAAGTAATCACTGTAATACAGAGAAATGATATTGGGTCAAAAGATCAGGATAATGAAACAGTTTGGGTAGAGATTAGGAATAATAAGGGGAAAAAAACACTGGTGGGCGTAGTATATAGGCCTCCTAATAGTTGCAACTCTGTTGGAAGAAGTATTAATCAGGAAATAGTTGGGGCATGTAATAAGGGAACAGCTATAATTATGGGGGATTTTAACTATCATATTACCTGGACTAATCAAATTGGGCAGGGCAGCCTTGAGGAAGAGTTTATTGAGTGTCTTAGGGATGGATTTCTTGAGCAGTATGTAACTGATCCTACAAGGGGGCAAGCAACCTTGGACCTGGTACTGTGTAATGAGTCTGGATTAATTAATAATGTCCTAGTTAAGGATCCCCTTGGAATGAGTGACCATAACATGGTTGAATTCCATATCCAATTAGAGGGTGAGAAGGTTGGTTCTCAAACAAGCATACTGAGCTTGAATAAAGGAGACTATGATGGCATGAGAGCAGAATTGATTAAAGTGGACTGGGAAAATAGATTAAAGGGTAAGATGGTACATGAGCAGTGGTGTTCATTCAAGGAGTTATTTTACAACTTTCAAAATAAATATATTCCACTGAGGAAAAAAGGGTGTAAAAGAAATGACAGCCATCCATGGCTAAGTAAAGAAATTAAAGAAAGTATCCAACTAAAAACAAGGACATATAAGGTAGCCAAAGTTAGTGGGAGGATAGAAGATTGGGAAGTCTTCAAAAGACAACAAAAAGTAACTAAAGGATTGATGAAGAAAGGGAAAATAGACTATGAAAATAAATTAGCAAAAATATAAAAACAGATAGCAAGAGTTTCTATAGTTATATAAAAAGAAAAAGGGTGGTTAAGGCAAACGTAGGTCCCTTAGACGATGAGACCGGGAAATTAATGGTGGGAAACATGGAGATGGCAAAAATGCTGAACAAATATTTTGTTTCAGTCTTTACGGTAGAGGACACTAAGAATATCTCAACACTGGACAAACAGGGGGCTCTAGTGGGGGAGGAGCTAAATACGATTAAAATTACTAAGGAATTGGTACTCAGTAAAATAATGGGACTCAAGGCGGATAAATCCCCTGGACCTGATGGCTTACATCCTAGGGTCTTGAGAGAAGTGGCAGTAGGAATTGTGGATGCTTTGGTAATAATTTTCCAAAACTCCCTGAACTCAGCAAAGGTCCCGGCAGATTGGAAAACTGCGAATGTAACACCCTTATTTAAAAAGGGTAGTAGGCAGAAGGCTGGAAATTATAGACCAGTTAGCCTAACATCTGTTGTGGGTAAAATTTTGGAGTCTATTATTAAGGAGACAGTAACGGAACATTTAGATAAACATAATTGAATAGGACAAAGTCAGCATGGCTTTATGAAGGGGAAGTCATGTCTGCCAAATTTGCTCGAGTTCTTTGAGGACATAACGTACAGGGTGGATAAAGGGGAACCAGTGGATGTAGTGTATTTAGACTTCCAGAAGGCATTCGACAAGGTGCCACATAAAAGATTATTGCTCAAGATAAAAAATCACTGGATTGGGGGTAATATTCTGGCATGGGTGGAGGATTGGTTATCTAACAGGAAGCAGAGAGTTGGGATAAATGGTTCATTCTCGGACTGGAAACCAGTAGCCAATGGTGTTCCGCAGGGGTCGGTGCTGGGTCCCCAACTCTTTACAATCTATATTAACGATTTGGAGGAGGGGACCGAGTGTAACATATCAAAGTTTGCAGATGATACAAAGATGGGAGGGAAAGCAGAAAGTGAGGAGGACATAAAAAACCTACAAGGGGATATAGACAGGCTGGGTGAGTGGGCAGAGATTTGGCAGATGCAATACAATATTGGAAAATGTGAGGTTATGCACTTTGGCAGGAAAAATCAGAGAGCAAGTTATTATCTTAATGGCGAGAAACTGGAAAGTACTGCAGTTCAAAGGGATCTGGGGGTCTTGGTACAAGAAAATCAAAAAGTTAGTATGCAGGTGCAGCAGGTGATCAAGAAAGCCAATGGAATGTTGGCTTTTATTGCTAGGGGGATAGAATATAAAAACAGGGAGGTATTGCTGCAGTTGTATAGGGTATTGGTGAGACCGCACCTGGAGTACTGCATACAGTTTTGGTGTCCATACTTAAGAAAATACATACTTGCTCTCGAGGCAGTACAAAGAAGGTTCACTCGGTTAATTCTGGGGATGAGGGGGTGGACATACGAGGAGAGGTTGAGTAGATTGGGACTCTACTCATTGGAGTTCAGAAGAATGAGAGGCGATCTTATTGAAACATATAAGATTGTGAAGGGGCTTGATCGGATGGACGCGGTGAGGATGTTCCCAATGATGGGTGAAACTAGAACTGGGGGACATAATCTTAGAATAAGGGGTTCCTCTTTCAAAACTGAGATGAGGAGAAACTTTTTCACTCAGAGGGTAGTGGGTCTGTGGAATTTGCTACCCCAGGAAGCTGTGGAAGCTACTTCATTAAATAAATTTAAAACAGAAATAGACCGTTTCCTGGAAGTAAAGGGAATCAGGGGTTCCGGGGAGCAGGCTGGAAATTGGACATGAGTTTGAGTTCGGATCGGTCAAGGCCCTGTGGGTGGCGCAGCGGGCCCAGGGGCCGAGTGGCCTGGTGCTGCTCCTGCTTCTTGTGTTCTTTAGAGTTGAGGTTGGATCAGATCAGCCATGATCTTATTGAATGGCGGAGCAGGCTCGAGGGGCCGATTGGTCTACTCCTGCTCCTATTTCTTATGTTCTTATGTTCTTAACCCGCCTCTGTGCCATCTTCCCAGGAGGCGGGTACCCGACCCGCGCTGGGAGCCACCTCCCCAAGGCGGGAAGGGGATTAGTGCCAATTAACTGCCTGTTAACCTGTAGTTACCAGGCAGTTTTTTGGAGAATCCCTATTTTGAGCCCTGATCTGTGGGCTTCCCGACGGCTCCGAACCTCGCCAGGGTCAGCGAGGCGGGCCGTCGGTCTGCTGGGGTTGGAAGGGCCGAGATGTCCGGTGTGCAGGTGAGTGATGAGTGCAAGTGTGGAGAGGTAAGTGTGTGAGGTGTGTGTAAAGTGTTTTAATAAATTTTACTTGCCCTTCTTCCTGCAGGCTTGCTCCCTTCATATCTCGGGAGTTCCTCAGCTCACCGGCAGAGAAAGCAGAATTGTCAAACGATGAAAATTCATCTGTCAAAAGCTCTTGACAGATGAAACGTCACTCGCTGACATCATCAGTAACCGGCTTTCCCTTAATTGGCCTGCTAAGCCCACTGGGCGGGCTTAACAAGGTCAATCAAGGGAAAATAGCGTGGGTTGGCCACAAGTCAATGGAGTCCCGCCTCCAAAAGCTCCCCATTGAGAAAATCCAGCCCTATGGTGCTATAAAAAACCCTCAACCCTCAATTCACGTAGCCGCTATACTCCCCTTTTCCCCCTTCCCCCACACGAGCCCCAGCTTCCCTCATCCTCTCCCAGTGCTATTTTTGGCTCTTATCTCCTGCTGCTGTTCCAAGGGCTTGAACACTGCTGCACATTGTAGATCGGAATTACTGATCACACAAGAATGCCTAGCCACAGCAGGCAATGTCATTAAATCCACTGGTGCAGCAACAGGAGGTAGGATCCAGGAGCGATGCTGAAGGACAAAGCTGGTAGAATTGCTGATTTACTTTATCAACGCAGACAGTTGGACACTGCTCTGAAAATACTGACTGTCCATATGAAGTCTACCTCATTGTTTGTGAGATCTTGCTGCGTGCAAAATCATTGCCACCATTATCTATGTAAGAACAGCCACTTAACGTCAAAGTAATTCATTGTCTGCAAAGTGCTTTGAAATGTTGCTGAGAGACCTGGTTAGGTTCTAAATAAATGCAAGGGTGTAGAGTTTCTGCTTTGGGCGCAATCAGGAAATTACGCTGTAATCTGGGTGCAAAACTAACGGCAACTAACAGAAACATCCCCCCCCTCTAAGATTTCCTTATGGCTAAAGAAATGCAAAGAAGGAAACAGGCAACAGGATATTCTTTTTTGCTGCTCATCAGAAAATTTTGGGCCCAACATTCTTTCCTTTGCTAATTTTAGCCAGACATGAGTAAAAAGTGGCATGATGTTGGGCGACATTGCCATATTTGGTCCTCCAAAACCACATCAATAATGACTCGCACAATATTCTGCAAGGTGTGGTGTTGAATTAAAAAGTGTGTTGTTTGCTTTAGGAGTGACCTGGGGTAAGTGAAAGAAGTGAATAGTGCAGAGGAAGGCTTGGGTACTGTGATCATTGATAGATTAATCATAGTGAAGCAGGAAGACATGGAGCCCGAGAGCATAGATGGTATAGGAGGTGCATGATTCCCACGAGGTGCCCACCTCAGGCACTACAACAGAGTCAGCTACCTGGGTATGGCAGAAGAGCAGTGCATCAGGAGGTTGAAGCTCGGGCTCATCAAGGAGCTGTGACGAGGTCATGAAGATCTGCACTGGCTGTGCACCAGTGGCAGTGAAGATCACCATTACTTTCAACTTTTATGTTACAGGGACTTTCCATGCAGCCACAGGGGACATCATAGGAACAGCAGGAGGTCATTCAGCCCCTCGGGCCTGATCCACCATTCAATTAGATCACGGCCGAACTCTATCTTAACTTGGTTCTGTAACCCTTAATAAACTTACCGAACAAAAATCTATCAATCCCAGTTTTGAAATTTCAATTGATCTAGCCTCAACGCTTTTTGGGGGAGAGAGTTCCAGATTTCCACCACCTTCCTGTGAAGAATTGCTTCCTGACATCATCCCTGAACAGCCTAACTCTAGCTTTTAAGATGATGCTCCTTTGTTCTGGACTCCCCCCATCAGAGGAAATAGTTTCTCTCTATCTACCCTATCAAATCCTTTAATCATCTTAAACACCTCCAATTAGATCAACCCTTGATCGTCTATACTGAAAGGAATGCAAGCCTAGTCTATGCAACCTGTCCTCGTAATTTAACCCTTGGATCATTCTGCTAAATCTGCGCTGACTTTATTTTTTTCGCAGTGACAAAGCTAAAGTGAATTAATTTTCTTCAGTTGTGCAGTGCTAGTTGAGTACAGTTCAAAGTTTCTTTCATTACCTGAGTGGATAGGAAAGACCTATATCCCTTAGCAGAGAGGTCAATAACCAGGGGGCATAGATTGAATGTAATTGATAGAAGGATTAGAGGGGAGTTGAGGAGAACTTTTTTCACCCAGACGGTGGTGGGGGTCTGGAACTCACTGCCTGAAAGGGTGATAGAGGCAGAAACGCTCATCACATTTAAAAAGTACTTGGATATGCACTTGAAGTGCTGTAACCTACAAGGCTACAAACCAAGAGCTGGAAAGTGGGATTAGGCTGGATAGCTCTTTTTCAGCCGACACAGACACGATGGATCGAATGGCCTCCTTCTGTGCTGTAGATTTCTATGATTCTATGTTGTAAAAAGAGAAAATGCTGGAAATACTCAGCGGGTCATGAATATTTGAATATTAAGGGAATAAAGGGATATGGGGATATTGCAGGAAAGTGGAGATGAGGTAGAAGATCAGCCATGATCTTATTGAATGGTGGAGCAGGCTCGAAGGGCCAAATGGCCTACTCCTGCTCCTATTTCTTATGTTCTTGCATCAGGCAGCATCTGTGGAGAGAGTAAAAGAGTTAACGTTTCAGGTCGATGACCTTGCCTCTCTAGCTTTTTCCAGTTCTGATGAAACTGTTTTTAAGCAAGTACAAGGGCTGGAAAAGGTCGGGGGGGTGGGGGGGGGGGGGGTGCGTCGGGGGGCGCGGGAAAGGGGAGGAAAGATCGAATGAGAAGGTCTTTGATAGGGTGGAAGGCAGGAGAGATTAAATGACAAAGTATAATTGTACAAAGCAAAAGGAAATGGTAATGGGGCAAGTAAAGAAACAAAAGATGGGTCCAGAAGAGGTGTAAATGGGAATGAAAAAATGGGGGCAGAGGTTGTGGTCGGAAGTTGTTGAACTCGATGTTGAGTCCAGAAGGCTGTAAAGTGTCTAATCAAAAGATGAGTTGCTGTTCCTCGAGCTTAAGTTGAGCTTCATTGGAACAGTGTAAGAGGCCGAGGTCAGAGTGGGAATGGGGCGGAGAATTAAAGTGACAGGCGACCGGCAGCTCGGGGTCATGCTTACAGACTGAACGAAGGTATTCTGCAAAGCGGCCACCCAATCTGCGTTTGGTCTCCCCAATTTAGAGGAGACCACATTGTGAGCACGAATACAGTATACGAAATTGAAATAAGTATGAGTAAATTGCTGTTTCACCTGGAAGGAGTGTTTCACCTGGACGGTGGGAAGGGAGGAGGTGAAAGGGCAGGTGTTGCATCTCCTGCGCTTCTGTGGGAAGGGGAGCAGCTGTTGGGGGTAATTGAAGAGTGGACCAGGGAGGAATAGTCCCTTTGTAATGCTGAAAGGGGAGGGGAAGATGTGTTTGGTGGTGTCATCATGCTGGAGGTGGAGGAATTAGCAGAGGATGATCCATTGAATGTGGAGGCTGGTGGGGTAGAAGGTGAGGACAAAGGGAACCTTATTGTTCTGGGAGGGGAAGGGATGAGGGCAGAAGTGCAGGAAATGGGACAGAGGGCCCTGTCAACCACGGTGGAGGGGAATCCTTGGTTGAGGATAAAGGAAGACATATCGGAGGCACTGGTGCAGAATGGGGCATCATCACAATATATGCGATGCAGACTGGGAAACTGGGAGAATGGAATAGAGTCCTTACAGGTAGAAGGGTGGGAGGAAGTGTAATCAAGGTAGCTGTGGGAGTCAGTGGGCTTATAGTGAATGTTGGTTGACATGAAGGGATAATTACTAGTCCTAGCCCCTTTAGGGCTACCCCAGATCACGCGTATTCCTCAGACGTTCACTTTCAACTCAAGTTTGAGGTAGCCGAATCCTAAAGATGCTTAATTGGGTCTAAAGGTCCGGACTATCTCTCCCTAAAGGAAAGGAACAACCTGAAAATGTTACCGTCCTCCAGATAGCACTTTTAATAAGTTTAGCTAGACTGTAAAGTTCCGGATATTATGAGTCCAGAAAACTCCCCCAGAATTCTGCAACTCCTCACCAAAGAGTGTACAGAGATTGAGTTTGTGAGTTTGATACAGAAGTCTTATGTGAGACAATTCAAAAAATATTTAGATTTGTTAAAGAACCGACATGTCATTTACAGTTGGTGAGTCAATCGCAATATTAACAGTTCCAAAAAGAGAAAGCTTACAATTCTATTATCAGAGATCCTTACTCTCAAATCTTAACTTCGCTACAGTTTTACAGTTCTTAGTTTTCTACAGGATATCCACCAAAATCAAATACCTTTGATCTCCGAGGTACAAAGAGTTGGAGACTTACAGAGCCACCTCTGAAGCCGAGAATCGCTTTGCCCCTTTAAAGCGAGTCTGTTATCCCATTTGAGAGTTCAATATTTATACCCTTTTCCAGTGGTACTTCCTTTTAAGGTTTTCTGCTGATGTAAGCTAATTATCCTTAGTCATTTTTCTGCTGACTCCTGCAATTCTTAGTCACCTCAGCTGGTAGCATTACAGAATTATGTCTCTTCTCTAGGTGTTCTAAGTTTATCATAAAAAACGGTGTAACGGTAGGTGCGTTTTACTTGATGTAATTTTTACGAAGGCAGATGTTTCTTAATTTTATGTGCTTCTTTATGAAGTGTAAATTAGAACACCTTAACCAGGGTGAACCATTGTCTTGTTCCGAAAGATTCAGACTGTCGGAAGCCTTTAACCTTCTGTTTCAATAAGGTTATTGATTCAGTGTCAACCACTATCTTATCTCTATAGCCAGAATGCTTTCACAGCTTTTTCATAGTTAGGTTTCTAGATTTTCAGACCCAGTTTGTCATGTTTTAAGGCCAGAATTCTTTCATAGAATGGTGTATTTTTCTGAATAGGTTATATGGCTTATTCCATCACAGACAGCCTATCCCCAGAAATGGAGACAGAGAAGTCAAGGAAGGGAAGAGTCAGAGATGGACCATGTGAAGTCAAGGGAGGACTAGAAATTTGAAGCAAAGTTGATTAAATTTTCCAGTTCTGGGCGAGAGCAGTAAGCAGCATCGATACATTCACATAGCGACACGTTTTATTTGGAGGAAGTGAGAGGAGTCAAAAGGAAAGTTGTTCAATCAGGCGGAGGAGGGTGGTGGTGGATGGGGACTGGTTGGCCCTCTGCTCAAGGAAGAAGTAGGCCATCCTGGTGGGGATGGAGGTGTAGAGAGACTGGACATGAAAAGAAGACAGTTAGGGCCAGGAAGCTGGAAACTGTTAAAGTGGCAGAGGGCGTCGGAAGAGTCACGGATGTAGATGGGAAGAGACAGAACAAGGGGAGAAAAAATAGAGTTGAGATGGGAAGAGATAAATTTTGTGGGGCAAGAACAGGCTGAAATTATGGGCCTACCAGGGCAGTGCTGTTTGTGTATCTTGGGAAGGAGGTAGAAGCAGGCTGTGCGGGGTTGGGGGTCTGTAAGGTTGCAGGCTGTGGGGGGGAAGATCGCCAGAGGACGTGAGGTCAGTGACAGTCTGGGAAACAATGGCTTGATGTTCGGTGGTTGGGTCATGGTCCAAAGGGAGGTAGCAGGAGGTGTTGGAGAGTTGGCGTTCAGCCTCCGCAAGGTAGAAGTCTGTTCAGCAGACAACAACAGCGCTGCCCTTGTCAGCAGGTTTAATGATGATGTCAGGGTTGGACCTGAGAGAATGGAATGCTGCAAGATCAGAGGCAGGTAGGTTTGTGTGAGTGAGAGGAGTAGAGAAATTGAGACAGCCGATGTCATGCCGGCAGTTGCCAATGAAAAGATCAAGAGAGGGTAAGAGGCCAGAGGGAGAGGTCCAGTTGGGCCGAGAATTCTGAAGACTGAAGGTACTGATATGTCAGTCAACGTGGCAAGGTACCGTCTGCAGGCCCAATCCAGGAGCTCACCTTGTATAATTAATGAGGGCTGACCCCAGAAAATCCTTGTGAGTGGCTCTGTGGACATGAAAATAGACCCCCATGTTGTGTAAATAAATGGGAAGTTGTTAGCCTATCACATTTCTGGTGCAATGAAACTACCACCCATGCAGGTCACAATTTAACTTCAGTCAATCTAAAACGAATTTGCTTCACCTTCATGGAAACAGATTTGACTAAAATTGATCGGCTAAAGTAATCCAATGCCTGTCACTGGATGATTGTTCAAGATTAAATTATCCTCCTCTGTAAACGTATTCCTGTGATTTATAATGTAACTTCAGAGTCAGGAGAAGGAGCAGAGCAAAATAGCTGAAGATTGGTTGGACCTATTACAGCTCGAGAATTGCTGAATCACCCCAACCTAAGGCAACGCAAGTGACCTTAGTAGTAAGGTCTCGGGATGAAATGTACAGATCAGTTGGTTGGAGTCATATGTCATCTAGCAACCACATAGGAGCTAGCCTTGACAGAGACCAAAGAGCAGATTGCAAGGTTGCTGCCTTACACAGTAAGGAGTGCACGGCCCAGAGAGAGGAAGGTGTATGTTAAGATATGGAACGTCAATCGATGATGCAGTGTTTGTTTTCCTTTGTTATGACATGACCTGCATATTCCTTCGGGAAAGTTGGGAATGGAGTGATGTTAAAAATAAACCAACAGATTTCTACTTTGTCAATAATCCTGTAGAAAGCTTCTTGGTTGGGAACACCATTGTCCCGATGAAAAATTACTCCCACTAGATTACCCTGACCATGTATCTGAATGTCAGAAGCCTACCTCTTGGGGACTTGGTGATGCATTCGGTTAAAACATTGTCCTTATTTCTCCAGTACTTTAAATCTAGTTAGATTGATGAGATGCAAGAAGGCAATCTTGGAAAGTCACAGTTGAATTCCTAATAAATCTGATTTCAAGCACAAAGGGGGCAAAATTCATTATCGCCCAGGAATGGGCGCTAACTTCAGAAAAGTTTGAGATTTAGTGCCAGGTGCTGATGAATCTCGCTGCACACAAAATTCAGTGTCATCGCTCAAAGAAAGGATGGAAGCAATGACCTAGCTCAGTAGCGTTAGACTCAAAGCGCTAAGCAATTTCAGGTGCAGTCTAATCGCTAGTCATCATTGCCACAGGTTCTTTCCAGTTCTTAAAGGAGAGGTTCAATCATGCTGCAGAACCTCATTCTCAGCATTGCTGGTTCTGCAGCTCTCTCAGCAAGCAGCAGAAGGCCAAGCAGAAGGAGCCGGACCACTGAAGTAGGTGTCATTATGGCAAATCAACGGCCCAGGAAGAGCGCCCGCAGATTCTGCAGCCAAGCATTGGAGGCCTTGGTCCTCGCTGTGGAGAGACGGAGGGTGGTGCTGTACCCGGCAAGTGGCAGGAGACCCTCGCCGCAAGTCTTCCCTGGCATGTGGAGGGAGGTAGCCCAGCAGGTCTCGGGCAGCACTGTGGACCCCAGGACCCACACACAGTGCAGGAAGAAATTTAACATCCTCACTCGGGTGGTCAGGGTGAGTCAATGCTTCAACAAATGCTACATACCACCATCTGAACCTCAGTCTGCACACACTGCCCAAAGCACCTCACCCCCAGCACTCACCCACCAACAATCTCCACTTACCAACACTCACACCCACATCTCACACCTTGCACACAATGACAGCTATTCAGCTATGGCAGGCACAGATCCCAAACACATAGCTCCACACTCACTCACACACTTTCCTTGCTCTTGCAGGCCAAGGTCACTCACAACAGGAGGGAGAAGGAGTGCACAGGCAGGGGACAACCTGACACCCAACCACTGTCTGCGCTGGAGAATAGAATGCTGCAAATCATTGGGTGCCAGGTGGTGGCCACCGGCGACGTTGACCCCCTTGGGGACAACAACAATATGTTCATCCCTACTCCTTCTTCTCACATCCCACTTCCCCCTCACCCCATAAGCCTTCCCCACTTTCCAGCTAATCATGCTGTATGCATGTCTTTCTCCCTTCCTGCCCCCCTCCCCTCACCTTAACCCGACTCGTGTGCCTTTATGCTGTCAGATAATGAGCAAGCAGCTGAGCAGCCTGCCCTTCTCCTCCCTCTGGCCACATCTTGCAATCTTTCTCGCTGCCTGCGCTCCCTCTGCAGTAGGTCCTGGAGGGCGAGGTTAACTGCCAGTGTAGCCCCCATTAATGTAACGATGTGCAGCACTTTGAAATTTTGTCAGAATAAATGTAGCAAATTTTTAGTAGCCACAACACTCCTGATACTAAAGAAACTTTAAATGACTGAATTAAACTCTTAAACAATCGCAAAGTGACAAGGAAGCCGTGAGACAGCACTAACCTGACGCTGCGACTGATCCCTTTAAATATCGCCCCTGGAGCCGCCATCCGCCTGCTTGACGCCTCCTCTTCCTGTCGTTGTCAGGGCGAGGCGCTAAGGCAGGGGGCAATAATCAATTTGGCAGATCGGGCACTGAGTGAACATTGCACGCTCACTGACGTCACGATCTGCCTGGTGATAAAGCCCCAGGCGCTAACTGTTAGCGGCGGCGCTAAGGGGTGACTGGATTTGGCGTGCGGCACTGGATTCACCTCACCCTGGTGCTACTTCATTAGCGCCCCATTAGCGCCCCCGCCAGGTGTCAACAGGAGGCGCTAACCAACCAAATTTCTCCCCCAAAGTGTCCTTATTTGGTAGCTATGTTGACCATGTGACTTCAGTCAAAGGATAGCTGAAATAGAAAAAGGGAATGTCCGCCTGGTGCAGTGGCGTGTTGCATTAAAGATGTCCTTGGTATAGTTCTTCTTCTTCTTAGGCAGTCCTTCGGAACCGAGGATGACTTGCTTCCACACTACAAATGAGTTCTTAGGTGACTGATGAGTCCAATGCGGGACCTACAGTCTCTGTCACAGGTGGGGCAGACAGTGGTTGATGGGGTGGGTGGGTGGGGTGCTTGGGTTGATGTGCGCTCCTTCCGCTGTTTGCGCTTGGCTTCCGCTTGCTCCCGGCGAAGAGACTCGAGGTGTTCGGCGCCTTCCCAGATGCTTCTCCTCCACTGTGTGCGGTCTTGGGCCAGGGATTCCCAGGTGGCGGTGGGGATGTTGCACTTTTTCAAGGAGGCTTTGAGGGTGTCCTTGAAGCGTTTCCTCTGCCCACCTGGGGCTCTCTTTCTGTGTCGCAGCTCCGAGTAGAGCGCTTGTTTTGGGAGTCTCATATCGGGCACGCGGACAATGTGACCCGTCCCTCGGAGCTGATCCAGCGTGGTCAAAGCTTCGATGCTGGGGATGTTGGGTGATACGGTGATTTGTTTTAAAGAGGTAAGTCACTTTGGGGAGCAAAGTAATTCAATACATGGTGCTTGCTATCTCCAAGAGAAGGACTCGCTGTACCTTCTCCAAGAGGAGTTAAAGCCCACTTGTTCTAGTCCCAAAACAAACACCACTGAGACTCACCTTGTCTGGTCTCCAAGCTTTAGTGATTCATCACTGGGTCTCTATTTGGCTGGTTGCCGTTAAGGTGAACAGGGATCAATATCCTTGCTTTGTTGCTGCTCTTGGTATTTTGGTGTAAGTGAGAAGTCAGGATGTTGTCATCTTCACCTCATTTAACGATCCCAATCCCTCTACAATATCTAGGAGATGCATTTCCAGCTGTGGAGAAATAAATACCATCTGCTGCCCCCCTGGGATCGCTTTCCCTCCCCCTCCAATCAGAAACTGCCGGCTCAGCTCCATTGGGGATCTGACGGGTTTCCTACCCATCCCCCCCCACCCATGGCACACCTCTCCGATTGGCAAATTGCCTGGCAGCACCCCAAAGATGTGGGCAGCTCGTTGTGAATATTAAAGTAAGGCCCGGCCATGAAAGTTTGGGCGGTGGGCTCACTGCCTATAAAAGGAATCACATTAAAATCGCCCCTTGTTGCTTCTAGATTAATACTATTGACAAACTCCTTTAGTTGAGAAACATGCTGCTGTTGTACAACAAATAAAGCAAAGGGCAGAAACAAATGGGCTTGATAGTTTAAGATGATTAGGTTTTTGCTTTCTCTTTTTAATAATAACTAACATTTCTTGGATTGTAAAAATTGCACGTATGTTTAATTTTTTTTGTTTGTAAAAATCCACTCTATGATGTTTGTCTTCGAAGATTTTGCTTATATTATATTCACCAACAATTGCAATCCCAGGATAATCACTGACCGCTTTTTCGAGTATACTTGGATTGATATTGTTATTCAGCAGATGTAGAAAATCCATTAATTTTGAAATGAAAAATTTCCCCGTCTCTATACTGAAGCAAACCTTTTGCTATTAGAACAGGTGTGCCTGGGGTTTGGACAGGGGAGAGCGGCATGTTTTGAGATGTGGCTGGGTGAGACCATGCAGCAATACAAAAGCTAATTAGCTCCAATCCTTCAAAAGAATCCCCCAAATGTTCTGTTGTTCTACTGGGAATAATCTACCAAAAAACCTTTTGACCTTTCTTCCTGTTGGTTTGTTTATGATTTGGGATTACCATCTGTCTAGTTTTACACCAGCTGTCCGAACATTTCTACCATGCAAATCGAGCACCGAAAACCTGTTTAGAAAAAAAAGAATTAAATTAGAAATCCTTGTTTCCACTTGTTGGCAAAGCTGATGTCAGAATGTCGAGTCACGATCCCACCCCTCCTCGCCCACTCCTCTCCAGCCCCCGATTCTATTCTGCACCTTGTTAGTGGTGGACTTGGCAACTCTCGCAGGATTGCAGCAATCCAGACTTTCATTATTAATAAAAGGTGGAAGGCATCATATCGTGTTAGGAGAGTATGCCAAAAGCAACACATTTTCTGACAATCAACTTCTGGACGCAGCCTTCAAGAATAAAGGCAATGAATACGGTGGCATAGTGGTTAGCACTGTTGCCTCACAGCGCCAGGGACCCGGGTTCGAATCCGGCCCCAGGTGACTGTCTGTGTGGAGTTTGCACATTCTCCCCGTGTCTGCGTGGGTTTCCTTCGGGTGCTCCGGTTTCCTCCCACAGTCCAAAGATGTGCGGGTTAGGTTGATTTGGCTATGATAAATTGACCCTTAGTGTTAGGGGGATTAAATACGCGGGGATAGGGTGGGATATGTGTCGGTGCAGGCTCGATGGGCCGAAATGGCCTCTATCTGCACTGTGGGGATTCTGTGATTCTGTGAATATGTAGCTTATAATCCAATACCCAGGCGAACTGCATTTACCAACCGTGCCTAAACACCATCCTTGCTCTCTTGGACTCAAGTTAAAACTGAAATATATGAAGAATGATCAGGGAGTGGGGAACATTGGATATTTGGAGCTAATTTAGTTTAAAGTTTTGGATGACATTATTAACTGTGAAAGCAAAAATATTCAACAGGCATATAGAGCGGAAGGATGTCTAACTTATGCTATAACTGACTGGCGCAGCACCGTGGCCTTCAATCTTTTTTCCAGCTTTCTTTTGCATCCTCTTCTAAATTCACCATTTCATGCTAGTTCTGTGATACATTGCCTCACCCATGTGGTCCTTCTTCCTTTGAAAGTCACTGTGACCATGGAAAGGCCATTCCACAGTCCTGTCTTCACCCGATGCTCACATGTATGCACTTCCGAGCATTCGAGGCTGAGGACCAGTATAAGGTAGAGATCTTTTGAAACAAATGTTCAAGAAAGCTAAACCCGGTGCGATGAGAATTGGAAAGTTTTATCCTGTCAGGGTTGTGTGTAATTTTAAAAGCTCTGTCAAAATGGATCATGCGCCGTGGTTCTGTGTTAAAATATCTGACCTGACACCAGCCAAACTAAGAATACGTCATCTTGATTTGATCAATTATTAATTATGATGAAGACGTTTATGATCAGGGCTGCAATCCAGGTGTTGTTTGAGTGTACATCGTTGGTAAATATGCTTTCTTGTTTACATTTTGTATCGGCGAAGTTGGTTGTAAACAAAACACTTGAAGGAGAAATTGAGATTTAAGCTGATCACAGGCTGTAGATCTTCAGCTGGTTTGCAACCCTGAGCAGACAGAAGAACAACCTTGTAATGTAAAAAAAGAAAAACTGTTACCATGAGCTCAAAAATGTGAAAGATTACAGGAGGAATATTTGTGAGACTGATGGTGTTTTTAACTGAGGAACGACTGCTTTCTAAGTTGTGTGGTTGCATTTGCTCTGACCATATAGAGGTCTTATAAATTGCTGGTGAAACAGGACAGCACCAAGAGGATGGGAGAGGGGAACAGCACAATGCAACTCAATATTTATGAAACAGGAAAAACTGAATTTGTCAAAATGATTCTGCACACTTAAGCATTGGAACCCAACTGTAATGGGAGGGAGCAGTGGGGTATGGGCTAAATGTAGATTCCTGAATGATTTTAAACTGCATTTTTTTCTAAATTGTGATCACAATAAACTTTAAGCTCTTAGCTTTGCAAGTGTATATCCAGTTTATTCACAGTAGAAATAGTGGCCTTTGGATAAGCATCTTCACGCATAGTAAAAGAAAGAAAGACTTGTATTTATATAGTGCCTTTCACAACCTCAGGACGTCCCAAAGTGCTTTACAGCCAATGAAGTACTTTTTGAAATGTAGTCACCATTGTAATGAAGGAAATGCAGCAGCCAATTTGTGCACAGCAAGCTCCCACAAACAGCAATGTGCTAATGACCAGGTACTCTGCTTTTTCTGATGTTGACTGAGGAATAAATATTGGCCAGGACACAGGGGATAATTCACCTGCTCTTCTTCAAAATAATGCCATGGGATCTGTTATGTCCCCCTCAGAGGGCAGACAGGGCCTCAGTTTAACATCTCATCCAAAAGATGGCACCTCCGACAGTGCAGCACTCCCTCAGTACTGCACTGGAGTGTCTGCCTAGATCTTTGTGCTTAAGTCTCTGGAGTGGGTCTTGAACCCACAACCTTCTGACTCAGAGGCGAGAGTGCTGGTAACTGAGCCACAGCTGACACATGAATGGTAGTTGAATTTACCTTGAAATAGAAGCATTTACTGGTTAGAGCTGAAAAGTACCCAGCATGTCATTGTCAATTTGTTTATCTCCAAGGCTAGGTTCCGTATTGCATCGGTGATCATTTTATATTGATTGTAGTTGCACCATCTGATAATTCATATTGATCATTTTTATAGTCTTTGTATTGTAAACAACGTTTGACTTCAGCCATACAAGCACAACATTTCCTTTGATCTTTTCCAGTGAATAATAAAGCCGCCAAAATACAATTTAATAATTTAAAAAGGGTTGCAAAATAACTCATGAAAGTGTATGTGGCCATTTCTGGGAGGCTTTTGCAAATTCTGGAGTCAACCACCTGCAAAATGCAACAGCATGTATTTATATATAACCTTTAACATAGTAAAACATCCCAAGGCGCTTCATAGGATCGTTATCAGACAAAATTTGACACCAAGCCGTATGGTGACCAAAAGCTTGGTCAAAGAGAGAGGTTTTCAGGAGCGACTTAAAGGAGTAACATGTGTAATAAGGCCTTTCCTAAAGTTGCAACCCACTTGTCTTTGGATAGGCCTGTTTGTGAGTTGACTGTTAGGAAATTTCTAAGTTAAACCAGACACCAAGCACCTGAAGCAAAGTGCTTTAGGAAGGCCCACATCATGAGGAGAAATTTTCTGTAAGCCACTGTTCACTAAATTGGATTCTATTTCTACCAGGTGTTGTGTTTATTTTTTTCATTGCTTTCTTATCCCTGCTTATCCTTCGGCAGTGATGAGATTGTCTTTCTTTGTGACCTTGGTGTTGCTATATAGTCAGCAGATCAGCGGTATCCTTCATACAGAGATGACCAATGCTCTTTTCCCATGCCCCATCCCTTGACATAGAGACTGAGGTTTAGCTGAAATCTGATGAGCAAGTTCCCAGCTGTGATGGACAGCTCTGGGACTCAAACTCTCAGCCATCTGTTACAGATGCTGTTGGTCTACTAAATGTGCTCCCAGGCAGATCCCTGTTATTCACTTTTAGTGAAGCATGAAAGGATCTCTCACTATGAAGGCATATCATCCGCCTGTATGCGTCACTGTGATAGTTAATAGTAAATTCATATGAAGTTGAACTGGCTTAGGAATGTCGGTGTGAGGATTATAAAACACAAATTAAATGTTGGTGGATCTGCCGTGGGTGTGTGTGTGTGTGTATAAACTATGTATGTGTCTACATGTGTGTCTACATGAGTGTATGTCGTGTGTATTACTAGCAAATCTCCTGTAGCATTTCTTAAGACAGGTCAGGGGATACACTGTTTTATAACAATAGGCATGTTCAGGGCATGTACGGGATAATATCAGGGCCACTGATTTATGGTGATTGAATAAGTCACATTTCATCTTTATTAACTGGTATTCTGGGTTTTTGACTGGGGTTTTGGGGATTGAATTCCAAAACATTTCCCATTATTCCAAGAAAAGTGTAAGTGAGAGGCCTTTATTTCATATATTAGTCGATCTCCTGTGGCGTTGCACATGGGGAGTCAGCAGCAAGTGTAGTTTTCAGGTAAAACAAGGATTGAGGACTTGGGGGGAATAATTGGACTCGGGCATGCAGAAGTAATTCAGTCCCCATTATAAAGTGAGACGGTCTGTCCTTATTTATACATAGTACTTGGATTTTATATTATTTATAATTAAATAGCAAAAACATCCAACAATTTGAGAAGTAGATTTGGTTGGAGGATGGATGTTTCAGTATAGCACAAGCAAAGGAGCTGAGACTCGCACCACGATGATAATTACACCCACTCCAGCATGATACGTTTTTATAGGGTGCTTCCATAATAAATGTGGATAGAGGAATTTATAATGGAAAAGATTTGACAGGAAATGTGTCTAGATGCATTTTTTTCATATAGATCGAGATATTCATTTACTTATGTATTTACTTTTTATCCTTTACAATTTTTAGATCGCTCCAAACAATACTTTTGGTGTTTTGTGATTGGTTCCTGGAAATGTATCTCTGTCTATCTGCCTCTTTACCCCCATCTTGCTCTCCCCATTACTGCTCTCTCTGTTTCACTGGTGCCACTACTTAGAATATTTACATTTTCCAACAAGAAAACATGGATAATCATTAGAGGCTGTGTTTACTTTTAAATTTCAACTTGCTTGTTTTTTTAAAAAATAACTCCGATTAGGATGAAGAAAGGCACTTTGCCTGTGTATGTGACTTTAATAGACTTTCTGGAGTTTCTACAATAATTATATTTTGAAATCAACAAAAGCTGCAGCAGATGTGTAATGGTATAGTTCTTCATGCTCCCTCGTACACGTATGTGCACGTATGCATACACAATCACTGCTCTGGGTAAAAATATCAAGTCAAAATCCAGACCTTTATTTATTCGTTTATGGGATGTGGGCGTCGCTGGCAAGGCCAGTATTTATTGCCCATCCCTAGTTGCCCTTGAGAAGGTGGTGGTGAGCACCTTCTTGAACCGCTGTAGTCCGTGTTGTGAAGGTACTCCCACAGTGCTGTTAGAGAGGGAGTTCCAGGATTTTGACCCAGCGACGATGAAGAATCGGCGATATACTTCTAAGTCAGGATGGTGTGTGACTTGGAGGGGAACT
The DNA here is from genome assembly GCA_030390025.1 of Squalus acanthias. Classification (NCBI taxonomy): domain Eukaryota; kingdom Metazoa; phylum Chordata; class Chondrichthyes; order Squaliformes; family Squalidae; genus Squalus; species Squalus acanthias. Next base: position 48,021,085 of record CM059435.1, read on the forward strand.
TGGAGGTGATGGTGTTTCCATGCGCCTGCTGCCCTTGTCCTTCTAGGTGGAAGAGGTCGTGGGTTTGGGAGGTGCTGCCGAAGAAGCCTTGGCGAGTTGCTGCAGTGCATCTTGTAGATGGAACACACTGCAGCCACGGTACGCTGGTGGTGGAGGGAGTGAATGTTTAAGGTGGTGGATGGGGTGCCAATCAAGCGGGCTGCTTTTTCCTGGATGGTGTCGAGATGCTTGAGTGTTGTTGGAGCTGCACTCATCCAGGCAAGTGGAGAGTATTCCATCACACTCCTTACTTGTGCCTTGTAGATGGTGGAAAGGCTTTGGGGAGTCAGGAGGTAAGACACTCACCGCAGAATACCTAGCCTCTGACCTGCTCCTGTTGCAACAGTATTTATGTGGCTGGTCCAGTTAAGGTTCTGGTCAATGGTGACCCCCAGGATGTTGATGGTGGGGAATTCAGCGATGGTAATGTCGTTGAATGTCAAGGGGCGGTGGTTAGATTCTCGCTTGTTGGAGATAGTCATTGCCTGGCACTTCTGTGGCGCGAATGTTACCTGCCACTTATCAGCCCAAGCCTGAATGTCATCCAGGTCTTGTTGCATGCGGGCATGGACTGCTTCATTATCTGAGGAGTTGTGAATGGCACTGAACACTGTGCAGTCATCAGCGAACATCCCCATTTCTGACCTTATGTTGGAGGGTAGGTAATTGATGAAGCAGCTGAAGATGGTTGGGCCTAGGACACTGCCCTGAGGAACTCCTGCAGTGATGCCCTGGGGCTGTGATGATTGACCTTCAACCACCACAATCATCTTCCTTTGTGCTAGGTATGACTCCAGCCAGTGGAGAGTTTGCCCCCCGATTCCCATTGACTTCAGTTATGCTAGGGCTCCTTGATGCCACACTTGGTCAAATGCTGCCTTGATGTCAAGGGCAGTCACTCTCACCTCACCTCTGGAATTCAGCTCCTTTGTCCAATTTAGACCAAGGCTGTAATGAGGTCAGGAGCTGAGTGGTCTTGGATAAAAATTTCAATGAAGATATTAAAAAAATGCAAAAGACGATTCAAAGGATAAATTGTGAAGTATGTATTTTTCTGTTTAAAACCTTAGTTTGAGCATTAGAACTTTCAGTTACTGAGAAAAGAAATCTTTTCAAAATCATCTCAAGTGATTCCCCTTGATTGAGGAGAAACTGCAATTCCCAATTACAACATTGATTAAGTTATTTCCCTCCTCTGTTGATGTGTAAGATGGATCGTGCAATGTGGCTAACAGGACAAGCTGTGAAATTCCATTTGTGGAAAATGGTAATTGTGGGAATTCAATTTGCTTTAGGATTTGGCTGGGAGGCAAAAGTTCCTGGGACTGTGAAATACACAAAGGTGAAATCAAAGATTTGATCCACTTGCCTGTCGTTCCACAGATGGATGCAGCATATATACAACACCTCACACTGTACTAGTAGGGAAATAAAGATGCATTCACCTCTACTGCCCAGGAATTGAATGCAGTTACCATACTCTCCATATGAGTTAGCTCCCCAACCTTGCCATGGATAATGCATCATCCTAAAGTTTTGTCAAGTTTTCCCACTCAGATTGTCATGAAGATTATCACCAACATAATGGGCCAGAAATTAAACATGGATGGTTCCCGCGGGGGTAAGGATTCCCCGCGATATCGCACTCCGCGCCTACCTTTTTGCTCCGGGCCCACACGAACTTTAGTTTCAAAGGCTCTCTCTGTTGGAACCATGCAGTGCGAGCTCTGGGATCACGTGATTCAGTTAGAGCCAATGGCAGCACACCATCTTTCATTCATAGTTTTGACAGGAAGACCTGTCAAAGCTATGAATACTACACCCCCCCAAAAGAACAGCTAAACCTCAATTAAATAAAAAAAAAGCCATCACATTAATAAAATAAGTATAGTTAAATAAATTAACCACTTTAAACAAAAAATTAAATTTTTGAAAAAATTTAAAATCTTTTCAAAAGTTATAAAAATAAACTTACCTTTCTTTAACGTCTCTAAAAAAGATAAACCTGTTGAAAAAAAATTAAAATAACACTTAATTAACTACTTACCTTGTTAAAAGGGGGTCCTACGCCTGCTTTCTTTGTGTGTAAAATCTTCACCACTTACCTGCGCGTTCAAAGCTGGAAAAATAACTAAGTGCACTGCGTGCGCACAGCCTGTAGTGGGCACGTGGTTCACTTAGGAACCACCCCCTTTTCAATTCACGAAGTGCCGGTTTCCCGCGCATGCGCAGTGCATGCAGGAAACCAGCAATTCGGGATCTAATACGCGAGAGTACACAGTGCGTACTCTCGCGTATTAGGTTTAATTTTCGGGCCAATAAAGTGTGAGATACGCTGTATTTTGTGTGCACACTCAGTGGTTTCACTGTATGTTGTAAGTAATTCAGGGTATGGTATAACACATTGTGAAATCACGTACCCCTTAGGTTAAATCCATTGAGCCCTAGTCCCCAGTTGGGGAACTATTCTCCAAGGGACTGCAAGTCAGCACAGGGCTACATCACTGTAGTGCTAATTCTCTGATTACACTTGCGGGATCATTGGATTAACCATTATGTGTCTGCATATTGTAAAACAGCAAAAGTCCTTGGTATACCTGTACAGTTTTCTTTCATTTCCTAGTCCACTTCTTCCCATGCTCCCCTCCCACCACAGATTCTTAGAAAACATTACAATGATTACACATTGTGATTTAATTTTCCTTCAAATGAAATATATTTTGGTCATAATTCCTCATTTACTGAAAAATAGAAGCAGTGATTGGCATAGTGGAGTTCTAATCATAGAATCGTACAGCACAAAAGGGGGCCATTCGGCCCATCATGCTTGTGCCGGCTCTCTGAAAGACCTACAACTTAGTTGCACTCCCCTGCTCTTTACCCATAGTTCTGCAAAATGTCTATCTGTCTATCTAGCAAGATGGGGAAGGAAAGAAAGGGGTGGCAATATTGATCAAATAAACTATTATAGCACTGGAGAGGGATGATGCAGTTGAGGGGTCAAAAACTGAATCTATTTCTTTAGAATTAAGGAACAGTAGAGGAGCTATTACGCTGCTGGGTGTATATTATAGGCCACCAAATAAGGGGAAGGAGATAGAGAAGCAAAATTTTAGGCAAATTACAGAAAGATTCAAGAACTATAGAGTAGTGATAATGGGGGATTTCAATTATCCCAATATAAACTGGGATAATAACAGTGTAAAGTGCAAAGAGGGGGAGGAATTCCTGAAATGTGTACAAAATAACTTTCTTGATCATTGGGTTTCCAGCACAATGGGGAACAAAGCAGTGCCGAATCTAGTTCTGGGGAATGAAGTGGAGCATGTTTCAGTGGGGGAGCATTTGGGGAACAGTGATCATAATATCATTAGGTTTAGAATAGTTATGGAAATGGAGCAGGAACAATCAAGTGTAAAAATAATTTCAGTGGGTTAAAAAGGAATCTTGTCCAGGTGGATAGGAATCAAAACTTGGTAGGCAAAATAGTAATTGAACAATGGGAGGCCTTTAAGGAGGAGATGGTTCATGTAGAGAGTAGACACATTCCCACGAGGGGGAAAGGAAGGGCATCAAAGCTAGAGCTCCCGGAATGACTAAAGATATACAGATTAAAATGAAACAGAAAAAGGAGTCTTATGACAAATGTAAGGTTCATAATACAGTTGAGAACCAAGCTGAATACTGGAAGTACAGATGAGATCTAAAAAAGGGGATTAGAGGAGCAAAAAAGGAGTATGAGAATAGGTTAGTGGCTAACATATAAATAGTAAAAGGGTAGTTAAAAGAAGAGTGGGACACAAAAGATCTTCTTGTGAAGGCAGAGGGCATGGCTGAGGTACTAAATGAATGATTCGCATCAGTCTTCACTGGAGGAGAGGATGCTGCCAATGTAGCAGTAAAGGAGGAGGTAGTAGCGATATTGGATAAGATAAAACTAGATAAAGAGGAGTTACTTAAAAGTTGTCAGTCCTCAATATAGAAAAGTCATGCGGTCCAGATGGAATGCATCCTAGGCTACTGAGGGAAGTAAGGGAGGCTCTGGCCACAATATTTCAATCCTCCTTAGATATGGGGGCAGTGCTAGGGGACTGGAGGATTGCAAATGTTACACCCCTGTTCAAAAAAGGCGAGAGTGATAAACCCGGCAAATACAGGCCAGTAAATATAATGGAAAATTTTTAGAGACAATAATCAGGGACAAAATTATTTGGCACTTGGAAAATTATGGGTTAATAAATGAAAGCCAGCACGGATTTTTTTAAAAGAAAAATCGTGGTTGACTAACTTGATTGAGTTCTTCGATGAAGTAACAGAGAGGGTTGATAAGGCTAGTGTGATTGATGTTATATATATGGACTTTCTAAAGGTATCTAACAAAGTTCCACATAATGTACTTGTTAGCAAAATTAAAGCCCGTGGGATTAAAGGGACAGTGGCAGCATGGATACAAAATTGGCTAAGGGTCAGAAAACAAAGAATAGTGGTGAAATAGGACCGCTGCACGTTAAACCAAGGCTCCGTCTGCTCTCTCAGGTGGACGTAAAAGATCCCATGGCACTATTTTGAAGAAGAGCTGGGGAGTTATCCCCGGTGTCCTGGCCAATATTTATCCCTCAACCAACATAACAAAAACAGATTATCTGGTCATTATCACATTGCTGTTTGTGGGCCCTTGCTGTGCACAAATTGGCTGTCGTGTTTCCCACATTACCACAGCGACTCCACTTCAAAAGTACTTCATTGGCTGTAAAGCGCTTTGAGACGTCCGGTGGTCGTGAAAGGCGCTATATAAATGCAAGTCTTTCTTTCTTTTTGATGTATATTAATGACCTGGACTTGGGTATACAGGGTATCATTTAAAAGTTTGCAGATGACAAGAACCCAGAAATGTAATTAACAATGAGGAGGATAGTAACAGACTTCAGGAGGACATAGACAGACTGGTGAAATGGGCAGCCATAGGGCAGGTGAAATTTAACGCAGAGGTAGGAAGAATGAGGAGAGGCAATATAAACAAATGGTGCAATTTTAAAGTTGGCGCAGGAGACCTGGGGGTGTATGTACACAGGCATAGAGTACAAAAAGAAAGAAAGTTCTGCTGAACCTTTACAGAACACTGGTTAGGCCTCAGCTGGAGTATTATGTTCAGTTCAATGCACCACATTTTAGGAAGGATGTCAAGGCCTTAGAGAGGGTGCAGAAGAGATTTACTAGAATGGTACTAGGGATGAGGGACTTCAGTTATGTGGAGAGACTGGAAAAGCTGGGATTGTTCTCCTTAGAGCAGAGAAGGTTAAGTGGAGATTTGATAGAGGTGTTCAAAATCATGAATGGTTTTGATAGAGTAAATGAGGAGAAACTGTTTCCAGTGGCAGAAGGGTTGGTAACCAGATGACACAGATTTAAGATGGTTGGTAAAAGAACCAGAGACGACATGCGGCAGCAGTTTTTTAACACAGAGAGTTGTGATCTGGAATGTACTGCCTGAAAGCATCAGATTCAATCGTATCTTTCAAAAGGGAATTGAATAATTACTTGAAGGGAATAAATTTACAGGGCTATGGGGAAAGAGCAGAGGAGTGGGACTAATTGAATAGTTCTACCAAGGATTCAGCACAGGCATGATGAGCCGATTGGCTTCCTTCCGTGCTGTAACATACTATGATACTACTATGATACTATGGCCCAGATATTCCGATCTCTATGGGTGTGTACGCGCTGTGTACCCACCTGTAGGGACATCGGAAATGCCGGGTTCAGGCATGCACAGCGCATGCGCTGGAAACCGGCATTTCCGATCTGTCATGAATGCTCAAGAATGCTACCCCTAACCCTAACCCTCCGGCTGCCCTGGAGAAGGGCCTCCGTGGCAGATAGTTCCGCTTTCTGGAGACCCTCCGCCCGTAGAAAACTCTTACAATTATTACGCCTGGTAAAAGGAGGCGTTAGGCCTGCTTTTACCAGGATAAGAGTTGAAAATACTTTTAAAAAAGGTAAGTTTATTTTTAGCCCCGTAAAAAACTTTTAATTATTTTTTTCAAAAAAATTTAATTTTTGTTTAAAATATTTAATTTATTGTACTTTCAAGTCATTTTAAAAATGTGATTTAAAATTTTTTTTATATAAAGTTTTACTATATTTTTTGGGGTGATCTCCAGTCATATATTTGACAGGTCTTCCTGTCGAGTGTATGAAGGGAGATTCCCTTCTTTGATTGGCTCCCCATGGCCCACGTGATCCCAGGGACGCTGCGAACTACATGCGCCCCTGGGATACGTGGGCCCTGCGCACTTGGAGTTTGGTGAGGCCCAGGAGCGGAAGCGTGTGCATCCCAGGAGCCCTCAGGTAAGGGCGTAGATTTTTCCAGATCGCAGGCCTCCGCCCGCAGGAGGCCTGCGATCGGAAAATACGGGCCTATGTATATGTCCAGTTCCCTTTTGAAAGTTACTATTGAATCTACTTCGACCACCATTTCATAAATACAAACGTTCTCTTAAATTGATTGAGATGATTTCCAGGGCCTATTAAATGTACTTAAACTCCTGAAGAATTTTGTACTGGGAGCTTTAGCCTCAAAACCATCAGTATCTAAACATCCCATAGAGTCCTGTAATATTTTCTTTTTGCTTTATTTTGTTTTTAAAGAAGATGTAGTATTGAATTGAGAGAAAATTCGGTATCTGCCACCTGGTGAGATTAAGCATTAGATTTCCTCTGGAGCGTTTTGTCAGTAGAGTTGTGATGTTATGCTTGGCTGCTATGAAGCTCTGATTATTACCTACCCCATCAGTGAGGGGAGATGAATTGAAGGCTGTAATATCACTCAATTTTAATTCCCTCTTTTACAAGTCGTTGAAGTCATTTGGGAGCTGGCGCAATGGCTTATATTTTCAATTAGCATCAAGTCATTCCCATGATTGTTCAATGCGATAATGGCTCTGTCTATTAAAGCTGAAGTGTATGTATTCCTGATAGAAACTTAAATGGTTTCAGATATATACTCGAGTCCAAATAACATAGTTCAAATGTGTTTTATTTTCATTCCCTTTGTTTGTTATTCCTGTTTGATTCTTACCTCATGCAGCTTGTTCAATTCTGGATGACAAATGATCTTTACTTTGTGAGTTAAGAGAATATTTTTTCATCATTTAAAAAAAATAAGCATAATATTTTCAGAATGGACAATAGTGTGTGTGTGAAGGAATAAGCAATATACCTATTCAGAAAAATATACCATCCTATAAAAGAATTTTGACTTTATTAAAACATGACAAACTGGGCTTGAAAATCTAGAAGCCTCAACAATGGAAAAGCTGCAAACAGCATACAGGCTATTAAGATAAGATAAGTTGTTGACACTGAATCAATAGCCTTAATGAAACAAAAGGTTAAAGATTCCTGGAAGTCTGAAGCCTTGGAAAGAACATAATGGTATACCCAGTTAAAGTGTCTTAAACCAACACTTTGGAAAGAATCACAGAAAATTAAAGAAATATATGCCTTTGTAAAAATGACATCAAATGAAACACAGGAGACACGATTATGTGTTGCAACCAACTGAGGTAACTAAGATAACAATGGTGCAACCGGTTGAGGTGTTCTGAATGCAAAAGATACAAACAGAAGACCTTGGTGGGAATGGCATCAAGTGGGGGAGGCACCAGCCATCACATTGTTTTTGTGTTGAACTTGAAACAGCTAAAGGTAGAGACACGAATCTGCTTGCTACCAGCTGAACTGACTGTAAAAATAGAAGGGGCCAGCAGAAAAATGACTGGAGATAATTAGCTTACATCAGCAGAAAACTTCAAAGGAAATACCACTGAGAAAGGGTATAAAAATTGAACATTCAAATGGGAAGACAGATTCGCTGTAAAGGGGCAAAGCGATTCTCAGCTTCAGAGGCAAGCTCTGTAAGCCTACAACTCTTTGGGGTAAAAATTGAGTCGCGCCCCATTTGGGGCGCTAACCTCGCCGGGGCGCGACTTTTAGCGCCCCGAAAAAATTAGCGGCCCCGCGCCGGAACTTCAGTGGTTGCGCCCCAAGAGGGAAGCGGGGCGCAACTGGAAGCAGCCCGCATCCCTCTTGGGGCGCTGCGAGTGAATATCCTGGCGCTACGGCGCTGCGGCACGTCGCGCCGCGGTATTGCAGGCCTTCCTCCCCTTCTTAAAGGGGAGGGACCCTGCGCAGCGCGAACCGGTTCCCAGCTGGGCCCCCAGGGATCGGGAGTGCCGGCAAAAGAGCCCGGCACTCAAGAGAAGTGCCGGGCTCTTGGAGCGCAGCCGGCACTTCAATGTAATGAATTTAAGATTTGAGAATAAGGATCTCTGATAAGATTGTAAAAGCTTTTTGTATTTGGAACTGTTAATGTCGCGATTAAAACACCTATTGTAATTACATGTCGGTTCTTTAATAAATCTATATACTTTTAGAATTGTCTCACATAGTACTTCTGTATCAAACTCGTGAACTCAATCTTTGTACACTCTTTGGTGAGGAGTAGCAGAATTCTGGGGGAGTTTTCCGGACCCTCATAATATCCGGAACGTTACAGTCTAGCTAAACTTATTAAAAGTGCTATCTGGAGGACGGTAACATCTTCAGGCTGTTCCTTTCCTTTAGGGAGAGATAGTCTGGACCTTTAGACCCAATTAAGCGTCTTTAGTATTGGCTGCCTCTAACTTTAGTTGCAAGAATACGTCTGATCCGGGATAGCCCAAAAGGGGCTAGGACTAGTAAATATCCCTTCATATGTGGAATAAAATCCCATGGGAGGATTTGAAATGGGTGCAGCGCTTTGCACAGCAAATAGTGGAAGGGGCCCCATAATTCCTGGCAGCCAGTTATAAAAAGAACAAACTTGCATTTATATTGAGCCCCTCATGTCCATAGAACATCCCAAAGGCTTTACAGCTAATACGTTGCTTTTATTAAAGTGCAGTCACTGTTCTGTAGGCAAACATAACAACCAATTTTCACACACAAGGTTCCACAAACAATAATGAAATAAATGACCAGATAATCTGTTTTTGGAGATCTTGATTGAGGTTTTAAGTGTTAGGCATGACAATAGAGTGCTCCCTGACTTTGAATAGTGCATGCTGTTTTGTTGACATCCACGTGAACAGGCAGAGGGCCTCGGTTTAACCTCTGATCCAAAAGACTGTGCCTCCAACAGTGCAGCACTCAATACTACACTGAAGTGTCAGCCTAGATTATGTATTCAAATCTTGAAGTGGGCTTGAACCCATGACTTTCTGGACTCAAGAGGCAAGAGCGCGACCAATGGGCCAAGGCGGACACTGACTTACTACTTCTCTTACATAAAGCGTTGATCCTGATATACATATATATTCTGTTTAATACAGCAATGTTGCTTAAATTTTACTTATTTATCTTTTTATCTAATGACTCTGACCAGTGCAGAATCATGAGAGGCAGTCAAGGCTGAAGCTGCCTCCAGCTGAGATCCAGCACTAGTTATTGGGTAGAAGCAGAAGCCCTGGCTGATTTTTCTGTCTCGAGTCCAGTTGCAGTGGGGCCAATTGTGGCGCCCAACTACTTCCCCAACTGAGATCAGCTAAGTCAGCACGGAGCAGGGATCAAAACCTGGGACCATCTGGTCTGCATGGCTCAGTATCACATCACATGGTACATTTGCCTCCTACATCATGGGAGTAGCTTGCAGAAAAAATATTCAAATCATAAAATAAAGAGAATGCATGTTGCGAACAGGTGGTTTTATATAAAAATGCAATCTAATTATTCCTCAATGATTTTATTTATAAATCAAAGTTCTGACGTTACCTTGGTGGAAGCATAAACCATTGAGATGGAACAGTTGGCAGTGTCAAGTAGTTTGTTTAATTCTGTGAAACTGAATGATATGTTAAGAAAAGGAAGAAAGAACTTGCGTTTATATAGTGCTTTCATGACCTCAGGACGTCCCAAAGCACTTTACAACCAATGAAGTACTTTAGAAGAAGTTTAGTCACTGTTGCAATGTAGGAAAAGCGACAGACAATTTACACAAAGTAATGTGATAAGGACCAATCGTCTGTTTTTTAACGATGTTGGTTGAGGGATAAATATCGGCCAGGACACCAGCATAACCTCTCCTGCTCTTCTTCGAATACTGCCATGGGAGTTTTTACGCCCACCTGAGAGGGCAGACGGGGCCTGGGTTCAACGTCTCATCTGAAAGACGTCACCTCCGATAGTGCAGCACTGAATTGCCAGCCTGGATTTTGTGCTCAAACCTCTGGAGTGGGACTTGAACCCACAAAATCTGACTCCGAATTTTCACTGTTTAAAGTGCAGAAGTAGGAGGGTGGTGGGAGACGGACTGTAGGAAAATTTTGGGATTGTTATTTTGAAGAGAACAATGGGAATATCTCAGCATTGACTGTTCCACACTGGCAAATGACTGTTGCCACACTTAAGAGTTGGGAAAATCTTCAGGAAGGTGCACAATCGAGTTCTAAATTCCAAGTATGTCACAGAAACCAATCCTGCCTCTCAGTGGAGCCCAGGCTAATCTTCAACTATAATAGCAAACAGGAGCTGAGTCACTAAAAAAGATCAAGTGAGTCAGCTTCTGCTGGCACTATAAAAGCAGTTAATTTGGAATGGACACTGTACTTTTGATGGGCTTTTATGCCCCCTTGATTTGTAACTCAAAGTTCCTGCAAATATAAACATTGGTGACATTCATCCCACTGAGTTAAACAAGTTATTTGACATTCTTATTTTAAAAAGAACTGTGGTTCAGTATTTGAGCCCAAATATATTTCTGAACCCATTTATGTTTCCATAAAGCTTACATAAATTCTCATAGACAGAACTATTCTTACTTTGAAGAGCCGTTTGGGTGAGTTGATGCCAATTGAAAATTTAAGCCATGGGGGTAATTTTTTTGGTGATAGTGTAAAACGGGTGACTTCAGTTATTCATCTCTCCCAATTTTCCTTTCTATTGACTTCAGTGGAGACAGAAATTAGGAGAGCAGTATAATGAACGGCCGATTCAATATCGTCTGTTTTACACTATCGGCAAAAGTTAAAATGACTCCCATTGTGCCAGCTCCCATATGTCAGCAAGGGTTTGTAATGGACAGAATTAAAATGGAGTGGTGATGCAGGCATTGGTTCATCTAACCTTACTGATGGGACACCCATCTTACATTTCCCATCAGTCTGAATGTAGGCACCTCCAAATGGTCTGGCAAAATGCTGATCGTGTTATTTTACTATCAGAATAATCCCTTGAGCATCAGTTTAGTTTTCAACATTTTCCACAATTCTGCTGCACATTTGCACCGAAGGTGGATTGCAATAGAAAGCCTAGCTTCAGATCTGGAGCAAAGAGTTGCTGCTAACTGATCTTGCTAGTTGTGGCATCCAGGTTAGAGTGAGTCTGCTAAGCTAACTTGTAGGATGGCATGCTGCCTCTGAGTATTAATGCACCAGCACTCAGTGCTAAGCGGTGACGGTATTGTCTCCCAGCAGGAGGGGCTAGTTGCTCCTGAGCTTTCTCTGGTGCTTCCTGACGGCTGGTTATGGAAGGCATTGGCAACAGCCTGAGATCGGGATTTGCACCCACTCTCCCAGCAGCTAGATATCAGGAGAGGGAGATGAACAATAGGATATGAAATTGCGTTTAATGGAAATTTACTTGAATACCCAAATGAAAATAAAATCTAATGTAAAGGAAATGAATATTTAAACGAGCATTAAATTAACACAACAGACAAGCTTAACAGTGGTACAGAGAAAGGCACGAGACTGATTCTTAATGTCAGTGGACTGAGTAATGAGGGTAGGTTAGAAACGCTTCAACACTCCCTCCTTCAGTAGTGCATCCAATTGTCTGCCTGGTTTATGAGCACATAATCTAATCCGACATTTTAGTGCAGTGCTGAGGGAGTGTTGCATTGTTGTAGATGCCGTCTTTCAAATGAAATGTTAATCTGAGGCTCCATCTTTCCACTTCGGTGGATGTAAAAGATTCAAGGTCAATATTTGAAGTGCAGGGAGTTCATCCGGCATCCTGACTAATGTTAACATCTGCCATCAAAAACAAGCATCTGTTTGTGGGGTCTTTCTGTGCTCAAATTGGCTGTCCTATTTGCTTGTACAAAAACAGTGATCGCATTTCAAAAGTAATCTTTTGGTTGCAAAGTGCTTCAGGACATCCTGAGGATATGATGAGGAGTTCGATAAATACAAGGTTGTTCATTCTTTCTGGAAAAGAGGCGTACGAGAAAGGACCTTTTGCAAGATACTAGGTGGAATAGAAAAGGTTAATCCTGAGCAGTATTTTAAGTTAAACCAAGACTGTAGGACAAGAAAACATGGGTACAAACTGGTAGAAAGCAAGTTCAGGATGCCCTTCTACATATGAAGAATGATTTAATATCTGTATTGGCTTTATGGGTAGGGTAGCAGAGACAATCTCTGGAGTCATTGAAGAATTGTTAAGTTGTTGTGATGTGGGATAGGTTTCTGCAGGAGGGTGGGCTAGGTGGACAGAATGGCTTGACTTGAAGGAGCCAGCGCAGACTCGATGGGCCGAATGGCCTGCTTCTGTGCTGTACTATTCTACGATTCTATGATTCATCTGTACTTATCTTTGTGAACAGTGTTAATTATGCACTGTTACACAACCATTTCATCCTTTTGTCTCTCTTACCTCTCGCCCCCTGTTTCCCTCTTACCAGGACTTCCATGGACTGAGCCACCCCTGTTGCTAAAATCTAAACTAAATAATGCGACTGCAGTGTGACGGTGAGTCTCCACTGCAAGAGCAAATTGATGTGGTACTAAAATGCACCAAGCTCTTTGAGTATCAATAACTTCAGTTGCAACACGATGAGATAAATATGGTTGAGGAAGGCCATTCGGCCCGTCTTAGTCCATCCATCCAGAAAGAGACAAGAGTCCCCTGCAATGCAGTTTCCAGGTGTTTGTTTTTTAAATAATTCCAGGATTTTCACCCCAGTCATTTTACCTAAAAGCGTTGATCAATCTTTCTGTGAAGAACTTCCTCACATTAGTCTATAACTGGTTTGAACCTGCATCCTTTTGTTCTGCTCTCCCAATTAACCTAGACGGAATATACTGGAATTACCTTTTCCATAACCGCTTATTATCTTATACACCTCTATTAGATCACTTTTCACTTCTCCTTCTTTCAAATCTGTGAGGTCCAGGGCTCTCCAGTCTTTCCTCATACCTCAGACTAATGACACTTGCGATCAGCCCAGTGTCTCTTCTCTGAAATGCCTCCAGTGTTTATGTCTCAGTGGCCAGAAGTGGACACTGTACTCATAGATGCGGTCTGATCAAGGCGCTGCACATTTTAAGCTTGACATCCCCTGACTTGCACTCTCCTGCTTTGGCAAAGTAGTTCCACATTCTACTTGCTTTGTTTATTGCTGCTCTGCAGCGGCTGGACATGTTGAGTGCCGAGTCTTTACTTATAATATTAGGATTTATATTGTGCCTTACCACTTTCATCATGTCTGAAAGCACTTTACACAGAATCAATTACTTTTCAAGTGATGGATTAACTGCTGTTTGTCTACATATGGTGGTATTGGTTGAAGAAGGAATATTGGCCAGGACGTTGGGACAACTTCTTAATTTTCTTAAACAATGCAAATAGAATCTTTAACATTTACCTGAACTACTGAATAAGTAATCGAGCCCTTGGTTTGACAGTGGTGATTTCTGCAATTATGTGCCCCCTACTAGGAGCACAGGTTAGAGATGAGGCTACAGCATTGTAGCCTTAATTCTCCAATCCACACTCCCCATTGGGAGAGTGGGAGTGTGGAATCACCCGTAAGGGGCAATTTTTCAGGGGGTCAGCGGGCGCGTTTGGTGGCGGGTCGGGTGGGAAAATGTTTTTTTTTGAAAGCGGGTCGGGGACCCTCTGTCAACCCGCCACCACGCGACTTTCCCAGATGTTGGGTCTGTCAACGCTGAACAGACCCGACACGCAGCGGCAGGGAAGGCAATTTAGGGCATTATGACCTTGTTAAGAGCCACTTAAAAAGTATTTTGAGCTCACCTTTAAATTTTACGAGGTCGCCCACAGGGTCCACGCTGCTCAGGGATCATGTCAGGTAAGGAGGTCGGGAGTTGTTTTACCATGAAATCATCTCTTTACTTGACAGCTGCAAATGTGCTATAAAAGTTCCCTTCTCACAGCTGTTCACCTTCCAAGCTCAAAAGCTGTTGCTTACTGCATTTGAAGACAGATTGAGCTTTATGCAGGTTGCACGTGTTTGGAGTAAACTCTCTATCCAGTGTCAGCTCATTGGAACAACCTCTCTCACCATTGACAGATCGCTTCTGTCATCTCAACTTCACCTGCCATCTATTCCATCAGCATTAGTGCCCTTGATACTATCTCACCTTGGTCCTCAGAATCCCACCACGATCAGCCCCAACACCAGCAGCACCAACAACAGCACCAACCTTCTCCGCAATCAACTGATGCAGCACAGGATACAGGGTATCAGGACCTGACCAGATTGCTGCCTAGGAGGCCAGGGATGGCCTAACCATGGCTAGATTTACTTCACTTGACGCTGTAAACCTTGGCTGCCACATGATGCGCCAGGTTGGCACCACCCCACACTAACACCATAAAGCATCCCTACAATGCCCAAGCCATTCCTTTCACGCTCATCAGCATTGCGGAAGGTACCGTTATGTCTCACCATTCACTGCAACTCACTCAGCCACTTCCAAAGGTTCACACAGATCTGGCCAAGAACACAACGTGTTGAAAATAAAGATTTCAATGTTTGACAGCACATTAACAGAAACTTTACCAGAACATTGGATAAAACACCCAAGTGCCTACCCTTGTGTGTTGTTAGTTGATATGATTGGACTAGGATGAGGGTGAGTGTGAGGGGTGGCTAGTAAGATGGGGAAGTGATAATGTAGATAGAGAGGGATGGGTGGATGTGCAAGGTAAGTTGGTGTGAGTAAGGATGTGCAGGAGTAGGGTAGGGAAGGCAGAGTGATGGGGATGTGATGAGTGGCACAGCAGGATGAGGTTGAGTGTGGCTTTGCAGTAACGCTTCATGATCTACTGAAATCATTGAAAGGTTCGCGCCACTGCAGCCTGGTCCTCCTGACAACATCCCTGTTTGTGTCCTCCTGTGCAATGTGCAACCAGGCTGCGTTGGTCTCCTGGGAGGTCTCTTCCGCCCATTGGAAGGGAAGAAGATCTCCCTGCCTGCTGTGACTCCCTCCATAAGCATATGGAGGGAGTCATGGGAGAGCCTGGGTGCCGCCATGCACCTCTGTGCAGTGCTTGTCAGTGTTTACAGCACCTCAGTACTGCAGAACACTGACCGCACAACTATCAAAATAAATTTGCACATGGTCCCTTTAAGGAAACTGGCTGATGACGCGCCATCAAGTGACGTCATCAGACCCGCTTCCTTCAATTGGCCGGCAAACGTGCTGGGCGGGCTTAACAAGCCCAATCAACGTAAAATCATTCTACAGAGCGGGCTGGAGCCAGCAGCGGGGTCGGGACCCGCCACCAACGTCACCCACCACGGACCCGCCGAGGTAGGAGAAATCACAGCCTTAATGTCTCATCTGAAAGGATACATCTCTGTCAATGCAGTATGGTATTAATGGAGTGTCAGCCTGAGTTGTGAGCTCACACCACTGATTTGGGGCCAAACCTTTAGCCTTCTGACGAAACTAACTTGAGCCTAGAAAAGATTAACCAGTGAGAGCAGAAATCCTGAGGCTTCACCTCAATAACAACAACAACTTTTATTTATATAGCGCCTTTAATGTAGGAAACGTTCCAAGGCATTTCACAGGAGTATTATAAAACAAAATTTGACACAAAGCCACATAAGGAGAAATTAGGGCAGATGACCAAATGCTTGGACTGCTTCCGTGCGCTAACATAAGAACAAAAGAACTAGGAGCAGGAGTAGGCCATACAGCCCCTCGAGCCTGCTCCGCCATTCAATAAAATCATGGCTGATCATCGACCTCAACTCCACTTTCCCGCCCGATCTCCATATCCCTTCATTCCCTTAGTGCCCAAAAATCTATCGCTCTCTGTCTTGAATATTCTCAACGACTGAGCATCCACTGCCCTCTGGGTTAGAGAATTCCAAAGATTCACAGCCCTCTGAGTGAAGAAATTTCTCCTCCTCTCAGTCCTAAATCTCCGACCCCTTATTCTGAGACTATGAACCCTAGTTCTAGACTCTCCAGCCAGGGGAAACAACTTCTCAGCATTTACCCTGTCATGCCCTATAAGAAGTTTTTATGTTTCAATGAGATCACCTCTCATTCTTCTAAACTCTAGGGAATATAGACATATTCTACTTAATCTCTCCTCATAGGACAATCCCCCCATCTCAGGAATCAATCTAGTTAACCTTTGTTGCACTCCCTCTATGGCAAGTATATCCTTCCTTAGGTAAGGAAACCAAAACTGTACACAGTACTCCAGGTGTGGTCTTACCAGGGCCCTATATAAATGTAAATCTGGGTGGGACGCAGAACTGCAACATTGCAGTTTGATTCTGTGCCTATGCTCGTATCTAACCTTACCATTTGTGTGATTTAACCTTCAGAGGTGTTCACTACATTCAAAAATAGAAATGGCAAAATTCAAAGCAATGGCACTGTGAACTTGTACTAACCCTGAATAGCAGTTGGTGCACTGCACTCTTAAAGGACAAGACTTAAGACCCCACTCTCTCACTCGGGCTCGATTGCATTTGGTGGTACTCTCAGCCTGGCCAATAGATGGAGCACCTACCCTTCTCAGGGTAGGGGTGAAGGAAGAGAAAAAGAGGGGAGCAGTCCTGCTCAATGCAGTATGTACCCGTTGGATGACGTCGGCATAGATTTAGTGCCAGCAGTCGATGAATGAGACCTCTCCTCCCTCTGGTGACCTGCAGATGTGGTCAGGGAGCGTTGGGAATGAGATTTGAACGGTTAAAATTTGTCAAAAAAAGTAGGACTGATCATAAACCCATTTAAAAACACGGAGCTGTGTTTATTTTTAGCATGAAATGGTAAGCTATGTTTTTAAACCAAAACGAGGGAGTCTCACTCAAAATGAATGGGTCGTGGCAAGTTTGTGGTACTAGTGAGGGAAATGTAAATGATTAAAATAAACAAAATTCAGTGGCGTTAAAACAGAAGGAAACACTTTTTCTCTCACAACTAGAAGACTGCAATTGCCCCCTTCACTCGCACATGTTTATACTACTGTGCCAAGTGTTTAAAAAGCAAACATTGTGACTGGTTTATGCTGCAAGTTGACAGAGTCTGCTCTTAAGGAAGATTTATTATGTGAATCATCATTCCTGTGCTAACTGAAAAGCAAGAACAACAAATCCTGAAAGATGTTCAATTGCAGTTTGGGCCTTAAGCGTAGATCAAAGCTTATTGTCCGAATGTTGATACTGTGACGAGGGAAATGGTTCCCTCTGTTCTCAGTTGATAATGGGCGATGGTGCCAGTATAATTACATCAGAGATTTCAGATTGCAATCTTTTTTTGCCTCACTTGCAGTTCTGAAATCATTGTAGATATTATCTGAGCATGTGCAATGTACTAATTTACAAGAGTGGGTCATTCTGTTTTACATAAACAACTTGTGGTACTGTGGGTTTCACTGTACACTAATACCGCTGTTATCTCAGCCGCAAGGAGTGAGTGTTAGCCTATCAACAGGCCCGCCTGCATGCCTCCGTACATTATTGAAGACTGTGTTGCCATGGCAACTGCAAGATCTCATTGGTATTCTGGGCTGGTGAGCAGAGGAGTTTGTGTGCCACACACGTAATGACTGATCCATTCTGTGTGGATTTGGATGAAATAAATTTTGGCTTTCAGGCCAGAACCTAGACTCTATTTTTAGATCAGGGAAGGGGGTTGCTTGAAGGAATGTTTTGCTTTCCTCTCTATCAAGCCAGTTTATTTTCCTCTCACTGCATACTATGTCCCTAGAAGACTTAATCAGAACTGTGAGAAAATATCTTGACCATTTAGATTGTTGCTCATAAAAAATAAATGATTGAATAAGGAAAATTAAATTGTATTTATTTTCCTATCTGGATACGATGAGATATCCCAGTAACATTGACAGTTTGTCACAAGAGGTACGGTAAAGCTTTGTGGGAACTGACATTGTAGTATTCTTTTTGGGAGGGTTCCATTCTGCCCCCCGCCCTTTCCTGAAAGTGTACTTGCTCTGGTGTGACTCCACTAATGTGGCCATTCCTTGCTCAAGACAACTTTGTCTTGGCAGGCCATTTGGTCAGTTTTAACTACAACTAGAGGGCGATATTCCAAATTGTGGTATCTTCTTGAAAGCCCCTCTATTTATTGCAGAGCACTTTACACAAACACATGTACCCCACAAATTAGCTTCCAATGCTTGCTATTTTGACACATTTATCACCCACCAAGGTTAATTAACTATTGGTTGCCTGTCTGGGAGTGCGTCCCTTTGGTTTACTTTTTGCTGAAACTTTGGGGGCGATTTTCTCACTGGAGGCGGGTTGGAGGCGGGTTTCGGTTTGGGTGGGTTCGAAACCCGCCTCCACTGATAGTTTTGAAAAAATTGCGATTTTCCCCTGATTGGCTACTTGATTTCAGAGGTGTGGGTTGCCCTTGGTCAATTAGTGTTTTGGGACTGAAACTCGCCTCTGCTGACATCACTTTTCCAGCCTGATTTTTAGGGCTGTTTGCTGCCTTGGATCATTTCACTGGATTTCTGCCAATGCTGCACCACCTGCAACATATTCTAAGAAACCATTATGTCCAATTCCAAGGCAAGGGCCTCCCTGAGATTCTCGGATGAGGCGCTGCAAATGTTGGTTGAGGGGGTGACAGCTAGCAGGGAGGTGCTCTTCCACTCATCTGGGAGGAAGAGGCCTCCCAAAGAAACCAAAGCTGTGTGGGTCCAGCTGGCAAGGGATATAACCTCCAGATCTGTGTGCAGATTGGGTGAATGTTTCTGTGTATTGATGAAATGCCATCCCTGTTGGAAAGCATTAAAATGATTTGATGGCAAAATGTTGGCGTCATGGCATCTGTTCTTTCGCCACAGTGAAAGGAGGCCAGAGAGTCATGTCCATTGTCTATGATGTCTTAAGATGGAGCCAAGGACATGTGCCAACTTGGGCAACCTATGTAAATCCCTTGCATCACTGGCAGCCATGTGCTCGCAGGCTGCCACTGCAGCTGGTCGATACACCGGCGCTCGGTCCTCCTCCTCCTCCTCCTGCTCCTCCTCCAGCTCCTCCTCCTCCTCATCTTCATCCTCCTCCTTATCTGACGAGGGCTGGAACTGAGCCACTTGCTCATCAGGAAGCTGCAAGCCACGACGCTGTGCGATGTTGTGCAGTGCACAGCAGACCACGACCATTCTGGAGACCCTGTATGGTGTATACTGCAGGGCTCCACCTGATTGGTCAAGTCATCAGAAGCGCATCTTCAACAACCCAATGGTTTGCTCGATGATGGACCTGGTCGATGTGTGGCTGGCGTTGTAGCGCTTTTCAGCCTCGTTAGCTGGCCTCCTGATCGGCGTCATTAGCCACTTCTTCAGGGGGTAGCCTTTGTCACCAAGGAGCCATCCATTAAGTTGGTTTGGCGGATTGAAAAGCGGAGGAACACCAGAGTTCCGCAGGATGAAAGAGTCATGGCAACTTCCACAGAACTTGGCACAAACATGCAAAAACTCCTCCTTGTGGTTGCACACCAGCTGTATGTTGAGGGAGTGGAAGCCCTTTCGGTTGACAAAGATAGCTGGGTTGTGATAGCTGGGGGTGCCCTAAGGGCCACATGTGTGCAGTCTATGAGGCCCTGCACCATTGGCATGCCTGCTATAGTTGCAAAGCCAACCGAACTCGTGGTTATACTTGCTTGATCCCTTGAGAACTGGATGTAATTGTGGGCCTTAGCGAAAAGGGCATCGGTAACCTGCGTGATGCAACTGTGGGCGGCCGACTGGGAGATGCCGTTTATGTCGGCTGATGATCCCTGGAAGGAGCCTAAGGCAAAGAAGTTGAGTGCGATGGTGACTTTGACAGCCTGGTAAGGGGTGTCCACCCATTCCTCTGGGCACCAGGTCTTGCTGCAGCAGTCCGCAGATCTCTCGGACAACCTCTCGCGAAAGTCTCAGCCTCCTTTGGCACTGCTGCTCACTCATGTTGAGGTAGCTCATCCTGTGGCTGTAAACCCTCTGTCGGGGGTATCTCTGTGGCGAGGTGCCTCGATGCGCTGGCACCTTCTGCCCTGAGCTCCATCAGGTGGGTGAGCAGGAGGTTGGGGCTCCTGCTGCTGTTGCTCCTGAGCTGCCTGGTTCTGCTGCTGCCGTGGCTGCTCCTCGTCCAAATCTGAGGTCCATGGTGAAAGGAAATGAATGGTTCCCATGCTGCTTGCAGATACCTCTGTTGGGGAAGCGCTCATTGCAAGCGGGGAGAGGGTCTTCCAAGGAGGTCCCACAGTTGATAGATTCAAGCTGCAGCACCTCTGACTTTGGAAGGCCTGCTAAAAGTGCTGAAAGACCTTTTAAAGCAAAGTTCTACCACCTGCAACTAATCCCTGATGAAATCTCCGATTTAATGGTGGAGCTGCAGCTGTGAGGAGGCCACCCACTTGTCAACCCGCCAGGTTTAGCTGGCATGATTTAGGAGGGTCGTGGAACACGCTGAAATGGTCGAAAAATAATGAGGGCCTCTCAAAATAGGATTAGAGAGGCCCTTAATGAGCATTTAAGGCTCTTAACAACCTCTCTGGCCAGCTGGAGGCGGGACCGTTTCCCACCCTGCAAAACCGGCAACTGCAAAATCGTGCGGAGGCGGGTTGGAGGCGGGTTCCGAACCCACACTCATTTTTTCCGATTTTCCCGCCTCCTCGGGGCTGAGAAAATCGCCCCCCTTGGTTCTCCCAGTATTCCAGTATGATTCCTTTCGGGTTTACCTAGGATTCAGCAGTGTGGCTTGGGGGAGCTACTTTTCTACAGAGGTAAGGTTTTTGCCCAAAGTGGTGGTTGTCTGATGGCGCTGACATTTGTCAGGGCATCAGCAGCCCTTGTGTACCTTGCTCAGGAGGCCATTCTTTGTGTGAGCACAGGTAAGTGAGTAATGGCAGTCTATCTGATGGCTTGAGGGAATCACATCTGAGCTTGATTCTGTCCTTGACCAACATTCACATTTGCTCAGGATGTGGGCAAGGCCACATTTTATTGTCCATTCCTCGTTTCCCTGAGAATGTGTTGGGGGGCATTTCAAAGGGCATTAACAGAGTTAACCACACAATGTGGGACTGGTAGGCTTCCTCCCCTGAAGGACATCAGTGAATCAGCTGGGTTTTCCTCGTAATTTTTATTCTGGATACTAGCCAAGTGCCATAACCACGAGGCTACTCTACACAAGTGTAACTAGATAGCAATCTAGAGCAAGAACCTTGGCAAATTTACCTTTACCCCCTCTTTAGTCAATTGCACTGAGATCAATTTGATCATCCTTACCAATCCCATGACTGAAATCAGCTCATTCAGCACGGGAGAAGGATGGAACTTTTCAGGTCTGTATAGCACTACAACATTAGGAGTTGCGTCTTCTTACTCAAGGGTGGGAGCGATTCTTATCGAAGTTTGAGTTCTTCTGCTAAGTGTGGAATACTCAAAATGATACCAGTGCGGTCTTTTTTATTCTTCCCCACCCCAATTCAAAATTCAAAAGCAAAATACAGGACCGAAAAATTGGGAGGCTGCAAGATTCCCATTCCATGAGCTGTGCAACATGTCATTCTCCTTGAGGAAGAAAGAAACCCTGAAGATACATTTCTTCCCACACCAAGTGTGCCTCTTGGCGACTAATTCCATTTATTAACACTCCCAGCCCTGTGGAAATAACAAGAGAGAGTCTGCACTGATTACATCCAAATGAAGCAATGACATTTGCAAATTGCTCCGATTTTTCAGCATAATTATTCCTAGCATCATGTTATGAGAAGCATAGCTGGAGTGTTTGTAAAACATGTGATACCTAAAAAACCTCAAATATGAAACTTAGCTGGGCTTCCCCGATTACTTAGTAGACTGGTGCACAGACTGGTGTGTGGCACTGACTAGAAAGGTGAGTCATCTGATCTTGGCAAGGGCAGTGCTTGTGCCCATGGATACTCCGACTGGAAAAATGCATGTGTGGGACGTGTGCAAGGACAAGGTTAGGCTAAGCCGTGATGCTCTCCACAGCAAAATAGCCAGCTGGCATTTCGTGTCTTGGCTAATATGTATAATGACACTTGGACAGGGTACTAATTGGGTAAGGACTGTGGAACACACTGTGTCAGCACACCCGAGACATGACTGGAGAGAATGGGAAGGGGGAAAAATCATATCGTCCTCATCCTTCTGACCTATATTTCCAGAAATATAAGCCACTTTTCAATTTACCTTTCTCCGATGCAATATATATCGGCACACAGTGGTCAGCACTTCACTTCTGAGTAACCGTTTCATGAACCATTCCTAACTTTCTCAGCTTCACACTGTGGATTTTGATGTCCAAGATAAACATCCCTCTTCCTGCACTGCTCCCCCACCCAATTTATTTATTCTGTGGAAATTGAGCCCTTGGGATCATCATTTTTACTTGTGAAAATCAAAAATAGTGACCTCCACACTTGAGCTAAGTACATCCTTGAGGCCCTGGACTGCTGTTTCTATATAGAATAATTTCAGATACTCAGTGATGACTGTAACCCTCTCCATTAGACAACTCCTTATGGTGAGGCCATTTTCAGCTATATTAAGAGTTCAACTACACAGCATATTTGTACTTGGAAAAGAGACAAGCTTTAAAATTAACTCTTGCCTTTAAGTGAAAGAACTGCACTATTTTTGCCATATTATTGTTCCTAACCTGGAAGCAGCACTATTTTTGGAATAGTTGTGCACAACTATTTCAATATTTTTGGAGTTCATAATAAAATTCAAACAAATATTAAAAAATTAGTACGTTTTGTATAAGTATATAAGCTCTTGGTTTTTAAATTAGGTCAATTAGCAACAGTCCTCCTTTGAAACAATATCAAACCTAGGGTGGAGCTTCCTTTCTTTTCTTCCCAGCTTTACTTGATGGATTCTGTTAAAACTGGTTACGTGCAAGTCAGTTTTAACAGATAGTTTTGAGCTTCTTGTGTGTTTGCAGCTGTACTGACCTGGATGAGTGATGAATTTTCCATCACATTCCTGGCTTGAGCTATGTAGATGGTAGAGAGGTCAGGAGGTGAACCACATGTTGCAGAGTACCCCAGCCTCTGCCCTGCTCTTGTGGCTATGGAGTTGATATGGCCAATCTAGTTATGCTTCTGGTCACTGGTGGTCCCCAGGATATTGATGATGGGGGACTTGGTGATGGTGGTGCCATTGAAGGTCAGAGGGAGATAGTTGGGTCTTCAGTTGTTGGAGATGGTCATTCGTGTCACGTGAGTGCCACTTAATGTTCCCTGCCATTTGTCAGCCCAAACCTGGATGTTGGCCATCTTCTTATAGGCTGGCATGAGCTGCTTCATTATCAGAGAGGTTGAAAATGGAGCTGAACACCGTAGAATCAGCAGTGAGAAGCCCCACTCCTGACCTAATGACAATCATTGATGAAGCAGCTGAATATGGTTGAGCCAAATATACTGCATGGAGGAAGTCCTGCAGCAATGTCCTCGGGCTGCAATAATTGGCCTCTGACAACCATCTTCTTTTGCATCAGGTATGACTCAAACCACTGAGAGGCTTTCCCCTTGACCCCCACTGAAGTGATCTTGCTAGGGTTCCTTGGTGCTATACTTTGTCAACTGCTGCCTTGATGTTGAGGGCAGCTACACTCATCTCTCCAATAACAGAATTAAACTTATAAAACTGACTCTTTTTTTCTTTGACTACCTTCATTAATATTTTTATTTGGAAACCTCAACTTATCTTGGCATGCAGCTGAAAGGTTTTCCAAAGCTATCATTGTGTGCTGAAGGAAAACATCAACTGCAACTCTGCTTGCAATTCTAAGCAGGCCAGGCAGCATCTGTAGAGAGAGAAACAAGAGTTAACATTTCAGGTCGATGACCTTTCGTCAGAATTGGAAGATGTTAGAGATTAACAGCTTTTAAGCAAGCACAGGAAAAGGGGAGGGGGTGCAGGAAAGAACAATGGGGAACGTCTGTGATAGGGTGGAGGACAGGAGTGATTAATTGACTAAAGGGATGATGGTGCAAGGCAAAAAGGGGTGATAATGGGACAAGTACAGAAACAAAAGATAGGTTCAGAGGAGGCAGCAATTGACAGCAAAAACAGAGGGGGAAGGAAGCATGGAAAATCTGGCAAGGAGAAGGTGGCTCCCGTGGCCCAGGAATATGGTGGATAAAGGTACGTAGACCCCAGTCACTTCCAATCTATTGTTGTTGTAACCAGTTACATTCTCTCTCGTTGGAGATGGCCATTGGCTGGCATTTGTGTGGTGCATATGTTACTTGCTATTTATCAGCCCAAGCCTGGATGTTGTCCAGATTTTGCTGCATGCAGGCATGGACTGCTTCATTATCTGAGAAATTGCGAATGGATCTGAACACTGAGCAATCATTAGCGAGCATCTAAGCTTCTGACCTTATGGTGGAGGGAAGGTCATTGATGGAGCAGCTGGAGAAAGTTCAGCAAAGTGATGGAAGGAGTCGTCAACAGTGCAATCAAGTGGCACTTACTCACCAATGTAGGCAGAGATAGATAGATTTTTGGACTCCAGGGGAATCAAGGGATATGGGGATCGGGCAGGAAAGTGGAGTTGAGGTCGAAGATCAGCCATGATCTTATTGAATGGCGGAGCAGGCTCGAAGGACCGTATGCCCTACTCCTGCTCTTAGTTCTTATGTTCTTATAACCAATAGCCAAGGGTGGTGCAATAGAAGTGGACCACAGAGGGAAGGTGGTAGATGAGGAAGGAGTGGTCTAAGTCCTCTGAGATTTCTGTTCTGGAATAGGGGATCTGCTTTTGGGCTTTGGATTAAGGACAGAGTAGAGGAGAGGACGCTTTTCTCCAAACCTGGTCCATGCTGGGAATGCTTGATGTTGTAGTAAAATGTTCCTTTCTGCAGCTTGCACAGCTTTGATGTCCTTCATGTGGACTCGCCCAAATTGCCCTGCTATATTTTATGGGGGAAAAATTTGGTTGCTTTGTGCCTCCCGCAACTAGCGCCCGGGCGCGGCACCGCCAACGCCTCCTGTGAAATTCAGCAGCAGGTTAGCGGTGGCGCTAACCGTTAGCGCCCTGCGCCGCCGGTGGTGACACCATCGCCATGCGCAGCGCCCCACTCGCGCCCTGGCCGCGATCTTCGGTAGGGCCCCCTGACTTACCGCCGGACGCTATGTCCGACGGGGTCAGGGGGGCCTACCTGTGGCCGGGGTGGCCCATCTGGGCCCCGGGTCGCGCTGCGCAAGACCCCTCCCCTTTAAGAAGGGGAGGAAGGCCTGCAATACCACGGGACGATGTGCCGTGATATTCCCTCGCAGCGCCCCAAGAGGGAGGCGGGGCACTTCCAGTAGCGCCGCGTTTCCCTCTTGGGGTGCTACCACTCAATTTTGGCCGCGGGGGCGCTAATTTTTCTGGGGCGCTAAACCCGGCGAAGTTAGCACCCCAAAGGGGGCGCGACTCAATTTTTCCCCCTATTTACTTACACCATTCCACTGACACAAAACAACAAATGTGTCTGGGCCAGTGGTTAACTGGAGCACTTCTGTGGTGCACATACTGATATTTTAAACTATGGAAAGCTGTGTTAAGATGAAGTATAGTAGAGGGCATGCTTTATTCTTTAAATAATGGAAGGTCGTGCAGTCTTATTACAAAGCAGTCTTGCAAACCTAAAGAACAGTGCAGGCAATTTAATATAAACTGAAGACTGTTCCAGGAGCAATTCTTTCACCTCAGATCAAAACACCTTCTCGTTCCAAAAAGAACACCTTTCCATTTCTCATACGCCCAGGTTAGGTAAAGCACAGTCATACGCTCTCTCCACACTGCCCAGTAATGTATCTTCATCCCAAACGGCCATTTCCCATAACAGCCAGCCCCTGTGGCCTCGCTTAGTGAGTTCCAAATTAGGGGCAAGTTCTGCTGTGGAGACAGGTCCAATCGAAATTGGCCAACAACTAACCAAACCTTTTTCATGTGGGACCCTTGCAGCCAATAGAGAGAGAGGAGAGACCTTCATCCCATCTGTCTCCGCAGACTCAGAACACATTTACTAAAGTGGAAGGATAATGTGTGAGCTTACTCCACTCCCCAGTCCTCTTAAGTTTTAATTTGTTGCTCCTAAGTGCCGGATATTTTGGCCATTAAGTTTCTCAGCCTTGCCAGTTTTGACTATTCTTTTGTTTTAGTTGCTGTTTTTTTTCTTTCTGAGCGAAATAATGCATCGAGGGACTCGTGTCTCGATGAAAGTGGTTCCATTGTTGCAGTAACAATGACTAAAATTAAGTGTGACAGAAGCAGAGATTTGCTGTGTGTGGTTTAATTTGTCTTATACTATAGTTTCAAGCTCTGGTTATTACACTCCCAACCTCCTCTGTGGTTCCCTGTGTTACACTGACAGCTGAGACTAATACGTTGTGATGTTCACAGAAGGGGGTTTCAGCTGTTTGTGGATGCTGCTGTTCTCCAGATAAACGGAAGTTGATTACAAGACATCCTCTGATAGACAGATAATGTAGGATACATAATGAGCTGAGGGATATCAAGGTGAGCGGACTGACCTGTAACTCATTAGCCATAACTTCATGGCTCTGTGCTGGTTGTGTGATTTTTGTTAACCATCTATTTTTAGTTTTTCCTGATGGGGATTTGTATCTAGTCTGTATTGTGATTATTTTTAATTGGTTATTGCATGGCTGGAAGCAGCCAATCGAGGTGAAATACAAAACTTCAGCTGGAGCAGGACTCCCATTATACAGTCCACAGCTAAGTAAATGGTGTGACTTTGAGTTCCTTTCCTGTTTTTAAATACATCTGAGTATGCATGGCCATAAACATGTTTTGGGTGCTGGAAGCCTCCTGAATGCTCTCAGACCCTCACAGCACCCCTTTCCCAATACTCCCAGATCATAGGAATCCTCTCTCTACCTCCTCCAACTCAGGACTCCCTCAGCCATAAGATAATAGGAGATAGAGCGACCCAAAGCCCCGGGACCCTCCGTCCAGTGCTCACAGACTCTGAATCCTCCCTAGTCCTCCCAGACCCTGACAGCACCTCTGCCACATTTCACTACAGTGCTCCCACATGCACCACCTTCATAGCATTTCTGCAATCCAGAAGTACCCCCCCACCATTGCCACCCCGCTCCCACTAGAGCCAGACCCAGGACCCCGCTCCTCAATATCCTCAGACAGCAACAGTCCTTCAATTCTCCCTTACTTCTGACTGCTCCCAGACCCCTGCACCACTTGCCCAACCCGCATGGATTTCGTCCCCCGCCCCCCCTCAAAAGTTAGCATTGCTACATATCTTCTACCTACCTGCAATCTGAAACATCTCTGCTATCTTCCCATGTATTCTGGACATTACAAAAACAGATGCAATTGAGTACATAGCTAAACAAGCAAGTTATAAGATTCAGGATTTGCAATTTCCACGTAAAATATGGACATAATTTGAAGCCAGCAATATTGCTAATGTTCCCAATAGATTGTGCAATACAAACAAATGTGATTTATTCACTGTAAAGCAGTGGTCTTGAAAATATAGTGAACATTACTTAGCGTACAAGAGCATACCCATAGAAACCCCAAGGGGGATTCGCTACTTCATTTTAAAAGACTTGTATTTAGTGCAAATCTGACCCACTCCAGATGGAACACTTAGGCCGGAATTTTCTTTACCTGGGCGGGTCAGCGTGGCGGGTCGCGACCCCGTTCTTGCTTCCATCCCGCTGCAGAAATCAACTTTGCGCTAATGGGGCCTATTAAGCTGACCCTGTGCGTTACCCAGCCCTATTAAATGGTGCGGGTCTGATGACATCATCGATGCCACATTTTCAGCCGAGATATTTAAAGGAGCCATGGCCACACTGTATTTGAAGTTTCACCTAGGAGTGTGCAATCGCTGCACTGGACATTTTGATTGCTCCAAATACTTGGAGACATGACTGCACAGAGGCAGAGGGCTGCACCCAGGTTCTCCAATGACTCCCTCCATATGCTTGTGGAGGGAGTGAGAGCACGCAGGGAGGTCCTCTTCCCTTCGAATGGGCGGAAGAGACCTCCCCAGGAGACCAAAACAGCCTGGCTCCAAATGGCAGAGGAGGTCAACAGCAGGGATGTGTTCAGGAGGACCTGGGTGCAGTGCCGGAGAACGTTTCAATGATCTCATTAGATCAGGAAAGGTGAGTACAAAGCCACACTCAACTTCATCCTGCTGTGCCTCTCATCACATCCCCATCACTCTGCCTTCCCAACCCTACTCCTGCACATCATTACTGACACCAATATTCTGGCATGGATAGAGGATTGGCTATCGAACAGAAGGCAGAGAGTTGGGATAAATGGTTCATTCTCAGACTGGCAATCAGTAACTAGTGGTGTTCCGCAGGGGTCAGTGCTGGGTCCCCAACTCTTTACAATCTATATTAACGATTTGGAGGAGAGGACCGAGTGTAACATATCAAAGTTTGCAGATGATACTAAGATGGGAGGGAAAGTAGTGAGTGAGGAGGACATAAAACATCTGCAAGGGGACATAGACAGGCTAAGTAAGTGGGCAGGGATTTGGCAGATGGAATACAATACTGGAAAGTGTGAGGTTATGCACTTTGGCAGGAAAAATAGTAGAGCAAGTTATTAACTTAATGGCAAGAAAATGGAAAGTACTGAAGTACAAAGGGATCTGGGGGTCCTGGTGCACGAAACTCAAAAGGTTAGTATGCAGGTGCAGCAAGTGATTAAGAAGGCCAATGGAATGTTGGCTTTCATTGCTAGGGGGATAGAATATAAAAATAGGGAGGTATTGCTTCAGTTGTACAAAGTATTGGTGAGACGCACCTGGAATACTGCATACAGTTTTGGTGTCCATACTTAAGAAAAGACATACTTGCTCTCGAGTCAGTACAAAGAAGGTTCACTCGGTTAATCCCGGGGATGAGGGGATGGACATATGAGGAGAGGTTGGGTAGATTGGAACTCTACTCATTGGAGTTCAGAAGAATGAGAGGCGATCTTATTGAAACATATAAGATTGTGAAGGGGTTGGATCGGGTGGATGCGGGGAGGATGTTCCCGATGATGGGTGAAACTAGAACTAGGGGGCATAGTCTTAGAATAAGGGGCTGCTCTTTCAAAACTGAGATGAGAAGGAACTACTTCACTCAGAGGGTGGTAGGTCCATGGAATATGCTGCCCCAAAAAGCTGTAGAAGCTACATCATTACATAAATTTAAAACAGAAATAGACAGTTTCCTAGAAGTAAAGGGAATTAAGGGTTACGGGGAGCGGGCAGGAATTTGGACATGAGTCTAGGTTCGGATTGGTCATGGCCCTGTGGGTAGCGCAGCGGGCCCAGGGGCCTTGTAGCCTGATCCTGCTCCTATTTCGTGTGTCCAATTCTGTTAGGTTCAGGAGATGGTTCTGTGCTAGTAGATTGGCGGTTAGGATCAGATCAGCCATGATCTTATTGAATGGCGGAGCAGGCTCGAGGGGCCAATTGGCCTACTCCTGCTCCTATTTCTTATGTTCTTATGTTCTTATACCTTGCACGTCCACTCATGCCTCTCTCTCTCTCTATACATACTCACATTCCCATTTTACTAGCCAACCCTCACACTCACCCTCTTCCTAATGCAATCATACCAACTAACAACACACAAGGAGGCCAGTTGGCATTGCCACCCCACTCCATCATAGTCACCCTCTAAAGATGTAACCCATTCATTCCTTACACTCATTCCATCACTCTCACTCAACCTTCTCTTCTTTCCCTGTGTGCAGGAAAAGAGAGAACTGGAGGTGGGCCTCCATCATTTGCCACCCTCACAACAGCAGAGGAGGCTGCATTGGAAGTATCGGGAGTGGCCGAGCAGCTGGAGGTGGGAGACAGAGAGAGGGGGACATCTCAGCAACCTGGTGACAGAATTACATATCAAATAGCTAGAGGGCATACACCAGTCACTCATATGGGGACTGATGTCATCATCCACTGAATGGTCATCATGCGCATAGTGGAATCTGTACCCATTCTTCATATGACATATCTAACTCATCTCTTTACTCTCCCACAGGTCCATCAAGAGCCCCCCTCCCCCCGCCTCCCCTCCTCCCAGACCCCCACTATCCAGGAGGAAGAGGAAGACGACTCCTCAGAGGAGCCTCCAGCCTCTGAGGGCGCAGCGTCACCAGACATAAGCGCACCCAGCACCAGCACAGATATGCACACCTCGGTGGGTGCCATGCGACAGAGTAGTGTTGTCACCTGGTGTTTCACAACTCACAAGTGAGCAAGGGCAGATGGTGGATACTGGGACAGCAGTGGAGAGTCATCGCCGGAGGGCACAGGATGCCCCCAGCTCTGCTCAGCTGCATGCAGATGCTGAACCTCAGGGGCCATCCAGAAAGAGGTCGATCCTGGAGGTGCAGGAAGAAGTGCAGGAGGCTCTGACAGGTTTTGCAACCCTGATGTCTGCAAATGTTCAGAGAATGGAAGAAACCATCTCCAACATGAGCACCACTGTGTTGCGGGCGATGGTGACTGTAGGCTCTTCCATGGATACGATGGCCACCTGAATAGCTAATGCACCTCTCACAGGAGCACATGGTCTCTATGGAGAATAGATGGCTGTCTATGGAGCATAGATGGCAGAGGCTCATAGATCTCCTGTCTAGGAGGGATGTCAGCGTAGACATGGGTCCTCATGGCCCAACTGATGTGCAGCAAGGTGCTCTCCAGCTCCTTGCTAGTAGGGAAGTGCGGGTGGCCCATGAGAGGGATGCTGGTGAGGGGGGACATGGAAGTGGGAGCTCTTCTCAAAGCGCTTACACTTCTCCCCCATTGCCACCCCCTCATTCAGAGCCCAGGTGCCTCCTTGGACAGCGATGGCCGAGTCTGCCCCTGCACAGTCGCAGGAGGAGCAAACTTTGGCGGGACCGTCACATGCTCCAAAACCCAGAGGACGTCCGCCAAAAGTGTCTAAGCAGTCGCAGCAGGGAAGTGAGCAGGCTGCCTCTACCTCTGCTGAAATCACAGGGGTTGCACCTTGTAGAAGTATGCATAAGAGAAAGATGACACACAAGTAGATTCACAAGGGTAGCTACTTGGGTGTTTTATTCAATGTTAATGTCAAGTTTCCGTTAATGTGATGCCAACCATAAAAATCTTTATTTTCACCACTTTGCGGTCTTGGACAAATTTGTGTGCACCTTCGGAAGTGGCTTAGTGAGTTGCAGTGAATGGTGAGACATAACAGTACCTCCACCAATGGTGGAAAGAGTGAAAGGAATGGCTTGGTCATTGTAGGGATCCTTTATGGTGTTGCTGTGGGTTGGTGCCAACCTGGCGCAGCATGTGGCAGTCATATTGGTGTACTGTGTAAAGTTAAGTAAATCTGGCCATGTTGAGGCCATCCCTGGCAATGTGCTCAGGTGCTGGTAGGATCTGGCCCGCAGGTTCCTCCAGCTCCAGCTCCTCCTCATCTTCCAGCTGATGCTCCTCCTCCTCCTCCTCTGAAGAGGCTGTGCGTTCAGTGCCTTGCTCCTCATGAAGTGCTAATCCTCGCTGCTGTGCTTTGTTGTGCAGGGCGCAGCAGACCACGACGATTCTGGAGACCCTGGCTGGTGTGTACTGAAGGGCTCCTCCAAATCTGTCAAGGCATCTGAAGCGCATTTTGGGCATGCCTATTGTCTGCTCTATGACATATCTGGTGGATATGTGGCTTTCATTGTAACTCTCCTGGGCCTCAGTACTTGGCATCCTCAAGGATGTCATGAGCCACGTCTTCAGTGGATATCCCTTGCCTCCAAGCAGCCAGCCGGAAAGTCTGTTTGGAGGAGCGAAGAGCTGAGGGAAGGTGGACTGGAACAGAGAAAGAGTCTTGGCAGCTGCCAGGGAATTTGGCGCACATATGCATGATGATCTTCTTATGGTTGCAGACCAGCTGCACACTGAGGGAGTGGATGTCCTTGCGGTTGACAAAGACTCCTGGGTGACGATGGGATGCCCTGATGGCCACATGTGTGCAATCAATGACGCCCTGCACCCGTGGGAAGCCAGCCAGAGTGGCAAAGCCGAGCGCCCACTCAGCAACACTGGCTTCATCAGTGGCAAAGTTGCTATAATTGGCTGACTTGTCAAAGAGGGCATCAGTGACCTGCGTGATGCATCTGTGGGCGGCCGACTGCGAGATGCCGTAAATGTCTGCTGCAGATCCCTGGAAGGAGCCTGAGGTGAAGAAGTTGAGGGCACTGGTGACTTTGACAGCCATTGGTAAGGCGTGTCCACCCGCTCCTCTGGGCTGCAGGTCTTGCTCCAGCAATCTGCAAATGTCTGCGATGACCTGGCACGATAGCCTGAGCCTTCTTTGGCACTGCTGCTCCGTCATGTTGAGGAAGCTCATCCTCTGCCTGTATGCCCTGTGTTGGGGGTATCACCTCCGGCGCGGTGCAGCCCTGCACTGATGCCCTCTATCCTGTGCAGCATCAGGTGGTTGAGGAGAAGGTTGGTGGTGTTGTTGTTGGCGCTGCTGGTGTTGGGGCTCATTGTGGTCCAATTCTGAGGACCAAGGTGCGATAGTATAAACGGCACCAATGCTGATGGAATAAATGGCAGGTCAAGTAGAGATAAGAGAAGCAATCTGTCAATGGAGTGATAGGGTGTACCAGTGAGGTGAGACTAGATGGCGACTTTGCTGCAAACACTTGCAGCCAGTAGAAAGCTAAATGTGTGCTGGGAATGTAGTCAGCAACAGCTTCTGCCTGAGGAAAGTGATCAGCTGTGAGGTGGGAGCTTTATAATACATTTCATGCTGTCATCTAATCAGCTGGATCAATGGCCACTCAACTCCCGCCTCAGGCTGACAGACATGGTTCCCGAGCTGCGTGAATCCCGTGGATAGCCAGGGAATTCCAAAAAGTAGGGTGACAAAGGCGCTTAAGAGTCTGACAACAAGGTGTAATAATTTGAATTAGGTTGCCCTCCTCTGCCGGCAGGGTTGCTGCCGCACTGGCAAATGCACCCGAGGGTAAACCACGTGGGGCAGGATGATGGCGGGTTCCCAACCCGCTCCAACTTATTTCAAATTTCTCGCCCGACCCGCCTCCAATTGTGCCTGCACAGACCCCAGAAAATGTTGGCCTTAGTTACAGAGACAAAACAAAAAAAAAGAACAAGAACTAGTCCTTTGCAGGCAATTTACTGAACTAATTGACCCTGAGAATTTGCAAGCAACTCTAATTACCTGGATTTCCACTGGGGGTACTTGAGCAGTGGCCTTAAAGGGACAGGCCATATTAGCAGCTAAACATCAGTGGGGTTATTTTGGTGGAAGGGTGAAAACAGGTGCTAAATGGGTGCTGTGCTACTAAGACCCTCCTGTTTGAAAGTCTGGATTTAGCAGGTAATTTTGGTCCTAATTGCTGATTACCATAATTTGAACTTGCCTGGAGGTGCAAAAGCAGACACCTGAAGGGTTAGCACTCAAAGCGCTGATTAGACACAATTTTCGTGGAGCAGTATATGAGGGCTCCACTCATCACTTCCATTGAAAGTATAGGGTGTGCTGGCTGACACACAGCAGCAGATTTCAGGATGGCTCAGGGACCGAGGGTGAGGGTGAGGGTGAGGGTGAGGGTGAGGGTGAGGGTGAGGGTGAGGGTGCGCAGGTTCTCAGACGCGGCACTGGAGGTCCTGGTGGAGGAAGTCCTGAGCAGGAGGAATGTCCTGTATCCACGGGGCGGGAAGGAGTCCACCTCGCCCTCCTGTCCCTGTCCCTCTCTCCTGCAGCAGCTGGTTCTGCTTTGCCTCATGTCCTCCTCCCCTTCCCCCTGCAGACCAAGGGGAATCCCTAGCAAGATGCCAGTGACCAAGCACTCCCTTTCTCCTGGTGACTCCTATAAGGTGGAATAGCACAGCACTTACTCTTTTTAGGTGAAGTCCTCAGAGAACATCTAGAATAAATGTTGATAGAATGTTGGTGAAGCCTTGATAAAGTGTCCCAGAAAGTCTCCCATGTGTTGCAAAAGTCCTCTTCAAACCTCCAGAAGCAAGTGAACAGTGAAAGGCAATAAAACTTTAAGTAGCGCTCGAAATCCTCTGCAACGACTTGTTTACTCCCAATCAGCAGGTCGTTGTTAGGAGAGGGAGTTAGCTCAAGCACCAGCCACCAAAATGCCGTGCAGCCTCCTTAATGAGCGCTCACAGGCAAATTAAGTAGCAATCAGCCCCTTAATGATCCTCCGGGCGGCCGTTCCTAGCGCAAGCTTCAACTCCTTTACCAAGATGGCGTCTTGCATTAAACACGGGCTAAACCAGCGCTTCAGCTTAAGACCCCATTTTGGCCACCTTGGAGGCTCTTTAGCGCCTAAAGTATTCAGGGAAAATCGCCCCCTACAACTGTGTGCTAGACCCAGACTACACATGAGCAAAGCCATGGGAGATATGTTTGTGTGTATATATAGTTCATGGTAAGTTGGAGGATGTGTTGCATTATAAGGACAGGAACATTATTCTGCTGCTCAGGTAAAGGTAGATCTGCCATGGTTGAATTGCTGTACATAGGCACATTGTGAGGTCATTTAGAGGATAATTGCTTCTCTGTAGATTGGCAGCTGCTTGTAAATCTCCAGCTCTTCCTCAAGACCAGAAAGCAGTTGAACATGACTGTCTCTCTCTTTTTTTGAGAATTGTTGTCAATCCGTCACAAAGTGTGATGGATGTGCGTAGTCACAAGACCTTTTACATAGACTCATGAACCTCCCATGGCACTGCTCACGATGAGTCAGTATTTTTAAAGAAAATGATACCATAATACTTACTGGTTTCAGAAATCCCTGATTGGGTTTATCTTGGTATAAGTGTCGAGATGCATCTGCTGGGAACCTCTGCTCTGCCGGCTCTGGCGGACTTTCTGGGGCCACGGGAGGTTTCCTGATTTCCCTGCTATTGGTGGGTGCCTGCACCTCTGGGGGCGTGTCTGTGACGCCACAATTATGAAGATGCCAGGAAGTCTGGTGGGGGTGGCCCGGCCAAGAGGGTAGGGAGGAGTTGGAGTTTCACAGCTGATCCTGGAATGAAGGTATAGCACCGCTCCCCGTTACCTCTTTTGTAAGAGTTGGTGTGCAGAATTTCGGCTTGGATTCCAGGTAGGGCCCCAATTCGGCCCCTGGTCTGACCAGAAATACCCTCTGCCAATCATACTCATGGCGTCTCAGCAGAATACCATTTAATAAAGTTGGAATGGAGTGATCAGTAACTATAAATCAGTGGCACTGATAATACTTTGTGTGTTACATGTCCTAACCTCCCTATTGTTCTAAAATGGCTACAATCACTGTGAGCAATGGAATGGGAGACCCACTAGTGTATATATAATTTTTACTTCATACTCCGACTTAGCACTGTACATCCTGGTGGGCCCACCATCATTAGATAGATCTGGGATGCTCCTGATAGAAGTGTCTCAGGAAGTACTATACCAGGTCTGCATATTCATTGAGCTCCACCAGGGGGTAAATTCATGACATCTTGTGAACCAGCTCCCATTCAACTGCACAGGGATACCTTGCCGAACGGTTCTGGCACATCGCAGCTCACCGTTCCATTCCTTCACTTGCCACAGGGAAGGAAATTCTGTGCAACATGGATCTTGTGCCAACTAAATGCAGAGAGGGCAAAGGGAGGTGTGGTGCACTGCATTTTTGGAGAGTTCACTGGGCCGCAGGGCAGCCACTTCTATTTGCCTTACTGCTCAGTGAATGAACTGTCCCACGCTGTCTCACATTTCAATGGCTGTCAATCAGACTCGTATTCCAAAGCAACAGAGTGACACACAGGTGGAGCTGGGCTGCCACCTGTCCTGTCTCAAGGAACTGCCATGAGCATGAGCCCAGTGCTAGACAGTTTTTACACAATGATTAGCAGCTTTTGTTAACGGCTGCCTGGTGCCCCCAGAGCCTTATTTAAGCCGCTGAAGAGATGCATGTGGCTCGTAAGACACTGATTGCCCACCCATGTGTTAGAACGTAGCGAGTTATTCTGGCAGTACGCATTGAAAAAGAACTATAGCCATAGTTTTGTCATGGTTACATGCGTGAACTGTTTGTGTGCAATAGGACTCGACGCCAAACTTAAAAGGTCAGGTTCTAGATGATGTTGAATATCGGATGTATGTAAATTCCATTACAGTAAATATTTTCGAAATGTAGCTGCCGTTCTTTTTCATGATGGTCTAACAGCTGACGGTAGCAGCTGGCACTCGATTAACCAGGAATGGTTCACTTTGTAGATCACGATGCCCAGACTGGGGATAAACTGAAGAGGGTCACGCAAGACACGAGGGAAAAATTACACAGAGAATCTTAAAATACCTAAGATTATTCATTCAGCAGAACAGAAGCAGCACTTACAGAGAAACTCCAACTTAAAACATCAAAGATTTCAAGTAAAACAACAAAACTGCACTTGCTGGAAAAATAGTCACTTATCGTTCAAAATAAAAAAAAAGGAAAATTGAAATAAATTGATGTGAGACTAAGTGGTTCTGACAAAACCTTACATAAGCTCTGCCCACCCCCTTTAGATGGCACATGATGAATAATTTAACCAGTACTGTAATACGAGTGACTATTTTATTCAGAAATCTCATAGGAGACTAACACGTGAGGGGGAGGATACGGCAATAAAAGCGGAACAGTCAGATCACAACAGTGGTTTTGAAATTTTCTATGTGGAGGATTCCCAGCAAATGTTGATCCCACCCACCCCCCCCCCCCCCCCACAAGTCTTAAACTCTGAACCGAATGCATCAACCAGTCAAAGGCAAACATTACACAAAATGTGTTGTTATTGATGTGATGCAATGGAATCCCATGCTAACAAGTCAATAAATACAGAGAATGAATCTTCCTTCTTCTTAGGCAGTCCCTCGGAACCGAGGATGACTTGCTTCCACATTAAAAATGAGTTCTCAGGTGACTGATGAGTCCAATGCGGGACCCACAGTCTCTGTCACAGGTGGGGCAGACGGTGGTTGAAGGGGCGGGTGGTTGGGGTGCTTGGGTTGACGTGCGCTCCTTCCGATGTTTGCGCTTGGCTTCCGCTTGCTCCCAGCGAAGAGACTCGAGCTGTTCGGCGCCTTCCCGGATACTTCTCCTCCACTTTGTGCGGTCTTGGGCCAGGGATTCCCAGGTGTCGGTGGGGATGTTGCACTTTTTCAAGGAAGCTTTGAGGGTGTCCTTGAAGCGTTTCCTCTGCCCACCTGGGGCTCTCTTGCTGTGTCGGAGCTCTGAGTAGAGCGCTTGTTTTGGGAGTCTCGTATCGGGCATGTGGACAATGTGACCCGTCCATCGGAGCTGATCGAGTGTGGTCAAAGCTTCGATGCTGGGGATGTTGGCCTGAGCGAGAACACTGACGTTGGTGCGCCTATCCTGCCAATGGATTTGCAGGATCTTGCGGAGGCAGCGTTGGTGGTACCTCTCCAGTGCTATGAGGTGCCTGCTGTACATGGTCCATGTCTCTGAGGCATACAGCAGGGCGGGTATCACTGCTGCTCTGTAGACCATGAGCTTGGTGCTGGGTTTGAGGTCCTGGTCTTCAAACACTCTCTTCCTCAGGCGACCGATGGCTGCACTGGCACTGAGAATGAATATAGATATCATGAGGCACCTGCCCAGATGGACAGAAATCTGACGATCTTTGGGCCCCGCTGGGATCTTTTTGAGAACTCTCTGGGCTCCCCTTGCAACCCCCTAAGTTTTTCAGGCCCCAGATTGAAAATCTATGGATTTTATTAATGACTAAAGTGAAGGGTGACGGACTACAACTGTTGATCTGAATTCTAAGACTGTATTATTGCACTTATTATTACCCATCATGGGAAGAAGTGTTTCAGTAAGAAAATGTAGTTTTTGTTGTACATAAGGGATTTTTAGAAAAGCACACTGCCGTGTTTTAAAAGGACTGATACATCTGAAGTTGACATTTGAATTATGCAAAGTTTGGTTCCTTGTATATGCAAATTTTGAACCAATTTGGATTCAGAATGTTATTGCTGATCTCCACCTTTGTATTCTCCCCAGTTTTTTCCCCTGCAGTCCTGGGTTGTTGACTCTGGCTGGGATATAGTTAAATACCATAATTTAGGACATGAAATGACTACAGGGGATGTGCAATGCCCTGTCACAGTCACAGTTTGTAGCTTTGGATCCTCCTGGCTGTTCAGTAAAGGAAATGGGCATCATCACCACAGACCAAATACACATCTAAAGGAGACTGATCTCCATGGATTAACACTTCATTTTCTCTCTTTCTCCATGGGTGTCATAGGTGCCCCCAGTGCTCCGGCCCTGATCCGTGCTCCCCTCCCCACCCTGGTGCTCCGGCCCTGATCCGTGCTCCCCTCCCCACCCCGGTGCTCCGGCCCTGATCCGTGCTCCCCTCCCCACCCCGGTGCTCTGGTCCTGATCCGTGCTTCACTCCCCCCTCGATGCTCCGGCCCGATCCTCTCCCCACCCCAATCCTTCTCTGGCCCCGATGCAGTCTTGTCTCCCCGCCCCCGCCCCACCGATGCTCTCGCCTCGATCTATGCTCCCCCCCCAACCTCCCAGTTTTACGTTAACTGTGCATGAAGGACATATAATTGGAAAAGTTTACTGGAACCCAGCTCAGTTAGTTGATACACAGATGTGCAACTGCCTGTTCCATGGAAATGCAATGAATTCCAACCCACCCATGATACCCAATGAGCCCCTGGCACTCAATACAAATTGGTCGATGCTCTCAGCAACCAGAAGAGAGATCTGACTTGGTCACAGCTGCCTCTGAGGGTACCTTGCTCTCATGCCACTTTACAGACCGAAGTATCCTGGGAGCAGGAGAGGGGAAGGAAAGGGTTTGAACAGTTTAACTGATAGATGCTGGTAAACGTAACAGACCTGCTTTCAAAAGACCTCAGGGGTAGATTTTTGTCTTCACTGCCTGGGTGGTAATCTGGTGAGGTGGATTGCCCGCCCTTTATAGAACCCTCGCGATTTTCAGTCCGGCGATTTCAGGCGGGTTCTATAAACAGCGTGAGATCTACCCCACCAGATTACTGCCTGGGTGGAGAAGGTGCAAATCTACCCCTCAGTCTATACTTGTGCCCCTTAATCTATATTTATGTAATACTGTAAAGATGATGAGTGGAGTGGGGGTTGGTGGAGGGGGGGGGGGGGTGGTGGTGCGGTGGAACAGTGTGTTGTTCTGAGACTGAGCTAAAGATATATGTAACAATGACTTGCATTTATATAGCTCCTTTAACATAATTTTAAAAATACTATTGGAAAACTTGTACACTATCTTATCCTGGCAATGCCTGACCTGGAGTGTTTGGTACTGCCATTAGCTAGGAAGTACTGTAACAAGAACACGCTGGTTTTAGTTTAATACATACAAAATATGCCAGGGTACTGGTTGAACAGTCATTTTTTTTAACACCATGTAAGGTTTAAGAGCTGGGGGTGGAACATGAGGCTTCTTCAGTTTTGTTTAGAGCAGATGGCACAGTTGTAATTGATCACATATCTGTAGATAATTGTGACAGTATACTGTGAGAGTACCTTCACCACATGGACTGCAGCGGTTCAAGAAGGTGGCTCACCACCACCTTCTCAAGGGCAATTAGGGATGGGCAATAAATGCTGTCCTTGCTAGCGATGCCCACATCCCATAAACAATTTTTTTAAAAAGCCCCTCTTAGTGTACAGCCTAAAGATTGTCACAAGACATTGTCCTAAGCTTCTGGCTATTTCACGCTAGCCCTGAGGTATATTACACTTTCATGTTGTAAATTAATCACTAGAGGGTCCTTTGATGGAAGTAAGCACACTGCAGCAATTACAGTCCAGGGTCTCCTCTTATAGCTTTGGGAGAATATTCCAGAGGGTTTGAACTAAAAGCAGCTATTGCATTACCACACCAACCTGAGTGGTTATTTGGATGTAACAAGCCATGCTGTCAATTTAGGCTTAAACATATCCTTATCTTTAAGCTTGCAACTGAAATATTCCTTTGCATGAAGCAGCTTTTGCATGAGGAAGTTGCTCTGCAGTGGTCATTATATTGAATGATATTCCATTCTAGTCTCATTCAAGACAGTAAACGGATCCTGTAGATGTTCTGTAATAAAAAAGTACCATATGTCTAACTAATGGGACTGATTCATTGTGCAGACAATATTGTAACCTTTGTAGAGTGTGTAGAATAGTTGCAAACCCTGGAGGCTCAAATCATTGGGTATCAACTGGCATTTGTGCAACAAATTTTTAAAAAACCACCCACAGCACAGAGTTGGTTTTTCCTTTGTAGATTTCCTGAATCAAACACACAGTGTAATTTATACAACCTGATCTTTAATATTGCTCTTCATCTTCGAGGTACCCACCAGCTGTGGCTCAATGGTAG
Source organism: Squalus acanthias (assembly GCA_030390025.1). NCBI lineage: Eukaryota > Metazoa > Chordata > Chondrichthyes > Squaliformes > Squalidae > Squalus > Squalus acanthias. The sequence continues at coordinate 48,061,827 of CM059435.1, forward strand.
CACTCTCACCTCTGAGACAGAAGGTTGTGGGTTCAAGTCCCACTCCAGCAACTTGAGCACAAAATCTAGGCTGACACTCCAATGCAGTACTGAGGGAGTGCTGCACTGTCGGAGGTGCCGACTAAACCGAGGTCCCGTCTGCCCTCTCAGGTGGATGTAACAGAACCCATGGCACTATTTTGAAGAAGAGCAGGGGAGTTCTCCCCGGTTTCCTGGCCAACATTTATCCTTCAATCAACATCACTAAATCAGATTATCTGGTCATTATCACATTGCTGTTTGTGGACCTTGCTGCATGCAAATTTGCTGCTGTGTTTCCTACATTACAACAATGAATACACTGGAAAACTACTTAATTGGCTGTAAGGGGCTTTGGAACATCCTGAGATTGCTTTCTTTCTGTTAGGGATGTGTTTCATTGTCTTGATTTCCATTTAAATCCATAGTTACTGTATATTACAAGGTATCTGGCTTACTAATTGGTACGTGAGGTAAAGGGGATCTCTTGAGCATAAATGGAGGTATCACTAAAAATCGCTGATGAAGTAAATGACCAGTTACTTCTCACAGAAATGAAAAAGGAATTGGAAGCACTGTTGGAAAAATCTATTCTGAACTTGATGAAGGGGACATTAAGAACTCTGGGATTACAAACAAAGTTTGCACCATCGTGCACACGTTGAGAAAACTGGCAGTTTGTTAAAAATGTACTTATAATCCTTACTCCCAGGACAGCCTGGTCTTAACACCACAAGCATTTGGCACAGATTTATTTGAAATCTTAATCTAGTCTTTTAAAAAAAAAAGAGTTTGATGTCCTAAAGATAAAGTTACTCCCCTGTGCTTTAACTGAGAGGGTCATGTTCCAAGGCAGTAACATATCTCTTCATATCATTAATTATTAAGATATTGAACACTATACCGCTTGTTCTGTGGCATCATTCAGTACTTTGATTTAAAAAATCAATCATTTGGTGGTTTAGAGGTTTGTTTCAGATCACATTGTGGTAAAACAAATATCCAAAATTAGAAGACTAGCCTGTCACCTCTGGTACCTTGGTCTGAATCCAGCTCAGAAGATGCAATGAGTTCCCTTGCTGTAATGGGTTTTACCTAACTTGTGTGAAATGAATTTAATCCATCTCAATCCGGTTGCTAGTGGGAGGTAAGTCAATGCATCAAAATGCCCCAAGATTTGACACAAAGCTGTCAGTCTTACCCAAAGGCCATTGTGCTATCTTTTATTCAAGGAGTGTACATTTAAAAAAAACCCAGACTGTTCATCACTTGTTGTATGTGAATATGAATAACACGTGTTTTCTTGGTACATCCAATCATTTCAGCCTCTGGAATGGAACATGTTGTGCCTCAATGACATCCAGAGAAGATTGGGCATTGAAATGAGGCAGCACATTTTTCTTTCACCTCTTGGGCTTGAGTTAATATCTTGTCTAAACAGATAGGATGAAAGTTTCTTTTCTCTACCAGCTGCCTTACACGAAATGGATTTGGACAGACTCGACCTGTTTCCCATTAAGTGTGATTCACTAATTGACCATTTTACTGAGGTCACAAGAATGGTTGCTGCGGGAACATAGAAATGTTATACTTGTCCCCTCAAGATTCAGTGAACTTATCCAGTAACTATCTGAGCCATAAAAAACAGTAAGATAGAAGGTTCAGTCGCTGATCTAAGCTGAGTTAGCCAGGCAGTGGTAGGGTTGCTACAATAGCCTCAGCCCGGGTGTCAGGTAGCATGTGTAGATGGTTGAATGCATGCTTTACATAGGAAATATGCTCTCTAACTTCCAATGTTCAGTCTGAATACACCAGCAATATGGAGCCAATCTTTGCCCTTTCTCCTCTCATGTATAAAGAGACTAGATGTGAATTCTACCATATAGGTACAAGATTTATAAGATGCCACATCAGTTTGCTCTGAAATGCCTTAGTACCAGTCCAGAGTAATTTGATAGTTACACCCAAGTCAATTAACATAGCATACAGTACAACCCAAGAGCAATGAGTTGATTCCCTCATGCCAGAGTTATTAAAGACAGAGTCGGATATTGTAAATACTAAATTTTATACACGTCTAATGCACTGATATTCTCACACAATGAAACATCCATCTATTGAAGGCATTTGATTAGGTCTTCCATTGAGGCAAGTGTTTGATTAGTGATTAGTTAATTGTTAGCATTATGTTGCGCATAATTTGTATAAATTAAAGTTATTAAGAATTTAAGTAGAGATTATAAAACTGGCAGAGAATTAAATTATTTATCACCAGTGGACTTTTCTGGTCCACCGCGCTTCAGCAGAACATTTCAATGCATTTTCATCTAATCCTTTGGTCGTTCAACTTTGTATTCAACTTCATCTGAGATGTTCCACTTTCCCAGTGTTTCCTGTGCACCGTCTCCTTTGCATCTTTGTCTTTGATGTCTTGTTCTAATCTCAGCCGCACACTGTGGTTAGAGGCATGAAATTAAATACCATGGCGTGACACATAACAAATTTAACTTCTGTCACTTTACTACAACTACAACAGCAACCGTGTCATCCAGTGGCTCAGTGGGTCTCACCCTCACCTCTGAGTCAGAAGGTTGTGGGTTCAAGTCCCACTCCAGAGACTTGAGCACAAAAATCTAGTGCTGCACTGTCAGAGGTGCTGTCTTTCTGATATGTTAAACTGAGGCCCTGTCTGTTCTCTCTCCGGTGGATGTAAAAGATCCCATGGCACTATTTTGAAGAAGAGTAGGTGAATTATCCCCGGTCTCCTGGCCAATATTTATCCCTCAATCAACATTAACAAAAACAGATTATCTGGTCATTATCACATTGCTGCTTGTGGGAGCTTGCTGTGCGCAAATTGGCTGCCATGTTTCCTACATTACAACAGTGACTGAAATGCGCTATATACAAAGTTTGTGACGGGGACCGAAGACAATGGCTTCGGGCTTCCCAATATTTAGTTGGAGAAAATTTCTGCTCATCCAGTACTGGATGTCGGACAAGCAGTCTGACCATTCAGAGACAGTGGAGGGGTCGAGAGAGGTGGTGGTGAGGTAGAGCTGGGTGTCATGAGCGTACATATGGAAACTGACGTTGTGTTTTTGGATGATGTCGCCGAGGGGCAGCATGTAGATGAGAAATAGGAGGCGGCCAAGGATAGAACCTTAGGGGACACCAGAGGCAACGGTGCGGGAGCGAGAAGAGAAGCCATTGCAGGTGATTCTCTGGCTACAACTGGATAGATAAGAATGGAACTTTAGAACTTCACTTAACTTTATAACTTCAGCTCTTGAGCTCTTCATGTTTGAATGATCTCTTAATCATATTTCTCCTTGAATTTTTCGAATTGATGGATGTCAATGTTGGGAATGCAACACTTTTCTTCTTTCTGCACTCAATGTCAGCATAAAACTGCGCACTCAAGATCAGGTATAATGCAAGTTAGTTGCGGAATAAATCTCCCTCTAGTTAGTTAACAACTTGTCGTAACCCCAACCTCAGAACATGGCCCCTACCGTTAGAATCATTGTGTTTCAGTAGTCTGTCTAATATGATCTAAATAAGGCTTGAATTAATTCATTAATATGCACATCTAAAATACAAGTAACCATTTTCTTGCAGGTGATCTTTATAGATATCAACAGGATTATGACTTCATAATGTGATAAATTGATCGAGAGTTATTTTCTGATTTGACAATGTCAAAGTAGTAAGTCAGAATGGCTGCATTGTGGAAGGATGTTTTCTGAAGAGAATCAACTGTTGTGCTCACAACACGCTTAAAATTCATTTGTCTTAATTTCTAAAATCCTGCTAACTCTGAGGCCACGATTTTGCCAGTGCTCAGAGGGCGGGTTCAGAGGCAGATCCGCTGTCAAAATCGAAATGATTGACAGCGGGTTGGGAGCCTGCTCCGAACCCGCCTCTGTGTAAGTTTCCAAAGTGTCGAGTCTGCGATTTCAGAACAGACCTGTGTCTAAGCGGCAGGGGAGGCATTTAAGATAGTTAAATGCTTGTTAACTACTATTTTGCCAGCCTTTTTCTATTTTACCACTTTTTCCACATTGTTCGGAGATCACGTCAGGTAAGTAGGTCGGGTTCTCTATGTCTCCCCATTGCTGTGAATAGGTGACAGCTGCAAAAGTGGTATGAAAGCTACTATTTCACAGCTGTTCACTTTCCAATGTCAGAAGCTTGAGCCTTCAGGACTTGGAAGACACTTTTGAGCTGTATGCTGTTTGGAAGTGTTTGGAGTAAACTCTCTATCCACTGTCACCTCCTTGGAGCAAGCTCTCTCACCATTGACAGATCGCTTCTGTCATCTCAACTTCAGCTGCCATCTATTCCAGCAACATCGGTGCCCTTGAAAAAATCTCACCTTGGTCCTCTGAATCCCTCCATGATCATCCCCAACATCAACATCACCAGGCATACCAACATCACCAACCTTCTCTGCAATCACCTGATGGCTGCACAGGACACAGGGCATCAGCACCTGACCACATTGCTGCCCGGGATGCCAGGGATGGCCTCACTATGGCCAGATTTACTTCACTTGACGTTGTATACCATGGCTGCCACATGATGCGCCAGGTTGACACCACCCCTCACCAGCACCATAAAGCATCCCTACAATGCCCAAGCCATTCCTTTCACACTCATTACAATTGGAGGGGGCGGGGGAAGTTATGTCTCAACATTCACTGGAACTCAATAAGACAATTGCAAAGGTGAGCACAGATCTGTCCAATAAGGTTAAGTGTTGAAAATAGAGATTTCCATGTTTGACAACACAAACAGAAACTTCACATGAACATTAGCTAAACCACCTAGTGCCTACCTTTGTGTATTGTTAGTTCGTATGCTTGCAATAGGATGAGGGTGAGTGTGAGGGGTGGCTAGTGAGATGGGGAAGTGATAAAGTAGATAGAGAGGGATGGGTGGAGGTGCAAGGTAAGTTGGTGTGAGTAAGGATGTGCAGGAGTAGGGTAGGGAAGGCAGAGTGATGGGGATGTGATGAGTGACACAGCAGGATGAGGTTGAGTGTGGCTTTGCAGTAATGTTTCGTGATCTGCTCAGATCATTGAAAGGTTTGCACCACTGCAGCCTGGTCCTCCCGATGACATCCTGCTTGTGCCCTGCTGTGCAATGTGCAACCAGGCTGCGTTGATCTCCTGGGGAGGTCTCTTCCGCCCATGGGAAGGGAAGAGAACCTCCCTGTGTGCTGTGACTCCCTGCATAAGCATATGGAGGGAGTCATGGGAGAGCCTGGGTGCAGCCGTGCACCTTTGTGCAGTGCTTGTCAGTGTTTGCAGCACCTCAATGCTGTAGAACACTGACAGCACAACTGTCAAAATCAATTTGGACATGGTCCCTTTAAGGAAACTGGCTGATGATGCATCATCAAATGACGTCATCAGACCCGCTTCCTATTAATTGGCCGGGAACCTCGCAGGGCGGGCTTAACAAGCCCTATTAATGAAAAATCACTTGGAGAGTGCGGGCTGCAGTAGGCAGCAGGCTGGGACCGCCGACACCGACCCCGGACCTGCCTCGGTCGGTGAAATCACGGCCTGAGTTGTGATGTACTGGATGATCTGGAATGGCAGATGGGTGAGCTTAATGGCTCATGACAACAATATATAACAAAGTGACCACAACCAACTTCAGAAACTCCAACTCTAGCTTTAGGATCATCCGAAAGAGCTTGATGCATTGTAGGCAGCTGTCACAGTGCATCGTTTCCTCAAAGGATCCATCTTTTAGAAGTTCGCCCTGAGCAATAGGTACACATTTGCAGTTGTACATTAGGTTTAGTCCTCCGGTTAGTTTAGTAAGTGGTTGTTCTACATTTAATCACTAAGTAGACCATCTGTCTTGTTTTGTTAGACTCTCACTCGTGCATTAGCAGCTGATGCTCGCAGAATGTGTGACTATGGGTTTTGAATGATGACCAAGTATTCTGTAGATAGATTATGAAATAATTGGCAAAATTAATTCAGCTTCATGACTCCCAAAAATTCCCAAATACGTCTCGGTAAAGGAATTCAACGAAAGGGTGCACTGATCATAATGCAACTAATTTTATCTCTTGAGTCACCAAATTGTTGACTTGGCAGACTGTGCAGTGACCACCATTTCAATCATTTTTGCCAATCACTCCAAACGTCGCAGCACACTGCTGTGAAACAGACTTTACCTCCCCTTGGAAAATCAAAACTAAACATTAATTAACAATTTAGTAATGTTCCAGGGCAGTTGGTTATCTTAGAAGATTTTGGATAAGCATGGCATTAAATGAATGAAGGGATATGCAGTATCCCTTGTATATCAACAGCATTTCAACAAAAATGTAGAAATGATTCATAAGACAAAAGAAAATTCATTTTTAACAAGGAAGGTGGTTTTGAGTCCAGGTCGATCCCACAGAGGAAGACATTGTAAGGATGTTGTTTTTAAATATATTTACAGTGTTGCTGCACACAAAAAACCAGAGTCATTCTCCCCATCCTGTTGAGAATCAGCCCACTTTCCCAGCAATGAATGCCCACACTAAAATTTCAGTCTGTAAAGATGAAGGTAGGAATACATATACGTATATAAAGAATTAAAGAAAGACTTTCATTTATATAGCGCCTTTCACGACCACCGGACATCCCAAAGCGCTTTACAGCCAATGAAGTACTTTTTGAAGTGTAGTCACTGTTGCAATGTAGGAAAAGTGACACCCAATTTGCGCACAGCAAGCTCCCACAAACAGCAATGTGATAATGACCAGATAACCTGTTTTAGTGAAGTTGATTGAGGGATAAATATTGGCCAGGACACTGGGGATAACTCTGCTGCTCTTCTTTGAAATAGTGCCTCAGGATCTTTTACGTCCACCTGAGAGAGCAGACAGGGCCTCGGCTTAACGTCTCATCCAAAAGACTGCACCTCCGACAGCGCAGTGCTCCCTCAGCACTGCACTGGAGTGTCGGCCTAGATTTTTGTGCTCAAGTCCCTGGAGTGGGACTTGAACCCACAACCTTCTGACTCAGAGGTGAGGGTGCTACCAACTGAGCCACAGCTGATGTATATAATATAGTATTAAAACATCTTGTGTATGCAGGCACTTTCTGTCCAACTTCCTATTGTCACACTTTTATATTGACATTGAAACTGCCTGTGCAAAGATTCAGAATGGAAATCTTGTGTGTAAGCTGTTGTCAGTAACAGTGTAATACCGGGCTCTGCCTGATAGGCAGTGCTGTGGAGAGAGTTTCTGAAGTTTCTTTTCCAACTCTATATTCATGCAATGCCACAGGTAATTTACTAGCATATTTAATAATATATAAGCCTTTAATGTGTCTAAAGGTTCATTCCTCATCTGTTATGGAGTCACCAAACATGACAAAAATCACATTTTCTATCTTTTTATAGCAACTATATTGACAGCATAACTTAGAAGTGTGAAGTTTGTCCTAGAAAAGGGTTTATACTTTGTTCTTGGCTAACGGCATCTTTTGCTGAAATAGCAATTTAAATGGAAGCCCATCTGAGTGAAAGGAAGGGGTAATTTCAGATTCCATTATTTTACATAATGTGCAAATTTGTCACATTACTTATTTTGTCAGAAGATACATCAAGAACTTAACAAATTGTGTACGAAAGTGTCCATGAGTGTTCTCCCATCAATGGGACGAAACTGTCAGCTGGCTTCTGATGGATGAGCTTTGTGTGCATATTGCTGTTGCTGTTTTCAATGGGGGGGAATCTGACTGACTCACCCTTTGGTGCTCACTTACATATGAGGAACACAGTTTAACCATTTATTTTCACATGGTCCAGCCAGCACCTTAGGGGCTCAGTATGTAACTGCACTGCCCTGTGTTATGCTGAATCATATAGACCTGGAAGACTCAGGTTCAATCCCTGTTCTGCATTGACTTAGTACATCATAGTCAGGGTAGTATTCCAGGCACTACAAATGGCCTCAACATTATTGAGCTAAGGAAGGAAAAAAATCAGCCAAATCTCCCGCTTTAGATAGCCAACCTGCTGGATAGTGTGTGAGAATGTCAGACAAGGACAGGATGAGCCTCAGCTGTAATACTCCTCCTATAGTTGAATAGCTTTCTAGCGCTTGTTGTCCAGGGTAACAGATGAAGGTTGGCAAGTTGGGCGAGGCACTGGACAGTAGTTTTAATTCTTGCACTGTTCATGGAGAAATCCTGGTGTGTGCTCCCAGTGGGTGAGGCTGCATGCCAGGAGTGCACATTTGGAAAATTTATCCCGTTTCCCTCTCTTTGTTATTTTTAGGTCAAAATACAAATTAGTTTGGAGCAGTTTTCTGTATTTTATACTGACTTCTACTTTTTTCACTAACAATAGCAAGAAGAGGAAGATATGCAGGTAAAGGAACAAGCAAGCGACCCATTCACTGCAACGTTATTAATGTTGATCTTTAGTGGGATACTAATAAGCACCACTCCTTTGTAATGACACAATTATAGAACAGTAGCCTGAATCTGAATGAATGGAAGGAAACTTGCCTTTAGACTACATTTCTGAAATGTCATTGGTCTTGGCAATCAGCAATTGCTTTAAAATGGGTGAACAGGTGAATATAATGGCCCATATTTTCCGACCCCCACGGGTGTGTACGAGGTGTGTACGCTCCCATAGGGGCAGCGCAAGTGCCAGGTTTAGGCACACGAAGCGCTTGCGCTGAGACCCGGAACTTGCAATCTGTCAAGAATTCTCTTTTTTTCTATTTGCTCAACTTCCGCCCGCTGAAAGGCCATAGAATTCTTACGCCTGATTAAAGCAGACATAGGACCTGCTTTTACCAGCATAAGAGTTTAAAAAAATAGAAAAATAAGCTTTTATCACTCACTCATAAATTAAAAGTCCTGTCCAATAAGGTAAGTTTATATTAAGCCCTGTTAAAACATATTAATTTTTTTTCCAAAAAATAAAATTTTTGTTTGACATATTTAATTAAATGCCATTTTAATGAATTAATTAATTTTATATATGTCATGGTTTTTATTTATTTCAGTGTGTTGGTGCATTTTTGTAGTCATCCCCATTCATACTTTTTACAGTTCCGTGCATACAGAACTGTCAAAAGTATAAAGGGGGATTCTGTTCTTCCATTGGTTGAGCTGGCCCACGTGATCCCAGGGGCGCTTGCGAACCGCATGCGTCCCTGGGATACGTGGGCCTCTGCCCATTTCGAAGAGGGGAGGCCCAGGATCGGAAGCCTCCATATCGCCAGGACCAACAGGTAGGTTCGTAGATTTTTTGCTGATCGGAGGCATCCGCCCGCAGGAAGCCTCCGATCGGAAATTCAGGGCCAATATGTAAATTACAGAGCTTGTTTCACTATACAGTGAATAAGCAGAATGTCTGTGTGTGTGTGGTTTAATATATGTCTGCACACACTTCCTGTCTCCAAAATCTTACTTCTAGTTGTCATATATGTGTCACACTCTTGTCAACTTTTTCACATTGTAAATTCCTATGTCCACTAATGGAAACTGCCTATGTAAACATATCACACTGTAATTACTCTCACTTACCAGTGGTGGTGCTATAGTGCCTCAGTCTTGTATGCTCCAGCTTCTATTGCAGAGAAACACCTCTGCTTCCCAAATTGCCCTAGGTTTTGCTCTTTGCTGGTCAAAAATATAACACAAAAGTCTAATACATAAAAATAAAGACTGACTTCAGAATGACTGAATTACGTCTGCCTGCCCTGGTCCAATTATTCCCATTCTCTCTAACCTCACTTCACCTGAAAACTACATTTGCTCTTGACTCCTCATGCGCAACACCACGGGAGACTAGTGCGTGTGTGTGATTGAGAGATCTATCTGTATAGTGTGCTTATACAACATTCAACACACTGCCATTTTTACGCCTGCAAAATATAAACATATGTTCTATCTTGTCCAGTTTTTATACATGTTTTTTATGGGAGGGGCGGGGAGGGGAGGCAGGAATTTGACATTAAATAAACGCTGTGTTTTAATTAATTTATTTTCCTTGTATCCTGTACAACAGGCATTGGCCACCAGTTGATGATTAACCTGTTTGCAAGCCTCTGTTAATGTCACTGTTACATGAAAGTAGGAACTCCATGAGACCAGACGAGTGACTTGCTCTCTTTTCAATACTTCCTGGTGGGGAAGTCCCAAGTCACCCTTTGTGCTTCTCCTGATAATCTATTAGATACTGGGAACCTTGGCATGCTTTGCTGTATCCAGCTTTGTGTCTGGATCTGAAGTAGATTGTAGATAATATGGGCGTATGATCTGCCCTCTAATCCAAAATGATGATAATCTATTTTACTGTAACGGAAGTAAACTGGAAGCAAAGGAACAGGAGTAGGCCATTCAGCCCCTCAAGCCTGTTCCACCATTCAAATAGATTATGGCTGATCTGTATCTTAACTCCATCTACCCACCTTGGTTCTGTAACCCTTAATAAAAATCTATCAATCTCAGTTTTGAAATTTGCAATTAATCCAACCTCAACAGTTTTTGGGGGAAGAGAGTTCCAGATTTCCACTCCCCTTTGTCTGAAGAAGTGCTTCCTGATGTGACCCCTGAACAGCCTAGCTCTAATTTTAAGGTTATGCCCCCTTGTTCTGGACTCCCCCACCAGAGGAATTAGTTTCCCTATCAACTCCTTTGATCATCTTAAACACTAAGGTTGTGATGTGTCGTGCTCTGGGCATTTTGAGTGGATATCAAAGTAACATCCGTGTGGTGGATCCTGTGTCCATGATACATCCTGAATCTCAAAGCACTGCAGTACAATCCATTTCTGTAGTCAAACAGTCGCCTGGTTACATGTACAATGCTGCAACTGCAATTTCAAATGTTGCACAGGTTAAAATTAAGCTTTAACTTGAATCTATAACTGGGAAATTACCATGACCTTTCAAAGCAGTAATCACATTTCAACACACATGGCTTTTCTGATTTATTTTTAAATTGTATTTGTTGCAAAGAATTGAATGATATATTCATCATTTTAATAACACTATTAAAATTGATGCCTCGTATCTGAAGAATCAATACTCCCAGTAGGACATGTTTTAGATGACATAGAAATTGCACTGGAATTACAGGCTGTCACATCTCCAAATAGCCCTAATGAGGAGTTTATTAAAGACCCTTGTACTGGTGCAATCTTCTTGTATTTTGAAATGCTTTTACCTGGTTATATTCTGATCTCAAGCAGGGTGGGAGTGGTTTAACATGCTAAATTAGGTCACTGAACTTTCCTACACTCTACAGAAAAAAATGTCATTATTCACATTATATATGGACTCGATTTCCCCCCATTGCAAAGTGTAAATGTAATTGACTCTGGAACAAGCACAAAAACTGAGCTTCACTGCATCCAGTTTGATATTTTCATTCTCTTTTATAAGGTATAGGGTAACAGCAGGGGAATGGGACTAAAGTCAACAGCTGTTCCAGAGAGCCAGCACAGGCACAATGGGTCGAATGGCCTCCTTCTGAAATATAAAACTCTATGGGGTACATTTTCAACTTCACCGGCTAGGCGGTAAGCTAGCAAAGTGGATGGACCCTGCCTTTTATAGAACCCACCGATTTTCAGTCCATTAAATCGGTGGAATGATAACCGGGCAGATTCTACAACGGGAGGGCGAACCGCTCCACCACATCACTGCCAAGGTGTGAAGATGAAAATCTACCCCAATAACTCCGATAATGTAGGCACTTGTATGTTGGCACATGGGTGTAGAAAGCTAGGGCAGCTGGCACAAGTGGCGAACATGGCTATTTTGCCCCATTTGGAATCTGCAAACAGCATGGGGGTAATTCTGACTTCCTAGATAGTGTAAAACGCGCGACATGGGCTCGGTCACCCATTAAGCGTCTCTCCTGATTTTGAAGTCAATGGAAATGAAAATCAGGAGAGGGTGGTCGAGCCAATATCACGGGTTTTACATTCTCTCTCAAAGTCAAAATTACCCCTCACCCCTAAATCTGTCCACTGATGAGACCTACCTAGAGTACATTGTGGAAAATCAGTTCTGTAATATTTTGTAATTGTTCATTGCATATGAGTCCAGTGTAGACAGGATAAACAGCCTCGTATATGATATCAAGTTTGGTTTAACTTCATTAGTTGTACAAGATCTTGCTTAAGAGTAAAGGTAAAGATAAACGAACCTGCGGAACACCGAGACCAGCACAATCCAACCACCGACTGTAGTTCGACCATGGATCAGGGAAAGCAGATGTTTATACGTTTCACAGGCCCCTATATTTGTGAAACCAAAGACTGGTTCAGTTAGGAGGACAGGGGTCCATAGGCTGCAAAACATCACAGATACTTTGAAAAATGGTTTTGTGCTGTGGAAGTTTGATCACCTTTTTCTCACCAGTTTTTCTCCTCTGATTATGTAAAGATTTTGACCATTTGCTGCAGTATGGTCCCATGGTTGTCATTCCATCTCTAGTACGTTGTCCAAGTGTGAGCCTTGCAGTATCAATGGGCTATTTGGCCACAGAGGGCGTCACATTATCCTCACCCAATGCCCACCACTTGTGCACTTGCAGCAGCGGTCGCTGCCCAGTGATCAGGAGTGGGAAACCGAGCTTATTTTATCTTTCCTAACTCCAGGACACTGGCCAAATGCAGCTCTCCTACTACCACTACCCAGGCTGAGGTCCACTTACTCAGCACAGTTGGGCAATCAAACCTAACGGCTTTTCTACTCTATATCATTGAGCTACTCACTGGATAAACTCACTGAGCCTGTGGAGGAGCCCCCTCAGATATATATTTCACGCCAAATCCCCATGGAACATAAGTGCAATGTTGCCCATTGTTACGATCTCTTCTCCCTCCAGAGATCTCTTATACTGCCGAGACTACCAGGGAGAACGAAGCGTAGTGAAAGGGAAACTAGAGCCACTGACCACCACTAGACGTCTGGGGATTCCTGCCAGTCACCCCCTCAAGGCTATCAGGCTAAATAATTATAGTAATTTTTGAAACAAGAAACTTTACTATGACTGATAAACAATGGCAGCCTGATGAATGGGGCAGCCTGATGAATGGGCACTGGCTGTGTATATGCAGTGGGACATTTTATCCCTTTGTGTAATAGAGGAGGAGGGGAAAGAAGAAGAACTGGTTGAGGCTGATGTGGAGCCAGGAGGCTGGTCCGTCAATCGTTGACAATTGTTTTCTGAGCTTTGCAAATGTGAAAAGTCGTATGGCCATGAGAACAATATAGTGCGCTGCTTAATTATTAACATTGCCTCGACTATACATACCTTTCCACTAGTGCCTGCTACATTACTACCCCTTTTCTGAAAATATATCTTCACACTATATGCAAAAGAAGGCACAGCCAGTTTATTTCTCCTCCATTCCTGTTTTCTGGAGTGCTCTTACTCTTTGCTTCCCTAATGCTTGCCCTTGGTGAGAGTGTATAATGTGCGGTGTCTCCTACCTACTCTTGTGCTCCTTCTAAGTCCGCTGCTCCTTAATAGGGGCCTGTAGGGGTGTCCCTGTGGTGAGGCCTGCAATTACTGCTAGCGCTTTCCTCCCCCGCCTCCTCACCCCTTCCCCCGCCCCCCCCCGGTACAGGGGATGGCTACTGATCTACCACTACCTGCCACTCATTCAGTCCTCTCAAGGGCCTGGCTAGATTGGCCAGATGTGGTGTCACCCTGAGGGGTAGCTGCTTCATCAATTACACACTCACACACTGTCACACACAAACTCTCACTCACACTCACACACACTCACAGTCACTCACACACTCTCACACACACTCTCACTGTCACTCGCACTCACTGTCACACACTGTCATACACACACACACACACACTGTCTCACACACACACTCACTGTCACACACTGTCACTCGCACACACACTGTCACACACACTGTCATACATATGCTGTCACACACATCTTACTCACACACACTGTCACACACACACTCTCACTCTCTCTCACTCACTGTCACACACACACGCACACACTCACACGCACACTCACACTCACTCAAACTTACACACTGTCACACACACACTGTCACACTCAGTCACACACTGACACACACACTCACACACACACACTGTCACACATACACTCACATACACACACTGTCACACACACTCACTGTCACACACTGTCACACACACTCACTCACTCACTCACACACACTCTCACTCACACACACACACACACTGTTACACACACACTCACTCACTCTCACTCACACATACTCTCACACACACACTCACACACACACTCACTCAAATTTACACACACACTCACACACACTGTCACACACACACTGTCACACTCACTGTCACACACACTCACACACACACTGTCACAATCACACACACACACACACTCACAGTCACTCACACTCCCACACACACTCTCACACACACACACTGTCACTCACACTCACTGACACACACTGTCACAAACACAGTCACACACACACTCTCACTCACTCACACACACACACACTGTCACTCACACTCACTGACACACACTGTTACACACACACTCACTCACTCACACTCACACACACACACATTGTCACACACACACTCTCACTCACACACTCACACACACAGTCACACACACTGTCATACATATGCTGTCACACACATCTCACTCACACACTGTCACACACACACTCTCACTCTCACTCACTGTCACACACACACGCACACACTCACATGCACACACTCACACTCACTCAAACTTACACACACTGTCACACACACACTGTCACACTCACTGTCACACACTGACACACACACTCACACACACACACTGTCACACATACACTCACTCACACACACACAAACACACACACACAGTCACACACACACTGTCACACACACACTGTTACACACACACTGTTACACACACACTCACTCTCACTCACACATACTCTCACACACACACACACTCACACTCACACACACTCAAACTTACACACACACTCACACACACTCACACACACACTGTCACACACACACTGTCACACTCACTCTGTCACACTCACTGTCACACACACTCACACACACTGTCACAATCACACACACACTCACAGTCACTCACAATCCCACACACACACTCACACACACACACACTGTCACTCACACTCACTGACACACACTGTCACACACACAGTCACACACACACTCTCACTCACTCACACACACACTGTCACTCACACTCACTGACACACACTGTTACACACACACTCACTCACTCACTCACACACACACACACATTGTCACACACACACTCTCACTCACACACACTCATCACACACACAGTCACACACAGACTCTCACTCACACAGACTCTCTCACACACACACACTGTCACGCACACACTGTCACGCACACACTGTCACGCACACACTGTTACGCACACACAGTCACACACACACTCACACACTCTCACACACTCTCACACTCACACACACACTGTCACACAAACACTCTCACTCACACACACTCACACACACACACTCTCACACACACTCACACTCTCTCATACTCACACACACTCTCACACACACAGTCACACACACTTACTCACACACACTCTCACACACACACTGTCACACACACTGTCACACACACACACACACACACACACACAGTCACTCACACTCACTGTCACACACTGTCACACACACAGTCACACACAAACACTGCCAAACACACATGGTCACTGTCACACACACACACACTGTCACACACACACTGTCACACACTCACTGTCACACACAGACTGTCACACACACACACAATGTCACACATACACTCACTGTCACATACACTCACTCACTCTCACTCATACTCACACACACTCTCTCACACACACACACACTCACTCTCACACACACACACTGTCTCACACACACACACTGTCTCACACACACACACACACACTCACTCTCACTCATACACACACACTGTCACACTCTCACTCACACACACACACTGTCACACACACACTCACACACACTGTCACACACACACTCACACACACACACTGTCACACACACACACACTCACTCACACACACTCACACACTCACACACACTGTCTCACACACACACTGTCACACATACACTCACACACACTCTCACACACACACTGCCATACACACACTCACATACACACTCATTCTCTCACTCATACTCACACACTCTCTCATACACATACTCACACACACACACACATTCTCACTCACACACACTCACACACACACTCATTCTCACTCACACACACTCATTCTCTCACTCATACTCACACACACTCTCTCATACACATACTCACACACACTCACACACACATTCTCACTCACACACACACACACACACTCATTCTATCACTTATACTCACACACACTCTCTCATACACATACTCACACACACTCTCACACATTCTCACTCACACACACTCACACACACACACTGTCACACACACTCACACACACACACTCTCTCACTCATTCACACACACACACTCTCACTCATTCACACACACACTCTCACACACACACTCACACACACACACTGTCACACACACTCACACACACACTCTCTCACTCATTCACACACACACACTCTCACTCATTCACACACACACACTCTCACACACACACTCACACACACTCTTACACACACACATCTCACTCTCACACACACACTCTCACTCACACACTCTCACACACTCACTCACTCACTCACTCCCTCACACACTCACACACACACTCCTCACTCACACACACTCTCACTCACACACTCACATACACTCTCACTCACACACACACTCTACTCACTCACACTCACACTCTCACTCACACACACTCTCACATCTCACTCACACACTCTCACTCACACTCACACACACTCTCACTCACACACTCACACACACACACACACACACACTCACACACACACTGCCATTCACACACTCACACACACACTCTCACACACTCTCACACACATTCACATATTCACTCACTGACAATCACACTCACTCACACGCACTGCATAAAATACCTCAAAGGATATATTCAAGCCTAACAATAGAAGGAAACTGTATCAAACCTGGTAATTGAGCTAAAACCATTGTTAAAAGCCTGGGCCAGTTCTGCTATGTTCAGCGTGCTCTCAGAGTAACTTTACTCAATTATGTTGAAGATACCATCATTTTATAAAACATATTTCATAGACTATTACAGTTAATCCTTTATTTTTTTTAAAAGGGTATTGATGATACATTTCTTTCAGCAGCCATTACTGAAGAATTCAATTCTAATAAACATGGGGTATAATTTTAAACATTTTAACTTCAAGTTCAGAGAAGAGGATTTTAACATTTATTATACAATAATTGTTTATGGAAATTGCAAAATTATGGCCTATTGATACAAATTATATGCGAGACAATTGCCAGGACCTGTGCCCACCATGGAACTCTGGCACTGATCCTGCCGAGGCTCACAGGACCAGGGGTTTGAACCTGCAGCAGCAAGGCTTTGCTAGTGTGGGATTGCATCTGTTGCTCCTCCCTCTCCCCTCACCTCAGGCTGAAGACCCTGAAAATGGAGGTGGTAGCTGTGGGGAGAAGGGAGAGGGGTTTTGCTGCACGCCCCCAGGAAGAGAATTTGGATGTCCTGAGTGACTCCTTAATGAAAGGGATCACTTCAACCCTGTCCCTCTACAAAGTATTTGCCCCTTCATTTTCGGGGGGCCGGTGGGGGGAGGGCGGTGGCTTGGCTCTGACGGTGGTCTGAACCCCTGAGTGAACCCCACTTCCGCCAGGATCGGGCAAGTATACCTGGTGAGAGCAGATGTATCTGAACTGATGGTTGTGACTGAGGACTTGGAGTGAGAGCTCCCCACTTAGGGAGTCACCGAGCCACTTTCTGTCAATGGTCTCGCAGGAGTGAGCAGAGGTTCCGGTCCCACAAGCTCATTCAGGAATCTCTGTCTTCGGGCCGGGATCTGATCTATCTGGGTCCTGGCTGAGTTTGCAGCGAATCGGTCGGACCTCCGCCAGATGTACAAAGGGCCTCCAACAGATAATTTTTTGACCTATGTAGCGTGTGCTTGGGGAGGAAATACAAAATACAAATGTAATGGTTTACTTTTCTCGGCGACTTACCTGATTTGTTCTGTTTACCTCAGTTTCAGCGATCTGAATTCATTGCTGACCCTGTAGTTGATGGACCACTTACAGTAGGTCAATTGTATGTGATTTTTTTTTTTACATCTTTTGAAGCTGGGTAAGATTTTTTTCTCTATTTGTGGGCTTAAGAATCGTCAGATCCCTTTTATTATTTTTAAAATGTACTTTGAGTGCTTGTGGCATCAATGGCACTGAGTTAAAGTAGTTAATGAAGGAGGTGAATTAGCATTAGCAGTGAGAGCTATAAAACCAGAGGCAATTCAACCAGACGCTTGTTCATAATGAGCCTCACTACCCTGTATCCAAATCTAGGCATAGCTGCTTATTTTCTGGGCCTCCCAAAAGATTCCACACTATTTTATTTATAATTCCATCATTTTCATTTAGTTGCATACTATAATGAATTCACGCAATCTCGAGTTAACAGATGTTGGGGTAGATTTTCCTCTTCACTGCCTGGGTGGTAATCTGGCAGAGCAGAACGCACGCCTTTTGTGGAACCCGTCTGACTTTCATTCCGTTGATTTTGATGGAATTTGAATCGCGAGGGTTCTATAAAGGGCAGACGACCCACCCACCAGATTACCACCCAGAGAGCCAAGAGGAAAATCTACCCGTTCTATTGGCGGCCATGCCTTCAGCCATCTCGGCCCTAAGCTCTGGAATTCCCTCCTTAAACCTCTCCGCCTCTCGACCACTCTCTCCTCCTTTAAGTCACTCCTTAAAACCTATCTCTTTGATCAAACTTTTGGCCCAAATATCTCTCTGTGACTCGGTTTCAAATTTTGTCTGATAACTCTCCTGTGAAGCGTCTTGGGACATTTTACTACATTAAAGGCGCTACATAAATGCAAGTTGTTGTTATTCCCAGAATTGTATTGCTATTACTGGGCAAAGCAATCCGTTGTGTTTTATGAACTTGTTAACAAATGCTGGTTTGACATTACTGTAATGTTGAATGACTGCAGGCCTCGGATAGACTCTCAGCTTACCCGACCCCTTCGAAGTGCAGGCTAGCATTCCTGTAACAGCAGAGGCTCTGAACGGGTATTTATGTCCTAATTCATAATGGTTACTATATGTTTTTACTGATGATTATGATTAATCAGAGACATATTATGTGAGTACAGTGAACATATGATTCCACTGTAATATGAGGCTTGCTGAGTATTGCTGTTGAATTTTATACACACTGTATAAGTTCAGAATCCAGTGCTTGCATAAGGGACTAAACGATAGAAAGGCACCACCCTAGACTTCATACAGCTCAGTCTGGTCAATATGATAAAATTCACTAATCCCACACTCCCAGTAAGGAGCTGGGCTCAAGGGGAGTATGGGCCAGAGACAGGGATACAACACGGAAGTGTTGCCACTGTTGCAACGCAGGAAACATACAGCCAAGTTGCGCACAGCAAGGGCCCACAAACAGCAATGTGATAATGACCAGGCAATCTGTTCTAGTGATATTGCTTGAGAGATAACTATTGACCAAGGCACTGGGGAAAACTCCCCAGCTCTTCTTTGAAATAGTGCCATGGGATCTTTTACATCCACCCGAGAGGGCAGACGGGGCCTCGGTTTAACATTTCATCTGAAAGACGGCACCTCCGACAGTGCAGGGCTCCCTCAGTACTGCACTGAAGTCATCTCTCAGATGTGCCTGATCTGCCTGTTCATGTGGACATGGTACTGCTTGAAGAAGAATGAGAGTTCCCCCTGTGTCTCGGCCAACATTCATCCCTGAGCCACCATCATCAAAACAAAATAACTGGTCATTCAGCCCATTGCTGTTTGTTGGACATAACTGTACAGATATTGAATGCCATGTGCCTGCAAAACAATAGTAACCACCTCAATAAGTAATTAATTGGCTGTAACGCACATTGGAATGTCTTGAGGACATAAAAAGGACTATAAAATTCAAGTTCTTTCTTTCTATATATTAAGGCCCACATTTTGTCTACATGGTTATAATAAGCTTTTACTCAGCTAAAGGAACATATGATGGAAAATAAGTTACCAAAAAAATACAAATTTCTTTGTTTTATATACAAAGAATAGTACCAGAAGAGAAGATGCAGGTCCCGATGCCATTGTCGTTAGTATTTCAGAGGGATGAATGTTGGCTGAAACACTGCTTTCTTCGGATTTTCCACAATATAAGTGTCAGCCTAGATTATGTGCTCAAGTTGCTGGAGTGGGACTTGTACCCACAACCCTCTGACTCAGAGGCGAGAGTGAGCCATGGTTGACGTTACACATTGTAAAAGTATTGGCTAAATCAATTGGGGGGGGGGGGGGTGGAAATTCGGTTGCTTTGCGCCTCCTGTTAGCGCCCTAAGAAGGCGCGAACAGGGTGCAAAGCAACTAACGCCTGGGCGCCGCCGACGCCTCCCGCGAAATTCAGCAGGAGGTTAGCGGCGGCAGTAACCGTTAGCGCCCCGCCCCAACGAGATGTTAGGACAGGTGACCAAATGCTTGCCTTAAAGGAGGAGGGAATAGTAGAGGTTTAGGGAGGGAATTCCAGAGTTTAGGACCAAGGCAGCTGAATGCATAGTCACCGATAGTGGAGTGATTAAAATCGGGAATGTGCAAGAGTGCAGAATTGGAGGAGCGCAGAGATCGCGGAGTGCTGTAGGGCTGGTGGAAGTTACAGAGATAGGGAGGGTCCAGGCCATGGAGGGATTTGAAAACCTCGGGAGAGCACAGACCTGTAAGGAGGTATGCGTGATGCCTGGACGTTGAAATCGATGTGGACGTGTGGGTCGTGATTGGCAGATGGTTAAAACCAGCCCTTTTTTACCTCATGAAAGACGTGGAACAAATGTAACCTTAAATGACCACAGACAAAACCATAGGACGGTAATTTCCTCGGAGTTGCTCCTTCTCCGCCTTCGTAATTCCGCCGGAGGTGTGGTAAAACCTTGTTTATTTGTATTACCAGGTTTCCACTGGATCTCCGGCGAAGCTACTGTGGCAAAGCAAGAGCATCTGGGGCCCTGGCAGCACTAATGCCCTTCAGCAACACTGAATCTTTCTTAATATTGCAGCAGCAACTTTTTGTTGAGTTGAGATTTCATAAAATACCATTTTGTTGTGCAACAAGAAAGTTAGTGATTACGTGGAATGACTGCTATGAGCAATGTAAGCCCAGGGCTGGTAGTGAAACTGTTGAGCCTATGCCTCCGATGCACTGTTAACCAACCACAGCAGAGCCTGGTTCACTCGTACATCCTCACTGTACTTTCCATGGCAACTCTCGAGGCTATTATTGATCCAAAATGGAAGAAATTTGCCGATGACACCAAACTTGGGGGTGTGGCAAACAGTGAGGATGATACCAATCAACTGCAACAGGACATAGAAAGGCTAGCAGAATGGGCAGACAAGTGGCAGATGGAATTTAATACAGAGAAGTGTGAGGTGATGCATTTTGGAAGAAGGAACAGGGAGAGGCAATATACACTTAATGGCACAGTTTTAAAGAGTGTGCAGAGACAGAGGGACCTGGGAGTTAATGTGCATAGGTCCCTGAAGGTGGCAGGACATATTGCGAGAGTGGTTAGCAAAGCATATGGGATCTTGGGCTTCATAAATAGAGGTATTGAGTATAAAAGTAGAGAAGTTATGATGAACCTTTATAAAGCACTGGTTAGGCCACAACTGGAGTATTGCGTCCAGTTCTGGTCACCACACTTTAGGAAGGATGTGAAGGCCCTTGAGAGGGTGCAGAGGAGATTTACCAGAATGGTTCCGGGGATGGGGGATCTTCGCTACAAGGACAGGTTGGAGAAGTTGGATTTGTTTTCATTAGAGCAAAGGAGGTTGAGGGGTGATTTGATAGAGGTGTACAAGATTATGACGGGTTTCGATAGGCTAGACGGGGAAAGGCTGTTCCCACTAGTTGATGGTACAAGATTTAAGGTTTTGGGAAAGAGATTCAGGGGGGATGTGAGGAAAAACCTTTTTACGCAGCGAGTGGTGATGACCTGGAATTCGCTGCCGACGGAAGTGGTGGAAGCGGAGACACTTAATGTTTTCAAGGGGAGACTGGATAGGCACTTGAGGGAAATAAACTTGCAGGGCTACGGGGATAGAGCGGGGGAATGGGACTGACGGGATTGCTCTACAGAGAGCCGACACGGACTTGATGGGCTGAATGCCCTCCTTCTGTGCCGTTATGATTCTATGTTCAAATCAGTGCTGCCATTCATCATCGTAATTAGCATAAAAGTCTGTTTTTGGCACTGGTGCTGAAATTGCAATTGAGACTGAAATTAAATGGCTTCATATTGGGAAACTGTCTCAATATCATTGTTTTATATTGCTGTGTCTTGTGGACCAGTTCTGTTCACCTTGAAATGTTCTGCTGGAAAGGATTTAAACTAGGACACAGACTATTCTTTGAATTGCCGCAGTTGGAACACTTTTCCAGTCTCCGGTTGTACATTTTTTTTTAAACAGCAATGAATCATTGGGTTTATGATGACACTGGGGACAAGGTTGATGCTCAGCCTGCTTAGCTGATGTTAAAGCACTGGTTAGAATTTCCTGTGTGCAGCTTGGGCGGGCCTCCAAAGGCTAGCTCAAGAGACAACTCTTTTTATTAGCTTATCATTTAAAAAATCAGTTCATTTACCTCTTATTTTTAAGTCTGTTTCCATAGCAACTGCTGGGGCATTTTTCCAAACTAAACGTCATCCCAACCTCTTGCTGAAGGGATTTTTTTATTTTTAAAACAGAAAACGATTGAAGCAAAATGGACCGATACTTAATCAGTGAGGATACTTGGTGCTGATAGTAACACTAAATAAGTGTTAATACTTTATTGATTATTTAAAAACCTGTTGATTTGTATACAGCAGCTGAATAGAATCCATTAACTGCTTTTTCTCTCTGCGCAAATTGTCCCCTACGGAGAATAGATTCAATGATGCAATACTCTGCAGAGCGCTACTGTCCCCAATCAGAGGGTTTTTTTTTTGTTTAAAATGCAAGTCACTAAGATGGCAAACATTTATCTATATTATATTAAAAATCTTAGGTCTGCATTCACTTCCTGTCCACTTTTTCCACAATAAGTTAATTTGTCCACATAGATAAAGGAATCTACCTATGTAAACTTGTCCCGCCGTAATTACATTGCAGCATCACCACAGGCAGGAATGTGTAATTACAGTGTGACATGTTTACACAGGCAGTTTCCATTTTAAATGTTGACATGGGAGTTTATAATGGACTAAAAAAAAGGACCAATTGTACGACTTTAAAATGATGACTGAATTACTTTTACATGACCTGATCCAATTGTCCCCTGCTCTTGAACCCACTTCGGGATGAGGACGACACTTAGTTTTGATTTATCATGTGCAATGCCGCAGGAGATTTATATAATTAAAATTCTTGCATATAGCGTGCGTTGCACTTTAAATGCATCTGCAGCATGAAATATCTTCCATTAGACTTTTTTGATGGGCTCAAATAACTACTCTCCATTAAAATTAATCATGCTGATTCACTTAAATATAACAGGAAGGTGAATCAGGAACCAGAAACCAAACAAAGCCAAACCAATCAAATCACTCAATTATTTTTCGAATCTGGCACTAGCAAATGTCACAAAATGAATCAATCAAATGGCTCCATTTTTTTGTGATTTTTTTTGTTGTTGACCAAACTTGTTCCCTCAGCCAGCCAACTGTGTAAACCTAAACAAATAACATTTATAACATCAAAAACTTCATAATTCATAAAAACTATTTTAAATTTACCCATAAAGTGGGTCATGTTCTGTTGGAAATCTGTTCAAGAAGCCTACCTTCCCTTGAGCACCTGGGGCTTAAGTCCTGCTCATTTGGTGGCACCTGCTTTGTTAATGGGGCCTTGCCTTGGATATTTTTTGGGCCTCCATGCCTGCCCAGCCATTCAGGCCTCTGTATATGTATCTCACTTCAGTGCTGAAAGTGCAGACTCTCCTACAGCATGTTCTAGCTCCTTCACAAGTGTTTTCATATCTGCGTCGTTCTCCAGTCCTTCTTCAATGCCCCGGCTGAACAGTAATAGAGAAGATTATTTGCCCACGCTCTCTCCTAGCCCCAGCCCTCGTCTCCCTCATTCCCCCCACCCTCTCCCAACCGCAGCAGTAAGTCTCTCCATTTCCTCTCCCCCCTCCCGCCCCAGGCTGTTCACCCTTCCCTACTGCCATCCCGATCTGATATTTTAGCATAGATGTAGTGGTTGGTACTTTACGCCTGCACTCTTGATCCAAGGAGTCAACATTTCCCAAAAAATCCCCATAGTCCAGGTCTGTAAGAAAGCTCCAGACCAACACTGAGTCGCCACTCAAGACCTAAAGCAATGCGACAGGCAATGATTTTTTCATAAAATAATCTCATCTCTTTCCTTCCCGCTTTCTTTTGGTCAGCCTTACAAATGGGCACATTTTCTTTCTTTATCCCGTTCCGATGAAGTTGAAATCATGGAACCTTTCAGCGCAGAAGGCGGCCTTTCGCCCCATCGTGCCTGTGCTGGCTCTTTGAAAGAGCGATCCAATTAGTCCCACTGCCCCTGCTCTTTCCCCACAATCCTTCAAGTATTTATCCAAATCGATAAAGTTAACCTCTCTTTTATTTTCCAAGTGCTGATAGACTTGTGTATTTTCAGCATTGTCTGTTTTTATACTGATCTTACATACTTGATGTATGTAGACCTGTAAACTAGCCACAGTGCTGGTACCGGAGCATTGAATGGATTAGTATTGAAGTTTCTGAGATGCCAGCCTGCAGTCCACGGAGCTTCGAATTCATATTGCCAAAAGGTGGTCATTTTAATCTTACCCCAGCCAAACTAAAAACTTATTTATTGGGTTAAACATTTCCCTTTTTAAAAAAAAAAGAAATCCCACCAGTTATTTCGGTGATGTGACCTTACCACCTGCCTCTGATGATCCCCTCTGCATGAAGAAACAAGGTTGTTATAATCAGCACCAAAAGCCTAGATTTAATCAAATATAGCCATGGATGCGAGTGATTCATTGCACTCCTGAGTGACCAGTAAGGTATAATTAGGACTTCAAGGGTCACAAAGGTTCAGTTACTGATTCCTTCCGAGAAGATTTCATTTATGCATGTATGCAGTAAATATGTAATTCATTCAAGTGCAGGACCTTTATAAATTCAAAATGATTTACTATGTAACACTGATTACCATTGAAACATTCATGGCGTCGGAAACCATTATCACAGGTTACAAGGAGCAATATTACAATATAAGTTTAGAATGGACTTAAAGGTCGCTCTGCTGGCTCCTTGTTGGCCGGTTGGTTTCTTTTCACCATAATACATTATTGCTATGGGCAATGCCAAATCATTGTGATGGCTGGGTTGAGTCTTGCCATATCGGTATGTTTTGGTTTATGTTGCCATAAAAGGTATATTGTCCGTTTCACAGGTATAATATGGTAAGTTCAAACTCATGGCCTTCTCTCCTTCCAGAGAAGAACAAGTGGAAAGCCTGTTCAATAAACTGCCCATCAAGTGTTAGTGAGTTTATATTAAAAAATCATGGTAAAAAAAATGTAGAATTGCAATAATTGGACAGAAAAGCCTAGTTTATCTTCTAAGTATAAAAACTAATGACAAAAATGTCTCTCCACCTGCGATTTTCTCCCTACTCTCAAGAAACTGCTGGATTTGCTTTCCATGGGTGTTTTCCGTCCTCTGACACCTCGCCCAACAGGGCAGTCTTCATGTGTGAGTCTAGGTCGTGAATATCAACAGGCTATTCAACTGGTGGGACATACTACTGTACCAAGGTGATCCTGGCTTCACCCGACATCTGAATGCAAACTTTCCTACAGGAATCACTGGGCACTGATCAGGTGCAGTAACCCTGGTTTATTTTTCACCTTTGCAGACCAGGGTTGCTGAGGCTGTTGCCTCCTATTTCCACTCCAGTTAATACCATCCACTGAGTACAGATGGAGGATTGAATCAGGAGCCTTCAAGGTCCATGTAGAGCCGATCCATATGAGACTGTGCCTTTAGCAACTGAGCCACTGGGGGAGCTGGCAAACATTTTTGCTGTGCTATTTAATATATTCTTGTAATCAGAGGTTTTAGGTAGGAAGATTGGCTTTTTTTATAAACGTTGGAACAGAGAAGGTTAAGGTGGAGTAGTGGTTTTAATTTAGTGGTTCTTATAATCGTTATCAAAATTATTAAAGGATTTGACAGGGTAACTAATGAAACATTATTGCCACTAGTTGGCAAATCAGTAACAAGGGGACAAAGATTTGGGTTATGGTCACAAGAACGAAGATGAAAGTGGGAAGATTTTTTTTTACACAGAGCATTATTAGTAGATTTAGAGCTAAAAATTTGGTTGTGTTCCGCCCATTGTTTGGGCGCTACAGGGGCCAATTTGGCTCAAAACCGGTGCGCCGGAAGTATGCAGAGTACGCAGGTCGTGACGCCAATCAGCGTGTAACACTGATTTGACGCCAGCGCTTCCATTTTTGACCTCAACGCTGGAGCTAATGCCCTCTTTAACCTCGCACAGCTGAACATGCGTTCAGCAGCAGGAAGGACCGCACACCCAGCGCTATTTAAAGCAATCATCACCTACTTACAAGGTAGTTGCTGATTGATTTCTACAGCTGTTTCTAAGTCTGTAGAAGTGTTTGGTGCTTTCTAGACTTCTTTAAAGTTGCCTAATGTCTACAAGGAGTGGTGTGGCACGTGCTCAAGGACTTGGTACTGACCTGCAAGGGCTTTGCTCAGACCAGTTGCTCCCAGACGTGGGTGCGGTAGTTTGTATCCCCCTTGGCCTGCAGCATGACAGGGAGAATGAGCAGAGGCGACACAGAGCAGGACAAGCTGCTCGAAGAGGCAGGAGTAGGAGGGGGAGAAGGGCTCTCAGCAGGAGGCCATATCCACCCAGGGTCTTCAGGGAGCAATTCTCCGACCTGAACCTCGTCCAACGTCTCTGTTTTACTAAGGAGGTGCTCATTGAAATCTGCCATGTGCTGCAGGCAGACCTGCAACCTCAGTCCAGGGCGAGGACAGCATTGCCAGTGGCTGTAAAGGTGACCGTGGCCTTGAACTTCTTCGCGTCGGGCTCCTTCCAGACCGGAGCGAGCGAGATCTGTAGCATCTTCCAGTTTGCTGTCCATTCCTGTATAAGAGAGGTGAGTGAGGCTCTGTATGCAAAGAGAGATGAATACATTTCATTCTCTCTTGCCAGAGAGAAGCAGGCAGAGCGAGCACGTGGCTTCACCAGGATAGCAGGCTTCCCCGTGGTGCAGGGTGTCATTGACTGCACACACATCGCTTTGCGGGTGCCTCATCTCAATTCAGAGATGTACCGCAACCGAAAGGGATTCCACTCCCTTAATGTCCAACTGGTGTGCGACCATACTCAGCGCATCATGCAAGTCAATGCTCGGTATCCTGGCAGCAGCCATGATGCCTTCATTCTGCGGCGGTCCGCTGTACCATCAGCATTTGAGCCACCACAATAAAGAGTGTCTACTGGGTGACAAGGGCTATTCACTAACCACCTGGCTCGTGACTCCGTTGCGTAACCCACGCATAAGTGGGCAGCAGGCATATAATGAAAGCCATGCCGTCACATGGAACCTGATAGAGTAGACCAGTGACATCCTTAAACAACGATTCTGCAGACTGGACCACTGTGGAGGAGCCCTGCAGTACTCTCCAGAACGCCTCTCAAGATTCATTGTGATCTGCTGCATGATCCACAAACTCGCCAACTCATGAGGGCACAGCCATTACCAGCAGGCATACAGCGAACAGCTGAGGAGGAGGAAGAGGAGGAAGCAGAAGAGGAGGAAGCAAACCAGACAGCCCCTTTCTGCCCGGGCTGTCTGTGATTGTCTCAGCCGACTGCGGTACCAGTGAACGCAACCCCAATTCCACATTCAACAATAGTCCCACACCTTACCTTTCCTTCATTACTGACCATCACAGCGTCCTCTTGGCCACAATGCTATAATAAAAGCCACCACAAAACAAACATTCCAAACCAATTTTATAAATCAAGCCATTACAATATTTCATTCAAAAGTCAACAAATCACCCTTGTGCATTCCCTTCGTGCCTGTCTTCAGTGTGCCTTTGTTTGTCCTAGTGCTCCTACACAGTGCATGGCTGGTGGAATGCTGCTGACTTTCAGTGGGGGAGAGAGACTACAGATGGACTTGGAGGAAGACCTCAGCAAACCTATAACCTGCTGGAGGACAGATTGCTGGGCTGCTGTGACACCCTGCAAGCTCCTTTCAACACTGGTAAACCCAGCCATGATGGCAGCAGGCTGTGCTTGCGTGGCAGTAAGCTGAGCTTGCATGACTTCAGTCTGAGCTTCCATTGCAGCACTCAGAAGTTGAACGGCTTCTGCTTGTGCTCAATGGAAGTTGAGACATCGGCCATCAGATGCTGTATGATGGTTGGGTCCACAAGTGCGCTAATGGATCTGCCCACCCCTTCCACACTGGAAAGGATGGGCTCCAAGCTCTGCACAAAGCCCTGTGCAAGGTTGGAACTGGACTGCCAATGCACCAAGCATTTTGTTGTGCATACCCATCAGCTTTGTCCTGTAGGCCACCCCATCGAAGTCCTCATCTGAGCAGAACTCATGTGCGACCTTGCTCACCGGGGAGCTGGCACCTGTGCTTCCCTTTCCCCCTGCCCTGGCTGCAGCCCACTTGTGCCCGGTAACTTATCACATGCAGATCGCGCCTCTAAGCTACCCTCTAAAGTCCGCGCAGTGCCAATATCTGAGCTGGTGGTTCCGACTGTCAAATCGAGTGATGGTGTTTCTTCTTCATCATCACTCTCCTCTTCCTTTTCCTCTTGCACCACTGCCTGGCCTGGTTGGATTTCTTGGGTCTCTGAAATGAGAAAGACACAAGGGTAGGGATGTGGTGAGGGGAGGGACGGTGTGGGGGAAGCAAGATGTGCATGTTTACACCATCTGCAGCTTGTATGTTGGAAGAGATTGTGGGGGAAATGGGATGTGAGAATGAGGATTAGGTATGAGCATACCGTCATGTTCAATGGTTTCAGCGCCTCCACTGGCCCTGGCCTCAGTCACAACCACTCCAATTATGACAAGCAGCAGTCTCCTCGAGTGGGGTCAGGATATGGAGGCGCACCTGTCCCCCTCCAGTTAGCTGCCGTTGCCTACGATTGTGTGCCACCTTGTCCTGTAAGAGAGAGGGAAGTGTGTCAGTGAGTCTGGTTCACTGTGCTTGGCTGATGTGGCTGTCATAGTTGAATAGCTGACAGTGTGTGAAAGCTGTGAGATGTGGGTGTGAGGCTTGCAGCAGTAGTAAGGGTGTGAGGTGATATGGAGCATCTGAATGTGAGGCATGAGTCATGATTGATAGAGATTGTTGGTAGATGAGTAATGGGGTATATGGTGAATTGAGCAGTGTGTGAGGCTAGTGGTGCAGTTTGTGGAATATGGTGTTTGAAGATGCATTCACTGAACTTGACCACTTGTGTGAGATCATTGGACTTCTTCTGGCACTGCATCCAGGTCCTCGGAACAACACTGTTGGCATTGCCTTCCATGGCTATCTTCTCCCACTGCCTTTGCAGTGTCTGTCTAGAGGGCTTCTTGGCTCCCCGTGGAAACAGGACTCCTCTCCACCTCTTGTACTAAGGCCTCCAGTGCTGAGTCTAAGAACCTTGGAGCCCTTTCTCTTGCCTGCTATGCCATTCCTGTATGTTTCCCATGTGAAACTCCCTTCTGCAATTACTTCCAGCACCTGATGTCGTCAAACTGCACCTCCCCTTTAACAGGTGCAGGCTGGCTTTAAGAAGTGCAGGCTCATTTTAATTGGTGCCAGCCTCGTATGAACTTGGGCCCCCTGCTAAGCATGCAGCCACTCAGCAGCGCCTTTAGTGCTGGGCTGCATGCCATTATCATTTAAATTAGCAGCTAGCATGAAGTTTGCGCGCTGCATGCATTACTTTGAATGGGCATGGGTTAATTGCGCATTGCGATCCCCGTGCCTGTTTTCGGGGGCAATCGAATTTTTAGCCCAGAGTGTTTAATCACAAAGGGTTGTTGAGGCACAGACTATAACATCATGTCAAAGGAATTGGATAAGTTTTGAAAAGGAAGAATATAAAAGGATGCAGTGAAATGGGAGTAGAGTAGATTGCTTTAGTTGATCTAGCAAAGGCACAATAGGCTGAGTGGCCATCACCTCTACCTCCTGTAGTTTCTATGATTCTGTGTGTACCTGGATTAAAGCAGCATTAAGATTTAAAGTCTCAAGAGTTGAAATTAATTTTGTTTTTCTAATTAATCTCAGTGCAAAGGGGTCACCAGGAAATGTCACCAATTCACACAACATCCCTTAATGGCAATTTAGTACATTTCTGGCATGACCCATAAAATCATCAGCTTGAAAAGGTAACATCTGTCCCAGTGCCTAATCAGTAAACTGTTGTTTAAATGGAAATGAGGGCTTAAATTTCAAGACTGCATCTGAAATCATTAACTCCTTGTTAAAATGCTGGGAGCTTTATATATTTGTACTTGCATGTATCATACAGGAGCTAGGTACCTTATGCAGCCCCTCCACTTGTCCAGCATAGCAAATGAATAAATCTGAGAGCAGGATCTCTAATGCACACTGTCATCCTCTCAAATGTTTGCTGTTCTGCTTGGGTGGGCCAATAACTGACTTGAGGTTTCCACAGGAACTGAGATGGAGAATCGCATCAGATATGTGAGTGTGTTGTTATCTCAGCCCTGTGTGCACACCATGCAACTTAAGCAGAAATAAGTTTTACTGCTGTCCCTTCCTTGGACTAATATTCATTTGAACCTATCCATCTCAGCTAACCTGATGAGGTCATTTTAAGATGGAGTGCACATGCCCATGCCTATCATTTAGCCAATCAGCAGCTAGCAAACATGAGACTGTGCTTGTTGCCTCCACCCATTATAATCTGAAGAGTGTGAGAATGTAACATAGAAGAAATAGCCTGAAGTAATGAAGTACTTTTGATGTGTGGTCACTGTTGTAATGGAGGGAAACGTGTACAGCAAGGTCCCCAAAAGAGCAATGAGATAAATGACCAGATCATTTTTTTTTAGCAATGTTGGTTGAGGAATAAATATTGGCCAGGAGAACTTCCCTGCTCTTCAAATATTGCCATGGGATCTTTTACATTCACCTGAGAGAGCATAGGTACTGGCAAGGTAATTGGCAGCACATCCAATGATCTCAGCATTGCCCAGCACCTGCACACTCTTACAATGAATGCCTTTCCTATTAATATACATGTGTGCATTCTTGAAAGGGACATGGATGGATATAGAAATACGGCCATGGGAACCCAAGGGCATTGAGGAAGTTGGCAATGGAAAGGAATGACCTTTTGTTTCATTGCTACTGAGATAGAAGCGAAATTAACGAGGTGTGCTCCTGACCAATGCAGTGACAGCTTGAGAAATTACTGTGGGCATTACTGACAGTGATGCCACTGTTACCCTGGCTGGGGAGCTACAAAGCCCCCAGTCGTACAGAAAATGAGCACAGCAGTCACATTTAGTGGCACTTGCAAAATGCAATTGATGTCAGCCTGACTATCTGACTCCCCATACAGATCACGTAGCAATTGCTTATCAAATCTAACTATCTGAAAACGATACATGTCTATGTACAAATCTACAAATCTATAAAACTAATGGTAATTCTGGAAATCCTGAGGACTATCTCCATTCTATGAATCCTATTCTTCTCTGTGTTTCCAATAGTCATCAGTTATTTGTAACTCCTGAAGAGCTGTGGCAGGAATCAGAAATTTTGATCTATTTTTCATGAACCAAATCAGTGATGCAATCAAGGAAATGGCATATGAAATGTTCCAAAATACTAAGTGCAATCAAAGTGCACTGAGGCAAATTAGTACAGTAATGAACCTCTCTGTCTTCTCACATGCTGAGTCAAGCCATTGAGGGATGGTGGTCCATTGAATCGGGGCACTAGTCAGAGAATGACTTGTTTTCATACATAGGTTGACACAAAGTCAGAGGGTGATTTTACCCAGAAATTGTTGACCCTGCCGAGTGACAATTCTGATGACTGTGGTATCAGGATTGGGAGTAGGTTCAATTTGGTACCTATTTGTTTTGCCCTCTCAAGTTCTCAAAGTTCATAAAGAGACGATAAAACCTCAGGACTCAAAAATGTGCAGGAGGAATAATAAAGGTTACAGAAACATTAGTCAGTCTGCCATAGCATTGCACACGGGAAGTCGAGACCAAGTGTAGTCTTCAGGTGAAAAAGGGCTGAGGGTGGAGATTAACTGGACCAGGCACATAGGAACAGCAGTAGGCCATTTAGCTCCTCGAGCCTGTTCTGCCATTCAGTGAGATCGTGGCTGATCTGCGACCTAACTCCAGATACCCGCCTTTGCCCCATATCCCTTAATACCTTTGGTTAACAAAAATCTATCAATCTCAGATTTAAAATGAACAATTGACCTAGCATCAACTACCGTTACGTGAACGTAAGTTGGTTCCCAGTTCAAAGCCCTAGGCTGCGATTTCACCTACCTTGGCGGGTCCATGGTGGGTGACGTCGGTGGTGGGTCCCGCCTCCGCTGCTGGCTGTGTAGAATGATTTTACGTTGATTGGGCTTGTTAAGCCCGCCAAGCGCGATTGCCGGCCAATTGAAGGAAGCGGGTCTGATGTCATTTCATGATGAGTCATCAGCCAGTTTCCTTAAAGGGACCATGTGCAAATTTATTTTTACATTTGTGCTGTCAGTGTTCTACAGCATTGAGGTGCTGCAAACACTGCCAGGAACTGCACAGAGGTGCACGGCTGCACCCAGGATCTCCCATGACTCCCTCACAGCATGCAGGGAGGTCCAATTCCCTTCCAATGGGCGGAAGAGACCTCCCCAGGAAATCAATGCAGCCTGGTTGCACACTGCACAGGAGGACACAAGCAGGGATGTCGGCAGGAGGACCAGGCTGCAGTGGCGCAAACCTTTCAGTGATCTCAGTAGATCATGAAACATTACTGCAAAGCCACACTCAACCTTATCCTGCTGTGCCACTCATCACATCCCCATCACTCTGCCTTCCCTACCCTACTCCTGCACATCCTTACTCACACCAACTTACCTTGCACCTCCACCCATCCCTCTCTATCTACATTATCACTTCCCCATCTCACTAGCCACCCCTCACACTCACCCTCATCCTTGTCCAATCATATCAACTAACAACACATAAGGGTAGGCACTTGGGTGTTTTATGCAATGTTCATGTAAAGTTTCTGTTAATGTGCTGTCAAACATTGAAACCTTTATTTTCAACACTTTGCGTTCTTGGACAGATCTGTGTGCACTTTTGGAAGTGGCTTAGTGAGTTCCAGTGAATGGTGACACATAACAGTACCCCCCTCAATGGCGATGAGTGTGAAAGGAATGGCTTGGGCATTGTAGGGATGCTTTATGGTGTTGGTGCGGGGTGGTGCCAACCTGGCACATCATGTGGCAGCCAGGGTGTACAACGTCAAGTGCAGTAAATCTGGCCATGGTGAGGCCATCCCTGGCGTCCCGGGCAGCAATGTGGTCGGGTGCTGATGCCCTGTGTCCTGTGCAGCATCAGTTGATTGCGGAGAAGGTTGGTGTTGTTGTTGGTGCTGCTGGTGTGCCTAGTGCTGATGGTGTTGGGGCTGATCGTGGTGGGATTCTGAGGACCAAGGTGAGATAGTTTGAAGGGCACCGATGCTGATGTAATAGATGGCAGGTGAACTTGAGATGACAGAAGCAAATCTGTCAATGGTGAGAGAGGTTGTTCCAATGAGGTGACACTAGATAGAGAGTTTGCTCCAAACACTTGCAACCTGCATATAGCTCAATCTTTCTTCCAAATGCAGTAAGCAACAGCTTCTGAGCTTGCAAAGTAAACAGCTGTGAGATGGGAGCTTTTATAGCACATTTGCAGCTGTCAAGTAATGAGTTGATTCCATAGTCGTACAACTCCCGACCTCCTTACCTGATGTGATCCCCAAGCAGCGTGGACCCTGTGGGCGACCTCGTAAAATGGTAAGGTGAGCTCAAAATACTTTTTAGTGGGCTGTTAACAATGTCATAATGACCTGAATTGCCTCCCCCACCGCTGACAGACCCAAAATCTGTGAAAGTCGCGTGGCGGCAGGTTGACAGCGGGCTCCCAACCCGCTGTCAAAAAAATCATTTTCTCTCCCGACCTGCCACCGAACTCACCTGCTGACCCCCTGAAAAATCCCCCCCCCCCACCGCTAGATTCTGCTCCTGTTTTTATAATTGAACAGCAGAACTTAGGCAATTTGAGAAATAGAAGTAGAGTTGGTTGGAGTGTTTCTCTGCATTACAAATTGAGCACTTGGGAGATGCATGACTGAGGCCCTACAGCACCACTGGTGATGGGAGGGTGCAATCACAGCTTGGCAAATTTATATAGGCAGTTTCCACTATAAATGTAGACATAGAAATTTATGATAGAAAAGATGTTTTTAAAAAGTGTGACAAAAGTAATATCATTTTTCTAAACTACAAGTGTACACAAGCATTAAGATTTTTAATATAGATCTTGTGAGAAATTATGTACGAAGCACTAGGGCTAGAATGTACTTTTAACAGTTTGACAGCTTCCTCAGTTTCTGTTTGCAGGACTCCCACACGTTCTCTATTTTGTTCCTCGGGGAGGTGAAGGATCTGATTGGGCTGATTTCTGAAGGTTTAGCTATAAAAGCGATATTTGGTTTGTGGCCAGATAGCTGTTGAAAGCTTATCGCGTGGATTTCAGCTTGACACTCCAAATGAGATTCAAAGCACATAGGGTTTTGCACTGCACAACAGTTCAAAGATCAGGCCTGTTTTATTTCACTTCTCATTCTTTTGCAAAATCTGCTAGTCAAGCTGTCGTGATATTGAGTGTAATGTGTGAAATTGAAGTGCTTATGAAGTTGTCCTATGTAAGCGGTATAATACGACATCTTACAGTGATGGGAGGAATTTGACAATGGTTTTAAGTTGCAGCATGGAACTATGTGACTTGGTTGCACATTGGGTGCCCACTTCTGTGAAGGGGCAATGTACAGAAAGTACTGAGGGGAAGTACAAGAAGAATGCTGACATTTTCCATTGATCCCATGGTTCTCTGTGCAGTGCTGTATTGATGCAATTCAGGGATCTGATTTTGCAGATTCTGTTTCTGATGTGTCATGCAGTCGATTCAGCTGTTATAATTGTCAGGTATTATACTGGTAGTCCATGGATTATCTTAGGTGTACTGTTCCCATAAGCAAATATTGGCTTTAATCTCACATCCGTTCATTCAATACTCAATTTGAATAATATTCTGTTCTTGCACTTTTCCACTGTGGGCAGTGTATATCCTCGCGGCCCAAAACTTCGGCCGAATACGGGAGAGTACCCGCTGTGTACTCACCCGTATTCGTTCCCGAAGTACCGGTTTCCTGCATGCGCGGGAAACCGGCACTTCCGGTATGACGAAGGGGGCGGTTCCTAGGTGAACCGCGTGCGCACTAGAGGCTGCGCGCACGCAGCACACTTAGGTTTTTTTTCAGGTTTCAACGCGAGGGTAAGTATGGAAGATTTTACACAAGTAAAAAGGAGGCGTAAGACCCCTTTTGAACAAGGTAAGTAGTTAATTAAGTATAATTTTAAATTTTTTTCAACAGGTTTATCTTTTTTAGAGACTTTAAAGAAAGGTAAGTTTATTTTTATAACTTTTAAAAAGAATTTAAATTTTTTCAAAAATTTAAATTTTTGTTTAAAGTGGTTAATTTATTTAACTATAGTTATTTTATTAATGGGATGGTTTTTTAAAAATTTATTTGAGGTTTAGCTGTTCTTTTGGGGGCGATTTGTATTCATAGATTTGACAGGTCTCCTGTCAAATCTATGAATGAAAGATGGTCTGCTGCCATTGGCTCTCCATGGCCCACGTGATCCCAGGAGTCGCATCGCACTAACTGCGCCCTGGGACACGCAAGCACTGCGCGCCGGCACCAGGGAGAGGCCCAGGACCCGAGGTTCCTGTGGGCCCGAAACACAACGGCAGGCGCGGTAGGTAAGAGCGCGCGCGATCCTTACCCCCGCGGCAAGCCGGCCACCCGAATTTCTAGGCCGCTGTGTACAAAGGGTGTAATTATCAAAAGTAAATTTTGTTCCCTTAACATACTGACTGCTCATGATTATCTTTTTCTTTCAAAGATTCTTGCTTCCAGTTTCACAGAAAAAGACTTGGAGGCTTTTCAGTCAGAACAGTGAAGATAGTTATCGCATAAGCCCAGAAAGTTGCTGGACACCTACTTTTGCATTATTTTTCTATATATTTAAATTATATAATTAATTTTTTAAGTTATAGTCACATTCAGATACAAAATCTTAGCACCATGACACCAAAGCTGGGAAGAAGACAAATTCAATCACCTTGGCTAACACCACCAGAGTGAAGAAGATGGAATATTAACTTGGCTCTGTGCAGGAGACAGTAAAAAGGGGTTATTTTCCAGCTAATCTTTATTATTTTTATAGTAAGCACTTATCATCCAGAGTCCATTATTCCAATGCTCTCTTGGCCGGCCACCCACCTTCCAGCCTCCGTAAACTGCAGCACATCCAAAGCCCTGCTGCCTCTATCCTAATCGCACCAAGTCTCGTTCACCCATCAGCCCTGTGCTCACTGACCTTCATTGACTCTCGGTCCGGCAACATCTCAAATTTAACATTCTCATCCTTGTGTTCAAACCACGCCATGGCCTCGCCTCACTCTATCCCTGTAGCTTCCTACAACCCTCTAAGATCTCTCTACTCCTCCAATTCTGGCCTCTTGCGCATCCCCGATTTCCATTGCCCCACCATTGGCAGCCGTGCATTCAGCTACCTAGGCACTAAGTTCTGGAATCCTCTCTGCCTCTCTACCTCTCTCCTCCTTTAAGACACTCCTTAAAACCTATCTCTTTGACCAAGCTTTTGGTCACCTGTGCTAATATCTCTTTATGTGGCTCGGTGTCAAATTTTGTTTGGAAGCACCTTGGGACATTTTACTATGTTAAAGGCGCTATATAAATGCAAATTGCTGTTGTTGTTGTCCTCAGCATTGCCTCCTTTTTAAAAGCACCATCCATTAAAATTTATTGACTGTCTTTGTGCTAAGGCACAGGGTTGATGACGGTGTTCAAATTCAGGCTCCCTCCCGTTCTCTTTCACAATGAATTTGCAGTTACTGTAAGTGGATCCACTGTCCCTATTGATCTGAAATGGGCAACACTGTATGTGCTGTTATGGTGGTTAGCATGCCACAGGATTAGCAATTTTCATTTTTACCCATATATTTCATCCTGGAAGTTGCACAGCTTACCCAGCATGTACTCCTGACCTTTGATAGGTGGATAAACATCTTGCTGTCAGACCGAATCATTCTGGTTAAAATTACAAATTGAATTTATTTGATTAAGATTAAGATTACATAAAAATAAAAAATTACAAGCGCACTATGAGCAATGCAATATTTTACTTACATACTGCTTTAAAATGCCTCAAAAATAACTTGTTTAAAACAGAGATCTTTTCAGAAACTTTTAGAATTTTCAATGTCAATAACATAGGCATGTTTCTGCCCCTCCAGTCGCACCACTGTGATATGGACAACAAACATTTAAAGCAAGGGAATTGGGGTAGCCAACCACACTTAAACTTCTCATTGTCGGCTTCCAACAATCCAGATCACGGGGATTCTTTCACGCAGGCATGGAAATGACAGACGGAGCATGAAGTGCCAATTTCTGGCATTTGGATGAATTCCGATATCTTGAAACACCTGACTTCTGAACTGCATAACAAATAACTTGGTCTTGAGAATTCTTGGTGGCGATTATGTGTCTGCAAACTTCACGTGATCAGCATTGCAAAACCATGAGCATTCTTGATGTCATTAATATGTAATGTCTTCCCTTTGGGAGATTATCTGGATATATAGCCCCCAGAGAAGCACATTTAGCCAAAGGCAATGGAATTCCTTTTGGAAAACAGCTCACAAAATTTAATTTAATTTCACAGCATATTAACCGATCATAAGACAAGATTCTTGACCTGATTCTCCCCCTCCCAATAACACTGCCAAAAATCTCCCATGTCCTTCTCACTAGACCATTCGGAATATTTATCAACACCTGCATCCCATAATGGGAAACTGTGACTTTGTGGAGAAGGAAGCTACAGAACTTTTTCCCCATATCAGATGTCTTGGGATTAACAACAGATAGTTTAATGGATAGCTGCATAGCTACTGGGCCACATGGGAACAGGAATGAAAAACCAATAGCCAACTGCGATGGTTCCCTTGCAGCTATCATCTCCGGCTCACGTACACCAATGTGTGCAGACCACTGAATTATCCATTCCATGGATGCACAATGGCATTTTCTTAAAGGGCAAAGTTGATTTATCTTCCCCTTATCTACGGAAAGTTTGTTTCAGTTTGATGATGGTGTTGAGACCCAGTCCACATCATGAAACTATTGCCAGTTTTGTGCTGATTGCTTTAGGTTATAAATCCCGTTCTGAATAGGGTTTTCACCTTTTTTGATTTTGCACCAGCGAGTTTAGAAATTTTAATTTAAAATATACATAAACAGGATACGTAGCATTATTTTTCCTAAATACAATTCATGTTTTACAATTTTCATGTATGTTTTTTGATATGGAGACATTAAAAAAAATGTTATGAAGTTTGTCATTGAATCTTTATCACCAACAAAGCTAAAAATGACAACTGGAGCCAACATTGCATCCTGTGCTTTCCCCGATCCTGCCCTCTGGCTGGTGATGGACTCAGGAGAAGGTGCCAACCCGAGCTCTAAAAATAAAACCAAGAATAAATGAACATGACAAACACAGATTTCACATCGAGTGCCTGCTGAAACTTGGGGCTGAGCTTCTCAGAACAGAAGAGAAGAGAGTGCGACCTTGCTATCTATCCATACCAGCCAGGCAAGGGTTAATTCATCACTGGATATAACTGTAGACCTACTTAACAAGATTAATAAGGGTGTGAAGTAAAACAAAAATGTAACATAGCGGATCTCTGCAAGGAATTTAATTTTTACCTTCTCAATCCCTCCCAACAGCTTCCACATTGAGCGCACAGCTTAAATCCCCCTCCCCCATGCTCCTCTATTTCCTGCTCCTTTTTGCAGCACTATTCATCATAACTAGGTCGGCAGCTTCCTGCTCGGACAGGTAGCTCATTACAGATTCCACAGATGCTAGCAGCCCTTCATTGGCATGCCTGTTGCATCATGCCCCTGTCAGAATGTGGGTCTCCATCAGAAACGACCTGCACACCTGCCACATTCTGCTTTATGATTGGCGTTGCAGTGCAGCGTGATTGCTGCAGTGTCCATTCTGAGCAGCAGGGCTTTAAACAGCTGTGAGAGCTGCAGGATGCACAAAACACACAGTAACAGAGCGATGCTCACATCCATAAACAGACTGATGGAGAGCCACATAATAAATTGTACATAAACTAATTCTAAGGCAAAGACCACATAGAGAAATACTAAAATACGGAGATATAAAAGCCAAGTGCAGATGTGCGGTACACAGTGGGCCGTATTTTCCGATCGGAGGCTTCCCGCGTCTGGAAAAAATCTCCGCACTTACCTGAGGGCTCCCGAGGTGCGTCAGTTCTGATCCTGGGCCTCTCCAACTCCAAATGCGCAGGGCCCACGTATCCCAGAGGCGCAGGCGGTTCGCAAGCGTCCCTGGGATCATGTGGGCCATGGGGAGCCAATCAAAGAAGGGACTCTCCCTTCATACACTTGACAGATAGCCCTGTCAAATATATGAATGGAGATCAATGAAAAAACATAGTAAAACATTAAATAAATTTTTAAAAAGCCATCACCTTTTTAAAATTAGTTGAAGTTACAGTAAATTAAATATTTCAAACAAAAATTTAATTTTTTGAAAAAAATAATTAAAGTTTTTTACAGGACTAAAAATAAACTTACCTTTTTAAAGTATTTTTACATGATAAATGACTGAAATTTTTTTATTTAACTTTTTAAAAAACTTTTTTCAACTCTTATCCTGGTAAAAGCAGGCCTTACGCTTTTACCAGGTGTAAGCATTCTAAGGGTTTTCTGCAGGCGGAGGGTCTCCAGAAAGCGGAACAGTCCGCCCGCAGAGGTCCTTCTCCAGGGCAGGCGTCCAATGCTGGTTTTCAGCGCATGCGCTGTGCATGCCTGAAACCGGCATTTCCAATGTCCCTACGGGTGGGTACACAGTGCGTACACACCCGTAGGGATCGGAATATCCGGGCCAGTGTATCTACAGTGCATACAACATAAGCAGAGAAACGCTTATCCATAGAAACATAGAAACATAGAAGATAGGAGGAGTAGGCCATTCGGCCCCTCGAGCCTGCTCCGCCATTCAATGCGATCATGGCTGATCATCCAAATTCAGTACCCTGTCCCTGCTTTCTCTCCATATCCCTTCATCCCCTTAGCCTTAAGAAATATATCGAACTCCTTCTTGAATATATTTAATGAATTGGACTCAACTGTCTTCTGTGGTAGAGAATTCCACAGGTTCACCACTCTCTGGGTGAAGAAATTCCTCCTCATCTTAGTCCTAAATGGCTTACCCCTTATCCTTAGACTGTGACCCCTGGTTCTGGACTCACCCACCATCGTTAACATCCTCCCTGCATCTAGTCTGTCTAGTCCTATTAGAATTTTATAAGTTTCAATGAGATCCCCTCTCAATCTTCTGAACTCTAGCGAATACAAACCCAATCGACCCAATCTCTCTTCATACGTCATTTCTGCCATCCCAGGTATCAGTCTGGTGAATCTTCGCTGCACTCTCTCCATGGCAAGAACATCCTTCCTCAGATAAGGCGACCAAAACCGCACACAATACTCAAGGTGTGGTCTCACCAAGGCCCTGTACAACTGCAGCAAGACATCCTTGCTCCTGTACTCGAATCCTCTCACTATGAAGGCCAACATACCATTTGCCTTCTTAACCGCCTGCTGCACCTGCATGCTTACCTTCAGCGACTGGTGCACAAGGTCACCCAGGTCTCGTTGCACTTCCCCTTTTCCCAATCTATTGCCGTTCAGATAATAATCTGCCTTCCTGTTTTTGCCACCAAAGTGGATAACCTCGCATTTATCCACATTATACTGCATCTGCCATGCATCTGCCCAATCACCCAAGCTGTCCAAATCATACTGGAGTTTCTCTGCATCCTCCTCACAACACACACGCCCAGCTTTGTATCATCTGCAAACTTGGAGATATTACATCTAGTTCCCTCGTCTAGATCATTAATATATATTGTGAATAACTGGGGTCCTAGCACCGATCCCTGCAGTACCCCACTAGTCACTGCCTGCCACTCGGAAAAAGACCCGTTTATTCCAACTCTTTGCTTCCTGTCTGCCAACCAGTTTTCTATCCAAGACAGTACCTTACCCCCAATCCCATGTGCTTTAACTTTGCACGCTAATCTCTTATGCGGGACCTTATCGAAAGCCTTCTGAAAGTCCAAATACACCACATCCACTGGTTCTCCCTTATCTGTTCTACCAGTTACATCCTCAAAAAATTCCAGCAGATTAGTCAAGCATGATTTACCTTTTATAAATCCATGTTGACTTTGTCCGATCCTGTCACTGTTTTTCAAGTGCTCTGCTATTACATCTTTTATAATGGACTCTAGCATTTTCCCCACTACCGATGTCAGGCTTACCGGTCTATAATTCCCCATTTTCTCTCTACCACCTTTTTAAAATACTAACACGCATGCTTGAACATACCTTGATTTTAAAGTTCTCATCTTCATGTTCAAATCCCTCTGAGGCCTTACCCCTCACTACAACCATCTGAAATTTCTGTGTTCCTCCAACTCTGGCCTCTTGTGCATCCCCCACTGCCTTCACCCCACCATTGGCGGCCGTGCCTTCAGCCGTCTAGGCCCTAAGCTCTGGAATTCCGTCGCCAAACCTCTTCGCCTCTCTACCTCTCTCTGTCCTCCTTAAACACATTCCTTAAAACCTACCTCTTTGACTAAGCATTTGGTCCTAATGTCACCTTAATGAAACTGGACACCAGCCTGTTGGCACAAAAGAAAATGGGTCAACTTGCTTCAAAAGAAATACTGGTTTCAAAATGTAAATAAAAACTCATTAAGATGTAATTAAAATGCTGCATTCTAAAGTACATTTCTTCCCCTTTCTGAAACTGACTTTGCCAACCATGTTGTGCCCCATTCTCTGGGAGAAGTGCAGAAGGCTAGTATATCAGTCTTCTGTCTATTACACTTTCTTGATGTAGTCTTGAGAGGGGAGTGTTGTTATGAAAGTACTAGTACTCCATGGCACTGCCTCGTGAAGCATTCATGTGTTGTGCCAACCTAGGTATGTTTCTTACTTGACATTTTGGTGCTTATCGAGGTAAGCTTTATCAGTGCTGTGGAATGGAAGTCTTTCCCACTTCTGGCATCAAGTATCAAGCACTTGCCAGGTTAGGTTTAAATGCAGGATAAAGTTCCCAGTACTTTCTCCCCAACAATGTGTCTTCATTCCAATCCCAGATTAGCACCCTTCACTGCACCAGTGTGGCATTTAATGTCTCTGAGTCATACTGTCAATCATGAGCAGTTTGCTCACTGTGTTGCTGACCCTTCCCCTTCCATCAGAAAATGGGCTGAGATTCATTTCACTTCTAAAACTTAGTCATGGCAGAGGGGAGACTTTTATCCCATCAATCTGGATCTGGAATCAGGTCCCAGAGGTAAAAGAAACATTAGTTTATTAGCTCAGTGTGTCACCCACTCTCCTAGAAAAACTTGTTTTAAAAAAAAGAAATAGTTCCATAGCCAGTTATTTTTAAGAACTGTTTACCAGCAAGACACAAAGGCTATAAATTATTTGGTGATATAACGGACAAATACTTAATGCACCTGTGTCTGTCATTATTTTATTTTTTTATTCGTTTATGGGATGTGGGCGTCGCTGGCAAGGCCAGCATTTATTGCCCATCCCTAATTGCCCTTGAGAAGGTGGTGGTGAGCCGCCTTCTTGAACCGCTGCAGTCCGTGTGGAGAAGGTACTCCCATAGTGTTGTTAGGTAGGCAGTTCCAGGATTTTGACCCAGCGACGATGAAGGATCGGCGATATACTTCTAAGTCAGGATGGTGTGTGACTTGGAGAGGGAACTTGGAGGTGGTGGTGTTCCCATGCGCCTGCTGCCCTTGTCCTTCTAGGTGGTAGAGGTCACGGGTTTGGGAGGTGCTGCCGAAGAAGCTGAGGCATCTTTTTAAATGGGTAACATCTCTGTTGCAATCATGGACAGAAGTATGTCACACAAATATTATTATCGCCACCATTCATCTCTGGCCTAAAATCTCATTCAAGCACTTTTATTGTAAAGCTGTGCACACAATCTCAAATATTTCTTGCTCATTCCTACAAACATCTTAATTAAACAAAATTGATCAGTTCTGTGAAAGGATTTCCTGATTTTATCAGGTAATTTGTTTTCAGATTGGCATGACGGACAGCAGGACCCTAGCTGTGGGCCCGACAGAACAAGACCACTCCCCTAATCACAGAAATCCATTCGCAAACTTTACGGCAGCAGGGAATCAAACTCATGCTGTTCCTTACATATGGTCTGCATCTGAACTGGTGGAATCAAATTAATTTCTCAGAGTTCAGTGGCCAGATATTAATGCTGAATACATGAATGAGCTTGTAGTTATTGCAATCATTTAGCAATGGTTAGAATTTTTTTAACTGCTTATTCAAATATTGTTGATTTTGCGCCATAGCATTACTGGCATTAATATTGGCACTGCTTTGTTATTCCTCACCTCTTTGAATTAAGGTTTTAATTCTGTGTAAAATGTGTTGAGAGTGGAGGGAGCAGTGCTGATAGGGAATAACAACAGAAAACGCTGGAAAAACTCAGCAGGCCAGGCAGCATCCGTGGAGAGAGAAAGAGAGTTGACGTTTCAGGTCGATGACCTTTCATCAGAACTGGGAAGAGCTGGAAATCAAATAGATTTAAGGCCAGGGTAAAGCTGGGAAAAGGGGGAGGGGATAAAGGAACAAAGGAGGAGA
Source organism: Squalus acanthias (assembly GCA_030390025.1). Taxonomy (NCBI): domain Eukaryota; kingdom Metazoa; phylum Chordata; class Chondrichthyes; order Squaliformes; family Squalidae; genus Squalus; species Squalus acanthias. Next base: position 48,106,281 of record CM059435.1, read on the forward strand.
TGAAGAGACATTAAGAGATATGCAAGGCTAGAGGTGGTGTTAATGTGACAGATTAAGGCTGAATGAAGTGTGAAATCTACTGGCAGAATGAAGGACAGCTGCCAGCTTCTAGGAGGAAAAAAAAGGTGGGGGGGACAAATAAAAGGGTGGATAAAATAAAATATAAATGTGATTGGAGCTGAGGTTATGATCTAAAATTGTTGAACTCGATATTGAGTCCAGAGGGCTGTAGCGTGCCTAAACGAAAGATGAGGTGCTGTTCCTCGAGCTTACGCTGAGCTTCCGTGGAACAGTGTATTAGGCCGAGGACGGTGAGGTCAGATAGGGAGTCACAACAGCAGTGAATGTGTTAATCTGTCTTAGCGCAGTGGACTGTGTGTCATTTTAGGTGGTTTCTGTTCAATTCTCAGTAGCGATTAAAGTTGCCACTTTTGTCAAATCCAAAAAGGATTGAGGAAAGATGGGGGGAGGGGAATGGATTATTTTTTTCAGTTCCGATATTTGCAGTGTTGATGAAAATTCATTGAGAACCTTAAGAACTATTGCCTCTACATCATAAGCCACGGACTCAAATATCCAGACTTTTGTTTTCCAGTTTCTATTTGAATTTCCAGACAGCCCTAAGCTAAATAGGCTGCTCCAAAACTGGGTGGCAAAACTCAGCAGTGAGGGGTGAGGATTAGAACTGCATTTGCAAAGAAGTGAAACACGGGATCTGCAGTCGTACAAAACTTTGAGAGAGGCGGTGAGACAGTAAACAGGAGCTGTAGAGACCAATCGCATTAAGTCCAGCTTACAAACCTGTTTATGGCTCCACACTGATCACCTCTAGCCCAGGGGCAAATGGTCACCTTCCATTTGTCCCTGTAATTACTGCTGGTGATGTGTGCAGACAAATGCCTAACACGTTTATTTGATGCTCCTCTGTTTGTTATTTCAATGAGGTTGTTAATCCATTTAAAATAAATGGTTTATCAACTTGGTTAAGCATTCATCCACTAATAACTTCTCGGCTTACATCAGTAAGAAATCTCCGCATCAGTAATGTAGCACAGGGTTAGACAGCAATCCACACTGCTGTTTTTTCCCCTTCTTTCTCCTGTGCTGAAGGTCTCCACCACTGCACCTCCTTCCAGTGGACTCAATTGCAAAGTGTAGACTGGTTTAAAGGTCAGTCCTGCCTTGGGCCCTATGGGGGACAATCTGCTACTGGAGTTCCTATTGTCAATTTTCAGCAGTTAGGTAATTCCACACATGTAATCATTCAGTTATATCCAACCAGCTTGTTGCATCGTGAAACACGAGGATATCACATAAATATTTTTGTTTTTTAAATATATAATTTGATCTCCCACGGTGCTGCACATGGGAAGTCAAGACCAAGGGCACTATTGAGGTAAAGCAGTGTGAGAGGGCAGGAGGATAATGGAATTGACCAAGAAGGGAAGGGGATAGGAGGCAGATGGGAAGGTGGAGAGGAGAGGGGAGAAGGAGAGGAAGGGGGAGGCTGCTTATTATGGCTGTGGTGGGTGGGGGAGAGGTTTCTAGTTATTGAAAGACTGTTCATGGAGGCAGGTGGTAGTTGCTGCAATTCTGCTGATTGGCGGGGAGAGGATCTTAGCAGGAGCTGCTCAGTTGGGGAAGGGGGTGTCCTGTTGTCGCAACGCTACTCAATAATGGGGGATGGGGGCGGTTGTTGAAAAGCTGCTGTGTGTGAGGAGTGTACCAATAGGTAAAAATCTACTGCGTTCTTTGATTTGAACATGATTCCTCACTTCTACATAGCTGGGTGTGATTCTGGGCTTTTCTACATAGCCGCTGTCGATGCTTAATGGAAAATAACTGTTTATGGTCTTTGACCCATGAATTTGTTGTTTCTGCATCTGCTTTTTCCATGCCATTCTTTTTCTTCCTGCTAACTCTTTCCACTGTGGTGTGTGTATCAACAACAAAAACAACTTGCATTTATATAGGGCCTTTAACGTAGTAAAACATCTCAGGGCATCTTCTGTTGATTGCTTCCAGGGACATGGTGCCATCATGCACAATATTCTTCCCTCCATTATTTCTCCTCATCCTTACTGTATCCACTGTATGCTGGGCTGTAAATTGCATTTACTTTTCCTTTACTAAGATGCCTCCCATTGGTCTGTAAATGCACTATTGTGCCACCAAGTGGTGATTTTTAATTACTGCTATTTGCTTAGGCATAAAGGGCTTGTGTTCAGTTGATTGGTCACATAACATTAGGGGTCCTATTGCTACACTCACAGCACAACCCACAACCTCAACACCATTGAGACTGCTCATCATTTTTAATATACTATTTTTGGCGGGAAATGAAACAACTGGATTCTCAATACTGCAGTGACATTTTTCCCCCTGCAAATTTACTGAGAATGTTCAAAGCACAAACCTTTCCAAACCATGTCACACAACAATTGAGTAATTTGTACTCACTCTGCTTCCAGCTGATAGTTAGATTGAAATTTCTCCACAGGCACAGCTCTCACTGGAAACAGTCCACATTCCACCAAGGCATCTTCCTTTCAGAATGCACATTTCTGACACATGATAGAAACAACATATGTTATTATAGACCCAGGGGATTACCTTTGTATCCAACTCCTGGCACGGACTTAAAGCAGCATCCAGGCTGCCCAACTCAAAAGAATGTACTCAATTTTGGGAATAGAACAAGTCCGTTCGGCTCAGCAAGGCCTTCCCTTGGTGATAGATCTCAACTTGCCTTCTCACCAGTCCCTCAATTCCTCCTCTCTCCATTGTAACCCATTTATATTGCCAGCATCATGGTCTTCCCTAGTACCTCAATCCACAACTCTATTAGTTCTTGGGTGAAAAGGTTTTACTTGATTTCTCTTCTTACTCTTAATGTCCTATTTTTTAGGTTGTGCCCCTGGTATTTGAATCATTGCCACAGTGAATAATTTGTCTGGATTAGCTTTGTAAATTTCCCCTGTAGTCTTAAAACTTCAGTTCAAGTCATGGTACCTACTTTATAACCCATGAATCTTCACAGTGTATTTTTTACCAACCACATGGGTCTGATAGGTGTGGATGCAACAATAAAGGTATGTGATGTAAGAAAACTACTAGGCACTTGGTCTGATTATTAAACAAGGCTTTAATCAACTGTTTTTCAACATGGAGATCTAGTTGTGTCCTTCACTAGTTCCTGTTAAAGAATGTCCTGAGCAAGCTGGGCCCATGCCCGAGTATTTATACTCTCCCTGGACAGCGCCACCAGCAGGCCGCCCAGTATTATTTCATAAGTCATTTCCACATGAATGACAAGATTCATGTCAGTATGGAAGGTATACTGAAGCCACTGCACTGGGTTCAATCAATGTGACAGAAAATTGCAGCTTATAAATATTAGAAGAGTCTTGTTTCTCAATCATGGTCCCCGTTAGGCTCTTACAACAATATATATTTGTTAAAACAAGCGCCTTGTGACGTTTTTCTACATTAAAGCAAGTTGTACATAATACATAAATTCAAGTTGTTGTTGTAAACACACATTCCTTCATGTTTCGATTTCCATCATTGGCTTTCCCAGTAGTTCTATACAGTCCAATGTACTATTACTTCAGTAGATTCAAAGATTTTTCCTTCCCTTATACTGGAGGATAAAGGTTTCTCATAAATCTCCATCAGTTTTAAAAACTGGAAGAAACCTTCCAAATTTATCATGGGCACTACCCCATTTCGTCTTCTGAGGGAAAGTTATGGATAACTGCTCCCTGATCTTCCAAGGTTGACCAGCAAAACTACTTGTCTATCCTCACATCTCCCCTCAATGTGGAGTTGCAGATTGGGCAAATCCGTATTTGAAGTTTTTTGACTTTTTTTCTTTTTTACAGATTAATAATACCTGTTATGCACTGATGGTGTCTGAGCAATTGTCTTTGCTGCATTTGCGTGCTTTATTGTTTGCTGCTTTATATCCTTTGCACACTTGCCTGTGCTGCTGTTGTGTTTCAGTAATGTTATTAAACAATCAGATAGCCTGCCAACACACCCTGTCTGGGCTGACATATAAAAAATGGTCATTTAGGTGAGGTACTGAAAGACTGCTGGTGCCCATGATAATGTACTGCAGCAACAGCCAGTGCCTTCAGAAGAGGAGGATTGAAAAAAGTTTTAATTTTCATCGATGTAAAAATGTATAAAAAGGTCTAATTCCCCCTTAGACCACACTTCGAGTACTGTGCACAGTTCTGATCTCCATATTTGCAAAAGAATATAGAGGCACCGGAGAAGGTGCAAAATAGATTTATAATGCTCATACCAGAACTGAGTGATTATAACCATCAGGAAAGACTGAACAGGCTGGGGCTCTTTTCTCTATTAGGGTGACCGAATCGAGATCTTTAACATTATAAAGGGGTTTGATAGGGTAGATGTAGAGAAAATATTTCCGCTTGTGGGGGAATCCAAAACTAGGGGTGATAAATATAAGATAGTCACGAATAAATCCAATAAGGAATTCAGGATAAACTTCTTTACCCAGAGAGTGGTTAGAATGTGGAACTTGCTACCACATGGAATAGTTGAGGCGAATAGCATAGGTGCATTTCAGAGGAAGCTAGATAAGCACATGAAGGAGAAAGGAATAGAAGGATATGCAGATAGGATTAGATGAAGTAGGGTGGGAGGAGGCTCGTGTGGAGAATAAGCACCGGCACAGACCAGTTGGGCCGAATGGCCTGTTTCTGTGCTGTAAATTCTGTGTAATTCATTCATTTTACTTTAAGTGCCTTGTAAATGCTGTACTTTCATTAAACCCTTCACATGGTTTTTGTACAGATGCACTCAAGTTGGACCTCAGTTTTGGATGGTGTGATTTCTGAAAATGCCAGAGGATCAGATTTTTCTTTTGGAAGAAATTAAAGCCCTTTCCTGAACTGTGCCTGTTCCAAACGTTCTTGATTCACAGAATGCCAGATTTGAATCAAAAAGTCATAGGCTCTTACCTGAGGGCTCCCGAGGTCCGGACACTTCCGATCCTGGGCCTCTCCACAGTCCCTGGGATCACGTGGGTCAGGCCAGCCAATGGGAGAAGGGAATCCCCCTTCATACTTTTGAAAGATAGACCAGTCAAAAGTAGGAATGGAGATCACCCCAAAAACACATCAAAACAATGGCCTAGAAATTCGGGTGGCCGGCTTGCCGCGGGGGTAAGGATCGCGCGCGCTCTTACCTACCGCGCCTGCCATTGTGTTTCGGGCCCACAGGAACTTCGAGTCCTGGGCCTCTCCCTAGTGCCGGCGCGCAGTGTGTGCGTGTCCCAGGGGCGCAGTTAGTTCGATGCGACTCCTGGGATCACGTGGGCCATGGAGAGCCAATGGCAGCAGACCATCTTTCATTCATAGATTTGACAGGAGACCTGTCAAATCTATGAATACAAATCGCCCCAAAAGAACAGCGAAACATAGAAGATAGGAGCAGGAGTAGGCCATTCGGCCCCTCGAGCCTGCTCCGCCATTCGATGAGATCATGGCTGATCATCTAAACTCAGTACCCTGTACCTGCCTTCTCCCCATATCCCTTGATACCTTTAGCTTTAAGAAATATATCTAACTCATCCTTGAATATATTTAATGACTTCGCCTCAACTACCTTCTGTGGTAGAGAATTCCACAGGTTCACCACTCTCTGGGTGAAGAAATTCTTCCTCATTTCTGTCCTAAATGGTTTACCCGTTATCCGTAGATTATGACCCCTGGTTCTGGACTCTCCGACCATCGGGAACATTCTTCCTGCATCTAGTTTGTCCAGACCTGTCAGAATTTTATATGTTTCAATGAGATCCCCTCTCATTCTTCTGTACTCCAGTGAGTATAAGCCCAATCGATCCAATCTCTCCTCATATGTCATTCCTGCCATCCCAGGTATCAGCCTTGTGAATCTTCGCTGAACTCCTTCCATGGCAAGAACATCCTTCCTCAGATAAGGCGACCAAAACTGCACACAGTACTCAAGGTGTGGTCTCACCAAGGCCCTGTACAACTGCAGCAGGACATCCCTGTTCCTATACTCAAACCCTTTCGCTATGAAGGCCAACATACCATTTGCCTTCTTCACCACCTGCTGCACCTGCATGCTTACTTTCAGTGACTGGTGCACAAGGACACCCAGGTCTCGTTGCACTTCCCCTTCTCCCAATCTATTGCCATTCAGATAATAGTCTGCCTTTCTGTTTTTGACACCAAAGTGGATAACCTCGCACTTATCCACGTTATATTGCATCTGCCACGCTTCTGCCCACTCACCCAACCTGTCCAGATCATCCTGGAGTTTCTCGCTATCCTCCTCGCTGCACACACTCCCACCCAGCTTTGTGTCATCTGCAAGCTTGGAGATATTACATTTAATTCCCTTATCTAGATCATTAATGTATATTGTGAATAGCTGGGGTCCAAGGACCGATCCCTGCGGTACCCCACTAGTCACTGCTTGCCACTCGGAAAAAGACCCATTAATTCCTACTCTCTGCTTTCTGTCCGCCAACCAGTTCTCTATCCAAGTCAATACCTTGCCCCCAATCCCATGTGCCTTAACTTTACCCGCTAATCTCTTATGCGGGACCTTATCGAAAGCCTTTTGAAAGTCCAAATACACCACATTTACTGGTTCTCCCTTATCTATTTTCCCAGTTACATCCTCAAAAAATTCCAGTAGATTAGTCAAGCACGATTTACCTTTTGTAAATCCATGTTGACTTTGTCCGATCCTGTCACTGTTTTTCAAATGCTCAGCTATTACATCCTTTATAATGGACTCTAGCATTTTCCCCACTACCGATGTCAGGCTTACCGGTCTGTAATTCCCCGCTTTCTCTCTACCACCCTTTTTGAATAGTGGGGTAACATTAGCTACCCTCCAATCTATGGGTACAGTTCCAGATTCCATCGAATGTTGGAAGATGATCAGCAATGCATCTACTATTTCTAGGGCCACTTCCTTAAGTACCCTAGGATGTAGATTATCAGGCCCTGGGGATTTATCGGCCTTCAATACCGTCAATTTCCCCAACACCATTTCCCTGCAAATACTGATTTCTTTCAGTTCCTCCCTTTCATCAGACCGTATGTTCTCCAACATCTCTGGGAGGTTATTTGTGTCCTCCTTTGTGAAGACAGAACCAAAATATGCATTTAATTGGGCTGCCATTTCTTTGTTCCCCATTATAACTTCCCCTGCTTCTGACTGCAAGGGACCTACACTTGATTTCACTAATCTTTTTCTCTTCACATATCTATACAAGCTCTTACAGTCAGTTTTTATGTTCCCAGCAAGCTTACTTTCATATTCTATTTTCCCCTTCTTAATTAATCCCTTTGTCCTCCTTTGTTGAATCCTAAACTGCTCCCAATCCTCAGGGCTACCGCTTTTTCTGGCCAATTTATATACCCTCTCCTTGGATCTTATGCTATCCCTAATTTCCCTTGTTAGCCACGGTTGAGTCACCCTTTTTGTTTTATTCTTATGCCACACTGGGATGTACAAATTCTGTAGTTCATCCATGCAGTCTTTGAATGTTTGCCATTGCCTATCCATCGTCAACCCCTTGAGTGACATTCCCCAATCAATCCTACCCAATTCGCGCCTCATACCATCGTAGTTTCCTTTATTTAAATTCAGGACCCTAGTCTCTGATTCAACTACTTCACTCTCCATCCTAATGAAGAATTCTATCATATTATGATCACTCTGACCCAAGGGGCCTCGTACAACAAGATTGCTAATTAATCCTTTCTCGTTGCATAATACCCAGTCTAAGATGGCCTGATCTCTGGTTGGTTCCTCGACATATTGTTCCAGAAAACCATCTCGTAAACATTCTAGGAATTCCTCCTCCACAGTATTTTTACTAATTTGGTTAGCCCAATCTATATGTAAATTAAAGTCACCCATGATGACTGCTGTGCCCTTACTGCATGCTTCTCTAATTTCCCTTTTAATGCCGTCCCCAACCTCCGTATTACTGTTTGGAGGTCTATATACCACTCCCACTAACGTTTTCTGCCCCTTGTTATTTCTCAGTTCTACCCATACAGATTCCGCATCATCAGAGCTAATATCCTTCCTTTCAATTGTGTTAATCCCCTCTTTAACCAGCAATGCTACCCCACCTCCCTTTCTTTTTTGCCTATCTTTCCTAAATATTGAATAACCCTGGATGTTGAGTTCCCAGCCTTGGCCACCCTGGAGCCATGTTTCTGTAATCCCAATCAAATCGTATTCATTTACCTCTATTTGCGCAGCTAATTCATCTACCTTGTTCCGAATGCTCAAACCTCAAATAAATTTTAAAAAAACCATCACATTAATAAAATAACTATAGTTAAATAAATTAACCACTTTAAACAAAAATTAAAATTTTTGAAAAAATTTAAATTCTTTTTAAAAGTTATAAAAATAAACTTACCTTTCTTTAAAGTCTCTAAAAAAGATAAACCTGTTGAAAAAATTTTAACATTATACTTAATTAACTACTTACCTTGTTCAAAAGGGGTCTTACGCCTCCTTTTTACTTGTGTAAAATCTTCCATACTTACCCTCGCGTTGAAACCTGAAAAAAAACCTAAGTGTGCTGCGTGCGCGCAGCCTCTAGTGCGCACGCGGTTCACCTAGGAACCGCCCCCTTCACCATGCAGTGCATGCAGGAAACCGGCACTTCGGGTACGAATACGGGTGAGTACACAGTGCGTACTCGCCCATATTCGGCCGAATTTTTGGCCCACTAAATAAATTTTTAAAAACCCATCATGTTTTTAAAATGAGTTAAAATTACATTAAATTAAATATTTTAAACAAAAATTTTATTTTTTGAAAAAAAAATTTAAGTTTTTTACTGGGCTAAAAATAAACTTACCTTTTTTTTTAAAGTATTTTTAAATTATAAATGAGTGAAACTTTTTAAAAAACTTTTTTTAAACTCTTATGCTGGTAAAAGCAGGCCTTATGCTTGTTTTTACCAGGCGTAAGATTTTTAAGGGTTTTCAGCGGGTGGAGGTTCTGCAGAAAGTGGAACTCTCCACCCGCAGAGGCCCTTCTCCAGGGCAGGCGTCCGATCTGTCAAGAGCATTCTTGACAGATCGGAAATGCCGGTTTTCAGCGCATGCGCTTCGCATGCCTGAAACCGGCATTTCCGATGTCCCTATGGGTGTGTACACAGCTCGCACACACCTGTAGGCATCGGAAAATACGGGCCATAGTATTTTGCAGCACAGAAGGAGGCCATTCGGCCCATGCTCCTGTGCCCACTCTCTGAAAGAGTTGTGTACTTAATCCCATTTCCCTGTGCTTTCAAATTTTTCTTTTTCAAATATCTATCCGCTACCCTTTTAAAAGCTATTGTGGATTCTGCTCCCATCACTCTTTCTGGCAGAGCATTCAATGTCCCAACAATCCTTTTGCATAATAAAATTCTCCTAACCTCTCTTTTTTGATGATGATCTTAAATTAATGCCCCCTAAGTTACTGACTTGCCAACCAGTAGGTATACTTTTCCCCTATATACCTTATCAAAACCCCTTGCAGCTTTCAACACCTCTTATCAGATCTCCTGTTAACCTTCTATGTTCTAAAGAAAAGATCCCCAGTTTCTCATCTCCCCTCTCATCCCTGGTATCATCTTAGAAATCTCGAATGTTCTCTCTCCATGGTCGTGACCTCTTTCCTAAAGTAAGATACTAAAAATGGAACAGAGTGGGGGAAAGTTATTCTAACTCTGGTCTGACCAGTGGTAAAAATTGAGAGGTCGCACAACACCAGGTTATAGTCCAACAGTTTTATTTGAAATCACAAGCTTTCGGAGCTATCGATCGCCCCTTCCTCAGGCGAAGTAGTAAAGAAATACAGAGTCTGTATTTCTTTACTACTTCACCTGAGGAAGGGGCAATCGATAGCTCCGAAAGCTTGTGATTTCAAATAAAACTGTTGGACTATAACCTGGTGTTGTGCGACCTCTCAATTTTGTCCACCCCAGTCCAACACCGGCATCTCCGCATCCTGACCAGTGGTATGCATGGGTTTAGCAATAACTCTGTGTTATTGGACTCTACCCATAAAGCTTAAAATCCCATATTTTCTTTTACCGTTGTATGAACTTGACCTTCCCCTCTTGAAGATTTATGCATCTACCTCTTACAATCACACACTTCATATATCCAAGAAATAGCCGCACCAATGTGAATTTAGATGAGGGCTCTTATTCCCTCACTCAGAGAGGAGACGTTTTTCAAAACTGATTGGTGTGTGAAACCACATTCTATACCTGTTTGTGCTGGTATAATATCAGACTAATGTCAGTAGGCAGGTTCTTGCACGACAAAAATATTCATTAAAAAATATTATTTTTATTTAGCTGAAAACAGCACACTTAGAAGTAGAATCTTCACTCACCAGGCTAGTTAAAATCAACTTAAAGTTTGTTGCATTATGAATTATCTGTTTAGCACTCCCTGCGGAGATATTAAAATAAAGGCTCCGAATACTTTCAGGAGTTAATGCTTTTTACTCATCCCTAGAGTAGAGGGGGATTTCATGTATCAGAGATCTTTGTTTTGAATACAAAAGGTATTGCTGTTGATTGTGCTGGCCACAGATATAAGGTCCAGACATTCCCACAGGGACGTAGTGGTGGTTAATGCTTTGTAATTGTTTTTTATAACGTAAAGAACAACTACAAAGCATTAACCACCATTTATAACGTTATTCTACAGAGCCAAGTTTGAAAATCTATGGTCTCAATCATCACAAATCAGAGACCTGTGACGATTGAGGCCATAGCTTTTCAAACTTGGCTCTGTAGAATAAGGGGGTCTGCAAGGTAATAAGATTGCTATGTACGTCATGAGACCATTGTCTGGAGAATTCTTTATTCGGTATTGTTTGACTTACTAGCACATTATTTCTGGTTTTTTTTATTAGTTTATGGGATGTGGGTGTCACTGGCAAGGCCAGCATTTATTGCCCATCCCTAATTGCCCTTGAGAAGGTGGTGGTGAGCCGCTGCCGTGTGGTGAAGGTACTCCCACAGTGCTGTTAGGGAGGGAGTTCCAGGATTTTGACCCAGCGACGATGAAGGATCGGCGATATACTTCTAAGTCAGGATGATGTGTGACTTGGAGGGGAACTTGGAGATGGTGGTGTTCCCATGCACCTGCTGCCCTTGTCCTTCTAGGTGGAAGAGGTCGTGGGTTTGGGAGGTGCTGCCGAAGAAGCCTTGGCGAGTTGCTGTTGTGCCACAGTACGCTGGTGGTGGAGGGAGTGAATGTTTAAGGTGGTAGATGGGGTGCCAATCGAACAGGCTGCTTTGTCCTGGATGGTGTCGAGCTTCTTGAGTGTTGTTGGAGCTGCACTCATCCAGGCAAGTGGGGAGTATTCCATCACACTCCTTACTTGTGCCTTGTAGATGGTAGAAAGGCTTTGGGGAGTCAGGAGGTGAGACACTCGCCACAGAATACCTAGCCTCTGACCTGCTCTTGTTGCCACAGTATTTATGTGGCTGGTCCAGTTAAGTTTCTGGTCAATGGTGACCCCCAGGATGTTGATGGTGGGGGATTCGGCGATGGTAATGCCATTGAATGTCAAGGGGCAATGGTTAGACTCTCGCTTGTTGGAGATAGTCATTGCCTAGCACTTCTGTGGTGCGAATGTTACCTGCCACTTATCAGCCCAAGCCTGAACGTTGTCCAGGTCTTGTTGCATGCGGGCATGGACTGCATCATTATCTGAGGAGTTGTGAATGGCACTGAACACTGTGCAGTCATCAGCGAACATCCCCATTTCTGACCTTATGTTGGATGGAAGGTCATTAATAAAGCAGCTGAAGATGGTTGGGCCTAGGACACTGCCCTGAGGAACTCCTGCAGCGATGTCCTGGGGCTGTGATGATTGACCTTCAACCACCACAACCATCTTCCTTTGTGCTAGGTATCACTCCAGCCAGTGGAGAGTTTTCCCCCCGATTCCCATTGACTTCAGTTTTACTAGGGCTCCTTGATGCCACACTCGGTCAAATGCTGCCTTGATGTCAAGGGCAGTCACTCTCACCTCACCTCTGGAATTCAGCTCCTTTGTCCATGTTTGGACCAAGGCTGTAATGAGGTCAGGAGCAGAGTGGTCTTGGCAGAACCGAAACTGGGCATCAGTGAGCAGGTTATAGTAAGCCAAACCATACTGAATAAAGAATTCTCCAGACAATGGTCTCATGACATACATAGCAATCTTATTACCTTGCAGACCCCCTTATTCTGCAGAGCCAAGTTTGAAAATCTATGGCCACAATCATCACAGGTCTCTGATTTGTGACGATTGAGGCAATAGCTTTTCAAACGTGGTGTAGATGTCTTTGTCAAGTCGGACAGGGGGCCCTGAGAGTGTGTCAACATCTGCAGGGGCTCCTCCACACAGAAAAGTATCAAACCCACAGTTTCAGGTAAAAACAGAAAATGCTGGAAATACTCAGCAGGTCAGGCAGCATCTGTGGAGAGAGAAACAGAGTTAACGTTTCAGGTCGATGACCCTTCGTCAGAACTGGAAAAAGCTGGAGATGGAACAGGTTTTTAAGCAAGTGTTGGGGCAGGGAAAGGGGGGAGGGGAGGAAAGAACAAAAGGAAAGGTCTGTGATAGGATGGCAGGCAGGAGAGATTAAGAGATGGTGCAAGGCAAAAGGAGATGGTAATGGGACAAGTTAAGAAACAAAGGATGGCTCTAGATGAAGTGTAAATGGCACTAGCAGAATGAAAGACAGCTGCCGTGTGAGAGAGAGAAAAAAAATATATAAAAAATAAATGGAAAAAAAAGATTGGGGCAGAGGTTATGGTCTGAAATTGTTGAACTCGATGTTGAGTCCAGAAGGTTGTAAAGTGCCTAATTGAAAGATGAGGTGTTGTTCCTCGAGCTTACGTTGAGCTTCATTGGAACAGTGTAAGAGGCCGAGGACGGTAAGGTTTTTATTTCAGATTTCCAGCATCCGCAGTATTTTGCTTTTGCCATAGTTTCAGGTGTTTATTTTTGTATCAGAACTAGGAGATTAAGGCCCAGAGGCCTTTACTTATCATATTTTAAAATGAGCATGTTGTGACTGTCATCCTATATGCAGCAAGTTTCTTGTTTCATGTTCTATTGTGATTCTGTCAGAGATATAGAGAATTTTAATCTGTAATTGTATGAAAGAAAAGATTTGCATTTATATAGTGCCTTTCACAACCTCAGGACATCCCAATGCACTTTGCTGCTAATGAAGTACTTTTTGAAGTGTAGACATTGCTGTAATGTACAAAACGCGGCAGCCAGATTGTGCACAGCAAGCTCCCACAAATAACAATGTGATAATGACCAGATAATATTTTTTTTAATGATGTTTGTTGAGGGATAAATATTAGCCAGGACACCGGGGAGAACTCCCCTGCTCTTTTTTGAAATAGTGTCCTAGGATCTTTTACATCCACCTGAGAGGGCAGATGGGGCCTTGGTATAACATCTCATCTGGAAGACAGCACCTCCGACAGTGCAGCACTCCCTCAGTATTGCACTGCAGTGTCAGCCTAGATTATAAACTCAAGTTGCTGGAGTGGGACTTGAACCCATGACCTTCTGACTCAAGAAGCGAAAGTGCAATCTCACCATCATCTGTTCGTCTAACATCTGTTGTGGGGAAATGATTGAAACCTATAATTAAGGACAGAGTGGCTTAGCACTTAGGGAAATTTGAGCTGAGTAGAGAGAGCCAACACGGATTTGTAAAGGACAGGTCATGTCACACGAACCTCATTGAATTTTTTGAGGAAGTAACTAAAGTAGTAGACAAGGGAATGTCTGTGGAAGCAAAATACTGCAAATCTAAAATAAAAACAGAGAATGCTGGAAATACTCAGCAGGTCAGGCAGCACCTATGGAGAGAGAAACAGAGTTAACGTTTCAGGTCGATGGCCCTTCATCAGAACTGGAAAAAGTTGGAGATGTAACAGGTTTTTAAGCAAGTGTAGGGGCAGTTCTTTCCTCCCCTCCCCCCTCTCCCTGCCCCTGATTTGATTGAGGTTTTTAGGATTTTGAAAGGAATTGATAGGGTAGATAGAGAGAAACCTTTTCTGCTGGTGGGGGGAGTCTAGGACAAGGGTATAAAACCTTAAAATCAAAGCCAGGCCATTCAGGAGAGAAGTTATGAATCACTTCTTCTGGTGTCAGCTGTGGCTCAGTTGGTAGCACTCTCGACTCTGAGTCAGAAGGTTGAGCACATAAAGCCAGCTGACACTCCAGTGCAGTGCTGAGGGGGTGCTGCACTGTCGAAGGTGCGGTCTTTCAGATGAAACATTAAACCGAGGCCCCATCTGCTCTTTCAGGTGGACGTAAATGATCCCATGGCACTATTTCAAAGAGGAGCAGGGGAGTTATCCCCGGTGTCCTGGCCAATATTTATCCCTCAATCAACATCTAAAACAGATTGTCTGGTTATTATCACATTACTGTTTGTGGGAGCTTGCTGTGCACAAATTGGCTGCCGCATTTCCTACATTACAACAGTGACTCCACTTCAAAATAGTATTTCATTGGTTGTAAAGCACTTTGGGATGTCTGGTGGACGTGAAAGGCGCTATATAAGTCTTTCTTTCTTTACAAAGGGTGTTAGAAGTGTGGGACTCTCTCCCACAAAAAGCAGTAGATGCTAGCTCAATTAATAATTTTAAATCTAAGAGCGATAGGTTTTTGCTAGCCAAGGTTATTAAGGGATACAGCGCCAACGCGGGTGGATGGAGTTAGGATACAGATCAGCCATGATCACATTGAATGGCGGAATGGCCTCGAGGGGCTGAATGGCCTACTCCTGTTCTTATGTTTTTCTCATGTATGATAATCAAAGAGTTAAAAGAATTATGGTTACTGTCAGCAGCCTCTTTATTTTGTTTTTCTTTTTTGTTTTAAATCATTTTGTTTAAACTTTGAGTGCTGCTGAGCTGTGTATTCAAGGGCAGATGTTCCCTAGGTTCACTTCCTGGTCTGTGTTGCCAGGTTTCAATCAAGGTGGCGGTAGCAGGGGCTTCAATTGGCCCCAGTACCCCAGGGTCAGGGAGGTGATCCTACTCACTCTTCAACCACTCTTGGTGGAATGTTCGTGTGGACATTGGCAGAAGACAAGATTGGACTCGGCTATGATGCCTCCTACAATGAATAGTCTGTTGACCATTATTGCGTGCACGCACATGTGGAGAATGACCGTTTGCACGAATTATGTCTGAGACCCTGGAACTATATTCCAGCTTTTAGGAGAGGAAGTGCTCCTGGCGGACATATTTTGAGTGCATTTCTGTATTTGAATGAATGCAGCTCAGAGCAACACCTGGGGCAGATTTATCACTGATCGTTTTAAGAGGCACCTTCTTTATGGAAAAAATGTCTGCTGAACATCTTCTCTGTGCTTCCAAAATACTGCGCTGTGATGGAACAAGTCACATCTAATAGTTCCATCAAAACATTATCGCATTTCTCCTTTCCAGGCATAACAATTGTGGGTTGGAAACCCTCGGCCCTGTTCCACCGGCGTGTGCCCAGCCGAGCGGGTGTTGCTGACCTCACCAGAGTATGTAGGGTCAGGGCAGAGTCAGCTGATTACGATATCATTGGCAGGTGTCAGGAGCAGGCTAGTGTAGGGAAGCTGCTCGCTGGTCAGCGAGCACCACTGGCTCGACAGATTTTATAACCTTGATCCCAAACAGGCATCTTTATCAAGGGTATGCCTCTGGGGGTGTGGTGGGTAGTAGTGGGGGCCTAGACCCGAACCTGGAGCCCGGGTGTGCCCTTCTTTTGTCGATGAATCAACCTGTACTCCAGATTCATCCAGATCTCCAGTGGTTGTGAGGCTGGGACTGGGAAAATTCCCAGTATGGGAAAACCCTCCCCTCACCCCTGCCCCTCTGATGCCATGGGCCTGGTTCGGGGCGGTTGAAAGTTCCAGACCCCTCCGCAAGTTGGGCGGCTTCTAGGTGGAGACTAATGTTTCTGGGACTGTTCAAATTTTTGGACTTCATCAGGCCTCCCTGAGCCAGGAAGCCACCATCAGTCCCAAGAATATTCGGGCAACGTGTCTCTTTGAAAAAAAATATACCAAAGAGAAAATGATTTTAAAGTTGATCTAATTCTATGCAAACAAAAACCTGCCATGGTAGCAGCCCTGGATCATTAACCAGCAATCCCTGCAGCAACGTGCATATATAAACAGTGGGTGAGGGCAGGATAGAGCTCAGCTGTGATGCCCACATGGTAGAATTACCTGCTAACACACTCTGTCCAAGCGCGCACATGAAGAATGGCCACTTGAGCAAGGTAGCAGAGGGCTGCCGAGTCAATTACTCCAGGTGTCATCGTGGAGCTGAATTAAACAAAGCTATTCTAATGCTACCAGGGCAGCCACAGTGGCTTGGGACTTCACCATTCTATGCTGTGGTTTTTGTGTCACCTCTATGTTGGTCGTGGGTATAGATTTATTATATCTAAAGGGTAAATCCAGTGAGGCTTGTTTGATGGGAGCATGGATTGGAGAATTGGTCACAGGCGTCTAATTATTGCAGCACACCCGATTTTACAGTGATTAATATCTATCACCAAAAATGGGGAGAGTGTCACCCTGTACACATAAGAACATAAGAATTAGGAGCAGGAGTCGGCCATACAGCCCCTTGAGCCTGCTCCGCCTTCAATAAGATCATGGCTGAGTTTTGCTCTCAATTCCACTTTCCCAACCGATCCCCATATCCCTTGATTCCCCATGATTCCAAAAATCTATCTACAGCCTGATCTATGCACCCAATTCTCTGAACCATGCTTCTGTTTGCAACCTTGGTGTCGTATTTGACACCGAGATGAGATTCCGTCCACATATCCTTCAATGTAGGGGGGCAGGATTATGAAGTTTGCAGATGATATCAAAATTGGTCGTGTGGTTGATAGCGAGGAAGAAACCTGTAGACTGCAGGAAGAAATCAATGGTGTGGTCAGGTGGGCAGAAAAGTCGCAAATTAAATTCAATCCGGAGAAGTAAAGAAAGAAAGACTTGCATTTATATAGCGCCTTTCACGACCACCGGACGTCTCAAAGCACTTTACAGCCAATGAAGTACTTTTGTAGTCACTGTTGTAATGTGGGAAACGCGGGACTTGAACCCACAATCTTCTGAATCAGAGGCGAGAGTGCTACCCACTTTTAAAAAATATATTATTTATTGAACATTAAAAACATTTACAACTTCGTGATCATTCCATTGTATCATTCAAATCCATTCCGCCGCTCTGCACAGCCATTCCTCCATCACATATTAACATCAAAACCTAAAGTTTAATTTGTCTCATGTAACATATATTAAACTGTTGCACTTTAAAAATTGATCATAAAATACTATCATTAAATTCCTTTCTGAATAAAACATCCACAGAGCCTTATAATGATATTTGAGCTTATATTTAAAATACTCTTTTAGATTTATTCTCCTCCCCTTAAAAAACAGAGCATTCCTTCTTTGCACAATCACAAATCTAGCCAAACTGAACATTGAATTAATTGCCGCTCCGCTAGACTCGGCCAGACTCTCCTGCAATCCCCATCTCAAAATTGAGTCCCACGGGATTCCCATTCTCGCTCTTCGGTCCCCACCCAGCAAAAAAACTTCACACAACTGTCGAAGATAGTACTTAAAATCATTTAACTGTGGACATAACACCAGTAAATGGGACAGAGTCTCATCCCGTGTCCCACACACTGGGCAAGTTGCCCCCTCCACTCGCCCAATCTTACATAAGACCGTCATGGTAAAAATCCGGTTATGAGCCAATTTGAAATCCAGTTCAATTCACTCTGGACTTTTAAAATTCACACACACTCCCTTCCAAATCCTGTTGAAGTCCAGCTGTGGGTATATACTCTGCCAAAACTCCTGACCAGCAGGTGTCTTGAATCTCCAATCTCTAAATACCCCATAGAAATCTCGAGTATTACAGTTGTCAAATTGGACCAACTCTCCCCCTTTCTCCAGCAGAAAGCTTGGAAAAGCGGGATGCATTTTACTTCCTTTGGAGATTTCCGCATTTATTTCTTCTATCCAATCCTATGGAATTTCCCTCACAATCTTCTTATACATGATCATAATTGCTTTTTCCTCTACCTCCTGATCCTCCTCCCACACCATGTCCCTCACTACCGCTTCCGGCAACCAACCTGGAATTACCTCGTATAATACATCTTTCACACATATAATACCAGCTTTTAGAAAAGCTTGATTAAATAATACCTCTCCTTTAATGTTGACCCACCTGTTCAAAAATAAGGGCTGTTCTAAAAATTCCTCAGCACCCTTGGGCATAAACTGCACACTTTTTAAAAATTGGGCTAAGTCTCTACAATCCCCTTATAAAACCTAGGGAGAGGTTTAATCAATTTCAAAAACATATTATTGTATTCCATATATGTATTGTATTCCCTCCTATCCCAATTCATTTTTAAAAATGCTCAAAATACCTCTTCCAAAAACTTGTATTTGACTTCTGAAGAAATCTCTTCACCCATTTGATTCTAAAGGATTTTTTCTTCAAATCAATATCTGGGAAATTGAGTCCTCCCTGATTTCTCCGTCCAATGATGGTATTGTAAGCAACCAAGGCAGGTTTCCCTTCCCATAAAAACCTCACACAAGCCTCTTGGATGGACTTTTCTGCCCACTCAGGAATATCCTCCACTGTCAATAAGTACCATAGCTTAAATAGCAAGAGAGCGGACACCACTGTCGCTCTTCCTTGCACTTTCAACCACTTTCTTTCCCATCTTCCCAAAATCTTTTTAATATTCATAACCTTCGATTCCCAATTTAATTGATCCACTTCATCCCTGTCTTTCTTGCACCCCATATGCACCCCCAGAACTTCCAAAACCTCCACCACCTTAAAGGGGCTTTCCTCCAACCATTCCCCCCTACCCCTTCCTGCAACCAGGCATTGGGACTTACTATAATTCACCCTGGCTCCTGAAGCTCTACAATACTCCTCCACTACATCCATAGCTTTCCTCACTGACTCCCCATTTCTCAATGCTAAGGTTGTGTCATCTGCATATTGGTGTATCACCGACACCCGCCCGGAACTGGGAACCGCAATCCCGACTACGCCTTGTTTTTTCGCATCATGTAACCTAATGGTTCTGCTACCAATGTGTATAACAATGGGGACAGGGGACAGGGGACAACCCTGTCTCACTGACCTCTGCATCGGAAAATACGTGGATAAAAACCCATTATATTTAACACAGCTAAATATGTTTGAATATAAAATCCTTATCCACTCAATGAAATTTTTCCCGAAACCAAATGCTTCCAAAACCATCAATAAAAACTCATGAGAGACCCTATCAAAGGCTTTCTCTTGATCTATCTTGAATACATAAGCATCCCTCCCACTTTCTTCCATGAGCTTTATCGCATCTCAGATTGAGACCACAGAGTCTGCGATGTCCCAGCCTATGACTCCATAGGACTGAGAGGGCAAAGCTATCTGCGGCATCACATCCTTCGATTTGCCATAACCCTCGCCAAGATCTTATAATCCACATTTAATAATGTGGTGGGCCTCCAATTCTTTAGATCCCTTTTATCCCCTTTATTTTTATAAGCTAAGCTTATGATATCTCTCCTCATAGATGGGGCCAGGCTTCCCTCAATTTTAATCTCCTTAAAAACTTCTAAGAGCAATGGACTTAAAATCTCGAAAAATTCTTTATAAAATTCTGCACTTAGTCCATTGGACCCTGGGCTTTTCCCCCCTTCATTCCACTTATTGCTACTTTTATTTCTGCTATTCCTACTTCATTGTCACACATGCTTCTCTCATCCTCCTTTAAACCCTCTTCAATAAAAGCACTAACCCTCTCCATCACCAATTTGGAAATGTCATCTTTTGTATATAACTCTTGATAAAAGCTGCTAGCCGTCTCCAAAATCTCCCCACTTTCATTAATGATCTTCTCTCCAACCTTCAACTCACCAATTAATGATAATCTCTGTCGCAGCTTCTCTTGCTCTAGAAAATATCTAGTGCATCTTTCACCCTTCAATGCATCTTTAGCCTTTGCACGGAGAACGGCCCCCTTGCATTTTACAGCTTGCAATAATTCCCACTCTTCCTTTAAAACCACCCACTTAGTCTCTGCTCCCTTATCCCCTCGGTCAACTGCTTTACAGATGTCTGTAAACCTTCTGTTTATATTCGCTTCTCAATGCCAGTTAGCTGCCATTCTCTCTTTCCCACAACATACCGAAAAACTTTGACCTCAGATTTGAAATTGTCCCACCAAACTCTTCTGTCTTTCAAGAATAAAGGTTCCTTCCGAGCATTCTTTCTTATATTCAAAATCCCTTCTTTATAAGCAGTTTCTTTCAGGTATTGATTGTTTAAAATCCACACCCCTGAACCGATCTTAACTCTGCTGTTCCTAATTCTAAGAACCAAAGCCGAGTGGTCATAAAAAATACTTTTTTGTAATAAATCTCCATCACCGCAGAACTTAACCCTTCCCGCATTAACACAAAATCTATTCGCCTGTTTTAAAACATCACCCACCCAACCTCTTCGGGAGAACTCCCTTTTTATGGGGTTCTGATCCCTCCATAAGTCTCTCAAATTTAAATTTGGCATCATTTTTACAATCATCCCTCTGGAGTTATCATCCTTAAATGTCCATCCGAGATAAAAATACATGAAAATCCCCCACTATACAAGGGTTTTCCGCCTCTGCCACTTCAGTGAATAACCCCCGAAAAAACTCGCAATGTTTGCAAGGGTCGTTCGGTGCATAGATATTAAGGAGATCGCAATTAAATTCCTCCATTTCACCTTTAGCTGTAAAAATCTCCCCTCAGTGTCCTTGTCCACCAAGGCAATGCTCTCTTTTATGGACGGACTCACCAAAACAGCCACCCCTCTACGGTTATTGTTTGCACAACTTGCAAACACCTCTCCCTTCCAAACCTTCTGAACTCTTTCTAGGATATCCTCATTCCAAAAGGTTTCTTGCAGACGCAACAAGTCAGTGCCTTTAAAACACTGCAACAACTGCTGCAATTTCTTCTCACCCCTCAGTCCGTTCACATTAATCGAGACCAATGTAATCATGGCTCCGAATAAGGGAAGTATTCCTGATAATCTCCCCATCATTTAATCTCTGGCCCTTCCCTCCTCTCATGCTCCTTCCCAACTTTTCGGGCAGCTGTTGCTTTCTCCTGCAGCCTCCTGCTCTTTTTCATCTCCTGTTTGAACCTTCCCTGCAGTTTCAGCCTCTTCCTTACATTAGGTTTAGGAGCTGCCCCTTCTCTCTCCTTCTGCTCCTCACTAACCTTTCCCTTTCCACATGATGCCACCCCACCCCCCACTTCCATGTCTCTGTCCCCCTCTGACTCCTCACTCTCGAGCTCTTCCATAACCTCCCATCCCTGCTCCCCATCAGATACATAATTTCCCTTAGAGAGTCTTCCTGCTATCACGGTTTCTCCAACAGTGCCACTCCCTTCGGCCTCATCTCCACCACTGACCCTTGCTCCCTGTTTCTTCTCTCTCTGGGACAATGGCACATCTACACCTATCTTGCTCCCTTCTGGTGTCTTTGTCTCCCCACTCTCATCCTGCTTCCCCTTTAATGCTCCTGCCTCTTGCACCCTCTCCTTGTTTTGCCCCCTCCTGCTCCCCGAGATGCCCGATTCCCAGTCTTTCTTTGGAGTACTTACACTTGCCCCGCAGCCCACTCCCGCTTCCTCTCCTCCCACAGACACCAGATTCTTTTGGGAGAGCCGAGCCGTATTATGGCTCGACTCTGCCCTCGACCTGTGCTGCCCTGTGCTGTCTTTGCCCTTTTCCACCGTACTTGGTGCTTTTCCCACCATCTCCATTCTGTTCTCTGCTCTGCAATTTTTTGCCGCTTCCTGCGCTGTTTTCTTCTTCCATTCACCAGCTGTGCCCTTCACCTGCTCCGCTCCTCCGGCCGCTCCACTCACACCTCCTGCTCCTTCTCCCATCTCCTCGTCACTCATAGAGCTTCCTTCTGCCGCACACTCACAGCGGGTGGGGCCTTTCTGACACACCCCACAGCTCTCCGCCTTGCAGTCCGAGCGATGTGTCCAGACTCGCCGCAGTTATAACAGTTCAAATCTGGACAGCTTCTTACAAGATGGTCATGTCCAAGACAATAATAACAAACCTTCATACAAAAGCAAAATACTGTGGATGCTGGAAATCTGATATAAAAACAGAAAATGCTGGAAATACTCAGCAGGTCAGGCGGCATCTGTAGAGAGACAAATGGAGTTAACGTTTCAGGTCGATGACCCTTCGTCAGAACTGGCTCAGTTCTGACGAAGGGTCATCGACCTGAAACGTTAACTTTGTTTCTCTCTCTACAGATGCTGCCTGAGCTGCTGAGTATTTCCAGCATTTTCTGTTTTAATAACAAACCTTCACCTGGTTACCATGCAGTACCCGGAGGTACTGCACTCCTTCCATAGTCTTGAATTTCATGCTATACGGCAATGACTTCCCCCCCCCCCCCCCCCGCCCCTCTGGGAACCGCACCTTTACATAACAGGCTTCATCTGCTACCCGCATTCCTGGATAGTATCTCCTCTTTATTGCCGAGCAAATTTTAATGTCGCACAACTCCAACTTTTTGATTAGCCCATCGTCATCAATATAAACCAGCAGGTTTAAGAATGAGACCACCACCTCTTCAGAATATAGCAGAGATATCTCCAAGAACTTATCTCCAATCTTCAAACTCAGTATAAGTCTTT
Organism: Squalus acanthias; assembly: GCA_030390025.1. Lineage (NCBI taxonomy): Eukaryota > Metazoa > Chordata > Chondrichthyes > Squaliformes > Squalidae > Squalus > Squalus acanthias. Next base: position 48,129,130 of record CM059435.1, read on the forward strand.
CCACCTCCTCTTGGCCACTGACCATCACCTCGAACCCAACATTCGGCTTTGGTCGGCAGGCAAAGCAGCTTCCCTTGCCGCAGTCCTCATGTACCGCTTGGATAATATCCCAGGCTCGTATCTCCTTATCCTCGCACTGAACCATCACCGTGTTTTCTTTTCCAAACCTCCTGGGGTCCCGGCCCAAATCTTTGGTCCCGGTTAAGCAACACCTTGATATTAAAATTCTCATCCTTGTTTTCAAATCACTCCACGACCTCGTCCTTCCCTATCTCTGTAACTTTCTCCAGCCCTACAACTCTCCGAGATATCTGCACTCCTCCAATTCTGGCCTTTGTGCATCACCGATTTTATTTGTTCCACCATTGCTGGCCATGCCATCTGTTGCCTAGGCCCTAAGCTTTGGAAATCCTTCCCTAAACCTCTCCGCCTCTCTTTCCTCCTTTGAGACGCTCCTTAAAACCTACCTCTTTGACCAAGCACCTGTCCTAATATCTCCTTATGTGGCTCAGTGTCAAATTTTATTTGATAATGCTCCTGTGAAGCACCTTGGGACATTTTACTATGTTAAAGGCACTACATAAATACAAGTTGTTTTTGTTGTTGTCTAGCGCGGCTCAGGAGTCTTGTTGAATTTACTCTGTAGGATAACAAAGGCTTCTCTGTGTGATACTTTGAATCAAACTTGTTTGGATATCCAGCGCTCCTGAATATATGTCTCGTCAATTAACGCCTCATCTTTTCAGCGATAATTCATGTGATTAGCTCATGTCAAGCCACAAAAGTCTACAGCGTAATGAGATACACCTACTTTTCGCTATGGCTTATAACTCATCCAGTTATAAATCTGTCACATTCTCAGTTTCTACAGGAAGCATTTAACGTGTTCTAGAAAGCTACAGGAATGCCGCATGAGGCTGTCAGTCACCACGTCGTGTGTGACAAGCTTGGCCAATTACAAGTGCTCAGCTCTGCAACATGTCTTTGTCAGCCAGTTAACGAGTGCTACAAGCTGGAAAAAGGATCTTGCTTCAAATGCCCTTGGATTTATTTGTCAACGCAAAAGTGATTTACAATAGTTCGTGTTTTGTCAAACAAACAAGGAATTCAGGAAAAACTTCCTTTCCCAGAGAGTGGTTAGAATGTGGAACTTGCTACCACATGGAATAGTTGAGGCGAATAGCAGAGATGCATTTAAGGAGAAGCTGGATAAGCACATGAGGGAGAAAGGAATAGAAGGTTATGCTGATAAGGTGAGATGAAGTAGAGTGGGAGGAGCCTCGTGTGGAGCATCGACCAGTTGGGCCGAATGGCCTGAGTCAGTGCTGTAGATTCTATGTAAATGAGGCTTCCACAGTCTTCCAACAAACTCCCGGCCGCAGTCCGATATGGATGTAGCAGTTTATCCATATGTGGGGAGTTAATGGAGCACCAAAGAGTGTAGGTCAGTTTTGTACGAAACCGATTGAGATGAGGTACTATGTGAGTCGGTACTGAGGCCCATATCAGTGGCATTAGGATTGCAGGTACGTTGCAGATTGTTAATCAAGTGGCTTTTCAATCTAAAGGCTATAATCCTCTGCCACAGGCGTGCACACAATGTTACAATACCCTTTGCAGTTACCAAACCTACAGCTTCCTGAATAAAACAGAAATTGATGAAACTTTTCCTGTGTAAAAAGGTTTACAATATTGAAGGGTCAGAAGATAGTCTGTTCCAGACCTCAGCTTACTGAAGTTCCAATATATAGTACCAAAATGTAGTCATGGCCTTTGCATTCATTCTGAAGTCAAAATATGTGAAATAAGGCTTCCATTTTGGCTGTTTTAATGTATTGGATACCTTGGGACACTGATGTATGCAGTTGTAAATGAACACAAACTCCAAATTCGAAAGGAAGGAAGGATAAAATAAACTTTCCACCCTTTTGCAGCTGCAGATTTCTGCTGATCGTCTGAAGAACTGGCTGCAGGCGGATTTCTATTTTTACCGCTCTGATACCTTTTCCATTTTCCTTCCCACTCCCAGCAGGGTCTCGCTCCAGACTCGGCAGATTTAAAAATAAACTCGCAAAGTTTTGCCTCAGCTCGACCAGACGCTTAAAGCTCCGCACGGCTCTGAGTTGGAAGCTGCGATTGGCAAGCCATTCTCATGCGTCTAGGCCTGGAGTTTCCTCCGCACTTGCATCCAGATACACCTGTAATCTGGTCGCAAACCAATTACGTGGCTTAAAAGATGGCGGAATTTTGAGCATACGTAAGTTACGCGTGTAGTTACAATGGGCCGGATATTCCGATGCCTATGGGTGGGTACGCGCTGTGTACCCACCCGCAGGGACATCGGAAATGCCGGTTTCAGGCATGCACAGCGCATGCGCTGGAAACCGGCATTTCCGATCTGTCAAGAATGCTCTTGACAGATCGGACGCCTGCCCTGGAGAAGGGCCTCTGCGGGCGAATAGTTCACTTTTTGGAGAACCTCCGCCCGCAGAAAACCCTTAGAAATCTTACGCCTGCTTTTACCAGGATAAGAGTTGAAAAAAGTTAAAAAAAAATGTTTTCACTCATTTATCATTTAAAAATGCTTTTAAAAAAGGAAAGCTTATTTTTAGCCCTGTTTAAAATATTTAATTTATTGTAATTTCAACTAATTTTAAAAAGGTGATTTAAAAAAAAAATTATTTAAAGTTTTACTATGTTTTTGGGGTGATCTCCATTCATATATTTGACAGGTCTATCTGTCAAGTGTATGAAGGGAGATTCCCTTCTCCTATTGGCTCCCCATGACCCTCGTGATCCCAGGGACGCTTGCGAACTGCCTGCGCCTCTGGGATACGTGGGCCCTGCGCACTTGGAGTTTGGAGAGGCCCAGGATCGGAAGTATACGCACCTCGGGGGCCCTCAGGTAAGTTCGTAGATTTTTCCAGATCGGAGGCCTCCGATCGGAAATACGGCCCATTAAGCCCAAGTCGCCTCGATCTTTTACGTCTGTCCATCAAACCCTTTATTCGAACAACAATCTGCCCACAAAACTTGCCTTGCCCCAACTCTTAAATACAAATATCTTCCAATTGTGCTTGTTCGAGGTTCTCTTAACATTGCGACCTGATTTTCAGATGCAGCAGGAAAGAAAGGCCTTCTTCTGGTGTTTAATTACTATTTTGTGAGCATTTAAAAAAAAATTATCCTCACTGAGACCTGCTCTGTATTTTCTGTTTCTTTTAATGTATTTGTATGGAATAAGTATCAGTCACATTAAAAATTGAAAAGCTTCCCCGATTGCAGGTTCTTAAACATGCTGTGCCTGATGTGCATGAATGATGGTTAAATGAGTCGGAACCTGAAGACTCAAAGTAGAAATATATGGGCCGCGATTTCGCCAGCGGAGGCGGGGTCGCGGCAGGAGAGCTGGTTGGCGGGTTCCGGTCCCGCTCCCGGCTGCAGCCGCTCTGTGAAAAGGATTTTCCGTTAATAAGGCTTGTTAAGCCCGCCTTGCGGGGTTCCCCGCTAATTAAAAGGAAGCGGGTCTGATGACATCATTTGATGACGCGTCATCAACCGGTTTCCTTAAAGGGACCACGGCCACATCATTTTGACAGTTGTGCTGTCAGTGTTCTACAGCATTGAGCTGCTGCAAACACTGACAAGCACTGCACAGAGGGGCACGACTGCACCCAGACTCTCGCATGACTCCCTCCATATGCTTCTGGAGGGAGTCACAGCACGCAGGGAGGTTCTCTTCATTTCCAAGGGCGGAAGAGACCTCCCCAGGAGATCAACGCAGCCTGGTTGCACATTGCACAGGAGGGCAAAAGCAGGGATGTTGTCAGGAGTGCCTGGCTATCGTGGCACAAACCTTTCACTGATCTCAGTAGATCACGAAACATTACTGCAAAGCCACACTCAAACTCATCCTGCTGTGCCACTCGTCACATCCCCATCACTCTGCCTTCCCTACCCTACTCCTGCACATCCTTACTCACACAACTTAACTTGCACCTCCACCCATCCCTCTCTATCTACATTATCACTTCCCCACGCCTCACACTCACCCTCATCCTAGTCCAATCATACGAAGTAACAACACACAGAGGTAGGCACTTGGGTGTTTTATGCAATACAATAGCAAAATACTGCGGATGCTGAAAATTTAATTTAACAACAGAAAATGCTGGAAGTACTCAACAGGTCAGGCAGCATCCGTGGAGAGAGAAAAACAAAGTTAACGTTTCAGTTCTAAGACCTTTCGTCAGAACTGGAAAAAGTTAGAGATGTAACAGATTTTTAAGCAAGTGCAGGGGCAGGGAAAGAGGGAGGAACTGAATGAAATCAGTATTTGTAGGGAAATGGTGTTAGGGAAATTGACGGGATTGAAGGTCGATAAATCCCCAGGGCCTGATAATCTACATCCTAGGGTACTTAAGGAAGTGGCCCCAGAAATAGTAGATGCATTGCTGGTCATCTTCCAAAATTCTATCAACTCTGGAACAGTTCCCATGGATTGGAGGGTAGCTAATGTAACCCGACTATTTAAAAAAGGTGGTAGAGAGAAAACAGGGAATTATAGACCGGTAAGCCTGACATCGGTAGTGGGGGAAATGCTAGAGTCCATTATAAAAGATGTAATAGCAGAGCACTTGGAAAACAGTGACAGGATCGGACAAAGTCAACATGGATTTATAAAAGGTAAATCATGCTTGACTAATCTACTGGAACTTTTTGATGATGTAACTGGTAGAATAGATAAGGGAGAACCAGTGGATGTGGTGTATTTGGACTTTCAGAAGGCTTTTGATAAGGTTCCGCATAAGAGATTAGCGTGCAAAGTTAAAGCACATGGGATTGGGGGTAAGGTACTGACTTGGATAGAGAACTGGTTGGCAGACAGGAAGCAAAGAGTTGGAATAAACGGGTCTTTTTCCGAGTGGCAGGCAGCGACTAGTGGGGTACCGCAGGGATCGGTGCTAGGACCCCAGTTATTCACAATATATATTAATGATCTAGACGAGGGAACTAGATGTAATATCTCCAAGTTTGCAGACGACACAAAGCTGGGTGGGCGTGTGTGCTGTGAGGAGGATGCAGAGAAACTCCAGTATGATTTGGACAGGATGGGTGATTGGGCAGATGCATGGCAGATGCAGTATAATGTGGATAAATGCGAGGTTATCCATTTTGGTGGCAAAAACAGGAAGGCAGATTATTATCTGAACGGCAATAGATTGGGATAAGGGGAAGTGCAACGAGACCTGGGTGTCCTTGTGCACCAGTCGCTGAAGGTAAGCATGCAGGTGCAGCAGGCGGTTAAGAAGGCAAATGGTATGTTGGCCTTCATAGCGAGAGGATTCGAGTACAGGAGCAAGGATGTCTTGCTGCAGATGTACAGGGCCTTGGTGAGACCACACCTTGAGTATTGTGTGCAGTTTTGGTCACCTTATCTGAGGAAGGATGTTCTTGCCATGGAGGGAGTGCAGCGAAGATTCACCAGACTGATACCTGGGATGGCAGGAATGACGTATGAAGAGAGATTGGGTCGATTGGGCTTGTATTCGCTAGAGTTTAGAAGAATGAGAGGGGATCTCATTGAAACTTATAAAATTCTAACAGGACTAGAGAGACTAGATGCAGGAAGGATGTTCGCGATGGCGGGGCAGTCCAGAACCAGGGGTCACAGTCTAAGGATAAGGGGTAAGCCATTTAGGACTGAGATGAGGAGGAATTTCTTCACCCAGAGAGTGGTGAACCTGTGGAATTCTCTACCACGGAAGGCAGTTGAGGCCAATTCATTAAATATATTCAAGAAGGAGTTAGATATATTTCTTAAGGCTAAAGGGATCAAGGGATATGGGGAGAAAGCAGGGACAGGGTACTGAATTTGGATGATCAGCCATGATCTCATTAAATGGCGGAACAGGCTCGAAGGGCCGAATGGCCTACTCCTGCTCCTATCTTCTATGCTTCTATGAGGGGAATCCTCGGTTGAGGAAAAAGGAACACATATCGGAAGCAGTAGTATGGAAGGTGGCATCAAGTTCAGCCAGACAGAGGAGGGTGGTGGTGGATGGGGACTGGTTGGGCCTCTGGTCAAGGAAGAAGCGGAGGGCCCTCAGGCCATCCTGGTGGGGGATGGAGGTGTAGAGGGATTGGATGTCCATAATGCAAAGGAGACGGTTGGAGCCAGGAATCTGGAAACTGTTAAAGTGGCGGCGGGCGTTGGAAGAGTCGCGAATGTAGGTGAGAAGAGACTGGACAAGGGAAGAAAAAATAGAGTCGAGATAGTAAGAAATCAGTTCTGTGGGGCAAGAACAGGCTGAAACGATGGGTCTACCAGGGCAGCCCTGTTTGTGGATCTTGGGAAGGAGGTAGAAGCAGGCTGTGCGAGGTTGGGGGACTATGAGGTTGACAGCCATGGAGGGAATATCTCCAGAGGAGATGAGGTCAGTGACAGTCTTGGAAACAATGGCTTGATGATTGGTATTGGGGTCATGGTCCAGGGGGAGGTAGGAGGAGGTGTCAGAGAGTTGACGTTGAACCTCCGCATGGTAGAGGTCAGTTCGCCAAACAACAACAGCACCACCCTTGTCGGCAGGTTTAATGACAATGTTAGGGTTGGATCGGAGAGAACGGAGTGCTGCAAGTTCAGAGGGAGGTAGGTTGGAGTGAGTGAGGGGAGCAGAGAAATTGAGACGGCCGATGTCATGCCAGCAGTTAGCAATGAAAAGATCTAGAGAGGTTAAGAGGCCAGAGGGAGCGGTCCAGGTAGAACGAGAATTCTGAAAGCGGGAGAAAGGATCCACTGTACGGGGGGAAGACTCCTGGTCAAATAAGTGGGCACGGAGACGAAGGCGACGGAAAAAGAGCTCAGCATCGTGCCGAGCTCGAAATTCATTGAGGTGGGGGTGTAAGGGGATGAAGCTCAGGCCTTTGCTGAGGACTGGTCGTTCGGGGTCAGAGAGGGGAAGGTCAGAGGGAATAGTGAAAACACAGCAGTGGGTGAGATTGGAAGAAGGGATGTTTTGAGATTGTTTTATGCAATGTTCTTGTAAATTTTCTGTTAATGTGTTGTCAAACATTGAAATCTTTATTCTCAACACTTTGCCTTATTGTACAGATTGTAACATTTCCAAATTTGCTGATGATACAAAGCTAGGTGGCAGTGTCAGTTGTGAAGAGGATGTGAAGAGGCTTCAAGGGGATCTCGACAGGCTCAGTGAGTGGACGAGAACATGGCAGATGGAATATAATGTGGATAAATGTGAAGTTATCCACTTTGGTAGAAAAAACAGAAAGGCAGAGTATTTCCTAAATGGTGAAAGATTGGGGAATGCAGATGCTCAAAGGGACCTGGGTGTCCTTGTACATGAGTCAGTGAAAATGAATGTGCAGGTGCAGCAAGCCATTAGGAAGGCAAATGGTATGCTGGCCTTCACTACAAGAGGATTTGAGTACAGGAGTAAAGAAGTCTTACTCCAATTATATAGGGCCTTGGACCATACCTGGAGTACTGTGTACAATTTTGGTCTCCTTACCTAAGGAAAGATATACTTGCCATAGAGGGAGTGCAACGAAGGTACACAAGATTGATTCCTGGGATGGCGGGACTGTCGTATGAGAAGGGATTGAGTAAACTAGGCCTGTATTCTCTTGAATTCAGAAGAATGAGAGGGGATCTCATTGAAGCATACAAAATTATTATAGGGCTTGATAGGGTGGATGCTGGGAGAATGTTTCCCTTAGCTGGGGCGTCTAGAACCAGGGGCCACAGCCTCAGGATAAAGGGTAGGTCATTCAGGACTGAGATGAGAAGAAATTTCTTCACACAGAGGGTGGTGAATCTTTGGAATTCTCTACCCCAGAGGGCTGTGGAGGCTCAGTCATTGGCTATATTCAAAACAGAAGTCGATAGATTTCTGACTAGTAAGGGCATCAAGGGATTTGGCAATAGGGCCGGTGAATGGAGTTGAGGCAGAAGATCAGCCATGATCTCATTGAATGGCGGAGCAGGCTCGAAGGGCCGAATGGCCTACTCCTGCTCCTATTTCTTATGTTCTTAGATCTGTGCTCACCTTTGGAAGTGTCTTAGTGAGTTGCAGTGAATGGTGAGACATAACAGTATCCCCCACAATGCTGATTAGTGTGAAAGGAATGACTTGGTCATTGTAGGAATGCTTTATGGTGATGGTGTGGGGTGGTGTTAACTGGTTCATCATGTGACAGCCAGGTTGTACAGCGTCAGGTGAAGTAAATCTGGCCTTGGTAATGCTATCCCTGGCCTCCCGGGCAGCAATGTTGTCGGGTGCTTGTGCCCTGTGCAGCATCAGGTGATTGCGGAAAAGGTTGGTATTGTTGTTGGTGATGTTGGTGTGCCTGGTGATGTTGATGTTGGGGCTGATCATGGAGGGATTCAGAGGACCAAGGTGAGATTTTTTCAAGGGCAACGATGTTGCTGGAATAGATGGCAGCTGAAGTTGAGATGACAGAAGCGATCTGTCAATGGTGAGAGAGCTTGCTCCAAGGAGGTGACAGTGGATAGAGAGTTTACTCCAAACACTTCCAAACTGCATAAAGCTCAAAAGTGTCTTCCAAGTCCTGAAGGCTCAAGCTTCTGACATTGGAAAGTGACCAGCTGTGAAATGGTCGCTTTCATATAACTTTTGCAGCTGTCACCTGTTCACAGCAAAGGGGAGACATAGAGAACCCGACCTACGTACCTGACGTGATCTCCGAACGACATGCACCCCGTTAAAAATATGGTAAAATAGAAAAAGGCGGTTACCAAGCACTTAACAAGCAGTTAAGTATCTTAAATGCCTCCCCCACCGCTTGATGTCGGGTCTGTTCTGAAATTGCAGACCCGACACTTTGGAAACTTACATGGAGGCGGGTTCAATTTTTACAGTGAACCTGCCTCCAGACCCGCATTCTGAGTGCTGGCAAAATTCAGCCCATGGTGTGGGTTCGGCGTTTCCTTGGGCCCTGATTGTTTGCGCTGATTTATGCCCATTTTAAGTTCAGGCATATTGTAATGAGATTGGGAGGATACTTGGGTGTAATTTGGCATTGCCAAAATGGACGCATTTTCAGGTTGAACTTCTGGTTTGCACCCATGGAGGAAACTCCAAGCCCTAGTGTTTAATGTATGTGCTTTAATTGGCTAACTGTCGCCACACATCAGCCCGTATGATTTCCTGCCAAATTTGAGAATTGGCTGATGGAGGTGCCCTGGAACATTTAGCAATAATGCGGAATAAAGCAAAATTTCCATTGGGAATGTGTGGCGTTCCATCAGATCTGCAGGACGGGAGGCATTTTGGATGATCGATCCAATTTACATGTGAAAATTCACCTAATTGGCAAACTTCATTGGGACACGATCATTTTAATGTAATGAATAAACCTTCCAAGTTATGTTGAAACAAGTTACTTTTTAATGCATAATGAATATGTGCAAGCTTTGCACCCATTGCTGCACTAGTTCTCTACTGTTCCCTGCCATATGGTGAACGTAAAAATCTACCAGATCAGCCCCAAGGAGAAACCGGCGATTTTATATGGGTACATTCAGACCAAATAAATAGGTGTCAGAAATTGGAAATGTGAGACCTTGGCTAGAAGATAGAAGTGGCTCAGTTGGTGGCACTCTTGCCTCTAAGTCAAAAGGTTGTGGGTTCAAGTCACACAAGACTTGAGCACAAAACCTAGGTTGACACTCCCAGTGCAGTACTGAGGGAGTGCTGAACTGTCAGAAGTGCCGTCTTTCGGATGAGACGCTAAACCGAGGCCCCATCTGGTGGACGTAAAAGATCCCATGGCACTATTTCGAAGAAGAGCGGGGTGTTCTCCCCAGTGTCTGGCCAATATTTATCTCTCAACCAGCATCACTAAAACAGATTATCTGGTCATTATCACATTGCTATTTGTGGGATCCTGCTGTGCACAAATTGGCTGCCACTTTCCCTACATTACAGCAGTGACTACATTTCAAAAGTAAAGCACTTTGGGACATCCTGAGGTTGTGAAAGGCGCTATATAAATGCAAGTCTTTTTTCTATTTAGATGCATTACTGTACAATATAGTTATGAGATCTTGTAAAGATTGGATGAATCAGATTGGACACAGAGGCAACAAAATAAGATGCTTTTATTAGAACTTAATTATTATACTTCAAACAAAGACAGAAGGAAGGAGAGTTGGTTTTCAATACCAAAAGTCCCGGCTTAAACCCGAGGTCAGCAAGTGATGATTTCTGCTGTCCATGGACAGAGTTCCACCGCTCTTTGTTTTAAATTGAGAAACCAAAGTGAAGGTCAAGACGCATAGTCTGGGATGCCAGTTCAGTTAAACAGAGTTAAAGAAACACTGTGCGTTAGACATGGTCCTCTTCCCTCTGGGACATGGGTTCAAGTCCAGCCCCAACTGATGGGATGAGCGTTTCTTCTGCCTGTTGGCTGTAAAGGTCCTATGGACAATGAGTTTGTCTCAGTTCAGCTGCTAGGGGACTCTGGTCTACAGCAGAACACTGCCCAAATTGGCAACCTCACTTACACATGCCAGGGGATGGTTCAAGTGGGAAATAGAAAAGGCCTTGATGTAGTCGGAGTTATTGGCTCAAAATTTCCAGGAATGTTTTGATGTTCTACAGCAGTAAGAGTTGCATCATTTTCTTCTGAGAAAATTGAAGCATAATTGATTTACACCGGTTTTACTCCAAAACATTGCTACGCATGTACTTCTACAATCACCCAAGTTGGTTCTACCAAAATCCCACATGGCTCATTAACATAGCCCCGGCATCCATGCAATAGGCCAGGGAATGCAACTTCTCTGCATTTATGCCAGTTTTGAATCGGTGTAAATCTATACCCCAAATATTTGGCACAGCAGAACCCTGAAGTCACTCTTTCTGATGTCTCGTTAGTGAATTACTGAGACCTGCACTACTTTTTCTATTTCTTTGAATGCTTTTTTTATGGCACCAGGATTTGTTGCATTAAAAAGAGAAAAGCTTCCACAACTGCTTTTTCTTAAACGTGCTGCGCTTAATGTGCATTAATGGCTTCTAACATTACTTTTTTAACAAAATCAGTAAGATAAAGAGGAACTTAAAGAAGGAAGATGGCCCCAATTGTTTACGCTGATTTCTGCTTGTTCTACGCAGATTTTGATGTTCAGGTGTATGCTGGTGAGATTCTGAGGAAATTTCAGCATAAATCACCGTTGGCAAGATCTGCGAATGGCCAAATTTCGGCAGAAATCAGATCGAGAATAATCTGACCCAATTGTTGCAGTAGATTTCCAAAGGTGTTTGATAAAGTACCGCATAACAGACTTGTTAGCAAAATTGAAGCCCATGGGATTAAAGGGGCAGTGACAGTGCGGATACGAAATTGACTAAGGGACAGAGAGTAGTGGTGAATGGTTGTTTATCAGACTGGAGGGAAGTATACAGTGGTGTTCCCCAGGGGGTCGGTATTAGGACCACTGCTCTTTTTGATATATATTAATGACCTGGACTTGGGTATACAAGGCATAATTTTAAAGTTTGCAGATGACACAAAGCTTGGAAATTTGGTGAACAGTGAGGAGGATAGTAGCGGACTTAAGGAGGACATAGACAGACTGATGAAATGGACAGACACATGGCAGATGAAATTTCGTGCAGAGAAGTGTAAAGTGATGCATGTTGTAAGAAAAAAATGAGGAGAGGCAATATAAATTTAAATGGTACAATTTTAAAGGGATTGCAGAGACAGAGTGACCTTGGGGTTCACATACACACAAGCAAGGAAGTTATGATAAACCTTTAAAAGTCACAGGTTAGACCTCAGCTGGAGTACAGTGTCCAATTCTGGGCACCACACTTTAGGAAGGATGTCAAGGCCTTGGAGAGGGTGCAGAGGAGATTTACCAGAATGATACCAAGGATGAGGGACTTCAGTTATGTGGAGAGCTAGAGAAGCTGGGATTGTTCTCTTTAGAACAGAGAAGGTTAAGGGGAGATTTTATAGAGGTGTCCAAAATTATGAAGATTTTGATAGAGTAAATAAGGAGAAACTGTTTCCACTGGCAGGAGGGTTGGTAACCAGGGGAGACAGATTTAAGATAATTGGCAAAAAAGCCAGAGGGGCGATGCGGAGAACTTATTTAACACAGCGAGTTGTTATGATCTGGGATGCATTGCCTGAAATGGTGATGGAAGCAGATTCAATAATAACTTTCTAAAGGAAATTGGATATATACTTGAAAAGGAAAATTTTGCAGGGCTATGGGGAAAAAGCAGGAGAATGGAACTAACTAGATAACTTTTTCAGAGAGCCGGCACAGGGATGATGGGATGAATCAGCCTTCTGTGCTGTATCATTCTATTATTATCGGGCAGGGTGTAGATGGGTGGCTGATCCGCTGTTGTCTGTTTTGCGCCCCCACAGAAGTTGAAAGCTTTACCAATGAGACACTGGTTCTGTGTACACTGTAGCGATAACCGTAAACTGTGCAAGTATTCGGTTATAAGAACGTAACATAAGAATTAGGAGCAGGAGTAGGCCATACTGCCCTTCAAGCCTGCTCCGCCATTCAATAAGATCATGGCTGATCACCGACCTCAACTCCACTTTCCTGCCCGATCCCCATATCCCTTGATTCTGTTAGAGTCCAAAAATCTATCTATCTCAGCCTTGAATATACTCAATGACTCAGCATCCACAGCCCTTTGGGGTAGAGAATTCCAAAGATTCACAACCCTCTGAGTGAAGAAATTCCTCCTCATCTCAGTCTTAAATGGCTGACCCCTTATCCTGAGATTATGCCCCCTAGTTCTAGACTCTCCAGCCAGGGGAAACAACCTCTCAACATCTACCTTGTCAATTCCCCACAGAATCTTATATGTTTCAATGAGATCACCTCTCATTCTTCTGAACTCCAGAGAGTATAGGCCCATTCTACACAATCTCTCCTCATAGGACAGCCCTCTCATCCCAGGGATCAACCTAGTGAACCTTTGTTGCATTGCCTCTAAGGCATATATGTCCTTTCTCAGATGAGGAGATCAAAATGGTAAGAACCTGGCAAATGGAGTGTGTTCTTCACATCAAAACATCATCTTACTGACAAATTGTACATTTCTCATCAGAAATGGTAATGTTTAAATATTAGGATCCGTTTGAAATGAATATTTTCAATCCCAGTTGGTAATGTCGGCTGGAAGTCCGTGTATTAATTGCAGCCACATGTGGCAGGCTGTTACTGATATGCAGATGTCCTAAACTACCTTTATCAGTATTGAACACCCCTCACCATTTTATACTTGGAATCATATTTCCAAGATGGGATTTTTCCCCTATTTTAAATCCTGGAACAAAAATAGCCATTACCAGTCACTGTGAAATTACTCCTACAGTAACTGCCTTCTTTTAGGAAAATGTGGTGTTTGCAGTCTTCATTTTGTTTATATTAATTTCCAGTGACTGAAAGTACAATAAAAATACATCAATTATTATTTCTGTATGTCTGTCACTGAATATCTAATTGCTTGGGTGTTGGACTACTATGGAATCTGATTTTGCCTGTAGCTATATCAGCATACAGCTGTTTCTTGTTCTAACTCTCTCTCATGATCTCTCTTGCTCTCTCTCTCTCGCTATTTCTCTCAATGTCCTTCGCTTCCATTTCTCTTTTTTCCATCTCTCTTGGTCTCTCATCACTGTTTCTTGCCCTCTCCATCTTTCTATATCTCGCTCCATCTCTCTCTCTCCATCTCTCTCTTTTCAATCTCTCCCTCTCTCAATCTCTCCCCTCTGCATCTCTCTTTCTATTTCCCTTCTCCATCTCCTTCTCCTCTCTCCATCCTTCTCTCTCTTAATTTCTCCCTCTCTCTGTTTCTCTATTTTTATCAATAATACTATGGTAGTTGCTCCTCTCAGCTTTCCTGTCTTAAAGCCATCCTTCCAGTTTCTTCTCTTACCTGCAGTATGGTCTATTAATGAAATGACATATAAAAAGACCAGGATACATGTAAGAGAAGGAATGAGTGGGCCAGCCCACAGTAGAACAGGCTGAGTATTGGCTGAAATGTTTAATTGATGGCCAGTGGCCACAGAGGATCCTGTCCAATATGGCAACTGTGGAACTGTACCCGACCCGATTGAGTCTCCTCACTAGAAGATGAAGAAAAGAGAATGTTGTAAAGGGGAACAAAAAGCTCTAAATATTCAAAAGACATCGCTGCTATTAAATATCATCAATTAGAACATTGTTTCCACTCATATTCTATAGTTGATTAAAAATCTTGTGTATAGCACTTTCACAACTGTAATATATGTTAACATTTCTAATGGGAATTCAATTGTTAAAATGTTAATCTTTGCCTTCAACAGTTACCTGTAACACCAGTAGATGGCAGTCTAATGTGAATTCAATATTAAATGATAACACTAAACTGTAACAATTACCTATTCTGCCACCAGCTTGTTCTGTATTATCTTTTCCCCATAAATCACCCATAATGCTTTCTGCAATGTTTATCGGCCCTTTTTCTTAGTAACTGACATTTCCAATGTCCAATATATGGTAAAAAAAATCAAATAATGACATATTCTGCAATAAGATGATTAAATATTGTCTATTAATGTCTCCAATTTCGTTTTTTCTTAAAAGCTTCCCAAAAGCCTCAGCTTAGACTTGATATATTGCCCAAAAATGAGACTGTGTTAGCTGAATGTAGATTGTTCAGATTGAGCAAGTGCACAATTTCTCAGGACACATCAGAACCATTTAGTCAGCTGAACTTTAGCTTCAAGCAGTTGCTTTTCTAAGTTATTTTTAGAAAAGAAAAAATGTCAAAAACTTTATTCAAATAAAGTTTATGTTTTTTTTTAATAAACGGAAAGGCTAGTTGTCTGCATGAATGAGAAAGAGAAAAACAGACTATACTGATTGCATGCCTGTAGAAGCAGTTTTTTATGGTGTTTTTGTACATTTCAGAAAGTATATTAAGCTGAGGGGAAAAGAGAAAAGTCTGTTCTCATCTTTGTTCATTTTTCAAAAAATACAAGTTATTTAAAGTTTGAAGCGAACAGAAAGCCTTTAATTATCACCCAGTGCCACTGTTAACTACTTATAATTTCTGCACAGTAATCCTTAACCCTTGATTCATCCAATGCCGTTCAAACTATGACTTGTGGCTCTTCGATTCCTCTGTCGCAGTTCCTATGAAGGACACATTGAACTTTCTAAATTAATTCCTATAGTTTGGATCAGTAATAAATTACCTGACAGCGAGAGCTGAAATTTCCTTGTCCTTGCAAATAAAAAAAAACCTGACAGTGATGTTGTAAAGCTATGACCCGCAGAATACCTGACAGGACAAGTGGGCTGTGTGATTTCTGGTGTCGTAAGTTGAATTATAGAAGTATCTGACTGCTTATATGTTACTTCCTCTATTTATACCGTATGCTAATGTCACTAAAAATGAAAATAGGAACTCTCACAAATCCCAATGATCGAAGTTTATGGCATTGAAGTTTGGAATCTGAATGCCTCATTTCCTCTGACAGAAATAGAGAACAATTGGTTTGTGAAATGTGAAATGTAGAATTTATTCCATGAGCATGGAGATCTGGACCACAATGTGTTTCAAAATTCCTCCTGAGCAATTTGTTTATGCAACGTGCGATTAATTTTAAGAAGGTTAATCGCTTTTTGTTAATCTAAGTGTAATGAATGCTATTGTAAATGTACAGATTGCAATAATATTCTTTAACAGGTCATCTGAGCTGCCTCAATTTTTCATACATGGGTGAACTGAGTGGGGAATGAAGAATTATTTTTAATAGTCCTGTTTCAGCTTAAAGTAACCCGTGTTGCACTCATGACTCAGAGGGTTAGGATAAGCTTTAATCTCTGACTGAATAGATTGACCAAAAATAAAATGAAACAATTTCAGTTGCTGTAGAGGAGTAACAAAATACTGTTTGTGACCAGGTAGATCCCAGCTGCGAACGCTGAGTTAGCTGGTCTCATTTGGGGCAGCAATTGGAATCCTATCATTGGTCACAGTGCCCTTGGGCTAGGCGGAGGAGAGGAGAAGGGGAAATCAGCCAAGGTTCCTATTCCTGATTGCTATCCAGTAACCCTATTGGAAAGTATGTATCTGGACGTTGGGTGAGGGCAGGGTGAGGTTTGGCTGTGATACCCCATGGAGGAATAGGCTTGAGACACTTGTGCCAATATTTTCAGCTCTGTTACACTCAGTAAGTGGGCATATTTGGGACACTATGGAGTGCAAAATTGAATGGAGGTCATTTCTGGCAGATGCCGACCCACACTGTGCATGACGTGCATTTCTGGCAGATGTTCTGAGTGGCGAGGGAACCTTCTGCCAGAAAGAACTAGGAGTTACATTTCAACATTTTAATGAGGGGTGATATTGTTATATAAATGTCCTGATGTTTATGCCAGATCACATGTGCAATGGGCGACCAGCATTACTAAGAAGTTGCTGGATGTGGAAATATATGGCCCAGAAATTCCGGTCGGAGGTTTCCCCGACCTGCACTTAAGAAGCGCGCCTACTGTTATGCTCTGGGTCCACGCAGAATTCCGTTCCTGTGCCTGTTCCAGCTGCCGGTGTGCAGGGCACGCGTATCCCAGGGGCGAAGCTAGTTCGCAGTGTCTCTGGGATCACATGGGCCATGGGGAGCCAATCGGAGCAGGAAATCTCCATTCATAGATTTGATAGGAAGACCTGTTAAATCTATGAAGAGATTGGCCCCAAAACCAAAGAAAAATTTCAAATAATTTTTTTAAAAAAAAATCACATTTTTAAAATAGCTATAAATTACATAAATTAACTACTTTAAACAAAATTTAAATTTTTGAAAAAAATAATTAAAGTTTTTAACAGGGCTAAAAATAAACTTACCTTTCTTTAAAGTATTTTAAAATGATAAACCTGTGGAAAAAATGTTTTACTTTTACTTTCTTCACCTCTTCCCTTGTTAAAAGCAGGCCTTGCGCCTGCTTTTTCCACTCGCAGCTGCTAGGGACTTACCCGCACTGCATCAACTGAGATAAAAATGGAAGTTTGATGCGTACGCGCTGCCTCTCCGGCGCACGCGGTTGACCTGTGAACCCCTTCCTTCAAGAGAACGGAAGTTCCGGTTTCCAGCGCATGCGCAATGCACTTCTGCGTACTCACCCGTAGGGAACGGAATTTCAGGGCCATTACATAGGATTACATAGGATATACAGCTTAGAAACAGGCCATTCGCCAGTCCATGCCGGCGTTTATGCTCCACATGAGCCTCCTCCCATCCTTCCTCATCTAACTCTATCAGCATTATCCTCTATTCCCTTCTCCCTCATATGCTTATCTAACTTTCCCTTAATTGAATCTATACTATTCACCTCAACCACTCCCTGTGGTAGCGAGTTCCACATTCTCACCACTCTTTGAGTAAAGAAGTTTCTTCTGAATTCCCTTTTGATTTCTTGGTGGCTATATTATATTGATGGCCTCTAGTTATGCTCTTCCCCACAAGTGGAAACACTCTCTGTCAAAACCTTTTGTAATTTTAAAGACCTCTATTAGGTCACCCCTTAGCCTTCTCTTTTCAAGAGAAAAGAGACCCAGCCTGTTCATCCTTTCCTGATAAGTATAACCTCGCAGATCTGGTATCATCCTTGTAAATCCTTTTTGCACCCTCCCCAGTGCCTCTATATCCCTTTTATAATATGGCGACCAGAACTGTACACAGTACTCCAAGTGTGGTCTAACCAAGGATCGATACAATATTGATTTACAGAAACGGAGGAAGACAAGTGATTGATTTTGATGGATGCTTTCCAAGTGGTTTGGTACATCTTTTTTGTTTACATTTATTTTGGATTACTTAGTTAGTCAGGAGGCTTTTGCACCACAGGTTCTGACACTGCAAATTTTGCTTCAGTCTCTGAAACTTAAAAGAAAGGATTTCCCAATGGGAATCCTGCTCTATTCATGTCCCTTGAGGAAACAAAGGAGGAACAGCAGGAGGATGTCAGTGTAACAAGTGAAAATTTATAT
This sequence comes from Squalus acanthias, assembly GCA_030390025.1. Taxonomy (NCBI): domain Eukaryota; kingdom Metazoa; phylum Chordata; class Chondrichthyes; order Squaliformes; family Squalidae; genus Squalus; species Squalus acanthias. The sequence goes on from CM059435.1 coordinate 48,147,192, forward strand.
TTGAAATTTTGTTTGACTTTTTTTTATTTTGTAATGTGTTCTAAGTGGGTAGGAGCAGTTGAGTCTCTGAGAGGGACACAGAAACTGAGAGCAGCAGAGATGGGGTTAATTCAAAGGAGGGAAATCATGGAAGGATTGTACCATCATTCGAGTAAAGAGGCCAAGTTTAGATCAAAGGTTCTGTATATAGAAATGCACCTGGAATTTCCATGGGAGATTGGAGGAACCCCAGAGAAATGGCTTCAAAACAAATATTTGTGCTGTGTCTTTGGGGGATCCACTGATCGTCCATCAAAATTGCAACAACAGCAACTTGTATTTATATAGTGCCTTTAACGTAGTAAAATGTCCTAAGGCGTTTCACAGGAGTGCTTTCAAACACAATTTGATACCCAGCCAAACAAGGAGATATGAGGTAGGTTTTAAGGAGCATCCTAGAGGAGAAATTCAGGGGCATGGTCTACAAGCAGGAGCTCTTCCGGTGACAAGATTGGAACACCACAGGAAAAAGGTCTCGTAAAGAAGGAGAGATGTAGACCAGTTTCATATTTTCTAGCTTGATGGGTCTGTCTGTTACTTGATAATTGCAGTTAAGGCTTCTGGGCCCATTTTACTCTTTGGCATTTATGAAAATTTGCATTCATTTTGGTCAGAACTTTGTTATTTTGAACCTCAAGCGGTGCAGGGAGCTCGGAAGGAATTGTAAAGCAGGTAATTTAGCAGCTGTTACCTTTGATTTGCTGAGAAAATGCCAGTTTTCTAACAGTCTGCCTATTCGGTAACGGGAGTGTGGCCAACTCTTGGCTACACTTCGCTGTCGCACAGCCATTCACTAACAAGAAGCTAAGGAATGAAATGCACGTAACAGTTGCGAAGAGAAGGACAAAAGATGCTTTTGGCAGCATGGCATGTTTTATTAATAAATAGAGTTTTTATTTTCACATGGAGTAATCATTAATGATAAATTATTTATATAACGCAGTGTGGAACCTTGTTGTGCAGTCGGCTGGAAGGCACAAAATTGCACGTTGTAAGATTTGGGTGTAATGGGAATTGATAGACCCAAAGTGATGTCTCCAGGGCTGATTCCCCAATGGGATGTATCCAGTGAGGGGCAGCCCTCACAGGGAGGATGGGTTGGGAAGTTGCCAGCCCACAGCTCCTGATCTGTCATCCATTCATTTAAATGGATGGAAAATCAAGGTCTGCAGGCCCACGACTTCCTGTGAATGGTGCTCATCGCTGGAGACACCGATCGGGAAATATGCTCCAATATAAGCTTTTACAGGACAGGACTGCATCTGACTGTAGACGTAAGAGTCTCCCTCTGTCAGCCACAGTTCATAGTTCATAGGCCCAGGTTCCAGGAACCAAGTGTATTGGAAACCCCTGTAAATGTGAGCCTATGATTCTGCTGTTAGGATAAGACTGCTGGTTTTTAAATTCTCATCCTTGTATTCAAATCCCTCCATGGCCTTGGCCCTTCCTATCCCCATAATCTCCTCCAGCTCTACAACCCACCGAGATCTCTGTGCTCCTCCAGGTCTGGCTTCTTGCGCATCCCTGATTTCCTTCGCTCCACCATTGGCTGCCGTGCCTTCAGCTGCCTGGGTCCTAAGCTCTGGAATTCCCTGCCGAAACCTCTCTCCCCTCTCTACCTCTCTCTCCTTCTTTAAGACGCTCCTTAAAACCTGCCTGTTTCTCCTAATATCTCTTTATGTGGCTCGGTGTCAGATTTCATCTGATAACGTTCCTGAGAAGCGCCTCGGGGTGTTTTAGTACGTTAAAGGCACTATATAAATGCAAGCTGTTGTTTGATTATGTAAGCAATTCGGAAGTGGTCCTTGTGAGTCTCTGTATGTAAGCAAGCCCAGCGTGTCTTTAGAGATTGCCTTCCAGCTGAGAGTGGTGAACGGAGGGTACACTCCTGATACAGTGAAAGACCAAGTATTAAAGCATCATATCACCAACAAATATTCTTGCGTCAGCCACTGGTTCATGTATTTTACTTCCTGTTCGTCTACAGTCTGATTGCCTGATGAGTCGCAATGCTCTGTCAGTTGGATGTGCCTCTTTGAAGGACCTCTGCTTTTTAGCAAACACTTCAGTGCTCGTCCCAGCGGGATTTCTTTTAAAACTGCAAATGGCCTGCCTCAATGGGTTAATGGGTAAATGAACCATGTGGTGCGGCAATACAGACCACAAGGTTCCAGGTTCAATCCCAGGTCAGTGTTAAGTGAAGTGATTTCACCCCGGGCAGCAGTTGAGGGGTTACAACTGGTCTCGGTGCCCCTGGGCTGCGGAGGGTGAAGAAAAAAATCAGCAAAGATTCCCACTGCTGATTGCTTTCGAGTGCTCGCTGCTTGGAAATGGATATCAGATGAGGGCTTCTGTGTGGTGCATCCAGTGATCAATAGCCTGCTGGCACTCGCTGTCTAAGCTCACACATGATGGATGGCTACATTGCTGAGGGACCGGAGATAACCTGACGAGCATGAAACTGCACCCTTATACGAGCCAGCACCGTCGAGAGCAAACCGGAGAAAATAAAGTGCAAAGTTGAAGGAGCATAATGGTTGAACTAAAGGTGCAATAGGCTGTCTGTGTACAATTGTGTCCTTCACAACAGTCATTAAGAGCAGGTCACGGCCACAGTGCCTTGTATGCATGTGGATTAGGGACCTTGTATTTCAGATCCATAAATATATGAATTAGGGTGTGTGAGCTCAATAGTGTTTTGCTGTTTGCGTGGCATTTGCATGAATCACAATAAAAGATTTTCTTGATGAAAGAAATGACCTTTAATCTCTTGAGGAGTTTCCGTGAATTTCCTCTTTTCCACATGTTCGAGAATGCTGCACTGTTTTGTGCTCCTGATTAATATGGTTGGGCCGGTGATTCTGGAGGAATGGTCCCCAAGTTGGCTTGTACCAATGACCTACAGTCATGGGGGGAGAAATTCCCTACCTTGCCGCCACCTGTTTGCGCCTCTATCCTGGTGAAAAATGGCAGCCACCACTCTAACGCCCTTCTCTGGTGTGGGACTCACTGGCCGCCATTTTGGTGAGGGCCTTAACACTGCTGATAGCAGCGCTGGCCCTGGAGATGCAAATGGGGAGAGGATGACGTTGCACGCCGACTTAATGTCACACTCTGTGAACTTCGACCTTAGCGTTGAGTTCAGCGCTGGGTCCTAAGCTAGCGCTGTCAGCACTTCTTAAATGGACACACACATCTTTCAGGTAAGTTAGCATTTAAACTTTTGACTGGACTTTTTTTATTTTATTGAAGTAGTGGCTTGGTGCAATACACGTTAAAAGTTTTTTAAGTGTGCAGGGAGTGCTGCTGGATGCTTGCAAGGCCTCGGATGGTAAAGGAAGGCCTCCGAAAAGACAGAAACTGCTGGAAATACTCAGAAGGTCAGGCAGCATTCGTGGAGATAGAAACAGAGCTCACCTCTCAAGTCAAGATATTGCTTGACCTGCTGAGTATTTCCAGCATTTTATGCTTTATTTCAGATTTACAACATCTGCTCGCAGAGGGAAGAGGAAGACACTGAAGAGGAGGGAGCAGAAGAGGAGGAAGCAGAAGGAAGGATGCAACCCAGACAGCCCCTTTCTGGCCGGGTTATCTGGGATGGAATCAGCTGCCTGTGGTCCCAGTGACCACAACCCCAATTCCCCTTTCAACATTTGTCCCACACCTTACCTTCCCTCTGTTACTGACCATCACAGCATCCTCTTGGCCACAATGCTGAAATAAAAGCCACCGCAAAGCAAACTTTCCAATCCAACTTTATACATCTATCCATCCAATATGACATCAAGAAATCAACTCATCACCCTGATGCATTCCCTGAGTGACTGCCTTTGCCTATCCTAGTGATGTCACGCAGTGCTACCCCAGTGGCTGCAGCATGGCTGGTGGAAGGCTGCTGACTTTCAATAGGGGACACTGCAAATGGCCTTGCAGGTCGACCTTGAGGTGCTGGTGGCTGGGAGTGTCCAATCAAGTGATGGTGTTTCTTTTTCTCCTCCTCCTCCTCCCCCCACTGGCTGGGCAGGCTGCATTTCTTGGGTGTGTGAAATGAGGAAGGCACAAGGGAGGAGTTGTGGTGAGGAGAGGGCAGGAAAGCAAGAGGTGCATGTGAGAAGGAGGATAACGTATGAGGATACCAGCATCTTGAATCCTTTCAGCCCCGCCGCTGGCCAAGGGCTCAGCCATGCCCCTGCCAAGAATGGCCTGCACCGTCTCCTCCAAGGGGGTGAGGTGAAGCTAGGAATGGGAAGTGTGCCTCGTGTTTGGTACAATTTGTTGGTAGTTGAGTGATGGGGGTGGTGGGGGAGGGAGTCATGCATTGAGTAGTGTGTGAGGCTGTTGGTGCAGTTGGTAGGAGACGGCATTTGAAGATGTTTTCACTGATCTTGACCACTGGTCTAAGGTCACGAAGCTTCTTTGGGCACTGGAGCCAGGTAGTGGGAGCAACACTGCTGGCAGTGACGGCCTTGATGATGTGGCCCCACACCGTTCTTTCTGGAGGGCCTCCTGGCCCCTGTGGGTAGAGGGCCTCTCTTGCAGTGTTGATCCCCTGCACAAAACTGGAGTGCTGCATGAGACACCCTGGGTGCCACTTCCCTGGCTTGCTGAGACATTTGTGTTAGTGCTGAAGCACTTCTCCCATTTTTGTAGGTGTGGCAGGGAATTCAGCTTTAAGAGCTGATGACTCTCATTTGGGGAATTCTTTTTAATGTTGATTTTTTTTTCATGAAGGCAGTTGAGCTGTAACGGCTAAAAGCTGCCTATTTTTACATGATTTTTATTTTTTCATTTCAGAAGGCAGTTCCCCTTTAAGAGAGCGAACTGCTTTCTGAAATGACAGCCTCGCTTTAACAAAAGGCTGTTCCTGCTGCAATGATGCTATAGCCATGCTACGTTGGGGCCTCCTGCCGGGACTAATGCCACCAGAACGGCGTTGCACGGTAAGTTTAGCGCTGGGCTAATGTTTAATTAGCCACCAGCGCCAATTTACTGGTCCTGCCAGCGCCACCATTTTCCCTGGCCATTAACCTCGGTGGCATCGGCAGGTTTTTACCGATAGCGAGTTTCGAGGCCATGATTTTTAAACACAATCGTCAAAATTAGGTGCTCTTGCGAGACAAGATGCCTTTTTCAAACATGTTGAATATTGTTTGCTTCTTTGGCAGTAATCAGAGCCTATTGAAGGTGGCTCTGTGACAACCTCAGTACTGTTTTCGATCCTCTTTACACTATTGTATTGTGTACATATGTACCTGCCGAACTCTATAAATATATGTTTATGGTACCCTTATTATATATACTAATCATCATTACCCTCAGATTCTATCCTGTGACTAAGCTTATAACTTAGACCTGTCTTAATGTCTCCTTCTTTGGCTCAGTGTCAATTTTTTTTGTCTGTTTATGTTCCTGTTAAAGATGCTATATAAATGCAAGTTGTTGTTGTTGGCTAATTTCCAGATATCTATTATTGCTTAGATTAACCATTTAAAACCTCAGTTGGATTACAGCCTGTAACTCCGTCCCAGGAATCTATTATTCTATACATAAACCACTTGAATGCTTCCATTAGCTTCCAGCCTGTCACTCATTCCAGGTATTTATTATTCGATATAAAAACCACCTGAACCCTTCGATTATTTCAACCTATAACTCAGGCCAGGCTTCCACGTATTTTCTGTTCTGTGTATAGCCTGTTCTACAAGTGACGTTATAGTTTGGAGAATCTCCACCCTCTCCATTGCTGGATGACGGATGTGAACGAGGAGATTGCACAGTGTTAGCCCACTTGTTTTTCTGACACAATGGAGAGATGACTGAAAGTGTGCATTTTAACTTGATAGAAAGCTTGAACCCTTTGGCCTGCCTCCTCTTACACAAAGTATCAGATAGCTGCAACACAGGCTTTTCTCTGAAGAAGGGGCAGATAAGAACTGGAATCAGTGGAGTGGAGAGGAGTGAAGAATGGAGGATGATTATAGGACCATTGTATGATTTATGAATGAGTGGCTTTTCATTTTTTATCATGATTGGTATCTTCAGTTCTGAGTATTTTTATTGTGGTGAAATGGATGCGGTAACCCTAATCTCATGATTTATGTAAGCTCTGTTTTTCTGATACAGACTGAGGAGCCTCAGAGCCCATGTTGTGATATTCCACTGTGTTTAATGTGGACAGGGCAATGCAGGGCACATTAAGAACAATTTGTGATAAAATATGCATGATGTAGAATAATGGCCCTGTCATATTGCAGGTATTGGTTTCAGTGTGATGCACAGCCGGCAGTGCTGTGTTGTACTCCAGGTTCTACATCAAGCTAGGCTCGGGCAAAGTCCACTTACTGGTGTCTAAATGCTGGTTCAATATTCGGTGTTGGTGAAGAGCTGACCGCACACTTGGCTTTTTGTTTAAGTCTAATAAAGTTTGATAAGTTGCCTTTGTATTCAGTTTACATTGCTTCTATTAAACTGAATCCAGATTTAATCCATTCCATTTGAGGATGACTTGCAACTTGAATTGACACAGATTGTGTTGTATAATGAGCCTATTATGTTACTAGCATTGTGGTGCCATAATAGTAAAGAGCCTGTCGATATATATCACGGTCTACTCATTCACTTACATCACTTACCTCTGCCACAATTGGTGCTCAGCATATATGCCATCTAATAGTAACAAAAAGTGGTAAGCTTTTGTAATAAAGCTCTTGTATACGAGTTGGAAGTGAGGGTAAAGTTGTCATTTGAAGTTTGGGTTTGATTGGACTTAGACTTCCTTCCAACCCCTCCCTAGAGAGGCTCGAGGGGCCAAATGGTCGACTCCTGCTCCTATTTCTTATGTTCTATGTTCTTAGAGTCCAGGGCCAATACTTATCCCTCAACCAACATAACAAAAACAGATTATCTGGTCATTATCACATTGCTGTTTGTGGGACCTTGCTGTGCGCAAATTGGCTGCCGCGTTTCCCACATTACAACAGTGACTCCACTTCAAAAACAGTATTTCATTGGCTGTAAAGTGCTTTGAGACGTCCGGTGGCCGTGAAAGGCACTATATAAATGCAAGTCTTTCTTCCTTTCTTTCGAGAAGCCCTTCACCTCAGCAGTCCAAGGGAGACTAAGAACTCTCACCATGTGGAGAATCTTAGGCAAAACCGTACACTACTACTCTGTACCATAACGCATGCCATGTTGTAACATATAATTATACATAATAATTATTTTTAAGGGAATTCAGTATTTCAAAAGCTGAACTGTGGTCATCACTCATATACTGAAATGCTTAACCAGTATTAGTGCAGGTTCTATTACAGGAAGAGTGATCAATAAAAATCCTTCACCCTGTATTAAATCTCAAAATATGCTTGTAGAGATCCTGTCAGGGCAGCATTTATGCTGTGAGTGTGCAATACAGGTGAAAGGGCCCAACAGACCCCAGTATTTAGGAAGGTATAGGAGAATGAAATGATTTGAAAAGACTTGGTTTGTTCCCTGCAGAGGCTGTTATAGAACACTTGAGAAGAAAAACTCCTCTGTTCACCAGCCTTTGTAGAAAAAATAACAAATGTTGAGCTTCTAACTCACACTTAAAATAAATACTGAGCTTCCGCTCAGCCCCCTTGTCCATCAGGAATTCCTGGGTCACAGTTTCTGAGCTGAGATAGCCAATCTTAGCTCGAGTTGTGGTGGGGCCCACTCTTGATTGCTATCTAGTGATTTTCTTTTTATTCATTCTCGGGATCTGGGCGTCGTTAGCAAGGCCGGTACTTATTGACCATCCCTAGTTGCCCTTGAGAAGGTAGTGGTGAGCCGCCATCTTGAACCGCAGCAGTCCGTGTGGTGAAGGTGCCCCCCACAGTGCTGTTAGGGAGGGAGTTCCAGGATTTTGACCCAGCGACGATGAAGGATCGGCGATATATGTCCAAATTCAGGCTGGCGTGTGACTTGGAGGGGAACAATTTATAGGTGGCGGTGTTCCCATGCACTTGCTGCCCTAGTCCTTCTAGGTGGTAGAGGTTGAGGATTTGGGATTTCGGAAGGAAATTGTGTTATTACAGCTTTGAAAAATGTAACTTGCTCTTTTTCAAATTGTTTTACAATGCTTTCTGTGAGTGGAGCTAATCTCCCTCCTCCTTATTAATTCTGCCCTCTCCTTGATCTGACAATTAACCCTGAAATTTATCTAAGTTTTATGTTGCATTTTTAGTCTATTTACACCTGCAGAAATCACACGCCAGACCCGATTACAGGACAAAATTGCTGTAGTATTTATTTATGATTTAGTCATGTAGAAAGCAACAAAGTTACTTGCTAAAATGCTATCAAGTGCAATGAACATACATCAAAGTTTTATGAAACTGACCGAAAGAGATTGGTTTCCCCTTCTCAGCGATAAAGCACCGTCTCTTGATGAAGATGTGATAAAAGCACCCATCTAACTGCATAATGTTCTCTTTGAATAGGGCCAAGCAAAGCTCCAACATCATCCTTTAACTTTGTTCAAAATCAGCATCGCTTCTTGGGCTTCTAGCGATGATTTTCTTTCACAGCAAAAACTTTCAGTTTGTAAAGCACATTTCACGTTATAGGTGGACTTCCTGACTAGTCCTGATGAGATTGATTTGCATGACACTTAGATATTGTTAACTGAACACACGATGGCTCCCTGATGGGAGTAAGCATGTAATTACAACGTAATTCTATTATCATAGAAGCATAGAATAGTACCGCACAGAAGGAGGCCATACGGCCCATCGAGTCTGCGGCGGCTCTTTCGAAGAGCAATCCAGTTAGTCCCATTCCCTCGCTCTTTCCCCATATCCCTGCAATTTATTTATCCAATTCCCTTTTGAAAGCTACTATTGCATCGGTATCCACCACCCTATCAGGAAGTGCATTTCAAATCCTAACCATTCGTTGCGTGAAAAAGTTTTTCCTCATGTCACCTCTGGTTCTTTTGCCAATCACCTTAAATCTGTGTCCTCTGGTTATCGACCCTTCAGCCATTGGAAACAGTTTCTCTTTATCTACTCTGTCTGCACCCTTCATGATTTTAAACACCTCTATCAAATCTCCTCTTAGCCGTCTCTGCTCTAAGGAGAACAACCCCAACTTCTCCAGTCTCTCCCGTTGTTATTCTTTGATGGAATTTTCTGGAGGGTCTGGAAATAAAAGCAACCTTTGCGTTACCACCAAGTTGAGTGTTTCTTTGGACAAAACAGGGGTGACAAGAACAAAGGATAGTGCATTGTTAAAAAGATTGAATATTGGACATCTTTGTTACTTGGGTTGTGGTCGACCTTATCATATAATTTTTTTTTATCATGTCCGCATTAGTTGGAAAGGTCGGAGAGTATCGAACAGGGTCGAGTATTTAAAAAAACTCTCTTTTTATTTTGAGACTAATGAACTTGCAAAAAAGAGAGAAGTTTTGCAACATATGCACAGATTAAGACTCTGCTTGCTTCTGCCCAGCCTAAAGACAGAACATAGGCGGAGTTGGTCCAAGTGGTCAAAGAACGTCTGAGCCTGAAGCCACTCATTATTGCGGAACGGTTCGTGTTTAACCAGAGGAGGCAAAGAGACAATGACAACATCTCTCTCCGTTTATGGCAGAGCTGGGGTAACTGTCTGAACCATGTGACTTGGTGGGCTTCTCCATGATGCAATAAGAGACCAGTTTGTCTGCGGTCTGAAGGAAATGTCACTCCAGAGGAAACTGTTAATGGAAGACAGATTCATGTCTGCTAGAACTCTCGAAATAGCACTTGGGATGGAGGCTGCTGGCAGGCTGGCTAGCGAGTTACAAGCCTCAGGGACCAATAACCCTAGAGCGAAGAGTTGCTCAACCATGTTAGAGAGGTGTGGTAAAAATAATCAACATCCAGACCCATGCTTTTATAAGATGGTTATATGCCATAACAGCATAGAATAGCGCCATTCAACTAAATGTAGGTACTGTTACATCGGCTAGTGGGAGAAGAAAAGAAGGCTCAAAGTCATATTGCAGCATTGTGAGAAATCAACGGAAGAAAAAACAAAAATCCGGTATCCATTGTGTCGATTCCGAAGAGGAATTTGAGGCAGAAACCGTATCACAAGGTGAGGCAGGTGAAGAAGAGACGCATTTTCCTGTATGATAATTACATATTGTTAACTGAACACTATAGACGGCCTCCTGTTGGGGGTAAGCACATTGTAGAAATTACACTTCTCTTGTATTACTTTGTTATTCCTTGGCGGAATCTTCTAAAGGATCTGGAAATAAAACCACCATTGAATTAGCAGCAATTTGACACCCCCAGCAAAGTTGAAAGTTGCGCCCATACTTTTCTGACTCAGAAATGAGGGTGCTACCACTGAGCCAAGCTGATACTTAAAGTGAACAATTCTGTCGGAAATCGATGGGGACAAGTGAATTTTAATGAAACATACTTCTGTTCTGACCGAGATATTCTGAGGCAAGTTCTGTTATTACTTAAATATTTTGCTTTGATTAAAAAAAATCCGTGATGGAAAAATGTAAGAAGTTCACGTATTGCATTCTCCAAACATTTAAATGATTTAAAACTGAATGCCATTGAATTAGGAGCTAACAATTCTCAAATGAATGTCAGAACTCTCTGTAAACTCTTCTTTGAGCTCAATCTGGTCTGTGTGTTTTTCTGTTGATAGAATCCCAATTGGACACGAAATGTTATTGATTGCCCAACAATGAAAATCTAAATTTAGATTAATGCCATCCTGGTGGCCTTTTGTTCAATATGAAAGTTTAAGGTGGTGAAAAAGTCCTTGAAAGGATCAATGCCATCATGAGATGTAAGGTGAAGCATGATTCTATAAAGCAGTAACAACATCCATCAGTTTAGTGAGCGTTAAGAGCTCTGACAGTACTTGGGTGACTAATCTTCCTCGTTCCATGAATGAAGGAACACAATTTGCTGGGTAGGCTCATGTGCCTCTGGTCCTCAGACGATTAATGTTATCGCTTAATTCAGCACCAAAACAATCCATGTCATTGCTTTATTTGTCTGAAGTAAGTGAGGGTGCATTTTTACTGTAGCTACTGGTCAGAGACCAGTTCAGGGTTTGACCAGACAGAGTCTTGATAAAACTGCCCGGGAGTAACTTGCGTTCAGCTGCTCAAGAGAGGAAGTCTCCGCGTGTGTGCGCTCACAAACACGGGCAGAGCTCCTCTCCCCAGCAGCTGAATTTGGCGCACTTTAAGATGGCGTGGGTGGCACTGGCTGCATTCTCCAAACGTTGAAATTAGTCGCAGGTAAGTGTAAAAAAAGTGTTTAAAAGGGACCACCTGGGCACTCCTTAACACTAGGTTTGACACTGAATGGGATTCGCACTCAGTGCTATGTCAAGCGTAAACCGTGTGAGATACCCTCCTTCAGGGCATCTCACTGTGCAATCAAGTTGGGCTCCAACTTGAGGATCTGCACCGCAAAGTGATAGTCACCTTGCACCAAAGCTGAAGTTGTGAAGGAATAAGCCATATAACCTATTCAGAAAAATACACCATTCTATGAAAGAATTCTGGCCTTATTAAAACATGACCAACTGGGTTTGGAAATCTGGAAACCTAACAATCTAAAGCTGTGATAGAATTCTGGCTATTGAGATAAGATAGTTGTTGACACTGAATCAATAACCTTATTGAAACAGAAGGTTAAAGGCTCCTGACAGTCTGAATCTTTTGGAATAAAACAGTGCTTCACCTGTATAAGGTGTTCTAATTTACACTTCGTAAAGAGGCAGAAACAGAAGGCCTTAGTAAAAATGACATCAAATAAAATGCACCTGCTGTTACACCGTTTTTTATGGTAAGCTTCGAACACCTAGAGGAGAGACACAAGTCTGTAATGCTACCAGCTGAGGTGACTAAGAATTATAGAAGTCAGCAGAAAAATGACTAGAGATAATTAGCTTACATCAGCAGAAAACCTTAAAGAAAAAAACACTGGAAAAGGGTATAAATATTGAGCTCTCAAATGAGATAATAGATTCGCTGTAAAGGGGCAAAGCGATTCTCAGGCTTCAGAGGCAGCTCTGTAAGTCTACAACTCTTTGTATCTCGGGGATCAAGGTACTGTATTTGATTTTGGTGGATATCCTGAATAAGACTAAGAACTGTAAAACTGTAGCAAAGTTAAGATTTGAGAGTAAGGATCTCTGATAATAGAATTGTAAGCTTTCTGTTTTTGGAACTGTTAATGTTGCGATTGACTCACCAACTGTAAAATACACGTCGGTTCTTTAATAAATCTATATATTTTTAGAATTGTCTCACATAAGACTTCTGTATCAAACTTGTGAACTCAATCTCTGTACACTTTTTGGTGAGGAGTTGCAGAATTCTGGGGGAGTTTTCCAGACCTTCATAATATCCGGAATGTTACAGTCTAGCTAAACTTATTAAAAGTGCTATCTGGAGGACGGTAACATCTTCAGGTTGTTCCTTTCCTTTAGGGAGAGATGGTCCAGACCATTAGACCCAATTAAGCGTCTTTAGGATTCGGCTACCTCAAACTTTAGTTGAAAGTGAATGTCTGGGGAATACGCCTGATCTGGGGTAGCCCTAAAGGGGCTAGAACTAGTAATTATCCCTTCAAAGTCATTGTGTAAATGCATCGCAAAAGAGTATGAAAGCTACTTAAATATTGGCCCAGATTTTCCTGCAATGGTGAGGTCGATAACTAACTTCCTCCATATTTTCCTGAATTTCTAATTAGGATACGTCATAAGCGAGCATGGCGACGAATCGGAAGTGGCACGGCCTTCAATTCTGGTCTCTTGTGCATCCCCTATTTCCACCGCTCCACCATTGGAGGCCGTGCCTTCAGCTGCCTAGGTCCGATGCTCTGGAATTTCCTCCCTAAACCTTTCCGCCTCTCTACCTCTCCTCCTTTAAGATACTCCTTAAAACCTACCTTAAAAACTGTCCTAATATCTCTTATGTGGCTCGGTGTCAAATTTTGTTTGATAACGCTCCTGTGAAGCCTCTTGGGTTGTCTTACTATGTTAAAGGCACCATATAAATGCAAGTTGTTATGAATTTGAGTACAGAGATTCCACGGATTTGCTGAGCCTGATTTCTAGCCGCAGACTGGCCCAAGTGTAAGTAATGCAATGGTTTGTTATATTTGTGCGAGCAATTTTTAATAAATTGCGTGGTTACCTATGACATAATACATGCTAATCAGCGCCATTATTTTTAAGTCTTGAGTGGCAGCGGTATGAAAACTGGCGATGATCAAGCAAAATCATGACATCCATTGTTTTGGAATGGGGGCGGAGCTGTGAAAATGGCCTCCCGCCAGCACTCAGCTAAGTCGTGGGAGGTGGGGGGGTGGTGGGGGGGGTGGTGGAAAGGCGGGTGCCGGTGCAAAAGAGGCCCTGATTTCCATTGTGGGGCATGGAGGAACACTCCTGCTCCTCTTGGCCCATAAAGCTAAGTTTGAAACTTGCCTATGTGGACCTCTGCTTCTTCCCTGACAGTTTTTACTGAGCGGGCATCCTGGTCAGTACACCATTAAAATGTCGTAGGACACCGATTAGCATGTATTATGTCATAGGGCCCTGATTAGCATGTATTATGTCATAGAACCCTGATTAGCGTGTATTATATCATAGGGCCCTGATTAGCGTGTATTATGTCATAGGACCCTGATTAGTGTGTATTATGTCAGAGAACCCTGATTAGCGTGTATTATGTCATAGGACCCCGATTAGCATGTATTATGTCATAGAACCCTGATTAGCATGTATTATGTCATAGGACCCCGATTAGCATGTATTATGTCATAGGGCCCTGATTAGCATATATTATGTCATAGGACCCCGATTAGCGTGTATTATATCATAGGACCCTGATTAGCGTGTATTATATCATAGGACCCTGATTAATGTGTATTCAGGAGGCTCCCTCCTGAGTTAGGCGAGTGCCTCAGCTGTCATTAAAAACAGCAAAGGCAGGAATCCACCATTCTGCCCAGTTTCCATGAAGCAAAGTGAATTAAAATTCCCCCTGTTGTGTCAGTATGAAATAAGGTTCCCACAATCAAATAAATCAGTCCTAGAACTTTAACATGAAATCGGCAAAGCTTCCAAATTCTGTGAATGCAGAGGTATAAATTTGAAGGTAAAAGCTGCAGTGAGAAGTGATGATCAGTAAATCTCTGACTACAAAAAAAAACCCAAAGCAGAATAAAAGTTATGAGCAAGGCTCTAAAGATGAATAAGACACCTCAGGACAAAAGCAAGCCATCAGCATACTGATTAACAGCTCAACCTATCATCAATCAAGGCTTTTAATTGAGACCAAGCTACAGGACTACAGTTACACAATGGAAACTGGTAAAAGCTTCTCGCCAGCAGCCTATTTTGAGTCTGCTGTCGTTGAAGCAGGTACAAGAGAACAATTTGTAATGTGCCAAAGTAATGAAGCTCTAAACAGGCTTGAGGACCAAAGAAGGTCTTTTTTATGTTGTGTGTATATGTAATGAAATTGCCAGTACAATTCAATATTCTTTATGTGTCATCAAGATGGACTCATATCAAGGTTGTAAGGATTCCACTGGTGATTATGTGGTAGCCACATTAGAAATACATTTGTGAAGACTTCATCAGTTTGCTTTTTCTGATGAAATTGTAAATCTTTTAAAATGTCTGCACTATTTCTCGAGAAATACCAGAGAAGAAATCTTTACTAGGACATATTTTAAAACTTGCTACAGCTAGGACCAGTGGAGTTCATGTCCTCCACACGCTAATGATTAGAACTATTTATCCTATAAAGATAATGGGCCGGATATTCCAATCCATACGGGTGGGTACGCGCTGTGTACCCACCCGTAGGGACATTGGAAATGCCGGTTTCAGGCATGCACTGCGCATGCGCTGGAAACAGGCATTTCCGATCTGTCAAGAAAGCTCTTGACAGATCCTCCGCCTGCCCGGGAGAAGGGCCTCTGTGGGCGGATAGTTCCGCTTTTTGGAGACCCTCCGCCCGCAGAAAACACTTACAATTCTTGCGCCTGGTAAAAGCATTTAAAAATACTTTAAAGAAAAGTAAGTTTATTTTTAGCCCCGTTAAAAACTTTAATTATTTTTTTCAAAATTTAAATTTTTGTTTAAAATAGTTAATTTATGTAATTTCAAGTTATTTTAAAAATGTGATGTTTTTTTAAAAATTTATTTAAAGTTTTACTATGTTTTGGGGGTGATCTCCATTCATATGTTTGACAGGTCTTCCTGTCAAATGTATGAAGGGCGATTCCCTTCTCTGATTGGCTCCCCATGGCCCACGGGATCCCAGGGATGCTGCGAACTACCTGCGCCTCTGGGATACGTGGGCCCTGCACACCGGCAGTTTGGAGAGGCCCAGCAGCGGAACTGTGCACCATTGGGGGCCCTCAGGTAAGGGCGCAGATTTTTCCAGATCGCAGCCCTCCGCCCGCGGGATTTCTGGGCCAATATTCAGACATATTTGTGCCAGCCCTGGGGAGGCGGGTTTGGAGGTGGCACTGCCGGGAAAATGGCTGAATCTGGGGGCGGGTACCCATCCCGTCCCCAACCCGCCTCCGTGCCATCTTCCCAGGAGCCGGATAGCCGACCCGCGCCGAGTCCCGTCTCCTGGGGGCGGGAAGGGGATTACAGCCACTTAACTAGGTAGTTAACAGGCAGTGGATTATCCCCATTTTTCCACCAGAGGCGCGAGCTTCCCGACATCGGGAAACCCCGCCAGGGTCACCGAGGCGAGCAGTGGGTCTGCGGGGGTCAGAGGGGTGCAAAAGTGCGCTGTGGAGGTGAGTGATGGGTGCAAGTGTGGAGAGGTAAGTATGTGAGGTGAGTGAATAGTGATAGAAAATGTTTACTTACCTTTGTTTCTTCCTGCAGGCTTCAACAGTTGGGGAACTGGAGATTCTCGCATCTCACCGGCAGAGATGATAGATGGCTGCTGCATTCTCTGATGCCATCTGATTTCTGCTCACAAAAGAGGTTTGATGAGTCTTGAATACAAGGACTCATCAAACAACAGAGAATGTCAGTGTTTGACAGCTTCACAGAGCTGTCAAACGATGACAATTCATCTGTCAAAAATTTTTGACAGATGAAACGTCATACGCTGACGTTCTGTCACCGGCTTTCCCTTAATTGGCCTGCTAAGCCTGCTGGGCGGGCTTAACAAGGTCAATCAAGGGAAAATAGCGTGGGTTGGCCACAAGTCGGTGGAGGCGGGACTGAAACCTGACAAGCAGCAGTCCCGCCTTCAACGCGCCCCCATTGGCAAAATCACCCCCACAGATACCAGTGGGGGTGGTGGAACAGAAAACCACGGCACGTTTTAAAAAGGACTCGGTTAAATCCTATTAGGAAAAGGGATATACGGCTCATGATTCTGGAAGCAGGGTAAGGAAACTGATGGAAGGTTTGGAAAGGTAGGTTAGATGCACCAATGGTCTTCTCGTGCCTAAAACATTACTTTGTTGCTATGCAACAAAAGCTGGTGTTTTGTTTCTAATATCTGGGGAATATACAAGCAGACCGGTGAGAACAAACTCACTTCAGTGACTTCAATGGGATGACAACATGGCCAGCTCTGCCTGCAGTGCCAAGCCTGGATTCTGTTTTTGTTGCTCTTGGAAGTGGCGCTGCCTCGGGAAGAGCAAGCGGAAACCACCTCCTTTGCTGGAGATTTACGTGTGAGCAGCAAGCAGAACAAACCTATTTACTGCCAATTAACTGGAAACAATCTTCAGAGGTAGCAGCTCCAACTTGTTTACTTGACAATGCTGCCATCAATGTTGAAGCAACCATCATCATATGGGGAAACAGCAGGTGTGTAGGATTAATTGGATAACTTTCAAAGAGCCAGTATAGGCACGATGAGCCGAATGGCCTCCTTCTGTGCTGTATCATTTTATGATTCTATGCTCACTGTTGAGGTTGGTGGGCAAGGTAAAGTAAGCACGCCATCATTAGCACTCAATCCATCTTCTGCTCCATTTGAACCATACCATAAAAAATGTACCATTAAACCCAACTTTTTAAAATTGATTCAACGAACGAAAGAAAGAAGGGGAGATTTGGTAAAGCTGTTCAAAATTATATGGGGTTTTGATAGAGCAGATAGAGGAAAAATTGTTTTCACTGGCTGGAGGGTTGGTAACCAGAGGACACAGATTTAGGAGAATTGGCAAAATAAAAGCCAGTTCTGTTTTTGTTTTTGTTCTTGTTCTTGTTCTTGGGATGTGACTGATGTTGACGAGGTCACATTTATTGCCTGTCCCTAGTTGAACTGCTGTAGTCCTTATGCCGATGGTTCCCCCACAATGGGTAGGATTTTGAGCTGGCGACGATGCCAAAATGTTATATGTGTGAGTCAGGACGGCTGTCAATAGGAAATGATGAATACAACAATACTCTTTTGACCTGCGACAACAGAGTAGATTCTCTCAACATTTCTTTAAGATTAAGTTATGATGAAGGAGATTGTGTAGAATACTAATGAGGAGGCTGTCTGAAACCTTGGCTCATTTAACACTCAGTTTGAACAGACTGCGGATTCACAGAATTAGCCATTCGCAGCAATATAAACTGGAAAATCTAATCATACATAGATCGGAGTTCTGTAACTCAAATCATTTCTGAGCTAATGTGTTAAATTTAACACAGCTTTTAAGCATACTAACAAACATAACAATGAACTACTTAAACTACTTTGATATGACAGGCCTTAGGATAGAGATATTTGAAACAGTCCCTGTGTTGCCAGTACACCAGTGGACACAACCCTGCCCATAGAGGTATCCATTTTGGAACGTAAAGCTACAATTGGGAGTTGCTTGACTGGCATCGCGTTGCTCATGTCTATCTCATGGAAAAATTGCCACACATAGCCAGGTTTGGTTGGCAGTAGCTCTGCAGCCTGCTGTTTCTGACCTGCTAAACTGTTGACTTAGAGCAGTTCCTCCCAGAGACAAATTTGCTTTGCTCTCCACCAACAAGCCAGCAATGTCGCCCTGCTGAACAGTCATATTTAGGGGCCGATTTTCCGAATTTGCACTCCCCATGTGGAGCCTCCCCCACTGGGACGTGAATCAGGAGGTTCTGGGCGTGTGCCCCGGGATTTTCCATCCAGTCCTCTTAATGGGGCAGCAAATTCTGAGGAGAGTGCCCTCATGATACGTGCTGGTGGAAGATGAGGCTCAGTGTCACCAGTGTGCGTTTTGGAAAATCGTCCCTATGAAGCTACCGCCACGTAGTTGGGTACAGTTTTGACATGGTAACGTGTTACTTTGGATGCCCTTGTCAAGTCAGTAATCTGTTCTTGTAAAAGAATGGGCTCGGACTGCACTTCAAGGTGAATGTTCCCCACCTGACTTTGCACAGACTCGAGGCTTTGCTGTTTCCCAGGTTTCCCTGGCCCCACTTATGAACTTGATAGGAACTGGCTTGGGGTCCTCTTGTATAAGATTGCATGATATGGAGGACTTAAAAAGGGAAGAGAATGTTAAAACTGGGGACAAGGAATTCACACCAGTTTCAGAGGGTCCAAAACGTGAACCATTTAAGGTCAAATCTGAACCTAAATCCAAATTTACCCAAAGGCCAGTCACTAGAACATGTATGTTTTACACTACAGTAATTGCTTTAAGTTGTGTGGATATGGTGATAGGGTGAGATGAGCTAGGGTGGGAGGAGGATCGTGTGGAGCATAAGCACTGGTACTTTTTTTAATTCATTCCTGGGATGCGGGTGTCGCTGGCAAGGCCAGCATTTATTGCCCATCCGAGTTGCCCTTGAGAAGGTGGTGGTGAGCCGCCTTCTTGAACCCCTGCAGTCCGTGTGGTGAAGGTACTCCCACAGGTATGGACCAGTTGGGCTGAATGACGTGTTTCTGTGCTGTACATTCTATGTAATTCTATGTATTCAGCTCTGCCCTGCCTCCATGTAACTGCACAGACTGCCTCTGCGCTAGTATTCAAGCCATTTCCTAATAATGCACTAATATTAGCTCGCCTCCCGCATCACACAAGCCTTCCACTTGCTGCTCAATATTGACGATTGGTAAAAGTACTGTGGTATCAGCATTACTGCACAGTTTCTGACATCTGAGATCAGACAGTGGCAATAGTAGAACAAGTTGGTATTCCAACGTTCTAACCGCTTCCCCCAAGTTCCTGAGTCTGTTCAGTCCCCATTTAAACCTAAATTCCATTCACCTCAATTATTTGAAAGGCTCGGTTCCAACTGTAAATCAGGTACCTGTGGTGCAAATGTCGAGTACCTTCCCCAACACCAGCCCTTTCCCACCAAGTACTGAGCCCTATGTAGAGTTATATAAGGGATAGAGAAAATAAATACAAAGTAAACATTCTGATCCACCAGTACAAGTGGGCACAGCTTGTGAAGAACAAATGTTAACAGCAACAACAGCTTCCAATTATATAATGCCTTTACCATAGAAAAACACCCTTGGGTGTTAGGTCAGAAGGAGATAAACAGCTGGATCAAGTTGTAGGAAGACTGGTTGAGGCCAAGGCGCTGTCACATTTAAGAAATGCCTTGGTACTGTAATGGGAAGAAGGTATTCAGGTGGGCTGAAGGGCTTCTTCATCCAAACCTGTCTTGTAACCTAAGATGACACATAACCCATTTAGCATGCAGGGTCCATAGTCTAGTTTCTCATCCTGTCAGCAGTCTATTCCCAGTCCCCAGAGTCGCAACTTGCCAACAGTTACATTGCTCTGTTTGCCTTCAACGCCTGCTGTGCATCCAAGTACGATGCGTAAATCGAGGAATAAATACTATTCAACTGTGTGAGCTTGCCAACTAATTGTACTTTGTGCCAGGTTCTACCTTCTGGCTACATTACATTAGCTCTGCAATTACTGTAGAACTTAAATTAAAATTACAGTTTGAATGTTGATCTCATAAAAGATTTTTGGCATTTCAAAGCTAAATTCTCTCTGCCTTCGTAAATTCTTTTGTAAAGTTATGTATTATTTTCAAAACTAGTCTAGATAGTTGGGATACGGTAGTGTAGTGGTTATGTTACTGGATTAGTAGTTCAGAAGGCTCTGGACTAATGATCTGGGGACTATGAGTTCAAATCCCACCACGGTAGCTGGGGAATTTAAATTCAATTAATTAATTAAATAAATCTGGAATTAAAAAGCTAGTATCAGTAATGGTGAAACTTCCAGATTGTCATAAATAACCCTATCTGGTTCACTAATGTCCTTGAGGGAAGGAAATCTGCTGGCCTTACCCGGTCTGGCCTATATGTGACTCCAGACCCACAGCAATGTGGTTGACTCTTAACTGCCCGCTGTGGTTCAAGAAGGTGGCTCACCACCACCTTCTCAAGGGCAAATAAATGCTGGCCTTAACACATCCCATGAACAAATAAAAGAAAAGCCGTTGTATATAAATCCCCAAAACCAGTATAAAAGAATTGGAAAAATAAATCTTCCGGTTCGGTGATGTATTGACGTACCTTGTTTCCACCGGTCTGATTAATTTCAGGTCAGTTTCATGACTGGTTCAGTCTTGCCATGATTTTGGGGTCTCTGTGCTACAATGTCCACATGTTGGGAAGATTAGCACTTGAACTTTTGAGGCTGGCGATAGCAATTATAGCATGCAAATAATCATTTAAAAAAGCTGCACTTTATCAGTTTATTTGAAGAAAGATTAAAAATAAATAAACTGAATGTATTTTTTTCAAATTGTGGTAGTTATTAGTCATTACCAATCATTCTTCTTCATTCATACAAATAGGAATTACCTCATCCCACAGGGGAGTAAAATCAACTAGGGACTGATTATAGTTGCCAACTAGCCATCAGTTTTGGACTGGATGGTTTGGTGTTTCAGTGGGCTTCTGGAAGTTTCCAAATTGAAAATTAACTTCCACCAGCAGCGCAAACACTGGAAGCCAGCCCATGATCTTACCGCTCCCTGCTGTCTGGTTTCAGTCCTTGGCAAATGGTAACAACCCTGGATTGTTCCTTTAAGAAATCTGCGCCTTACTCTGCCATCTTGGTCAGGTGATCTTCTCTCACCGTGTCATACGGCCTTATTCTGGGCCACACCTTTAGTTCTTCTCCTATTCAATCACATTAGAACTGACTGATTCAAAGTCATCAGAATTTTTTAAATTGCTGTTTATCCATATTTTCTTCACTGTAAACCTATGGAGAGTTCTAATAACTTTTTCACAATTTACTTTTTGAAAAGTTTTCACTGTTATTTAATTATCAGGACATTTTACTGAATTGATATCTTGTGCAGCATTTCAAGCCCTCCAATGCCTACATTGGTCGGTTTGATTCTGATGGGCTCATTTTTTGGTTAATGTCAGTTCTTATTTTCAGAGTTAGCATCAAACAAATCAAATGTTTCACAGCGACTGAAACCCAGAACATCTGTTAACATTATCTTTTGATGTTGCAAGACTTTCAGAACTGTGATTCTTGTTTAAATTCATCAAAAAGACTCAACACTTATATTTGTTGGAAGCCCATCATAGTGTCAAGGAAGCCCATGTTTTATTCCTCCAAATGTGGAGACCTGAGCTTCTGATCTTGCTGAAAAACATACCTTCAGCTCCAGGTTAGACAGGGAATCAGGTTTAAGCAGGAAGAGCTCCCAGGAACATTCATTACTGACGCATATAGTCAATGGAAAAACACTGGAATCCTCCAAGGCTCACACAATGTCCTACAAAATTAGTCACGACTCTGCTAAACCTTTAGTTACAGCAGCAGATCCATTGCCACCTGAGATTGGTTCTAATTGAGTGACTGGAGCCTCACAGTCTTCAATTGGCACCACCGATTGCAATTAAAGAAAGTAAAACCTTGGATTTATATCATGCCTTTCATGACCTCAGGACATCTCAAAACACTTCAAGCCAATGAAGTACTTTTGAAATGTAGTCACTGTTGTAATGTAGGGAATTGCAGCAGCAAATTGCACACAGCAAGATCCCACAAATAGCAATGTGATATATGATCAGATAATCTGTTTTAGTTGTGTTGGTTGAGGGATAAATATTGTCCAGGACACCGCGAGACACCCCTGCTCTTCTCCAAATAGTGCCTCAGGATATTCTGCATCCACCTGAGATGGCAGACAGGGCCTTGGTTTAGCATTTCATCTGAAAGACGGCACCTCCGACAGTGCAGCATTCCTTCGCACTGCACTCCGTGTCACCTAGATTAAGTGCTTAAGTCACTTGACTTGAACCCACAACTTTCTGACTCAGAGGCGAGGGTGCTACCACTGAGCAAAGACTGACACCCTTGGGATCGGCACTGATGGTGATTCCAGTTGACAGCAGTGTTGCACCAGGGGTCCAGCTGCTAATCCATTCAATTGGCATCTATATCACAAGTAAAAGAGCAAGACAGCTGTCTGAGCAATGTTATGGAATATCCTTCGGCACAATATCATCTCTCATAAGGAGTCTTGAGGAATATGCCTGGTTTTATTAAAATGATGGCCTTTGCATTACTCGAATTGTGCTGCTGATCTTTAAGCCACTGGTCCCAACATCAGCTCTAGTTGACATCAGGACCAGTTTGGCACGGAATAAAGAGGCTGGCTCTGTGTACGTGACCAACTTGCATGGACCTGCCTGCTCTGCCTCAACACCAGGCAAAAATGACACATATGCCATTAAAACCTCACAGCCATCTCTACTCACCACTTGCGTGTAGGCAAGGGGTATCCAAGCTTTATTCCTTCATTGTTTTTTTAGGTGTGTATTGTGGTGCTTCCCTGGCCACATACAAAGGTTAAATCACTGTTCCCATTCATTTGCATTTCTCTTAAGCTTTGGATGCCAATAGTTCCTGATGATTTAGGAACTATCATCAATGAGGTAACAGCACCAAGAACAACTCTTTCCAAACCATCAGCTACATGACATTCAAACAGGACAAACAAGCCAGCAAGAAATAGAAGGGCAAATACAAACTGAGTAACCTGTGCTTTGATGGATGGATTAGCAGGGCTTGCAGGCCACATGTAGCCCATGACCATAGTTTGGTCACCCTGGGTGTAGACTAATGTAGTGGACACAATCAACAGAGGAAGGATTCAGTTTCCCGAGTGGAAACCTGAGGGCTAATTTTCTGGAGGGCGCTCCTGGATGAAAATTGTGTGCCTGCGATTTCCCAATAGTGGGCAAGTTCCTCGCCTGGAGCACAGGTCGGAAAATAGACTCTTTAATGCCATATCACTACAATGAGGTAGGCCTCATGGCAATCTTTCAGAACAAGTGGTAACTGTGAGCTTTTGCTGCAAAAGCCAGGACAACAGGTCTGTTGATCGTAATAGCCTTTCAATCTCCTGAAAGTCAGAAAGAAAGACTTGCATTTATATAGCGCCTTTCACCACCTCAGGACCTCTCAAAGCATTTTACATAACATAAGACGCAGGAGCAGGAGCAGGTCATTTGGCCCCTCGAGGCTGCTCCGCCATTCAATAAGATCATGGCTGATCTGATCTTGGCCTCAACTCCACTTCCCTGCCCGCTCCCCATAACCCTTGACTCCCTTATCATTCAAAAATCTGTCTATCTCCACCTTAAATATATTCAATGACCCAGCCTCCACAGCTCTCTGGTGAAGAGAATTCCAAAGATTCATGACCCTCTGAGAGAAGAAATTCCTCCTCATTTCCGATTTAAAAGGGTGCCCCCTTATTCTGAAATTATGCCCCCTAGTTCTAGATTCCCCCACGAGGGGAAACATCCTCTCTGCATCTACCCTGTCAAGTCCCTTCAGAATCTTATATGTTTCAATAAGATCACCTCTCATTCTTCTAAACTCCAATGAGTATAGGCCCAACCTGCTCAACCTTTCTTCATAAGACAACCCCTTCATCTCCGGAATCAACCTCGTGAACCTTCTCTGAACTGCCTCCAATGCAAGTATATCCTTCCTTAAATAAGGAGACCAAAACTGTATGCAGTACTCGAGGTGTGGTCTTACCAATGCCCTGTACAGTTGTAACAGGACTTCCCTACTTTTATACTCCATTCCCTTTGCAATAAAGGCCAGCACTCCATTTGCCTTCCTAATTACTTGCTGTACCTGCATGCTAACTTTTTGTGATTCATGCAGCAAATGAAGTACTTTCGAAGTGTAGCCACTGTTGTAATGTAGGAAACACGGCCGTTAATTTGTGCACAGCAAGGTCCCACAAAGAGCAAAGCGATAATGACCAGATAATCTGTTTTTAGGTGTTTGGTGAGGGATAAGTAATGGCCAGGACACCAGGGAGAACCCCCCTGCTCTTCTTCGGATAGTGCAATGGAATATTTCACGTCCACCTGAGAGGGCAAACGGGGCTTCAGTTTAATGTCTCATCTGAAAGGCAGCACCTCCAGCAATGACGCACTCCTTCAGTACTGCACTGGAGTGTCAGCCTAGATTATGTTGTCAAAGTCCTTGGAGTGGGACTTGAACCCTCAACCTTCTGACTCAGAGGTGAGAGCGCTACCCACTGATGCAAACACGAAGAGAAACTGGAAGATTCTGCGAGCATTCCTACACCCCGTCCTACACCCTCCCCCTTCCCCAAGTTCCCCTGGTCTGGTGACCAGAATATAAAATCACAAAGAGTAGTGTATCCATGTTTGCTACCCAGGCTGTGGTACCTGCCCCACAGTGTAAATGAGGCAGATTCCACAGCCCCAAGAATCCAGGGTGTGACAGCACCACTTTGTGATATAAATACAAGAAGTCAGATGATTTCTGTTGATGGCAAATGAGAGTTTCTGCTGAAGGCTGCAAAGAGAGATTCAGTCCTCTGTGGATTCCTGAAGATTTCTCTCTCTATTAATAAGAGGTGATAGAGGCCGGGGGATTTCCTCGGAACGGCCCCCTGCTCCGCTGCCTTAACTTCGCCAGAATATGGAGCAGGAGCAGCTCCGAGGAAATTCCCGGCCTCTGCTTTTATGTTGCTTGAATTGGAATCTCACAGCTGGTTTCAGCAGGTCTGGTCTGTGCTTGTCTGTCTCTCCCCTCTTGTTATTCAGTGCACGCTCCTGCCTCGCCGGATTGAGACTAATTTCCATAACCTAGATACCTTGAGATCGCAACAAGACATGAAAAGGCACGCAAAACCTCATCACCCTTCTGCTTATTGTTTTTTTTTTAATCATTCTGGCAACTAAAGGAATTCATTAGGTTACAGAATGTAATTTATAGATGCACAAAGGCTCATAAATGTCAGAGACGATGAAAGACATTGGCTGTTCTTTTCCTCTCGTGGGGCTGCCTTGTGTTTCGTGGGGAAGTTGGGAAGCGACTGTTTTCGCAGAAATTGTTTCTAAATTGTTTCTGCCGCAGGATGGGTTTGTCCTCTTCAGATCCTGTTTGCTTCATTCCTTGACAAATTGCGCCTCTCATGTACTGACTCCTGCTATGTTCTGTCATTGACCTGCAACAAGAAATTCTGACGAAGGACGAGGAATGAGACTGTGAGGAACACACTCCATTTTAAGAACTTTAATTTTCTGCATTGATTAGTGGGGCTGAAGAATGAACAAGAGTTACCCGAATTCAGCTTTTTATATAAAAGGCTGTAGGGTAGAGTTTCTGCTATGGGCGCAATTGTAAAACCTTCCATGAACCAGAGCAATCGGGCAGCGTAATAGAACGTAATCTTTTCTGTTTCTTCTTTCCATTAAAAAGTATTTCTCGATGTATTTAAGAGTGGTAACCTGTTGCAGTTTTATTAATACAGCTTTAATAGGGGTGTCCTGTCCTCTGCCTGTGAGTCACCTGATTTAAAATCACTGAAAATCCACACTGAATCATTTAATAGTTTCATTGATGTAGATGGACGAAGAACAGATGGTGGGTGGAGAAAGCGTAGGAGATCCAGCAGCTAGCCAACAACCACGACGTGCGTGGATTCTTTAGCGCAGTCAAGACCACCTACGGCCCAAGCACCCAAGGTCCTACCCCACTGCGGGTAAGGAGAGGTACTCATCAAGGACAGGGAGGCAGTCAGTGCCCGCTGGAAGGAGCACTTCGAAGATCTCCTTAACCGAGACTCTGTCTTCGACGCGAGTGTCCTCAACTCCATCCCACAGCATGCTACCCGCCACCACCTCAGCACAACCCCAGCCCGGCATGAGGTTGAAAAGGCCATCCGACAACTGAAGAACAACAAGGCCTCAGGAGCAGATGGAATCCCTGCTGAGGCACTAAAGCATGGCGGAGAAGCACTACTGGCGCGTATTCATGAACTCATTTCTCTTATCTGGAAGGAGGAGAGCATGCCAGCGGATCTCAGAGATGCCGTAATTGTGACCATCTTCAATAAGGGTGACAAGTCCAATTGCAGTAATTACAGAGGAGTTTCCCTGCTGTCTGCCACAGGGAATGTCATCACAAGAATCCTCCTCAATCGCCTTCTCCAGTGGCTGAAGAGCTCCTCCCAGAGTCGCAATGCGGATTCCGCCCACTAAGGGGCACAATGGACATGATCTTCACCACGCGTCAATTACAAGAGAAATGCAGGGAACAGCACCAACAGCTGTACATGGCCTTCTTTGACCTCACAAAGGCCTTTGACACTGTCAACCGTGAGGGATTATGGAGTCCTCCTCAAATTCGGCTGCCCTCAAAAGTTTGTCACCATCCTCCGCTTGCTTCACGACAACATGCACGCCGTAATCCTGACCAATGGTTCCACCACAGACCCAATTCACGTACGGACCGGGGTCAAGCAAGACTGTGTCATTGCACCAACGCTCTTCTCGATCTTCCTTGCTACAATGCTCCATCTCACCCTCAGTAAGCTCTCCGCTGGAGTGGAACTAATTTACAGAACAAACGGGAAACAGTTCAACCTCCGTCGCCTCCAGTCCAGATCCAAGGTCGTCCCATCCTCTGTCGTCGAATTACAGTATGCAGACGACGCTTGCGTCTGCGCACACTCCGAGGTCGAACTCCAAACCATTGTCAACACCTTCACTGAAGCATACGAGAGCATGGGCCTTACACTAAACATCCGTAAGACAAAGGTCCTCTACCAACCTGCCCCCGCTACACAGTACTGCCCCCTGATTATCAAAATCCATGACGAGGCTTTGGACAACGTGGACCACTTTCCATACCTTGGGAGCCTACTGTCAACAAGGGCAGACGTCGATGACGAAGTCCAACATCGCCTTCAGTGTGCCAGTGCAGCCTTCGGTCACCTGAGGAAGAGAGTGTTTGAAGACCAGGACCTCAAACCCGGCACCAAGCTTTTGGTCTACAGAGCAGTAGTAATACCCGCCCTCCTGTATGCCTCAGAGACATGGACCATGTACAGCAGGCACCTCAATGCACTGGAGAGGTACCACCAACGCTGCCTCCGCAAGATCCTGCAAATCCATTGGCAGGATAGGCGCACCAACATCAGTGTTCTCGCTCAGGCCAACATCCCCAGCATCGAAGCTTTGACCACGGTCGATCAGCTCTGATGGACGGGCCTCATCGTCCGCATGCCCGATACGAGACTCCCAAAACAAGCACTCTACTCGGAGCTCCGACACGGCAAGAGAGCCCCAGGTGGGCAGAGGAACCACTTCAAGGACACCCTCAAAGCCTCCTTGAAAAAGTGCAATATCCCCACCGACACCTGGGAATCCCTAGCCCAAGACCGCACAAAGTGGAGGAGAAGCATCCGGGAAGGCGCCAAACACCTCGAGTCTCTTCGTCGGGAGCAAGCAGAAGCCAAGCGCAAGCAGCGCAAGAAGTGCACGTCAACCCAAGCACCCCACCCACCCGCCCCTTCAACCACCCTCTGCCCCACCTGTGACAGAGACTGTTGATCCCGCATTGGACTCATCAGTCACCTGAGAACTCATTTTTAATGTGGAAGCAAGTCATCCTCAGTTCCGAGGGACTGCCTAAGAAGAAGAAGAGTTTCATTGATGTACACTAATCAGTTTCTCAATAAATAAAAATTTTTGGTATGAAGAATCTTTTAAAGTGTGCCTACTGGTGCCAGTTCGCCTAAGAAAATGAACACAATTTGAAGAGCCTTCCCAAACCAGTGCAATTGGAAGAATCTCGCAGTTTTGACCTGGGGGCATGGCCAGTTTTGTGGGTGGGGCCTCATTCAGGTGAATTGAATCTTGAACCAGTGTAAAAGATCATGGAAAACATGAACATAAGTGGCTGTGGATGTAACTCACCTACGTTTTAAATTCCCCGGTCTTTTACACTGGTTTGGACGATTCCGCCTAGAATCTGGACGCTAAACTAGCATAAAAAAGTGGAAATATCACCCCTGTAAATATTTTTCCTCCCTTCCTCTCTTAACATGGAGCATTTGGGGTATAGACGTACATTGAACATAATGGGCCGTAATTTGCGGCCCCTACCGGTGCGTATGAAGTGCGCACGCGCCCATAGGGGCCGCGCAAGTTCCGGTTTAGGCATGCGAAGCGCATGTGCTAAAACCCGGACCTTGCGATCTGTTAAGAATCTGCTTGACAGATGATCCGCATCCCGGGAAAAGGGCATCCGCCTGCGGAGAGTTGGGCTACCCAGCGAATGCCCGTGAAATTCTTATGCCTGGCTTTTACCAGCATGAGACTTATAAAGAACAGAAAAATAATTTTTTTTAATTTATACATTAATAAACCTGTGAAATAAGGTAAGTTTATTTTTAGCCCCTTTAAAATAGGTAAATTTATTTTTCAAAAAATTACATTTTTGTTTTAAATATTTAATTAAATGCCATTTTGATTAATTTTAAATATGTGATTAAAAAAAAAATTATTTGAAGTGTACGTGTATTTTTGGATGTATTCCCATTCATACTTATGGAGGTTCCATACATACGGAATCTCCATAAGTATGAATGGGGATTCCCTTCTTTGATTGGTTGGGCCGGCCCACGTGATCCCAGGGGCACTCGCGAACTGCCTGGGATACGTGGGCCTCTACGCAGGCCTACACGTAAAGGCCCAGGAGCGCGTGTCCGAACCTCTGTGACCATCAGGTAAGTTCGTAGATTTTTTGCTGGTCCGCCCGCGGGAGGCCTCCGACCGCAAATTCAGGCCCAATATGCGCAGGTGCGTCTGCACAGGTGAAAACTGCCTGTCTGTGCACATGCTCCCTGACCCACCACCTGTAGGGACAAAATGGCAACGCACACAGACACCCATTTCCTCTCTACAAATCAGAGCAATTAATTATTTTTAAAAATAATTGACTTTTCCTTGCCAGCTGCAGGAATTCAGCTTAAACCCATCAGAACAGATAAGAAATTGGTTGACGTGTAGAAAACAATGGGCACCCATTGGAGGAGTTATGTCAGGGGTGGGAGAAAGTAGTGAGTGGGGTGGCTCAGGGTTGAGACCACTACTGTTTCTAATTTATATCAACGACTCTGATTCGAAAGGCGTTGCAAATTAGTCAAGTTTGCAGATAATACCGAGCCAGGAAGGATGGTGAAGTCGAAGGAGACAGCTCAGAAATTGTAGAATGAGTTGGACAAAATATATATATGCGGTAGAGCAATGGCAGATGAAATCTAATTCGGACGGTACAGTACTGCACAGAGGAAGGAAAAATAGGCAATCAATGGTGTTGAAGATGCTATGGATGAAGTTGAAAGAGATCCAGGAATCTTAGTCGACTCGACACTCAATATGTCCAACCAATTCAGAGCAACAAACAACAGAGCCAATAGAGTGTTGAACTACATAGAGAAAACAGTAGAATGCAGGTGAACAATGATCACACTGTACAATTCCCTGGTTAAACTACACCTCGAGTATTGTGGCCAGTTCTGGTCACTGAGAAACAATTGCTGAAGGTAATGCAGATCCTGGGTGGTAGAGGTCCGAGTTATGAGGAAAGACTGGCGAAACCTATCTTTTCAGCCTGGAAAGGAGGCATCTGAGAGATGATCCTACACAGGTATACAAGATAGTTAAAGATACAGATATTGTGGGAATAGACGTAAAGGACACATATTTGAACTGGCAAAAGGTAAGTTTAAGACTGATATCAAGAAGTAAAGAGTGATCAACACATGGAATAGACAATTAGATAGAGTACTGCGGGTGAAAACTTGGAACCATTCAAGAAACAAGTAGGTTCTACAATGAGGGGATTACAAGGTCTTTCTAGATGGATGAATTAAGATGGGCTGAAT
Source organism: Squalus acanthias (assembly GCA_030390025.1). NCBI lineage: Eukaryota > Metazoa > Chordata > Chondrichthyes > Squaliformes > Squalidae > Squalus > Squalus acanthias. The sequence continues at coordinate 48,177,429 of CM059435.1, forward strand.
GGCCTTCCTCATCCGTAAGTATCTTGTGGTCATACATTTTCAGGTTAATTGACTGTTATCAATGTAAATGAGATGGATTGAAAGGAAGAAGCATTAGTTAAGAAAGTAACTGCTGTCAGTAATTTGGACAAATGTCCATCACCTCTGATGGTCTGAGTTTAATTGAATTACAGGACTGTCATGTCTCTTTCATTTGGAATGAGACTTACTCAACTGGATATAAATATATGACCTACTTTGATGTATCTCACTCTTAAAATAAACACCATTCTGTTCATTAAAATAGGTTTTAATCTGTCTCACTCATTTTAATCACAAATCTCAGTCCCAACATTTTCCCAATGTTGACGATGAATTTGCACTCCCGGTGCAGAGTTTCAGCCCTCTGGAAGTTTATATAGGGAATTAATGAATGGAAAATCCTGCAGGGCATGTTGACCTCCATACCCAAATTCCCAATATGTGTTCCAGTCATGGAAGATATGTTGATAGGGTGAGATGAAGTAAGATGGGAGGAGGTTCGTGTGGAGCATAAACACCAGCACAGACCTGTTGGGCCGAATGGCCTGTTCCTGTCCTGTAAAATGCCACATTGGAGCGGATTTGTAAAATCGACTCTTGTAGCTCTATTGATCCATGACTGTGCAATCAATTCAGTGCTGCCTGTTAATGATTAAGGAGTGATTGAAGTCCAACCATCTCAATCTACTTTCATTTTGCAGACTCCAGCTTTGAAAATCTCAAGTTGACGAAGTGGAAAATATAAATCCCATGTGTAATAACCGTTAGAGCTTCAACCATTACATAAAGGCTGCATTCTTATGGAATGATGGGGCGGCCTAAAGTTACATTGGTTCCTCTGATTTGAGGTTCATAATATTGTACCCGGAATGAAACAAATGGTTCACTTTCAGTCCATGAATAGAAGTTCATGTACTGAGGCCACTTTTAAACATTCACATTAGTTCTACTTTTAAGCACAGGCAATGATAGGCGTTTGGTGTGAATGATTCACTGTGTCTATCAAGACCAGCCTGGGCAGTTCTGCATGATTCCAGTAACTACATGTACCTCTGAAATGGTTCAAAGGGTGAAACAGAGACTGTGACATTTTGAGAGTAGGGTGCTCCTATTGAAGTTTCAGTATGGCTGCCAATGTAATTGCTGTTATTGGGATGTGTCTTACAAAATATATTGCCATATTTGGATACAGAAAAGGATCGAAAGAGATAATTAATCCTTCCAACAACGTCAGTAATCATATCCGATTCCCCAACTTTTATTTTTGGCATAGTTTTAATGAAAGCTAAGATTAAAAATTCAAAAACTGAATTGTACAAGTTGCAGCTAAAAAATGACTGGAGGGTGCAGATTTTTCATATAAATACATAGAAGTGAAAACACTGAATCATAGAATCATAGAAATTTACAGCACAGGAGGAGGCCATTCGGCCCATCATGTCTGCGCCGGTCAAAAAAGAGCTATCCACCCTAATCCCACTTTCCATCTCTTGTTCCGTAGCCTTGCAGGTTACAGCACTTCAAGTGCATATCCAAGTACTGTTTAAATGTGGTGAGGGTTTCTGCCTCGACCACCCTTTCAGGCAGCGAGTTCCAGAACCCAACCACCCTCTCAGTGAAAAAAGTTCTCCTCAACTCCCCTCTAATCCTTCTACTTACTTTAAAGCTATGCCCCCTGTTAAGTGACCTCTCTGCTAAGGGAAATAGGTGCTTCCTATCCACTCTATCTAGGCTCCTCATATTTTTATACACCTCAATTAAGTCTCCCCTCAGCCTCCTCTGTTCCAAGGAAAACAAACCCAGCCTATCCAATCTTTCTTCATTGCTAAAATTCTCCAGTCTTGGCAACATCCTCATAAATCTTCCCTGTAGTGCAATCATATCTTTTCTGTAATGTGGTGATGAGAACTGTACACAGTATTCTAGCTGTGGCCTAACTAATGTTTTTTACAGTTCTAGCATAACCTCTCTGCTCTTATATTCTATGCCTCGACTAATAATGGAAAGTATCCCATATGCCTTCTTAACCACCTTATCTACCTGTCCTGCTACCTTCAGGGATCTGTGGACATGCACTCCAAGGTCCCTCTGTTTCTCTACATTTCTCAGTATCCTACCATTTATTGTGTATTCCCTTGTCTTGTTAACCCTCCCCAAATGCATTACCTCACACTTCTCCAGATTGAATTCCATTTGCCACTTTTCTGCCCACCAGACCAGTCCATTGATATCTTCCTGCAGTCTATAGCTTTCTTCCTCACTATCAACCACACGGCCAATTTTTGTATCATCTACAAACTTCTGAATCGTGTCCCCTACATTGAAGTCTAAATCATTGATATATACCACAAAAAGCAAGGGACCTAGTACTGAGCCCTGTGGAACCCCACTGGAAACAGCCTTCCAGTCACAAAATCACCCGTCGACCATTTCTCTTTGCTTCCTGCCACTGAGCCAATTTTGGATCCAATTTGCCACTTTCCCTTGGATCCCATGGGCTATACTTTTTTCACCAGTCTGCCATGTGGAACCTTGTCAAAGGTCTTGCTAAAATCCATGTAGACCACATCAAATGCACTACCCTCATCGACCCCCCTCATTACCTCCTCAAAAAATTCAATCAAGTTAATCAGACATGACTTTACCTTCACAAATCCATGCTGACTGTCCTTGATTAATCTGTGACTTTCTAAATAATGATTTATACTGTCCCTCAGAATTTTTTCCAATAATTTTCCCATCACCGAGGTTAGGTTGACTGGCCTGTAATTTCTCGGTCTATCCCTTTCTCCCTTTTTAAACAATGGCACAACGTTAACAGTCCTCCAGTCCTCTGGCACCATGCCTGTAGCCAGAGAGGATTGGAAAATGATGGTCAGAGCCTCTGCTATTTCCTCCCTTGTCTCTCTTAATAGTCAGGGATACATTTCATCCAGGCCTAGCAATTTATCAACTTTCAAAGATGCTAAACCTCTTCATACTTCCTCTCTCTCTATGTTTATCCCATCTAATATTTCACACTCCTCCTTCTTAACTACAATGTCTGTAGCATCCCTCTCTTCTGTGAAGGCAGACACAAAGTATTCATTAAGAACCATACCCACATCTTCCGCCTCCACACATAGGTTACCTTTTTGGTCTCTAATAGGCCCTACTCTTTCTTTAGTTATTCTCTTACTCTTTATGTATTTATGATACATCTTTCGGTTTTCCTTGATTTTACTTGCCAATATTTTTTCATGCCCTCTCTTTGCTTTCCTAATTTCCTTTCTAATTTCAACCTTGCACTTTCTGTACTCCTCTAGACTTTCTGTAGTATTGAGCTCCCGGTATCTGACACAAGCTTCCCTTTTTTTCCTTATCCTACCATGTAGGCCCCTTGACTTCCAGGGGTCTCTAGATTTGGGAGTCCCACCCTTTTCCTTTGTGGGAACATATTTGCTCTGGACCCTCCCTATCTCCTCCTTGAATGCCTCCCACTGCTCTAACACTGATTTACCTTCAAGTAGCTGTTTCCAGTCCACTTTTGCTGAATCACATCTCAGCTTAGTAAAATTGGCCTTTCCCCAATTGAGAACTTTTACACCTGGTCTATCTTTGTCCTTTTCCACAACTAAGCTAAGTCTAACTGAATTGTGATCACTACCACCAAAACGGTCTCCCACTGATACCCCTTCCACCTGCCCAGCTTCATTCCCTAAAACTAAATCCAGAACTGCCCCCTCTCTTGTTGGGCTTGTTACGTACTGGCTAAAAAAGTTCTCCTGAATGCATTTTAAGAATTCTGCGCCCTCTATTCCTTTTACACTAATTCTATCCCAGTTAATATTAGGGTAGTTGGAATCCCCTACTATTACTGCCCTATTGTTTTTGCACTTCTCAGATATTTGCCTACATATATGCTCTTCTATCTCCCTCTGACTGTTTGGGGGTCTATAGTACACTCCCAGCATTGTGATTGCCCCTTTTTTGTTCTTCAGTTCAAACAGGCCATTCGGCCCAACCACTCTTTGTCAGTGTTTGCCTGACAAGCAAGCAAATAGTCCTAATCACATTTACCGACCCTGTTTCCATATCCTTTTATCCATTTTCTCCTTCATCCACCTATCCAATCTAATTTTGAATGTTGATATAGTTTTGGCCTTAACCACTAACTCTGGAAACTAATTTCATAGCCTCACAATGCTGTATGTAAAAATAAAATCTCCTGCCCTAAGCTCTAAAACTCAGCCGTGGTTCAATTGGTAGCCCTCTTATAATTTGAGTCAGAAGGTTGTGGGTTCAAGTCCGACTCCAGCGTCTTGAGCGCATAATCTAAGCTGAGACTTCAGTGCAGTACTGAGGGAAAGCTGCACTGTCGGAGGTGCCGTCTTTCAGATAAGGCGTTAAAACCAAGTGTAAAAGATCACACAGCACTATTATGAAGAAGGGCAGGGAAGTTCACCTTGGTGTTCTGGCCAATATTTATTCCTCAACCAACACCACTAAAACAGATTAGCTGGTCATTATCACATTGCTGTTTGTGGGACCTTGCTGTGTGCAAATTGTCTGCCTACATTACAGCAGTGACTAAGCTTCAAAAGTACTTCATTGGCTGTAAAGCATGTTGGATGTCCTGAAGCTGTGAAAGGCGCTATATAAATGCAAGTCTTTCTTTTTATTTTCTCTCTTATATCTATGGCTCCTCATTCTTGACCCCTCAACTACTGAAAAAAGTCTGCTTCTACCTACCCTGTTCCATTCTTTCATAATTTTACAAAACTTCAATTATATCTGCGTTGTTCAAAAGAAAAAAGACTCAACTTTTCAAGTCTTTCTGCCTATTGTATTTCCTCACACCAGGCAGCATTCTCAGGAATCTGTGTTCTGCCCGCTCTAAAGCTTCAAAGCCCTTCCTATACTGAGGTCTTATTAAAGTAGCTTGTTTTACCCAAATTGAAGCTCCCCAAAATGGCAAATCCATCCCCATGATATTTGATTGTCTATCAGTGCCTGCTCACTCTTTCTGTTTTTGCAGTGTTTTAATTGTTGGCTTGTAGGTCTTTATGCAGGAATTTCCATTTCCTGCACCATCAAGCACTTCCAGGTCATATGTGATGCAGAGTAATGCTCCCTCTGCACTGCTCCAGCAATCTCCCACAGAGATGATAGTTCTTATTTCCCTAATCACTCTGTGGCATCTCTTAGTAAAATGGTCATTTTAATTCCGAATTCAAATAATGTCCATTAGGATTACATAGGATTACATAGGATATACGGCACAGAAACAGGCCAATCGGCCCAACCAGTCCATGCCGGCGTTTATGCTCCACTCGAGCCTCCTCCTATCTTTCCTCATCTAAATCTATCAGCATAACCCTCTATTCCCTTCTCCCTCATATGCTTGTCTAGCCTCCCCTTAAATGCATGTTAATTACTATTGCTTCAACCACTCCCTGGGGTAGCGAGTTCCACATTCTCACCACTCTTTGGGTAAAGAAGTTTCTTATGAATTTCTTATTGGATTTCTTGGTGACTATCTTATATTGATGGCCTCTAGTTATGCTCTTCCCCACAAGTGGAAACATTCTCTTTGTATGCATTCTATCAAAACCTTTCATAATTTTAAAGACCTCTATTAGGTCACCCCTCAGCCTTCTTTTTTCAAGAGAAAAGAGACCCAGCCTGTTCATCCTTTCCTAATATGTATACCCTCACCTTTCTGATATCATCCTTATAAATCTTCTCTGCAACCTCTCCAGTGCCTCTATATGCTTTTTATAACATGATGACCAGAACAGTATGCAGTACTCTAGGTGTTAGCTGTTGGTAGCACTCTCGCCTCTGAGTCAGAAGTATGTGGGTACATAGTCCCACTCCAGAGACTTGAGCACAAAAATCTAGGCTGATATTTCAGTGCAGTACTGAGGGAATACTGCACTGCCGGAGATGCTGTCTTTCGGATGAGACGTTAAACCGAGGCCCCGTCTGCTCCCTCAGGTGGATGTAAAAGGTCCCATGGCACTATTTTGAAGAAGAGCAGGGGAGTTTTGCCCTGGCCAATATTTATCCCTCAACCAACATAAAAAAAACATATTATCTGGTCATTATCACATTGTTGTTTGTGGGAGCTTGCTGAGCGCAAATTCGCTGCCACATTTCCTACATTACAACAGTGACTACACTTCAAAAGTACTTAATTGGCTTTAAAGCGCTTTGGGACGTCCGGTGGATGTGAAAGGCGCTATATAAATGCAAGTCTTTCTTTTTCTAAGTGTGGTCTCACCAAGGTTCGATACAGGTTTAGCATAACTTCTCTACTTTTCATTTCTATCCCTCTAGAAATAAACCCCAGTGCTTGGTTTGCTTTTTTTATGGCCTTGCTAACCTGTGTCGCAACTTTTAGTGATTTGTGTATTTGTACTCCAAGATCCCTTTGTTCCTCTACCCCACCTAGACTCGCACCCTCCAAGTAAAAAGTGACCTCCATATTCTTCCTACCAAAATGTAATACCTCACATTTATCTGTGTTGAACTTCATTTGCCAATTATATATCCATTCTGCAAGTTTATTAATGTCCTCCTGTAATTTGTTGCAGTCCTCCTCAGTATTGACTATCCCCCCCCCCCCAATTTGGTGTCATCTGCAAATTTAGAAATTGTATTTTTGATTCCAAAGTCTAAATCGTTAATGTAAATTGTGAACAACAATGGTCCCAGCACTGATCCTTGTGGAACACCGTACCCACCTTCTGCCACGGTGAATAGCTACCTGTTACCCCTGCTTTCTGCTTTCTGTCTTGAAGCCAGCTAACTATCCATTCTGCTACTTGTCCCCTGACTCTGCATTCTCTGACCTTGTTTATCAGTCTATTATGGGGTACCTTATCGAAGGCCTTTGGAAAATCTAGATAAATTGCATCTACTGCATTACCATTGTCTACTCTCTCTGTTACCTCTTCAAAAATTTCAATGAGGTTGGTCAAGCAAGACTTTCCCTTTTGAAATCCATGGTGACTATTCCTTATTATATTTTTGGGTTCTAGATGTTCTTCTGTTTTCTCCTTTAGTAGGAACTCCATTATTTTTCTGACCACCGATGTTAAGCTGACTGGTCTATAATTCCCTGGCCTCCTTCTTGAATATCGGTATTACGTTAGCTATCCACCAGTCCTCTGGCACTACACCTTTTTTTAACAAATTATTAAATATGTGTAGAAATGCCTCTGCTATCTCTACCCTAGATTCTTTTAAAATGCGTGGATGCAATCCATCTGGACCAGGAGTTTTATCCTCTTTGAGTCTGATTAGTTTATTTAATATAGCCCCTCTTTTTATTTTAAATGCACTTATCTCATTACTAATCTCATCATCCAATGTCATGTCCACCTGTTGTATTTCCCTTGTAAATACTGAAGCAAAATAATTATTTAATATTTCTGCCATCTCACTATCATTACCTGTCGTATTATCCGTCTATCCCTTAATGGCCATATTCCCATCCCAACCTTCCTTTTTTTATTGATGTGCCTGTAAAATATTTTACTATTTTATTTTATGTTCATTGATAATTTAATTTCATAGTTCCTCTTTGCCTTCCTAATTGTTTTTTTGACTTCTCTCCTAATCTCTTCATATTCTCCCTTATCATGCACTCCGCTGCTGTCCATGTACTTAATGTATACCTTTTTCCTTACCCTCAATTATCTCCTTATGGCTTTATTCATACTTGGAGTCTCATTAGTGTTTAGTTTGTTCTTTCCTTTTAGTGGAATATATTGTTCCTGCACTCTGTTGAACACCGATTTAAATGTTTCCCATTGCTGTTCTACATTGTTGTTTGCCAATATTGTTGACCATTTTTTTCCCAAGTTCTATTCTCAGCCCCTCAGAATCAGCTTTTCTCCAATCTATTAATCTGCTTTTTGTCATATATATGTCCTTCTCAATTATCATCTTAAAGGATATTATATTATGGTCACTATTGCCTAGATGCTCCCCTACTCTTACTTCTTTTATCTGCTCTAGTTCATTCCCCAGATCCTAGATTCAATAGCGAATCCTCCCTGGTTGGGCTTTTTACATACTGGGTTAGAAAGGAGTCCTGTACACATTGTAGGAACTCCATTCCCTTATCCCCTTTACCTACCTCTTCTGTCCTATTAATATTGGAGAAGTTAAAATCCCCCATGATTATTATTCTATGTTTTTTAGTCATTTCCCTAATTTGTCTGCGTATTTCTTCCTCCACCTCCCTTCCAGTATTAGCTGGTTTGTAGACTACGCCTATTAGTGTGATTGATCATTTATTATCTTTTATGTCTATCCATATGGATTCTATTTTTATCTTGCTGATAGCTGCGTCACTTTTTTTTACTGCCATTATATTATCCCTAATAAGTACAGCTACTCCACCTTACCTTTTTCCCTCTCTATCTTTTCTAAATATTTTATACCCTGCAATATTTAATTCCCAGTCCTGATTTTTCTGTAGCCATGTCTCAGTAATCCCTACTATGTCTGGTTCTTCGCAATGCATGATTGCCTCCAGCTCCCCTATTTTATTACGGGCACTGTGTGCATTGCTGTACAGACAGTTTAACTCATTTTTAATAGGATTTCCTCTCACTTTATGTTTCAACATCTTTTTAGACTCCTGTTCTATAACTCTATTTATTCCCTTGCCATTAATGTCCTCCCTTTATTCTTTCCTATGCTCTCTTTTCCTGTTTTGTTTATATTTAGACTGTTTACATTTCTTGTAGATCCCTCCCCCCATCTTACAAGTTTAAAGCCTTTGCCACCTCCCTATTTACCCTTTCCGCTAGGACACAGGTCCCATCCTGGTTCAGGTGGAGCCCGTTCCATTGATACAGCTCCTTCCTGTCCCAGAACTGGTGCCAGTGTCCCATGAAAAGGAACCCCTCTTTCCCACACCAGCCCTTTAGCCACGTGTTAATCCTCCCGATCTGTCTGCTTCTATGCCAATTTGCACGTGGCTCGGGCAATAATCCAGAGATTATTACCCTCGAGGTCGTGCTTTTTAATTTAGAGCCTAGCTCCTGATACTCTTTCAGCAGGACCTCCTCCTTGTTCCTACCTATGTTGTTTGTTCCAACATGGACCACGACAACTGGATTCCCACCCTCCCTTTCCAAGTTCCTCCCAGCCGCCATGAGATATCACTTACCCTGGCACCGGGTGGGCAACACACCCTTTGAGATTCTCGTTCTTGGCTGCAGAGGACGCTATCTATCCCCCTAATTATAGAATCCCCTATCACTACCACATTTCTATTCTGCTCTTCCTCCCCTTGGATAGCCTTCTGAGCCATGGTGCCTTGGTCTGTATTAGTCTACAGTCCCAGAAACTGCATTAAACTCACTTCACATAATGCCATTATAGTCAACAGAGGAGAATTTTATCCCATCAATCTGGTGTGGATTTGAACCTATGAACCCACTGTCTAACCCACTGTATCACCGAATACACTACTAGTCTCTTTGCTAAAATTAGATATTACCTAAAGATTAGCCTTGTGTCAGTTGAAAAATAAACTGTGTGTAATACCTATAATAAAACCAGTAGAGTACTTCCCATTCCTTAATCGCTTAATTATGAGCATAAGGTCCTCATGGCCCTGAAATTGTGGTCAGTGGCATAGCTGAGGAGTACGCCGCCAACCTCCAAAAGAAATCCGCACTTACCTGGTGTGAGACCCCCTTCGAAAATTGCATCGTTTCGCTGCAGATTTGTGCGCAGTGTTGTGGCCCACAGATCCCCAGGACGCACCATGTGCATAAGCATACCTGTGATCACGTGGGGCAGTGCACCAATCAGGAAACAGTAATCTCCGATGCCCATTCATGATTTTTTAGTCTCACTCACCCCAATTATATTAATAAATAAATCAGCCCTTCACTCACCCCAGTTATATTAATAAATAAATCAGTCCCTCACTCACTTAGTTATATTAATAAATAAATCAGTCCCTCACTCACCCCAGTTATATTAATAAATAAATCAGTCCCTCACTCACCCCAGTTATACTAATAAATAAATCAGTCCCTCACTCACCCCAGTTATATTAATAAATAAGTCAGCCCCTCATTCACCCCAGTTATATTAATAAATAAATCAGTCTCTCATTCACCCCAGTTTAATGCTTAATTTTAGCGGAGGCGATCTAAATATCCTGCTTATGTGTCTCGGTTTCTTGTATGCAAAAGTTCCACTGCAGGGAAATTGCATTTCATTAATAGTTTGTTAAATTGGTTCAAATCATGAAAGCCTCAGGGAAGAGTCAACTATGTCATTCGCATTTCAAACAGTTAGCCGAAAACATTAGACACTTGGGGGGAGAAATTCGGTATCGCCCCGTTTGGGGCGCAATTATCGGCCGGGCGCAAAGTTTAGCGCCTGGTGCTAATTATTGCCTCCGACTGCAAACTTGGCTTCTATTGCCCCTGGGGGTGATTGGAGCGCTAAATCAGGCACTACACACCTCTCTTAAGATGCTAACACCGAGGAGCGAGGCGCTACCTCAGAGCGCTGGCGAAGCTCAGGTGATGTCAGTCAGCAATGAACACAGACACACTGGCGCCGGCCAGTTCTTAAACGGGACGGTCGATCTTGCTCTCCATCCACACCCTGCTCATTGCAGCCTTGAATCTCGGCCTGGAGAGACCTGTACATCAAATCTGCTGGATAGAACAATGGAGAGGCCCAGGGAAAGAGCTCAGAGTGCAGCTCCCATAGTTTCTTCTAAATCGATGCAGGGAAGGTCAAATCAAAATGAACCTGCAAAGTGCTGCTCAGTACCCAAAACTCCTTCACACAGCGTTGAATCTCTCCAGAAGTCTCTCTCTCTCTCTCAGAATGCGTGGTGCAAAAATGTCGCCGACAAAAAAAGGCAGGATGTGGTCGTCTTTAAATAGCGCTCCCCCAGTCCCTTCCCGACTGCAAAATGCTTCCCTCAACCTGTCGTTGCTAGCAGCAGGCGGTAAGGCAGGGGGCGCCACTCAATATCCGGTCCGGGGCGTTGCACGCTCGACTGACGTCACAATCTGCGGGCGCAGGAGATCCTGGCAGTAGTGTTTAGTGCCGCCACAAAATGCCTGGTCAATTTCACGAGTGGCACAAACATCGCCGCGCCCGGGCGCTAGTTTTTTTTGCGCCCCAATCGGGAGGCGCAAAGCAACCGAATTTCTCTCCCCCATTCTTTTCCTTTTGTTTCTGTGGGTGAAAGGGGCATCTTTTAGTTAGGTGGATATAGATATTTATTTTGAAGATTTTTAAATCGATAACTGGTGTATATTTCAAGCTTCTGTATATCCCCCCCTCCCCCCCCCCCCCCCCCCGCCCCGCTTACACTGTGCAAACAGGCTCTTGCGCCTGTTTGCACCAGCCGTAAAATTTTCTTGCGTAATTGCTGGGCAGTTGGTGGGCAATTAGCCCAAATCTGCGCCAGCAATATGGATTTGACAGTCGCAGTGGATGATCGGTCAAGTTGGAACCTGACAGATCGCATTTTGGGATTTAGCACATGTACAATCACGAACTTGTGGTCAATTTCAAAGATGGTATGACGGCGTACTGTGAGAGTACACCGTCATACCAACTGCAAACTCTGCCCCAATATATTTTTCTGATTTCTAATGCAAAAATGATCAAATTAATTGTCTCTTCCGACGTATAAATTGTTTAAAGTGTTGGCATTCTTTTCTGCTTCTTCACATATTGCAGCATATTTCGTTTTCCTGATCAAACGATCACCAGTTAAAATCACCGCCTTACTCACCCACCTCTGGCAGAATAGTAGCATTTTGTACAAACAAGAATCCCAAAAAGTGCAGTCTCAAATTAAGTGAAGAACAAAAGTGCTTCATTCGTTCAACATTTTGGTTCTAGATTTCCTTTGCAAATGGTAGCCCATTACTGAACCGTGAACGTGCATGCTGATATCAGACTGCTGCAGCTTATTGATTATCGTTCAAAAGTATCCTGGTCTAACATTAAGCAATTAAACGGCTGGTACTTTAATAAAATAAAATACAGTACTGGCTAGAAAAGTCTTATTAAAACAGAGAAGTGAATGCCAAGAAATTGAAAGTAGCATACGATTGGTGCCACAGGTTGGCAAATCAATAACAAGGGGGCTCAGACTGAGGAATATCACTAGATGAAAAAAGGGGGAAGTGCGAAGAGTTTTTTTTAACACAGAGGGTTATTAGAATATGGAATGCTATGACGACAGAAGTTATAATAACATTGAAAGGGAAATTGGATAAGTATTTACACAGAAGAATATGGCCCCCATGGATATTCACCCTCGGCGTGTTTAAGTCATAACCCCAGGCGAAGGAGCAGGGAAATGGGACGAGAGTAGGTAGCACCTCCTCTTGCCTTGATCATCTCTGAATGTCTCTCAATGTCTCTTAATCACTCCTTTTGTTCTTTCATCCCCTCCCCCTTTCCCCAGCTTTATCCTTGCTTTAAATCTATTTCATTTCCTGCTTTTTCCAGTTCTGACGAAAGGTCTTCGACCTGAAACGTTAACTCTGTTTCTCTCTCCACGGATGCTGCCTGGCCTGCTGAGTTTTTCCAGCGTTTTCTGTTGTTATTTCGGATTTCCAGCATCCGCAGTATTTTGCTATCGTAGGTAGCTCCAGGTAAAGAGCTGGCACTGGCACAATGGGTCAAATCTCCTTCTGTTGTGTGGTTATAATGAGAGGTGCAAGAGTGTAAAACAACAAAAGTGTGGCAGAGAAAGCAGATTGGTAAAATAAAGAAAAATGAGCACAAGAACGAGCAAGACGAGAAAAGGATACAGGTAGAATGTTTAAATTTACCTCAGAACAATGTGGTGAAAGAAGAACTAAAAGGGATTTAGTGCAGGAGTATGTTCTCCCAACTCTGGTATATTGATTGCACTGGTCTAATCATAATGCCTGCGGTTTTACACAAGCCTATCATAGCTGATAGGTTGGTGTAAAATAAAAGAAAGAAACAAAGACTTGCATTTATATAGCGCCTTTCACGACCATTGGACGTCTCAAAGTGCTTTACAGCCAATGAAGTACTTTTGAAGTGTAGTCACTGTTGTAATGTGGGAAACGCAGCAGCCAATTTGCGCACAGCAAGCTCCCACAAACAGCAATGTGATAATGACCAGATAATCTGCTTTTGTTATGTTGATTGAGGGATAAATGTTGGCAGGACACCTCCCCTGCTCTTCTTCAAAATAATGCCATGGGATCTTTTATGTCCACCTGAGAGAGCAGACGGGGCCTCGGTTTAATGTCTCATCTGAAAGACGGCACCTCCGACAGTGCAGCACTCCCTCAGCACTGCACTGGAGTGTCAGCCTAGCTTTATGTGCTCAAGTCTCTGGAGTGGGACTTGAACCCACAACCTTCTGACTCAGAGGTGAGTGTGCTACCCACTGAGCCACAGAAATACTGGAGCACCTTTTGGAAAGGAAATCTAGAACCAACCAATCATAGTAGATAGGCGTGAATTTCCATGGGGTTTTTCCTGTTCAACACCATAGCTTTGGCATTTACACAGTGTTTCTGGGGCATCCACAACTCTTCTGCCGAAGTTATGGCGGCCGAACGGGCCGGCCCCCATGGATGTTCACCCTCGGCGTGTTTAAGTCATATACCCAGGCAAACCATGGCCGCCTGCGAATGGGTTCGCGAAGTTACGTGATTGGTCGTGAAACAGCTACGTCCTCAAAATCATTTTCTGACAGAGAATTTTTGAAGAACTGCATTCTAAAAGCTACAGAAATTGGGGTAGAATTTTACCTGGGGCTTGTTTTCGGGCCCAGACTCGGTGCAGCGAAGACAGCGCATGACTGAACCAAGAGGCCCGAGGCTGAATCAAAATTGGGCCTTGGGCCTTCTTAGCATTTTCTGTGCGAGCTGCCGGCACCTGTGCTGAAGTTCGTGCCTTGTTGATCATGAATGCCTCGCTGACATAGGCCCAAAGGTGAGACCAGGGTGGGGGAATAGAGCGAGCTTCGGTGGGGGGACCGATTGTAACAAATGTGGAGTCGGGGAGTACTCCTGCTCCTCCTGACTCCACAGGAACGCTTTTTTAAAGGTTGGCAGCCACGAGGGCTTCTGAAGAATCCTGCCCCCCTCATCAGAAACAGATTTTTTAGAGGAATCCTTCAAAAGGTGTTAGGCCTGTAATTAACACCTGCAAGGGGCCTAATGCCTGTTTAAAGTGGCCGCCTGGTGACACATAAAAAATGGGCCCTACGAATTTAGCAGTGGGCCCAATGTCTGCAGATTGGCCGCAGGCTGTCCCACTTGAATAGGGCAGCATTGCACCCATTTTATACCCGAAAATTGGGCACAACACATACCAATTTCTACCCCTTAGTGTGCCCAGTTAACCTGCTGAATGTGGCCCACGCCAAGTGTCAGAATACCGGATCAGACCCACCATATGATACCCTTGAACTAGGAATTTATTGCAAAGAATACACTTCCAACTAGGAATTCATTGTACGGAATACAGTTCAAACTAGGAATTCATTGCACAGAATACAGTTTAAACTATGGATTCATAGCACAGAAGGCACTTCAAACTAGGGATTCATTGCACAGAACAAAGTTCAAACTAGGAATTTATTGAACAGAATTTGCTTTACTGATTTAACGGGAAGGTGGGAATGGTGTGAGCAGCCATTTAAGTTTTATCTTGGAGTCGTATTGCTGATTTATACAGTATCGCAGATTAAAATCAGCAGTGGGAGTTTGGATTGAAATTGAGAGACGTCAGACCAGTCTCAGACTGTCAGTTGCCCACATCCAAAAGCATCAGTACCGGGATTGTGTCTGGTCTAAGTTCTAAAGGGATTTTATAAGTGAAGGATAATAATCAAGGCCAATATATTGTACATTCCCTATAAAATATATTATTGAAGCTGACAAACGATTGCATCAATACCGGGCACTAATGAAAAGTGCTTTTTTTCAAATGTAACCCTACTAGGCTGTTTGTACTAGGAGTATGCAAGGTGGAGATGATCTACTGTTTTCATAAGTATTCACAGACCAAATCAGATGGTGCACTGTGTTCAGTGTGTATGGCTTTTTCAGCATAGTTAAATGATGAATCTGTCATACCACCTTTACTTGGCGTCCTCCCCTCTTCCCATCCCTTACGTTTTGTGAATTATTTATTTCCAGTCCCTGGATGGGTCACTAAAGAAAGCTGAAAAACATCTTTTTCTAAATTGAGTGCATGGGTGGGAGGCTCTGAATCCACCAACACTGTTGTTTTGTGTTTAATGTTGCAGAAGCTTCTGTAATTTTGTTGCTCCAGTTATACCCAATGGACCATTTTATATTGTACTTTCCGAGAGCATCATGGGAATCTTACCAAGTTGGACACCGAATCCTGGAACATTAACTGTCAGAGAACTCCTATCTCATTAACTATGTTTCAACTTTTAACAGTTTAAGTTGCCCTACATAGCATTCAAAGCATTGAAAGCACAGCCGAAAGACTGGAATTCATTTCAAAGAGAGAGCTGTACTATCTCAAGCTCTTGTACATATTTCAAGGCAAAGTAGGAAAGTAAATGGATGTCGCTTATTCACTTATTGAGATTGCTGGCAAAAGTGTTCTGTATTACTACTGAAATCCATTCTGGTTTGCTTTATTTCTAGTGTCTCTGAATTGTGCTTGTCGACTAGCAAAGTAATAAAAGAAAGAAAAATGTGCATTTACATAGTGCTTTTCACAACCTCAGGATGTCCCAAGGCGCTTCACAGCCAATGAAGTGCTTTTTGAAGTGTAGCCTCTGTTGTAATGTAGGAAACGCGACAGCCAATTTGCACACAGCAAGGGCCCACAAACAGCAATGAGATAATGACCAGATCATCTGTTTTACAGATGTTGGTTGAGGGATAAATATTGACCAGGACACCGGGGAGAACTCCCCAGCTCTTCTTCAAATAGTGCCATGAGATCGTTTACATCCACTTGAGAGAGCAGATGGGGCCTCGGTTTAGCATTTCATCTGAAAGTACTGAGGAGCAGTGTTTGATAAAATTCCCAAGCATTTTGGATTACTTTAATGGTATTAAAGACTGGACAGGATATATTTACAATTGGCAAAATTTGAGTACAAACACTTTTTTTAAATTCGTTTTATGGGATGTGGGCGTCGCTGGCAAGGCCAGCATTTATTGCCCATCCCTAATTGCCATTGAGAAGGTGGTGGTGAGCCGCCTTCTTGAACCGCTGCAGTCCGTGTGGTGAAGGTACTCCCACAGTGCTGTTAGGGAGGGAGTTCCAGGATTTTGACCCAGCGACGATGAAGGATCGGCAATATAGTTCTAAGTCAGGATGGTGTGTGACTTGGAGGGGAACTTGGAGGTGGTGGTGTTCCCATGCGCCTGCTGCCCTTGTCCTTCTCGGTGGAAGAGGTCACGGGTTTGGGAGGCGCTGCCGAAGAACCATTGGCGAGTTGCTGCAGTGCATCTTGTAGATGGTACACACTGCAGCCACGGTATGCCGGTGGTGGAGGGAGTGAATATTTAAGGTGGTGGATGGGGTGCCATTCAAGTGGGCTGCTTTGTCCTGGATGGTGTCGAGCTTCTTGAGTGTTGTTGGAGCTGCACTCATCCAGGCAAGTGGAGAGTATTCCATCACACTCCTTACTTGTGTCTTGTAGATGGTGGAAAGGCTTTGGGGAGTCAGGAGGTGAGACACTCGCTGCAGAATACCCAGCCTCTGACCTGCTCTTGTTGCCACAGTATTTATGTGGCTGGTCCAGTTAAATTTCTGGTCAATGGTGACCCCCAGGATGTTGATGGTAGGGGATTCGGCGATGGTAATACTATTGAATGTCAAGGGGAGGTGGTTAGACTCTCGTTTGTTGGAGATAGTCATTGTCTGGCACTTCTGTGGCGCGAATGTTACCTGCCTCTTATCAGCCCAAGCCTGAACGTCGTCCAGGTCTTGTTGCATGCGGGCATGGACTGCTTCATTATCTGAGGAGTTGTGAATGGTGCTAAACATTGTGCAGTCATCAGCAAACATCCCCATTTCTGACCTTATGTTGGAGGGGAGGTCATTGATGAAGCAGCTGAAGATGGTTGGGCCTAGGACACTGCCCTTTGGAACTCCTGCAGCGATGTCCTGGGGTTGTGATGATTGACCTTCAACCACCAAAACCATCTTCCTTTGTGCTAGGTATGACTCCAGCCAGTGGAACGTTTTCCTCCCAATTCCCATTGACTTCAGTTTTACTAGGGCTCCTTGATGCCACACTCAGTCAAATGCTGCCTTGATGTCTAGGACAGTCACTCTCACCTCACCTCTGGAATTCAGTTCCTTTGTCCATGTTTGGACCAGGGCTGTAATGAGGCCGGGAGCCAAGCGGTCTTGGCAGAACCCAAACTGGGCATCAGTGAGCAGGTGCCGCTTGATAGCACTGTCGATGACACCTTCCATCACTTTGCTGATGATTGAGAGTAGACTGATAGGGCGGTAATTGGCCGGGTTGGATTTTTCCTGCTTTTTGTGGACAGGACATACCTGGACAGTTTTCCACATTGTCGGATAGATGCCAGTGTTGTAGCTGTACTAGAACAGCTTGGCTAGAGGCGCGGCTAGTTCTGGAGCACAGTCTTCAGCACGATAGCCGGGGCCCATAGCCTTTGCTGCATCCAGTGCGCTCAGCCGTTTCTTGATATCACGTGGAGTGAATCGAATTGGCTGAAGACTGGCTTCTGGTGGGGACCTCAGGAGTAGGCCGATATGGATCATCCACTCGGCACTTCTGGCTGAAGATGGTTGCAAACGCTTCAGCCTTGTCTTTTGCACTCACGTGCTGGGCTTCACCATCATTGAGGATGTGAATATTCATGGAGCCTCCTTCTCCCATTAGTTGTTTAATGGTCCACCACCATTCACGACTGGATGTGGCAGAACTTTGATCTGATCTGTTTATTGTGGGATCGCGTAGCCCTGTCTATAGCATGCTGCTTCTGAGCGTGCATGTCCTGTGTTGCAGCTTCCCCAGGTTGGCACCTCATTTTTAGGTATGCCTGGTGCTGCTCCTGGCATGCTCTTCTACACTCCTTATTGAACCAGGGTTGGTCCCCTGGCTTGATGGTAATGGTAGAGTGAGGGATATGCCGGGCCATGAGGTGGCAGATTGTGGTGGAGTACAATTCTGCTGCTGCCCCACAGCGCCTCATGGATGCCCAGTTTTGAACTGCTAGATCTGTTCTGAATCTATCCCATTTAGCACAGTGGTAGTGCCACACAACACGATGGAGGGTGTCCTCAGTGTGAAGACGGGACTTCGTCTCCATCATGACTGTGCGGTGGTCACTGCTACCAATGGACAGATGCATCTGCGACAGGTAGATTGGTGAGGACGAGGTCAAGTAGGTTTTTCCCTCACCACCTGCGCAGGCCCAGACTGGCAGTTATGTCCTTCAGGACTCAGCCAGCTCGGTCAGTAGTGGTGCTACCGAACCACTCTTGGTGATGGATATTGAAGTCTCCCACTCAGCCTAAGCTACTTTCAGTGCTTCTTCCAAGTGGTGTTCAGTGGAGGAGTACTGATTCATCAGCTGAGGGAGGGCGGTAGGTGGTGATCAGCAGGAGGGTTCCTTGCCCATGCTTGACCTGAAGCCATGAGACTCCCTGTGGTCCGGAGTCAATGTTGAGGACTCCCAGGGCCACTCTTCCCCGACAGTATACCACTGTGTCGCCACCCCTGGTGGGTCTGTCCTGCCAGTGGGACAGGACGTACCCAGGGACAATGATGGAGGATTTTGGGACATTGGCTGAAAGGTATGATTCTGTGGGTATGACTATGTCAGGCTGTTGCTTGACTAGTCTGTGGGACAGCTCTCCCAATTTTGGCACAAGTCCCCAGATGTTGGTGAGGAGGACTTTGCAGGGTCGACTGGGCTGGGTGTGCCATTGCTGTGTCCATAGCCGGTGCCGAGGTCGATGCCAGGTGGTCCGTCCAGTTTCAGTGGCTTGCTAGGTCATTTCAGAGGGCAGTGAAGAGTCAACCACATTGCTGTGGGTCTGGAGTTACATATAGGCCAGACCAGGTAAGGACGGCAGATTTCCTTTTCTAAAGGACCAGATGGGTTTTTACGACAATCCGATAGTTTCATCGTTGCCATTACTGATACTAGTAATTATTCCAGATTTATTTAATTAACTAAATTTAAATTCCCCAGCTGCCATGGTGGAATTTGAACTCACATCTCTGGATCATTAGTCCAGGCCTTTGGATTATTAGCCCGGTAACATTACCACTACGCTACTTGTGTGTGTTTAAAGTAGTTAATGGTTTAAGCCTGTCTAAAACTCGTGCAGAGAAATATTTTGCAAGTGCAGTAAGCAGTCATACCTGAAGCTTGCCAACTGGACCCATTTGTCCATTAAGATATATGGTGAAAGACTAAACCCTCTGTGCTGATACAGCAGCAAGTTTAGTTCTGTGAAAAGACATTGAAGAAGAAAAAAACCTTTGGTCAATCAAACATGTTCTCTCGCCACAGACCGTATAAGCCTCGGGCGGACAAACCGGACGCTAACGGTGCATTTTGAGTTGTTTGCTGAGAAGCGGCTTGGCTTCTTTTCTCCATTACCAACCGCCTCCTTAAACCTCTCCACCCTACCCCTTCCCCTCACCTCCAACAAGTGCGAGGAGCTCATGGACGGCTTTGTCACCAAGATTGAGACCATCCGTTCAGCTGCCTCTGCCACACCCCTCCCTTCCACTTGCCCATCAACCCAAGCTTCCTCCCCCTGCCCTAGCACTGAACTCACATATTTCTCTAGTTTCTCTCCTCTCTCCCCATGCCCTCTCAGAGCTCATCTTGTTCATGAGATCCACCTTGTGATCTCTCAACCTTATTTCCACTAAAGTGCTGATCACCCAACTTCCCTTCCTGGCCCCACGCTAGCTGATACTGGAAATGGTTCCCTCTCCTCAGGTACTGTCCCTGTCCCTTTCAAGTCTGACACCATCCAGTAACTTCCACACAATGGATATTAGGCTAATGGGTCTGCAGATACCTGGTTTCTCTCTCCCTCCCTTCTTAAATATTGGAGCAACGTTTGCAACTCTCCAATCCAACAGCACTATTCCCGAATCAGGAGAGCTTTAGAAAATTATGACTACTGGATTGGTAGTTTCCTCACCTATTTCTTTTAATACACTGGGATGGAAGCCCTCAGGTCCTGGAGATATGTCTGCTTTGAGTCCCATTATTTTCTTCATTAACATTTGTTTTACTTATATTTACTTACAAATATTTACTTATTTTTAGTTTCCCTTGTACCACTGGTAATTTATCTTCTTCGTATACTGTGAAGATGGATACAAAGTACTTATTTAACACGTCTGCCATTTCCTTATTTTCGAGTACAGTATCACCTGTGTCTGTCTTTAATGGGCCCACATTCCCATTTACCACTTTCTCGGGTAGATTTTGACATTGTGCAACAGTGTAACATGGGTGATGACGAATCGGTAACCTGTTTTACATCACTCCCCATTTTTATTTACCTTGTAGTCAATGGGGATAAAAATGGGTAGAGATGTAAAACCAGCTGCTGATTCACTAACACCCACTTTACACTGTTGCACAAAATCAAAATCTACCCCTCTTCCTCTTAATATATTTATGAAAACTTTTCCTGGAGGCTTCTTCCCATGGCCAAGCCAATTCGATGAACCTACACTGGAGCTACCATGAAGGCCCTGCAGCAGAGCGCAGGTCCTAAACTCAACAGCGCCCTCACTGGCACAGGTGCTAAACTCAACAGAGCCCTCACTGGCACAGGTCCTAAACTCAACAGCGCCCTCACTGGCACAGGTCCTAAACTCAACAGCGCCCTCACTGGCACAGGTGCTAAACTCAACAGAGCCCTCACTGGCATAGGTCCTAAACTCAACAGAGCCCTCACTGGCACAGGTGCTAAACTCAACAGCGCCCTCACTGGCACAGGTCCTAAACTCAACAGCGCCCTCACTGGCACAGGTCCTAAACTCAACAGAGCCCTCACTGGCACAGGTGCTAAACTCAACAGCGCCCTCACTGGCACAGGTCCTAAACTCAACAGCGCCCGTCACTGGCACAGGTGCTAAACTCAACAGAGCCCTCACTGGCACAGGTCCTAAACTCAACAGAGCCCTCACTGGCACAGGTCCTAAACTCAACAGAGCCCTCACTGGCACAGGTGCTAAACTCAACAGCGCCCTCACTGGCACAGGTCCTAAACTCAACAGAGCCCTCACTGGCACAGGTCCTAAACTCAACAGCGCCCTCACTGGCATAGGTCCTAAACTCAACAGAGCCCTCACTGGCACAGGTCCTAAACTCAACAGCGCCCTCACTGGCACAGGTCCTAAACTCAACAGAGTCAATGGCTTGTTTGAAATCAGTGGCTTTTTTGAAGTCTACACTAAAACTGACACCATACTGAATATTGTTTTACTTGTTTATCTTTATGCGTTAGTGTTAAAGAATCCAATAACGTGTTTGCAAACAGCTCATTGAAACTAAAGCAAATATTGAATATTCTCTATTGAGAGGGATATATCCAATTTGTTCTACCAAGCATTGAGGAGTTCCTCCACTGGCTGTTGAATTAATTGAAAATACTAGAGGTAAAAAGGAATTAAAAAAAACTACGATTGCTGGAGCAAAAGCAAAATACTGCGGATGCTGGAAATCTGAAATAAAAACAGAAAATGCTGGAAATACTCAGCAGGTCAGGCAGCATCTGTGGAGAGAGAAACAGAGTTAACGTTTCAGGTCGATGACCCTTTATCAGAACTGGACAAAGCTGGAGATTGAACAGGTTTTTAAGCAAGTGTAGGGGCAGGGAGAGGGGGGAGGGGAGGAAAAAACAAAAGGGAAGGTCTGTGATAGGATGGAAGGTAGGCGAGATTAAGAGACAAAAGGAATTATGGTGCAAGGCAAAAGGAGATGGTAATGGGACAAGTTAAGAAACAAAAGATGGCTCGAGATGAAGTGTAAATGGCACTGGCAGAATGAAAGATAGCTGCCATGTGAGAGAGAGAAAAAGAAATAAATGGAAAAAAGGATAGGGGCAGAGGTTATGGTCTGAAATTGTTGAACTCTATGTTGAGTCCAGAAGGCTGTAAAGTGCCTAATCAAAAGATGAGGTGCTGTTCCTCGAGCTTACATTGAGCTTCATTGGAACAGTGTAAGAGGCCGAGGACGGTGAGGTCTGAGTGGGAGTGGAGTGGAGAATTAAAGTGACAGACGATCGGAAGCTCGGGATCACCCTTACGGACTGAACGGAGGTGTTCTGCAAAGCGGTCACCCAATCTGCGTTTGGTCTCCCCAATGTAGAGGAGACCGCATCGTGAGCAGCGAATACAGTATACTAAATTGCAAGAAGTACAAGTAAATCGCTGTTTCACCTGGAAGGAGTGTTTGGGGCCCTGGACAGTGGGAAGGGAGGAGGTAAAAGGGCATGTGTTGCATCTCCTGTGCTTGCACGGGAAGGTGCCGGGCAAAGGGGAAGGGGTGTTGGGGGTGATAGAGGAGTGGACCAGGGTATCGCGGAGGGAGCGGTCCCTTCGGAATGCTGAAAGTGGAGGTGAGGGGAAGATGTGTTTGGTGGTGGGATCACGCTGGAGGTGGCAGAAATGGCGGAGGATGATCCGTTGAATGTGGAGGCTGGTGGGGTGAAAGGTGAGGACCAGGGGAATCTTATCGTGGTTCTGGGAGGGAGGGGAAGGGGTGGGAGCAGAAGTGCGGGAAATAGAACGGACACGGTCAAGGGCCATGTCAACCACAGTAGAGGGGAATCCTCGGTTGAGGAAAAAGGAAGACATGTCGGAAGCACTAGTATGGAAGGTGGCATCGTCAGAGCAGATGCGGCGGAGACGGAGAAACTGGGAGAATGGAATAGAGTACTTACAGGAGGTGGGGTGGGAGGAAGTGTAGTCCCGGTAGCTGTGGGAGTCAGTGGGCTTGTAGTGAATGTTAGTCACTAGCCTATCCCCAGAGATGGAGACAGAGAAGTCGGAGATGGATCATGTGAAGGTGGTCCATCTCCAACTCTTCCCTTCCCTTCCTCGACTTCTCTGTCTCCATCTCTGGGGATAGGCTATTGACAAACATTTACTACAAGCCCACTGACTCCCACAGCTACCTGGACTACACTTCCTCCCACCTCGCTTCCTGTAAGGACTCTATTCCATTCTCCCAGTTTCTCCATCTCCGCCGCATCTGCTCTGATGATGCCACCTTCAATACTAGTGCTTCCGACATGTCTTCCTTTTTCCTCAACCGAGGATTCCCCTCTACTGTGGTTGACACGGCGCTTGACCGTGTCCATATTATTTCCCGCACTTCTGCTCTCACCCCTTCCCCTCCCTCCCGGAACCACGATAAGATTCCCCTGGTCCTCACCTTTCACCCCACCAGCCTCCACATTCAACAGATCATCCTCCGCCATTTCCGCCACCTCCAGCGTGATCCCACCACCAAACACATCTTCCCCTCCCCTCCCCTTTCAACATTCCAAAGGGACCGCTCCCTCCGCAACACCCTGGTCCACTCCTCTATCACCCCCAACACCCCTTCCCCTTCGCCCGGCACCTTCCCGTGCAAGCACAGGAGATGCAACACATGCCCTTTTACCTCCTCCCTTCCCACTGTCCAGCGCCCCAAACACTCCTTCCAGGTGAAACAGCGATTTACTTGTACTTCTTGCAATTTAGTATACTGTATTCGCTGCTCACGAGGTGGTCTCCTCTACATTGGGGAGACCAAACGCAGATTGGGTGATCGCTTTGTGGAACACTTCCACTCAGTCCGTAAGGGTGATCCCGAGCTTCTGGTCGTCTGTCATTTTAATTCTCTGCTCCACTCCCACTCAGACCTCACTGTCCTCGGCCTCTTACACTGTTCCAATGAAGCTCAATGTAAGCTCGAGGAACAGCACCTCACCTTTCGATTAGGCACTTTACAGCCTTCTGGACTCAACATAGAGTTCAACAATTTCAGACCATAACCTCTGCCCGTAACATTTTTTCCATTTTTTTTTCTCTCTCTCACATAGCAGCTGTCTCTCAGTCTGCCAGTGCCATTCACACTTCATCTCGAGCCATCATTTGTTTCTTAACTTGTCCCATTACCATCTCCTTTTGCCTTGCACCATCATTCCTTTTGTCTCTTAATCTCGCCTACCGTCCATCCTATCACAGACCTTCCCTTTTATTCTTTCCTCCCCTCCCGCCTTTCCCTGCCCCTACACTTGCTTAAAAACCTGTTCAATCTGCAGCTTTTTCCAGTTCTGACGAAGGGTCATCGACCTGAAACGTTAACTCTGTTTCTCTCTCCACAGATGCTGCCTGACCTGCCGAGTGTCGCCAGCATTTTCTCTTTTTATTTATGATTGCTGGAGAATTGAAATAAAAATAGAAAAAGTGGGAAATGCACAAGATCTCACTTGCATCTAGAAACTCAATATCAACATTTGCAGGTGATACCAAACCTCCTTATTAACACTGAGGAAGAATGCAACATAAAACAAGAAGACATTAGAAAACTTGCAGACTGTGTAATTAATTGGCAAATTTAACATCGATAAATTTGAGCTGATGCACTTTGGTAGGAGAAATCGAAACATTGCTTACACCTTCGAAAATAAGGAAATGACTTGGGAAGAAGAGCAAAGGGATCTAGGGATACAGGTGAACAAATCATTAAAAGCAGCATCGCAGGTCAGCAAAGCAATTAAAAATGTGAATAAAGCACTGAGATATATTTCTAGGGTATAGAATTCAAAAGTAGTGGAGTTATGTTAAAACTTGTATCGGACCCTGGTCAGGCCACAGTTCTGGTCTCCATACTATAAAAAGGACAGAGAAGCACTGAAGAAAGTGCAAAAAAGATTTACAAAGATGGTACAAGAACTGAGAGATCACAGCTATCGGGAAAGATTGAATAGGTTGGGGTTTTAAGTATTTAGAAATGAGAAGACTTAGAGGTGACCTGATAGAGGTCTTTAAAATTATGAATGGTTTGGACAAGGTAGATGTGGAGAGAATCTTTCCACTTGTGGGAGAATCCAAAACGAGGGGCCATAAATAC
The DNA here is from genome assembly GCA_030390025.1 of Squalus acanthias. Taxonomy (NCBI): domain Eukaryota; kingdom Metazoa; phylum Chordata; class Chondrichthyes; order Squaliformes; family Squalidae; genus Squalus; species Squalus acanthias. The sequence continues at coordinate 48,202,571 of CM059435.1, forward strand.
AAGATAGTTACTAATAAATCCAACAGGGAAATAAGGAGAAATTTCTTCTCTCAGAGAGTGGTTAGAATGTAGAACTCGTTACCACAGGAAGTGGTTGAGGCAAATAGCTTACCAAGTATAATGGGCCAGAAATTCAGCTTTCAGGCTTCCTGCGGGTGCAAGCATCGCGCGCGTACTTGCCTACCACGCCTACCGTTGTGCTTTGGGCCCACGAGGACTTCGGGTCCTGGGCCTCCTCCAGCTGCCGGTGCGCAGTGCTTGTGTATCCCAGGGGCGCAGTTAGTTCGAAGCGTCCCCTGGGATCACATGGGCCATGGAGAGCCAATCCTAGCAGGGCATTTTCATTCATAGATTTGACAGGAAGACTTGTCAAATCTATGAATAGAGATCGGCCCCAAAACCACACTTAAACTTCAAATACATTTTTAAAAAAACATCACATTTTTAAAATAACTATAAGTTAAATAAATTAACTACTTTAAACAAAAATTTAAATTTTTGAAAAAATTAATTATACTTTGTAACGGTGCTAAAAATAAACTTACCTTTCTTTAAAGTATCTAAAAAAGATAAACCTGTTGAGAAAATTTTTAAATTGTAATTAATTAACCACTTATCTTGTTAAAAACAGGCCTTGCGCCTCCTTTTTAAAAGCACAGCTTCTTCATACTTACCTTCCCGGAGAAACCTGAAAAAAAAATCGAAGTTCGCTGCGTGCGCGCTGCCTCTCCCGCACACGCGTTCGACTTCTGAGCCCCTCCCTTCAGGGGAACGGAAGTTCCGGTTTCCCGCGCATGCGCAGTGCATGCAGGAAACCGGCACTTCTAATGGCCTTATGGGTGAGTACACAGCGCGTACTCACCCGACAACAGCCGAATTTCTGGCCCAATGTATCCAAGTTTACTGATGATACAAAGCTAGGTGGGAAAGTAAGTTGTGAGGAGGATGCAAAGAGGCTGCAAAGGGATATAGACAGGCTAAGTGAGTGGGCAAGAACATGTCAGATGGAATATAATGTGGAGAAATGTGAAGATATCCACTTTAGTAGGAAAATAGAAAAGCAGAATATTTTTTAAATGGTGAGAGATTGGGAAATGTTGGTATTCAGAGGGACCTGGGTGCCCTTGTACACGAATCACTGAAAGCTAACATGTAGGTACAGCAAGCAATTAGGAAAGCAAATGGTATGTTGGCCTTTATTACAAGAAGATTGGAGTATAAGAGTAAAGAAGTCTTACTGCAATCATATAGGGCCTTGGTGAGACTACACCTGGAATATTGTGTACAGTCTTGGTCTCCTTCCCTAAGGAAGGATATACTTGGCTTAGAGGGAGTGCAACGAAAGTTCACCAGGCTGATTCCTGGGCTGGGGGAATTTTCCTATGAGGAGAGACGGAGTAGACTAGGCCTATATTCCCCAGAGTTTAGAAGAATGAGAGGTAATTTCATTGAAACATAAATTTCTTACAGGGCTTTACAGGGTAGATGCTGCGAGGATGTTTCCCCTGGCTGGGGAGTCTAGAACTAGGGGTCACAGTCTCAGAATAAGGGGTCGGCCATTTAGGACTGAGAGGAGAAATTTCTTCACCCAGAGGGTGGTGAATCTTTGGAATTCTCTACCCCAGAGGGCTGTCAATGGTTAGTTGTTGAGTATATTCAAGACAGAGATTTTTGAATATTAAGGGAATCAAGGGATATGGGGATAGTGCAGGAAAGTGGAGTTGAGGTAGCAGATCAGCCATGATCTTATTGAATGGCCGAAGGGCCAAATGGCCTACTCCTGCTCCTATTTCTTATGTTCTTAGGTGCTTTCAAAAGGAAACTAGATGAGTACATAAGAGAAAAGGGATTAGAAAGAAATGCTGAAAGGCTGATATGAGGAAGATGGAATGGGAGGAGACTCGTGTGGATTATAAACACCAGCACAAACTAGTTGGGCTGAATGGCCTTTTACTGTGCTGCATATTCTATGCAATTCTATGTAACCCAGCCATTGGCATCCTTCCTGCATAATTCAATCACCCCTGTCCTCACTGACCTACAATGGCTCCTTGTTCCTCAATGCATTGAATTCCTCTGCAGTCTCACCCCCTCCTACCTCTGCATCTGCCTCTAGCCATACATCTTCTCCTGTGCTCTCAGGTCCTCTGCTCTGCTCTGGTCTTCTACACATCCCTCCCCTATGCCACCAATGGTGGCCGAGCCTCCAACTGCCTCTGCCCCACCCTCTGCTACTTCCCTAAACTCTCCGGCCCACTCTCTTCACCTTTAAAAGCCCTCAGAACACCCTTCTCAACCAAACCTTTCCTAACTCTCCCACTACACCATTCTTACCTTGGGACTGTTTCTATATTGAAGGTGCTATGTTTTTATAAGATGTTGTTGAAAAAAGGAAGCTAGGTTACTGTTTTGGTCTGATGCTTCACTAATGGGGTCAGTTCTAATGAAGGGTTCCATTTGTCCTCCTCTTTAAGATATTGAAGACTTGAACATTTTCAGCATTCTCTGTGCTGTAAAAAGGTATTAATTTTGAATTAATGGCAGACTCAATCAGTCTACCCTTGTCTTAAGCTACTAAACATGCTGTTAGATTCACAGCACAGGCCTTGACCCACAGTCGCATTACCATTGTTTATTCTCCTCTTTACATATTTGAAATTAAACTGCAGTAAGGCTTCTGTACTGTAAGGAATTCCATTAGTTAGCAAACAAGATATTTACAATAACTGCCTGAAAGTGAGTTACGCACTGTAAAACTTGCACTTATATAGCGCCTTTCACAACCTCAGCTCATCCCGAAGCGCTTTACAGCCAATGAAGTTCTTTTGAAGTGTAGACACTGTTGCAATGTAGGAAACATGGCAGCCAATTTGTGCACAGCAAGCTCCCACAAACAGCACTGTGATAATGACCAGATAATCTGCTATTTCTTAAGTGATGTTGGTTGTGCAATAAATGTTGGTCAGGACCAACACTGGTTAGGCCTCAGCTGGAGTATTGTGTTCAGTTCTGGGCACCACACTTTAGGAAGGACGTCAAGGCCTTGGAGAGGGTGCAGAAGAGATTTACTCGAATGGTACCAGGGATGAGGGACTTCAGTTATGTGGATAGATTGGAAAAGCTGGGGTTGTTCTTCTTAGAGCAGAAAAGGTTAAGAGAAGATTTGATAGAAGTGTTCGAAATCATGAATGGTTTTGATAGAGTAAATAAGGAGAAACTGTTTCCAGTGGCAGAATGGATGGTAATCAGAGGACACAGATTTAAGGTGTTTGGCAAAAGAACCAGAGGCAACATGAGGAAACATTTTTTTACACAGTGAGTTATTGTGATCTGGAATGCACTGCCTGAAAGGGTGGTGGAAGCAAATTCAATAATAACATTCAAAAGAGAATTGGATACTTGAAGGGAAAAAATGTACAGGGCTATGGGGAAAGAGCAAGGGTTGGGATTAATTGGATAGCTCTACCAAAGAGCTAGCACAGGCATGATGGACCGAGTGGCCTCCTTCTGTGCTGTATCATTCTATGATTCTAGGACACCAGGGAGAACTTCCCTGCTCTTCTTGGAAATGGTGCCATGGGATCTTTTGCACCACCTGAGAGGGTAGATGGGACATCGGTTTAACATCTCATCTGTAAGGATGGCACCTCCGACAGTGCAGCACTTGCTTAGTACTGCACTGGGAGTGTCAGCATAGATTTTATGCTCAAGTCTCTGGAGTGGGACTTGAACCCACAACCTTTTGACTCAGAGGTGAGAGTGCGACCACTGAGCCACAGCTGACATACATGTTGAAGTCGGTCTCAAGGTAACAATTTGTCAAGGGATTCAGGTAATGTCACTAACTGTCGTTAAAGCCTAATATTGCCTTGTGGGCTGGTGATATGCTTTAATGAACATTCACAGTTGCACCGTTGGATACAGTGGGGCTAAACATTATGTGGTGGTTCTGCTAATCTCGCCTGGGCGGACCCCCCCAGGGGAAACAGTGGTGGCTTCCATATGCCCCTTGCAAGACTAATGATGGACAAGGCCAGAGGTGCAGACTCCCTAAGCCAAGTGTTCCCACTCCTGCGGCACAGTTGGGACCCGGTGTTTGTATGGCAGCTGGTATATCGAGTGCGTGGAGGTGTAATGGCCTCCATATATGAGCATGCAGGCAACCTGGACTCCTGAAGATTATATCCAGAATTACTAAGGGGATCGATAGGGTCGTCGGCAGGTACAAGGGGAGGAGCTTGGGCATCCCTTCCCCAACCAACCAACCAAGGGTGGAAGGTTGTGGGAGCTTCCGTGGGCATAGGGCAGGTGAATGTCACAGAGGTGCCCAAAGTGGCACTTGTGGCCTGGACCTCAATTCTGGAGCAGAAGGTGAGTTTCTAACTCACACCTCCCGTCACCTGCTGAAAATTGGCCCAAAGTTAAAATTGGGCCGCTGGAGTTAGTGAGATTAACGAAGGGGAAGATTTTAAAGTATCACCATAGCAGTGAAAGAGTTGAATAGTATGGGAGGGTTTTCTACCAGAGAGCATGAGTATAGCAGCCATTGGTGACTACATCACTGTGGAGCAAGAAGAGAAAATGGCAGCCCAGAAGTGCAGGGGGCACATGATTGTCAGCTGAAACTACATCAGGAAACAGGATTACTGCAACATTGGCATCTATCTGGGCATGACGGAGGTGCAGTGCATGAGGGGTTCCATCTCACTAAGGAGCCTGTGACTGAAGTATGCCACCCAGGTCATGAACATCCACAAGAGACAGTGAACCCTCTGCCAGATACAACCAGTGGCAATTAAGGTCACCTTTTATACTATAGGACCTTCTGTTCGTCAGAGGGGACATCTCATGAGCCAATTTGTTTGACTGTTGGACCTGTATGAGTATAGAACAGTGGAATTTAAGAGGCCTCAGAATCCCTCTCTAACTGTCTCTCAAAAGTTGGCAACAATCTGAACATTTACAAGAATTGGAAAGTACTGAAATACAAAGGGATCTGGGGGTCCTGGTGCACGAAACTCAAAAGGTTAGTATGCAGGTGCAGCAAGTGATTAAGAAGGCCAATGGAATGTTGGCTTTCATTGCTAGGGGGATAGAATATAAAAATAGGGAGGTATTGCTTCAGTTGTACAAGGTATTGGTGAGTCCGCACCTGGAATACTGTATACAGTTTTGGTGTCCATACTTAAGAAAAGACATACTTGCTCTCGAGTCAGTACAAAGAAGGTTCACTCGGTTAATCCCGGGGATGAGGGGATGGACATATGAGGAGAGGTTGGGTAGATTGGGACTCTACTCATTGGAGTTCAGAAGAATGAGAGGCGATCTTATTGAAACATATAAGATTGTGAAGTGGTTGGATCGGGTGGATGCGGGGAGGATGTTCCCGATGATGGGTGAAACTAGAACTAGGGGGCATAGTCTTAGAATAAGGGGCTGCTCTTTCAAAACTGAGATGAGAAGGAACTACTTCACTCAGAGGGTGGTAGGTCCATGGAATATGCTGCCCCAAAAAGCTGTAGAAGCTACATCATTACATAAATTTAAAACAGAAATAGACAGTTTCCTAGAAGTAAAGGGAATTAAAGGTTACGGGGAGCGGGCAGGAATTTGGACATGAGTTTAGGTTCGGATCAGTCATGGCCCTGTGGGTAGCGTAGCGGGCCCAGGGGCCGTGTAGCCTGATCCTGCTCCTATTTCGTGTGTCCAATTCTGTTAGGTTCAGGAGATGGTTCTGTGATAGTAGATTGGCGGTTAGGATCAGATCAGCCATGATCTTATTGAATGGCGGAGCAGGCTCGAGGGGCCAATTGGCCTACTCCTGCTCCTATTTCTTATGTTCTTATGCTTTCTGATATTTCATTCAGTTTTTTGCATAACTTTAAATAGGTCACTTAGAAAACTAATATTGGTCATGAAAACTGTTCTTTTTTTAAGAAAACTAATCATTTTAACCTTGCAAATGCTTCTCAAAGAACAGAGCATCTGGAGATCCTAATATCTTGGCCTTTTTTTACTAATGAGCAGAATGTGTTGATATACAGTGTTACACTTACATCAGGCTACCAGTGGTGAAATATTCATGCTTGAACCAGTTTGTCTTTGATAATTAATGAATGGAGTGTAAATCTATTAGACAGTTGGTGTCTATACAAAAACAGAGTTGTGATGTGTGGTATGAACACTCCATTTTGCTTGGATATTCTTGTATGGTGAGGATGGGTTTTAGTTTTTCTTTCTAGGTTTCTGCTTTGGCGGGCAAAATGATAATTTTTGAAATGATGTTACCCGATAAAATGCTTACCAAAAGCTGGTGGGTGGGCCTCCGAGAGATAGGCAGGGAATGTGGACGCATCCTGCTTCATTGAAATGCTAGGACAGATGGACTCGCTAAGCAGCACAAAATGAGCTGAGGATATGGATTCCTACCCAGTACTAGACTAGCAGACATTACAGATTCCTGCTCGGTTATGGACTGATAAGAAATACACTCCCGCCTAGTGATAGACTGATGAGGAATCCAGACTCCCACTCATTCTGGACTGGCAAGGAATACAGACTTATACTTGGCATTAGATTGGCAGAGAATACAGATTCCTAACCATCACCAGACTGGTAGGGAGTACAGATTCCTACCTAGCGCTAGACTGACAAGGAATACAGACTTCTACCAGCTCTAGTGTGGCAGGAAGTACAGACCTCCTTGGCACTAAGTTGCCAGGTTATATATAATTTATAACAACATTGGATTAGTAGGAAATGAAATGCAAACATTGCTTGCCAGACTATCTAGACAGAGAGCCGGGATAAATACTTATTGCCAGACCCTCAAAGAAGATCTAGGTCAATAAATCACTAAGAATGATTAAAAGAGATCTAAGAAAAAAAAGAGACAGACCGATTCAAAAGAGAAGATTCTGAATAGAGTAAGAATCAACATATTCATCAAAATGTTTCAATTCAGGTCACTTAGATTCACAGGTCTTTTCAGCAGCCATCCTCAGTAAGGATTGATCATGATTGTACGTAGATATTAAAGGTTTCTGGTCTTCTGAAAGGACTTGGTTATCTGTAATGCAGGAGGAAGGATGGGCATGTTAACCTGACGGATGAGACAACTGGTGGAGTCTTTTAATTGGCTTGATATCTCATATTCTCAGGTAAGTTAAGGTGGAATCAGTTAGTCCTGTTCAGTTTTGATACACCACATTGCTTTTCTGGTTCGTTGTCATTGTCTTGGCCTCACACAGTAGAAAAAATCTGCTGAAGTTCGAAATATGTTGAAGCTCCAAATGGGGTGTTGGGCTGACAACTCATCACATGTTACATCATCTGACCACAGCATTCAGCATTGGGCATTCTCAACTAGATCTGATTGTCATCAGTGACACCTGAAGACACAATGCTCATTCAGTTAGAATGAATAACAACAACTTGCAGTCATAGAGTGCCTTTAACATAAATGTCCCAAAGACTTTCACAAATAGGGGTAAGGAAAACAGACACTAAGCCATAAGGGAGAGATTAGGAGTCGATAGTAAGGAGTGATTAAATTTACATAAACTTTTCATTTCCATTGAGTTGTTTGTAAATCTTTTTTAATGGCTCCTCCTTTGCCACAGTTGGCAAATACACTGCCCAATTTGGCACGGAGTCACACAAATCTGGAAAGGCCAAGGTTCAAATCTTAGTATGTGCTGAACGTAGATGCTGTCAGCCAGAATGGTGGTTGAGATGCTACAATTGGCCTCAATGTTCCTGGACCAGCTCCTGCTGGTAAATGTGAGCATCGGTTTTGGCTGCACGTTAGAGTAGGGCTGAGGACAGACTTGAACTTAGATGTGATGCCATCCATGGTGGAATGACGACTTTCTCAAGTTATCAGATATCAGGCAGCACCCATAAGCTGGCATTCAAGGTTGAAGCAGTGTCGCTAGCAACGAAAACGAGAGTAAATAATTTTTTTTTAATTAATATGTATGATATTAAATGTATCAGATATTGAAGGGCTTAATATATAGAAGTAATAAAAACAGCAGCAGGAACATTTCTGATGGTCCTTATAGCTTCACAAAGTAACTGATACTGGTTTCTAAATTTGTAGCTGCCTCTCATCCTTCACTAATAAATGACACAATAAACTGGTCTGATCTGATTTCAGCTCTCCAGAATCTATCTTTTGTCATAGCCTGTCCTTCATTTCCTCTAATCCTGTTAAGTTGTCCAGCCAAAGAGTATCCTCATAACTTGGGTCCCTTGTCTCCAAAGCTCGCTTTGTGGATTAGCTGCAACCGACTCGATGAGCTAGATGCTAAAAGTAAAATGCCAAGCCTGGCCAACATATTCCGTGCAAAGTATAGTCGCTGTTCTGTAAAAGAACAATAAATCTTCAATACTGAGCCAGCTCTGTACAGTACTGAGATAATGCAAGCTCTGTTTACATAATCTATGCAGGCATCTCATTCAAGTCATTAGACACTGCAATGCAGTGAAGACATTTTTGGAGTCGAGACATTTACAGCCTGCATACTTACCAAGTGGCAGAATTAGGATTGGTGAGATTTTTTCTCCCTTTAAATGCAGATTTGATTACTTTCATCTCCATGGGATTGATCAGTATCCTGTTGGCTTCCGATCAGACACCCAGTACATTAAGGTTGTCATAAAGAGCTGTCTGAAAAATGTCTGCAACTCTTAAATGATGAAACATCATCTGCATATTTCCATCTGATCTCGGGTTATAATGATGAATCAAAATGAGTTGGCCTAATTTTGTTCCCTGAGGTACATCTATTCAGTTAGAATCTGTTACACCTGTTTTAGCCCTGTGGATCATATCTAGCTCACAATAACAGGCTGAATGAACCAACCCCACAAGCTTATTTAAAAGGTTTGTAGTAGTCAAACAATAAAGCACGCAATATATATTTTTCCCCTTTTCAGTAAGCGACATTGTACTTCTAGGAGATTCATCATCCATTGCGAATCATTTTTTGTAGCTCTACAATTTTCTGTTTAAAGCCATTCACAAGTGTAACATTCATTAAGCTTGCTCATAACAGGTGCTGGAGGGTCTGAATCATTGCCGGATTTACCTTGAGTAGAATTGTAACAATGGCAGGTTTCCTGATGTCTGGCATCAATCTGAAAATCACTGGTGCATTAAAGAAAGCACAGAGAGGAGCATTTAGCACAGCCTTGAAAGCCCACTAGATTTCCTCACAAATTCCAGTTAAAGTGCTCTGTACCACAGGGACACACAGCGATTCTCTGATACCGTGTCAGGTGAGTTGCCAGGAGAAGTCCTTTGATGTAACATGGAGAAGGTGGTTTATGAATCCATTGTTAATCACTGCTTACTGTCCTCAGTTGCAGCTGAAGATGTGGTTTATCAGTTTGCAGTTTTCAAATAAGGTTCAATATCCGTTTATCGGACTTTCTTTCTCCATCATCTTGGCGGGTTATGATCGACAAGTATGAACAGTGTGGGCAGTGCACCCCCGATATTACAGCTCTATAACCCTCGATAGGGCAGCATCCCAGCTAATCCCCAACAGTCAGTTCCATAATCAAATTGTTGATGACAGCAGAAGTGTACTGTGCTTCTGACACTTGCCAGCACAATCACCCACACAGGCTAAGTCTTTCCTTAAGCAGAAACCCCAATGTTTCGAACTTTCTTTGTAACTATAACCTCTCATTCCTGATAGTATGCAATACTGAATTAACAGTAGAGGCATGGTCACATAGCATTTTCTCAAGTACTGCCCTTTAAATAAAAGAAGAGAAAACCAAATTGGTGTTAAAATGTACCTAAAAAGGTGATTGTGTAATTGAAACAGTTGAGGATTATCAGCACTGACTTAATAATGGGGCCATTTTGCAATTTTTTCTTTTTAACACTTGTACTTCTGAGCTAGTATTTTTGTAACACTTCGTTAAATATGACAGCATTAGCATTTTTCAGTTGTTACAAACTATTAGTTCCATATCTTAGATACCAATGAACCATATATATTACTACAGAGGCAGAAATTTCTTAAGCAATTAAAATCAAATTGTATTAAGTATGCAACGTTACTTATTGCAAAAAAATGGAGTACATTAATATGCTGCATATCTGATACGGTAAGCTATACTTCTAGCTTAATACGTAAAGCTGTTTATTCAGGGGCGAATTGATTTTCAGTGTACTTTTTGCTTTCCAGCAATTTTCGCAGTTAGATTATAAATTGTAAAACCACCAAACAAGCAGTGTAATGTGCCCAATTTGAACAATAGATTCTGGACTTGGGGTAGGGTCCATTAAATATGGGCTAAAACTGGTACCAAGTAACAATGCTGGAAGTCAGTTGAAAGGTTTTGATGTCACTAATACCCGTAAACGAAAACAGTTTGGTTAATAGATGGCAACAGAACCAGCAAGACTGAATTCAAGTTTCAAAGCTCATTTGTTGTTAGATAACCTTTTCAGTTTATCTATCCATCTGTAATCTATGCTTGGCAGATTTCCCATGACTGCTTATGAAAGATTGGAGAAGATGCTGTTTGCAAACAGGAGGGGTGCTATCAACAAAGTGTGATAGAGGAAGTGTTACAGGAAGTAACTGTGACACTCATAGGAAATGTGTGCTATATGCAAGACTTTGAAAATATATTTAATTTAGAATATATTAAAAGGTTTGCATTTGGCTCATACTTCCTGTACGCATTACCCTTGCTTCCTGGATCATAATTATTGATTAACACTTTGTACATCAACATTTACAATGGGGAAATCTGTCATTGATATTTTGCCATCATTTTCAAAAGGGAATGGAATATATATTTGAAAAGGAAACATTTTCAGGGCTAAGGGTAAAGAGCGGGGGAGTGGGGCTAATTGGATAGCTTTTTTTAAGAGCTAGCACAGGCACGATGGGCTGAATGGCCTCCTTCTGTGCTGTAACATTCTATGATTCTGTCACAATTTTGCTGTGGGCTTTTCATGATTTAATAAAATGAAAACTATATAATGTTAATAAACAATAGGGGTTAAAGTATATATATGTGTATATATATATATCCTACTTCGCCTACCTGGTTTCAGTTTTCCTACTCACTCTTCATAAGGGAGACCTGACTTTGTTTATCCCCTTTTCCTCTGGAGGCATTGAGATATGCAGGCATGCAGTTGAATGGGTGACAGCAGATATCCAGTACCTTGCCCAAATAGCTATTCTTCCTATTATTTTTCACAAAACTGCATTCAACTAACAGGAATTACCAGTTGGAGGTAAAGTCACAGCTGGTGCAGCGCTAGGCCGTACAAACCTCCTTTAGGAGTTTTCAGATTTGATCCCTGATGTCTGCTGATTTAGGTGATCACAGCTGAGGCAGCAGTAGGGGTTTTAAAATGAGTGGCTACGCTACTGACCGGCAAACCAGAGGTGACAAGTTTAAATCCCATCGCGGTAAATTGTGAAATTGAATTCAATAAATCTGCTCATTTGTGGGTCAGCACCACAAAAATAACTACACAATGCTGCCAAATGATCTTAAACCTAACTGGTTCACTAATATCCTTCAAGGAAGAGAACCTGCAGCCCCTACCGGGTCCACATGTGACTCCAGTCCCACACTATGTGGTTGACTCTTAATGACATCTGAAGGGGCTCAGTAACCACCCAATTGGAACTAGGAATGGGCAATAAACGTGACCTTGCCCACAACCCAAGAACATATATTGGCATTAGTGCCTGTGGGCCAGGGAGGGATAAATTGGTCATGGTTCCTGGCCCTGGCACCAGAATTTATGCTGGTTAATTTGGCAAAACCTCTGGGGAGGTGGGGAAAATGTGCCTTTACCCAGACAGGATGAACTTGTCCTTTCATTGTTTTCAATCAAAGAATAAATTACCAGCATAAGCCAGCTCTCTATAATAGCACATTTACTATACGTAAAGCAATGTTTAAAAAACTAAATTGATCCAAGATGCTGAGTAAAGTAAGAAACATTATTATTAATAAGTGATGTACAATTTCAGGACTGTTGTCAGATCTCAGAAGCACCTTGTTACATTCAGTCCTTTTATCTGCAATCCAACCAAAGCCTTGAAATTTCACCTGCTCTCTTTTCCACTTCGAATAAAATCTCTTCTAACTAATTAATGCTCATGTCATTGATGAGTTATGGCTCTTGCAGACTTGTTAATGAGCAGTAGCAGTGCACTGTCACCAATGTACGTCTATAGCTGATGACGCTACACTCAGACTCAGCCCCCAATGTATTGCTCGCACTGGTGGATCCTCTGTTTGCAGCACAGGACACTGGAAATGTATTAACGTTAGACGGGCATTGTCTTTTCACTTTGTAGATAATAAGACTAATGCCAGTAGGGCATAATAAACATATTCTTGCTGAACATACTTACACTATCCTGGATATTAATATTGTAATATAAACGCAGTGGGTTTGTCAATTGTATGCTGATTTACTTGATGGTGAAAGAAACACTGGGAAGTAATGTTAGCTGAAAATTATGCATATCATCTGAATAAATTGACTTGTGTTTTATACTATGTAAAAAGCATACTAAATAGCACAGATTAAAGTGTTAGTTAGGTTGGGAAAGCTACATACTAATTTCCTGTCGAAAGAATTTGATCCTAAGGTATAGCTTTTTGACTGTCCTATCTTTATAATCTATGGGGATGAAATCTGCCAGAGTTTTGTCTCCTGATCACTATCCAGTCTATGACTGAAACTGTGCTCTGTGACATAAGTAATGTTTTCATATAAAATTGCCTCATCTCCTGCTGTAATTAAGGCATTATCTGCGAGTTAATACCTTGTTATTAATTTCGCATGTTGCTGTTTCAAGCCATGGGTAAGAATAGGATTGGACGGATCTGTGATGCTCTCTGTGTCAAATAGCCTGCTAAGACACGCTGGGCGAGGTACTAGTGAGTTATTGGCAGGAAGGTTCCCAGCGAGGAAAACCTCAATAGATAAAGACTGTCAAGGTAAAAGAATGTAGAATTGATAACTGGAAGCTGTTGTGGATTTCATGTAAAACACTTTCTTGTTGAAGAGACTGGTACCTGAAGAAAGTATTTCTTGTAGAAAGTAGAGCAACATATTGAATGAATTATAAAATCTTTACATGTTAAAAATGGAACATCTGTTACTTTTTCGGTATTCTCAATGCTTCATACACTATTTAAACTTTAAAGGTCAAATTTACTGTTGGGGCAAAATATTCATTTTGCTCATGGATCCATTCTAAGCTTCTTGGGTCTAAGCTTTCCTTCCTCTTGGCCGATGTTTCTGACTGATCTGATAGATTTATCTGTTGAAACTAAAGAACTGCATTGTGGTTGAGGTGCACCAATGAAGGACGCGGTTAGAAATCTACACTTGGAACAGACACTTGCCTGTAGAACCTGTTGGATGGCATTACCTTGGCACCTTTCCTCAGGTCTGACATCATCTAGTGTCAGCTGTGGCTCAGTTGGAAGCACACTTGCCTCTGAGTCAGAAGGTTGTGGCTTCAAGTCCCACTCCAGGGACTGGAGCACATAAAAGCTAGGCTGACACTCCAGTGCAGTGCTGAGGGAGTGCTGCACTGTTGGAGGTGCTGTCTTTCCGATGAGACATTAAACCGAGGCCCCATCTGTTCTCTCAGGTGGATGTAAAAGATCCCATGGCACTAATTTGAAGAAGAGCAGGGGAGTTATCCCCAGTATCCTGGCCAATATTATCTGGTCATTATCACATTACTGTTTGTGGGAGCTTGCTGTGTGAAAATTGGCTGCCTCATTTCCCACATTACAACAGTGACTCCACTTCAAAAATGCTTCATTGGTTGTAAAGCGCTTTGAGACGTCCAGTGGTCGTGAAAGGCGCCATATAAATGCAAGTCTTTTTTTTTCCACATTTAAGGACAGGCCCACTGGACATTGAAGAGCAGAATCATTCTCTTAGCTACCTCCTGCCTAGTATTTCAGATGAGTCTTCTCAGGTAAGGGTGCCCTCGAGCCCCAACCAGGTCAACCAATTCATCGCCCATCCCCCTGCATGCAGCAACACTGCGGAGGCACCTTCCGTGCGGAGCTCTCCATTGTACGGGAATGCTGCAATGTTTTAATCCCCCTTCCTTTCTGTTTATCTCAATTAAGTGTCCTTTAAATGGGTGCCTTTTAAATAACTACAGCAGCATTCCCGCTCAGTGTGTGCCGATGGGAACAAGTCATGAATGGGTAAGTAGGTTTAAACCCAGTTTGGCCAGCGGAGCAACATTCCCACTGGCAATGCACACAAACAGAATGTTTTTTATCCTCTGGGGACAGAACAGATTGAGGGCTAAGGCAGGAAGCTCAGTCGATAGGAGTGAAATTAATCAAAACGGGACAGGCTTGTTAGGCTTAATGATTTCTTCCTGTTACTGCAAGGAGGGGCAATTATTTGGGCTGGAGGACCACTTAACAAGTTTTGGTGAGCTGTTGAGAGCCGCACACCAATGCTCCCTCGAAGGTGCGCAGCCACATGTTCCTGCACCATCGTGAGGTCGTGCGCAGGTCGCCTACCAGCTCCTGCTGCTGGAAGAGATACTGTACATGCGCAAACATTGCATCAACATAAATTCAGATAGTAGTCAGATACTATCTTAAATACACAAAATGCAGTGTAAATTAGTAAAATCTTCCGTTACTAAATGAATGAAATGATTGCTCGATCAATTACATGTTAATACCGAAAGTCTACGTGGTTCAAGTCTGCGGGGCCTCCAACGCGAGAGGTGTTCTCTTTTTAGTGTGCTGAGTACGGGAGCCCGAGGCTTCGCAAGGCCTGAACTACAATCGCGTTACCTGAAGTCCTTGTGCTCCACGATCCACTCCCATGTCGTCGTACTCTGGGTACCAGGAGAGGAAAAACGCAGTGTTTTCTTCAATAAAAGAGCCATGGCGATGAGCAGCCATGACTCGACTCTAAAATGGATAGGGCATATTCGAGTACGCAGTGCATTCTGTGTACGGACGTCCACCATTGGGGCCCAGAATCACGGAACGGATCCTTTCAAGATTGGGCCAGGGAGAATTGCTTTTGCAAACTGATAAATTGAATCAAGTATTACTGTGTTCCCCGGCTGCAGTTCGATCCGTCTCTGACCCACGAGAAGTGAAAGGGAAGTGCAAGACTAATGTGCAGCTCGAGCTGCAGCTCCCATTGTATTTCTGTCCTGTGCAACGAGCCAGATACGGCCCACCGGCTATATTTTGGCCACCACTGTGTTACTGGAAGATCCTGAGATCGTCACAACAACAACTGCTTTCATTTATATAGCGCCTTTAACATAGCAAAATCTCCCAAGGTGCCTCACAGGAGCGTAAATCAGGCAAAAATTGACACCGAGCCAAAGAAGGAGACATTAGGACAGATGACCAAAAGCTTTGTCAAAGAGGTAGGTTATAAGGAGGGTCTTAATGGAGGAGAGAGAGCTGGAGAGGCGAAGAGATTTGGGGAGGGAATTCCAGAGCTTTTGGGCCTAGATGACTGAAGGCACAGCCATCATGCTATGAATGCGCTTGTGAGTAAACTGTAAAATATAAAAAACAATTTTTAAATAGGATCAAGTTCCCCTTTAAAGATTCAGACCTGCTTACAATACACTGCTAGTCATCTTTAAATTTAAGACCTATTTGTTCTATTTTTACAATTTCAAGCAAGTTGGCTCAACTCTGTAAAGCTTGGCAGATTCAATCCTTTCAGACATAATTTGAATAGCAATAAAGGCAGTGAAAGCATCTAATAATCCGCTTTTATTAATCTCAGCACCAATGCTAATATTCCTTAAAGAACATTAAATGTAGGACTCTGAAAGTCCCTACCTACTAAAGATTTCTCTAACCTTAGGATGGCCACTAGTAATGTATGGAACAGAACTGTGACCATTGCCCAGAATTTATCAATACCCAGATCCTGAAATGCCAATAGAATACAACCACAAAAGATCGCACTAGGAATGGGACTGGGATGCAGATGCATAGTTGCAGTAGAGATCCAAAGATAACAACAGCAACTTATATTTATATAGTGTCTTCAACGTAGAAAAACATCGCAAGGTGCTTCAGAAGTGTAAGGGCAAAGATGAACCAAAGAAGGAGATATTAGAAGCTTGGTCAAACAGGTAGATGTTAAGGGGACGTCTTAAAGGAGGAGAGGTGGAGCGGTGAAAAGGTTTTGGAAAGGAATTCCAGATCGTGGGGCCAAGGTGCCTGATGGCACTGTCACTGCTGGTGGAGCGAAGGTGCTGGGGGACGGGTGTGGGGCGGGGGGGGGGGGGGGGGGGCGGGGGAACTGATTAAACACGTTCTAAGGGATTCCAGATCCCAAACTAGATTGACCAGGATTCCACTGTCCTTAATCAGATCAGTGAGAGTTGTATTATTTGGAGGGAATGTGCAATACCAATTTAA
The DNA here is from genome assembly GCA_030390025.1 of Squalus acanthias. Taxonomy (NCBI): domain Eukaryota; kingdom Metazoa; phylum Chordata; class Chondrichthyes; order Squaliformes; family Squalidae; genus Squalus; species Squalus acanthias. Next base: position 48,219,029 of record CM059435.1, read on the forward strand.
TCAGAAAGACATAGAAAAGAGCTGGAAAAGCAATTGATAGATTTACATGAAAGATGCATGGAGCAATGCTCACCCACAAGATGCCAGTGACTGAAACAAATACAGTCCAAAGTCCTTCGAGAATAACTAGCTTCAATAAGAATTGATACAGCACTAGCATGGCCATGTGATGGGACAGGACTGCACTTATGGTTTGTGGGAATACAATTAGACCCATCTCCACCCCTACCTCAGCCCATTTTCTGCTGAAACTCTCATTGATGCCATTGTCACCTCCAGACTTAACTACTCTAGTGCTTTCCTGATTGGCCTCCTAGCCTCCACCTTCATCTCATTAAAACCTCTGCTGCCCATATTCAATACCACACCAGGTATCTCTCACCTTTCACCCTTGTCCTTGCTAAGCTTCATTGGTTCCTGGTTTCTCAATTTAAAATTCTCATCCTTGTGTTTAAATCCCTTCAGGACTTTGCCCCTCCCTATCTTTGAAGCCTCCTCCAGTGCAACAACACCCCCTAGAACTCTCAGTTCCTCTGACTCTGGCCTCTTCTGCAATCCTCCTCCCCTTTGCCCCACAATTGGCAGTCATGCCTTCAGCTGCCTAGGCCCCTCACTCTGTAGTTCCCTCCATAAACCCCTCCACCTCCCTCTCCTCCTTTCAGTTTCCTCTTAGCATCTCCCTCTTTTACTAAGCTTTTGGTCACCCCTCGTAATACCTCCCACTTTGGCGCGGCATTGATTTTTGTGCAATTACGGCTCTGTGTAGCGCCTTTGAGCATTGTTCTACTTTAAAGGTGCTATATAAATGCATGTTGTTCTTTTTCTCCTTGTCCTACTCCTCCTCATCTTCCTCCTCCTCCTCGTCCTGATCTTCGTCTTCCTCCTCCTCCTCAATTATTACTGTTCCATCTCCTACTGCCTTTTCCTGGCTCCATTTCCATATGTTCCAGTGCAGCCAATACATCTTCTGCAATAGTTTTGCCTTCAATGTCCATAAGTCACCCGTGGCATGCCCCAACATTCCATTTTTGTCGCCTTTCTATATGTCGCCCCTCGGCAACGTCCTCTGTCAGCATGAGTCAGCTTCCATACACGTGACAATGACACTGAACTTCAGCTCCCTACCACCAGCTCACTTCCATAACTATCACCATGCTGCACAACTACCTGTCTAATGTCAAGTGCTGGATGAGCCCAAACGTCAGCAAAACTGAAGCTATCTGGTTGGGCTCCTACCTTTAATGTTGTGCCTCACGCCTTCATCGCCCTCTCTCTCTGGCTGCTCACTCAGACTGAGCCTGCAGGCACATAACCTTGGTGTCCTGTTTGATCCTCAGCTCAGATTTAAAGCTCACATCCAGTTTGTCGACCTGATTCCACCCGTGGCGCCATTAACCTGAAGACTGAATTTCTCCAACACTCTGCTCGTCAGCCTCCCCAGCTCCAGCTACACACATTCCAACTCCTCCAGAGCTCTGTGGCCCGTATCCTATCCCACACCAAGTCAGGCATAGCCATTGGTCCTGTGATCAATCACTTCCACTGGTTTTCTGACCGTCAGCCCATTGAGTTGACTTCCGAACACTGGTCCTCATTTTTAAGTCCCTCCATAGCCTCACTTCACCCAACCTAGTTACCTTCTCCAGCTCTATGTCCCTCCATGTACATGTCACTTTTCTGACCCAAGTCTGCTGCATATCATCCCATCTTGCTCTGCTCCACTACTGGTGGCACAGCTTTCATTCACTCTGCTCCTGCACTTCCCTTTAGAAATTCCCTTCATAAACTTCCTTGCCTTACTGCCCCTCTCCTTACATTTCGAAGCCTTCTCAAAAGTTACCCCATCTACATGCAGTCAACTCCCCAGCTTCTTTCCTACCTCCATCTTGGTGACCACTTTGGGACATTTGGTTACATGAAAGATGCTGCACGTAAATATAGCGGAGATAAATTTCCGTGGTGGGGGGAGGGTTCTCCTGCTCTGCTTGCCTGTCGAAACAGCAGCGCAAGATCAGCGGAAACCCTGGTGACATTGCAGCAGAAACCCTGCTACTACTGCAGCGGAAACCCTGGTGACATTGCAGCGGAAACCCTGCTACTACTGCAGCGGAAACCCTGGTGACATTGCAGCGGAAACCCTGGTGACATTGCAGCGGAAACCCTGGGGAAACTGCAGCAGAAACCCTGCCACTACTGCAGCGGAAACCCTGGTGACATTGCAGCGGAAACCCTGGGGAAACTGCAGCAGAAACCCTGGGGAAACTGCAACGGAAACCCTGGGGAAACTGCAGCAGAAACCCTGGGGAAACTGCAGCAGTAACCCTGGGGAAACTACACTTACAATTACTGATTAATACAGTCTCGAAAATGAAACTGCTGCTTTATATTGGTAAAATTAATAAAGGTTTTGTGAAACAGATCAGTGCATGTATATTGCCTGAGTAATAAAATTTAGTCAAAACTATGTAAATAATTGTAACAAATTAAGTCCTTTTCCCCTGAATGTTTTCACCATTGTATGCTTTGCTCCTGTACTGATTTGATTCCTGATATGTTCACCAGAGAGTCTAATCCCTAAATCTATCACAGGCAGTTCCTAGATTGACGTAAACACTAGTTATTACCTTCGAGTGATGGAGTTAATTCCATCAGTCTTTTTTAAAGGGATCCTGCCCAGCTGGTGAGCTCAGTCAGTTTGTTACAGTATATGTACCTCTCCATTTTCTCCACTGGTTTCCTACTCTGGTGGCCACAGGACTCAAAAGCAGCTCTCTTTACGGTTCTTGTTTTAGTTATGTTGGGGAAGTATTCTCTTGAACATTTTGTTACCTGTAAACATTAACAGCAGACAGCTTTTAAGAGGACAGTTGTACGCGAAAGTGAATTGCTTTGAATTGGGCCAAATTAATGTATTCAGAACTCAACTTGAATTGGCCAGTTTGGTTCGCCACCCTGCTTCAGTTTATCACTCCTGGAATCGGGCTCTCCTTCAACCCTACGTCACCCTCATCAAGTTCATCTCCACCCAGGTGTCTAGCTTAGTGTTCATTTTTGATCCGTAATCCAAGCTTTTTCTATTGTATAAGCAGACTTTAATTTTTCAATATCTATCATATCTAACATTAACCTAAACTGTGCCACATGCTCCATATATATATATATATATATATATGAGTTGGTCGAACAGAATATTGGGAGTAACCAGGATGCAAAGAATCAAGTATGATATAAGAACGTGGCTTGGACAAGAATCAGTGCTTATAGAGAAGATCCAAGAAAGGCGACTGCGATGGTTTGGGCACATTTCAAGAATGGAAATAGCTGGAACACCTTTCATGGCCCTTCACAAAGAGGTACATGGAACTAGAAGCTGAGGATGACCAAGCAAGCGCTGGATAGACAATGCCAAGAGTGACTTTTCACAGAAAGGGATACGGATGACTGAAGTGGTCCAGCTAGTTCAGAACCTACAACAGTGGAGTGAATTCATCATCCCTGCTGAACCAACATATGGGAATTTAGTAGTACTGTGCATGTATATATATCAGAGTATATTGTATGTAAGGAACTGTAGCATCTTAATCTCTTTATCTAACAGATTGCCGTGATGCCTATCACTGCAATGTTCAAATTGTTGATCTACTTAATAATAGTATTGCTTCTTCAGCTTGAGCACAGGCAACGTTCTCACACAGTAGAGATGGAAATTAAATGTGAATGATGGAAATCTGAAATAAAAATAGGCCCAACAATACTGGAAAGGATAAAAGCAGGTCACGTTTTATTCTGTTAAAGGGCATCACTCGAAATGTCAATTTCTCTTTCTCTTTCAGATGCTAATGGATCTTCTGTGCATCTGCAGCTTCTTCTGTTTTAAGCAAACCTTCCTACACTGGTTTTGAAGTTATTAGTCTTTGCTGATTTGATAAGTGGATCAATGGGAAGAGGAATGGAGTGCAAGTTTAAATGTAGAGATTTGAGTTTTATTTTGAGGATATGGTTTCACTGTGAAATTGACCCAGAAGAGGTCTCCGTCTAGCTTGGATTGGGTATGGGTTTATTTAAATGCTAAAAGCTAAGCACAGGAGCAAGCTTGAGAACTGCATTTGCGAACTTAAACTTAAAGCCCACCCAGGAACAGCAGGCCTGCACCTGATAACAATGCACTGTCCAGAGATAAACTCATTAACTGAACCTAGCCATTGAAGCAAAGCTTGCTTCGTATTGGAAGCCAATAAGGAGGCCAGGTGTTTTATATATTGCAATCTTATAGAAGGGTGCTGGGAAACAGATCTCAGAATCAGAATTAGCTTATTTACCTTAAAGCTCACTTTCTGATTTTTTTAAATAGCAATGTTACATATTAGGCCACCTGTCCTAATGACTCCTTCTTTGGCTTGGTGTCAATTTTTGTCTAATTACACTCCTGTGAAGCACCTTGGGATGTTTTACTACGATAAAGGCACTATATAAATGCAAGTTGTTATATTATCTATCAGCTGTCCATATTCAACCATTCCCCAAATCGAGTGGAAGATGGAATCACACTATCACGAGAGAAAAAGTACTAGGCAAACTAATGGGACTAAAGGCTGACAAGTCCCCTAGACCTAATGGCCTGCATCCTACGGTCTTAAAAGAAGTGGCTGCAGAGATAGTGGATGCATTGGTTGTAATCTACCAAAATTCCCTGGCTTCTGGAGAGATCCCAGCGGATTGGAAAACCGCTAATGTAACACCCCTATTCAAGAAAGGAGGGAGACAAAAAGCAGGAGACTATAGACAAGTTAGCCTAACATCTGTCATTGGGAAAATGCTGGAGTCCATTATTAAGGAAGTAGTAGCAGGACATTTAGAAAATCATAATACAGTCAAGCAGAGTCAGCATGGTTTTATGAAAGGAATATCATGTTTGACAAATTTGCTAGAGTTCTTTGAGGATGTAATGAGCAGGGTGGATAAAGGGGAACCAGTAGATGTAGTGTATTTGGATTTCCAGAAGGCATTCGATAAGGCGCCACATAAAAGGTTACTGCACAAGATAAGAGCTCATGGGGTTGGGGATAATATATTAGCATGGATAGAGGATTGGCTAACTAACAGGAAACAGAGACTCGGGATAAATGGGTCATTTTCAGGTTGGCAAACTGTAACTAGTCGGATGCCACAGGGATCAGTGCTGGGGCCTCAGCTGTTTACAATCTATATTAATGACTTGGATGAAGGGACCGAGTGTACTGTAGCCAAATTTGATGATGATACAAAGATAGGTGGGAAAGCAATTGTGAAGAGGACACAAAGAATCTGCAAAGGGATATAGATAGGTTAAGTGAGTGGGCAAAAAATTGGCAGATGAAGTATAATGTGTTTGGTAGGAAAAATGTTTGGTAGGAAAAATAAAAAAAGCAAATTATTATTTAAATGGGGAGAGACTACAAAATGCTGCGGTACAGAGGGATCTGGGGGTCCTTATACATGAAACAGAAAAAGTTAGCATGCAGGTACAGCAAGTAATTAGGAAGACAAATGGAATGTTGGCCTTTATTGCAAGGGGGATGGAGTATAAAAGCAGGGAAGTCTTGCTACAACTGTACAGGCCGTTGGTGAGACCACACCTGGAGTACTGCGTACAGTTTTGGTCTCCTTATTTAAGGGGGGATATACTTGCATTGGAGGCAGTTCAGAGAAGGTTCACTAGGTTGATTCCTGAGATGAAGGGGTTGTCTTATGAAGAAAGGTTGAGCAGGTTGGGCCTATACTCATTGGAGTTTAGAAGAATGAGAGGTGATCTTATTGAAACGTATAAGATTCGGAGGGGGCTTGACAGGGTAGAAGCAGAGAGGATGTTTCCCCTCGTGGGGGAATCTAGAACTAGGGGGCATAGTTTCAGAATAAGAGGTTGCCCATTTAAAAAGGAGATGAGGAGGAATTTCTTCTCTCAAAGGGTCGTGAATCTTTGGAATTCTCTACCCCAGAGAGCTGTGGAGGCTGGGTCATTGAATATATTTAAGGTGGAGATAGACAGATTTTTGAATGATAAGGGAGTCCAGGGTTATGGGGAGTGGGCAAGAAAGTGGCGTTGAGGCCAAGACCAGATCGGCCATGATCTTACTGAATGGCAGAGCAGGCTCCAGGGGCCAAATGGCCCACTCCTGCTCCTGTTTCTTTTGTTCTTAAATGAAACAGCTTATGATCACAAGCCACATAGCACTTCACAAGCTAGTAAAAGTAGGCGCTGCTTTTTACAAAAAAATGTTTGCCAAACCTGTTGCTGTTTGTGGGGAAGACGAGCTGGACAACATTTCATCAGGAATCCCAGCAGCCCCAACTGACGATGGCAGTCTGAGGAATGGAGGAGAGGCACAGAGTGCAAGGTGGACTAGAGACGCCATGCTCATCTGTATTCACATTAAAATTAAAGCTCTGATAGTCACCATGCCTTAATGGTGAAGTTATCAGTACTTATATTCCTTCAACTCTCTGCAGGCTTTGTGTAAGCCCGAAGCTCATTTCTCTGCAGTAATCATGATCCAAGTGTCACCAGGCTGGCGGCCCCGTTTCCTGATCATTTCACAGTGATCCTGTTCCATTGGTTAATGTTACAGTGACAGAAAGTTTTGTGAAGACCTTTCTGGGCCAAATGTATAGTCATGGGTCACTAGAGATATATAATAGGGACTAACACACATCAAGGAGTTCCATCACCACTTACAGAAATAGAGATTAGTAATGACTATTGTTCTCCCTTAATGACAATTGTTTGGAGACGACAGCAAAAACAGCGTTATATGTAGACATCTTAACTGTGAAAAGCAGACCAGCTCAATTATCACATTCACGTGGATGTTAGAAAGTTATCGGTGATTTTGTCTCCCATTGTTGCTTGAAAAGCATAGCACCCTGTATTTACATCAGAGGGAGTTCTACACAGGTAGCCTCTAACTAATCCGGACTGAAGGGGGCGAATGGAAAGAGACCTCTTCTAACTATCAACTTTAAAGTATAAAACAAGGGGCGATCAAAGAGCTGAGCCATGGACAAGGGTACAGAAATGTCCCATCATGACAATATAGTAGAAAGTGTTGTAAGTAGATAACACCTTACTTCTGTTATATTCTATTTGACTGGTTTTGTTTTATGGCAAGAAGGATGTAACTACAGACAGCTAGGTTTAGTTACAAGTACTTCCTGTACTAGGGGCAGCCAATCAAACTGTGAAGGAGATCTCTGTAACAGGAGGTTTTCTCCACCACTTTTACATCAAACAGATGTCTAAACAAATAGTCAACATTGCTTTGAGTAGAAGCAACGTGCTACATTGGTTCTTTTTATTGAGAAACGTAGCTGAAGGGTCAAGGCAGGGCATCACCGGGATTGAAAAGAGTCGGACTTGATGGGCTCGATTTTGTCATTGGGGTGTGCTGGGGTCGTGTCATCCGCTTTTTGTGTTAGCCACCCGACTCCAATTTGATGTGGGAGAATTATGCGATTTTCCCCTAATTGGGCAATTGAGTTCCAGCATGTGGGAACCCATGACCCAATTAGTTTTTTCAGTCTGAAAGTCGCCTCTGATGATGTCATCATTGCTGCTGCATTTAAGGTCTGCAAAGACTGGGAAGCTTTTGGCCTTTGCTGTGAGAGGACCTGGAAGCAAAATGAGCAGCAGGAGACCTAAGTCTGCTCCCAGATTTTACCAGCACCAGCACCAGCACCAGCACCAGCACCGACGCCACCAACCGCCACCACCACCACCACCACCACCACCACCACTACTACTACTACTACTACTACTCCTCCAGGCTCCAAAGTTCCACAACAATGGTTATGACTGCTAAAAGTTCCCCTAGAATGATGATTGAGCACATCTCCTTCTTAATGGTGGACCTGCAGCTAATAGTCAGCAATCCAAGTGTGCTACCGCCAGGTTTCACCATCGTGTTTCAGAGGAGCCGTGCATCATGTCGGAAAAGTCTTAAAATCAGAAAGGCCTCTCAGAATGGGATTATAGAGGCAATTAAGTGGTTGTTCAGGGCCTTAAAGGCCTATCCCGCCTCTTGGAGACGGGACGGAGACAGGATCAGAAACCACGCATTTGGGAAAATTGCTCGGAGGCGGGGTCGGGCCCGCCCGCCATTTTTTGCAATTTTAACACCCCACACGCCTCCATTCCCGCCTCTTTGGGCCTGGCAAAATCGAGCCCGATAAGTCAAGTAGTGATTAGATGGTACCCAGCTTGGGGTTTAAAAGCTCTGTCTTGGAGAAGGAAGGCAAGACTGTGTGAGCTCCACAGTCTTGAGTTCCTGGAAAGAATGTGTTAAGAGTAGGGGACTGCGATCAGTCTTGTTTTCAGCAGTCTGCAGATGCAGAGTTGAGGGAAGAGCATGTCGGACGGTATGTTGGAGGAACGAGAGAGGAAAGTTCAGGAGAGCAATGATTATAAAATAAGCAAGTATGTCTTCTGCCATCACCAGAGTTGGCCTGTGAGAAACAAAACAAAGCTGATTGACTGTTCTTCTGGGCTGAAGGACATTGCCAATCCCAGCCAAGTTGCTCTGCCATATTGGAATGTGTGCTGGTTTATATTGCTGCTGTCATAACTCCAGACACCAATACAAATATTGATCTATTTGACAAGTTAATTCTTCAGGATTATCCACCTTGTTCCCTATGTCACTGCTGACATTTTATGGAAATGAGTAGATTGTTTTAGAATTCCAACAAATTCTGTAACAGTAAGAGGTTTGCACAAGGGATGTTAGTAAAATCTTCTCTCTGGCTTCACCGAAATCTGTGCAAGATTCACCAAAGAATTCACCTGCTGAATTAATAAAGTGAATGTGACATTTCCTTCACCATACACCCAAACATAAATGCCAAGCCAAGGGACTTTTCCCCTTCTGTTAAAACCTAGTATTGTTGAACCAACACAGTGAGAAACAACCATCAGGGTCACCCCAGCAGGACAAGGTAAAATAATAAGTACACACGCGGTAGACCTGAAGTCAAAGCTGAACGACTGGTCTCTATCCCTTCTCCCCCTTCGGCCCCGATCCACCAGATCTTTAAAGATTTGAATACGGTCCGATACACGGTAATTTGTTTTAATTTCACACCTTCCATTTATTTTTGCACAAACTCAACTACAGGGAGAATGCTATGAATTGGTCTTGAGATATCCTTGCTTGTACTGATGAAATATGTTAATAGATGTTGGGGTGATATTGTTATGATGTAGGATGGCTGTGCAGCTTAAAAAGGTAGACTCCATTATGATGAGAAGGAATAAAATGGATTTATTGTGCTAAATAATATGATCTTAAAACATTTCTTCCCAAATTTTCTGTCTCCTTCCCCAGAACCATTACCTATTGAAGTCTATAACACACTAATACTTTATTTTCGCTTAATTGGGTGAATGAATAATGTATAATATTGTTTGGTAACACACCTGCATTAGAGAGACGCTGACTTCACATTTTAAAGAGACACTCTCATCTGGTAATTTTGCATGACACATTAACATGTTTGTAAACCTGTGAGAAAGAAGGTACATGAAAATGTCCTCCTCTTCACCCTACACGTTTTAAACTTAGGTTTCAGCCTTGGCTCAGCAGTAGCACTCTTGCTGCTGAGTGAGAAGGATACGGGTTCAAGCCTCACTCCACGGGCTTGAGCACATAATCTAGGCTGACACTTCAGTGCAGTACTGAGGGAGTGCTGCACTGTTGGAGGTGCCGTCTTTTGGATGAGACATTAAACCGGGGCCCTGTCTGCCCTCTCAAGTGGACATAAAAGTATCTATGACACTTTTGGACCTCTTTTTAAATGATATCTTCTGCTTTAGATATATATGCACAATAGGAATAATTTACATTTCAGATTTTGCTATATGAATCTCTTTTGTTTTGCGTCCCTCCACTCTCCTGCACGTAAATGCTAATCTCCAATTTAGACTCTTCACGCCGAGGCAATTTAATTGCAAATTGCATGCTTAAAATATAGACATGTACAAGGAAAAAAGAAAAACCTATCAATTTTGTTCTTACAGCTAATGTAATTTGATAGCTTGGACTTGATGCTTTACATCTCTCCCTTCCTTTAAGTGGCAGAGCTCGCTCTACTGCTCCTCTCTCTCATTCTCCTTTAAGAATACCTTTAAGCTGACAGTCAGTGGTTTGGGGGACCGGTCAACATTTGCTGACAAAAATCATCCCGAATCAGGCCCAACTTCCCTCAGTGTCATTTCTACCCAAGTCTTGCTGCCAATGGAAGTGATTCTTGTGGGAACAGGAATTCCTGCCTCAGGTATGCAGCAGCCGAAATCTCTTCCATGAGCAACAGGATCCGGGTAGGAGTATTGCTGAGGGGACAGAAAAGGGGAGAAATGTATAGCAATGCGGGGGAGAAGTAAATGGTGTAAGGACCCCTTTAATGACGAGATTTATGTTCTTAATTCAATCAACATCACAAAAACAGATTATTTGGTCATTGTCACATTGCTGTTTGTGGGACCTTGCTGTGCGCAAATTGGCTGCCGCATTTCCTACATTACAACAGTGACTACACTTCAAAAGTACTTCATTGGCTGTAAAGTGCTTTGAGACGTCCGGTGGTCGTGAAATGCGTTACATAAATGCAAGTCTTTCTTTCTTTTTCCTGCAATGCCACTCAACCTTGGAGAGCCAGAAAGGGAACAATTGAAACTGTGGAGTCTCATTCCTGCAGGTAGTAAATTGTTCCGAGAGGTTTTTAATTTTTTTTCTTACTTTTCCTTTGTCTCTCTTTTCTTTCTCTCTTAATCCAATTTTTTTTTCTCTCTCTTTATTTCTCTTTCTGTATCTAATTTGACCCTACTTCACCCTATTTCCTTTGTCGTGCCTTCAGCTGCCGAGGCCCTAAGCTCTGGAATTCCTTCACTAAACCTTTTCACCTCTCTCCTCTTTTAAAATGCTCCTTAAAACCTATCTCTTTGACCAGGCTTTTTGTGACCTGTCCTAATAGCTCTTTAAGTGGCTCAGTGTCCAACTCACGGGGCACGCCGCGAGATGCCCCGCTCCAATAAATTCTGGCCCATTATGTTATGTCTTAAATTGTCCAACTGTCCAGGAATTTACTTCAGTTATGAGCCTTGGATGTTTCGCTAAAATGGATATTTATTTACAGTAACATTACAGGAGAGATATGTTGCGACTTCTTGCAGTTTTGATGGGATTGGGATATTTCACTTTGTCTTACTTCAACAGAGCAGCAATGGTGTCCAAATATTTAGTAAATAATAAGGTCTACATGGTAATTTCCCCACAATTAAGGTTAAGGGTGGTGGAAGCAGATTCAATAATAACTTTCAAAAGGGAACTGGATATATATTTGAAATGGAAACATTTGCAGAGCCATGGGGCAAGAGCAGGGGCAGCTCTTTCAATAAGCTGGCATAGACACAATGGGCTGGATTTTGCCAATGGGGAACTTTTGGAGGCGGGACTCCCACTTGTCGGGTTTCAGTCCCACCTCCATCAACTTCTGGCCAACCCACGCTATTTTCCCTTGATTGACCTTGTTAAGCCCGCCCAGTGGGCTTAGCAGGCCAATTAAGGGGAAGCCGGTTACAGAGAACGTCAACGTATGACGTTTCATCTGTCAAAAATTTTTGACAGATGAATTGTCATCATTTGACAGCTCTGTGAAGCTGTCAAACAGTGACATTCTCTGTAGTTTGATGAGTTCTTGAATTCAAGACTCATCAAACCTCTTAATTTAGCAGAAATTAGATGGTTGCTGCATTGGAGAATGCAGCGGCCATCTGTCATCTCTGCCGCGGAGGTGTGAGACTCTCTGCATACCCAACTCTTGAAGCCTACAGGAAGAAACAAAGGTAAGTAAACTTTTACTAACACTTTCCACTTACCTCACATACTCACCTCTCCACACTTGCACCCATCACTTACCTTCACAGCACACTTTTGCACCCCTCCGACCCCCACAGACCCACTGCTCGCCTCGGTGACCTGGCGGAGTTCATAGCCTTCGGGAAGCCCGCACTTGTGTGGGTAAAATGGGGATAATCCTCTTATCTGACTGTTAACTACCTGTTAACAGGCAGTTATGTGGCTGTAATCCCCTTCCCGCCTCCAAGGAGACGGGACCTGGCGCGGGTTGGCTACCCGCCTCCTGGCAAGATGGCACGGAGGCGGGTTGGGGGCGGGTTGGGCACCCGCCCCCAGATTCTGCCATTTTCCCGGCAGTCCCGCCTCCATACCCGCCTCCCCAGGGCTGGCGAGATTGCGCCCAAAGGGCCAAATAACCTCCTTCTGTGCTGTATGTTTTTATGAAGTCCCCTTTGTAGGGGGTGGTGGTTTGTGTCCGCTTCAGCTCTGACTTCTGAGTGGTTCAAATTGCTCCCACTCCCTTGGTTCTAGACCTTGGACTTATTTGGGGGTTGTGATAAAAAGTGCAACAGACAACTGGTTTTGATGCAAGAACTTTGATCTTTATTCAAGAAAGTAAAACACAACACAAACACTCTTAACACTCTAAAAATGGGGAACACTTCGGTACAAACGCGGGAAATAACATTAGAAGAATACTTCACCCCTCCCAATCCCACTTCCCTAGCTAAGTTGGACTCTGGAGAACCAGGGATAATGCTCACCAAACGAATCCTTGACAGTTGAGCTGGTTCGCGGTTTCGGGGTTCGCTGGACTACCCACTTTTCCTCTGTTAGAGATAGGGTTTAGAGTCTTTTTAAGTAAAAAGTTTCGTAAGGCCCTTGTTGCCGCGAGGTGTCCGATAGTCACTGAGGCGGTCGCTCTGGTCTCTTCTTGTGTGTCGGCCTGCTTCTGGAGCTGTTGGCCTTCTTTGTTGAACTTCTTTCTGTTGCCCCCTCGCCTTGTTGAACTGTCTTCTTCAGAACTGTGGAACTGCCTTCTTGCAGAACTGTGGAACTGCCTTCTGCCGGACTGCTTGCTGAACTCCCTGCTGCTTGCTGTAACTGTGTAACTGCTCCACCCTTGAACTTGTAGGGAACTTGTTGTAACTGCTGAACTGTGTACCTGTACTGGAGAACTCAAACTTGAACTGTTGAGAACGGGTCTTTAATTATTCCCATTGAAGCTTCCTTATCTGCATGCCAAATCAAATCCCGGTCATTGTAAGATTTTGGAGGGCTCGTTAACAGTAACTGGTTTGTAAATGTGTGAAGTGGTTTCGGGATAGCTCCATCCTGCCGATCTGTTGTTTAATCGGAGTTTGATTGTTCTTATGTTTTGGGTTTTCTTGGCTGGGCCTATGATTTCTATAGAGTACGCCGAAGTAATCTGTTTTATGCATGTCTTAATGGGCTCTGTAACTTGGAGTGGAGACTGGTTTTCCTCGGGTTTATTGTTAGGATGCTAATGTCTGATAGGGGCCGATTTACACTCCCAGCGAGATCATACGGTTCCCCAAACAGTTCAAGAATGTGGGGCGGATGTCCCTAATAAGTTACGAATGCTTATCAACTACGTGTCTCCTCATGTGTATGATTATATTGAGGACTGTATAGACTATGACACTGCTATCGAAATCTTACAGCAGCTATATGTCAAGTCCCCAAATGAAATCTTTGCTCGACACCTACTGGCCACAACTCGGCAGCAGCCTGGGGAATCACTCGATGAATTTCTCCAGAAACTTCGCAGGCTCAGCAAGGATTGTAACCTTAAAGCAGTTTCAGCTGAACAGTACCAAGAGGAACTAATCCGCGATTCCTTTATCAATGGAATCGCGTCCCCTTTTATACGTCAGCGCCTGCTGGAAAATAAAACCCTCAATTTACGGGCTGCTTATGACCAGGCGTGTTCCTTGGACTTGGCCAAGAAAAATGCAGACACTTATCTCCCACCACGTGCACGGGCGGCGGCTATCTCCTTTAATGAGTCTTTCGGTAGGTCTCGGGCGGATGCCCCCACTGATGTCGACTCTACTCTAACAGACGACGACCCTACCCTAGAGGCCTTCGCTGATGACGACCCCGCCTTAGCAGCATCCTGGCAATCAGGAAGAAAGTGTTTCTTTTGTGGAGGGACGTGCCATCACAGAAAATTTTGCCCGGCTCGTAATGTGACCTGCAATCATTGCAGCAAGAAAGGACACTTTTCCAAGGTATGCCAGTCACGGGCCTTTGCTAACAAGAAAGGCCGCTCCTCTAAAGTATACCGGTCGAGAGCTCCTGTTAGCTTCACAGCTGCTATCTATGGAGCTGCTCCTCCCCCAAGAACTACTGTTAAGGCTACAGTTGCCGAAGGGAAAATTGCCCCTCCTCCCATCACGGCTGTTTTTCCCCAAAGTTTGTCCCATGCAGCCACGAAGGTTTCAGTAAATGGGCACACTCTAAGCGCGCTAATCGACTCCTGCAGCTCTGACAGCTTCATTAGTAAGCGGGCTGTCAACAGGTTAAAACTGCACATTTATCCCTCGGACAGGGAGATTGCAATGGCTCTGACGACTCTGACCACCAATTCTTCTGGCTTCTGTCTGGTCAACCTCATCCTCAACGGCCGCACGTATCTCTCCACCCGGCTCGGAGTACTCGCAAACTTATGCAGCGATGTGCTTCTGGGACAGGACTTCCAGAAGCAGCACAAGAAGATCACTTTTGAGTTTGGAGGGTCAAGGCCGGAGCTTACCATTTCTAAGGTGCCGTTTTGTGCACTCTCGGCGGCCTTACTCGGTGAACCCTCCCTGTTTGCCAATCTTCCCCCCCGCTGTAAACCCATAGCCACCAAATCGCGGCGCTTTAGCCAAGACGATCGAGCGTTTATTGAGGCGGAAATCTCTCGCCTTTTAGTCGACGGTATTATCGAGCCATGTTCATCTCCCTGGCGGGCTCAGGTCGTCATCGTGAGGAATCCCTTAAAACAACATAAAAAACGTCTGTGTATCGATTATTCGCAGACTATTAATCTATATACCGATCTGGATGCCTACCCGCTGCCACGCATAGATGACATGGTCAACAACCTTGCCAAATACAAGGTATTCTCGACCTTCGATTTAAAAAGCGCGTACCATCAGGTGCCACTGCAAGACTCCGACAAGAAGTATACGGCCTTTGAGGCCAATGGTCGGCTTTTCCAGTTTCGCCGCCTTCCATTCGGGGTCACCAATGGGGTGGCCGTCTTCCAACGGGCCATGGATGGCCTAGTCCGGCAAGAGAACTTGACGGATACCTTTCCGTATTTAGACAATATCACTATTGCCGGCCATGATCAAAAGGAGCATGACGCCAATCTTCAGAGATTTTTTGACGTACTCCGCCGTCGCCACTTAACGTTAAACGAATCCAAATCGGTGAAGTCGGTGCCATCGGTGAACATTCTTGGCTACTGGGTGGGCAACGGTGTTATTAAACCGGACCCAGAGCGACTTCGTCCACTTCAGGAGCTCCCTCCCCCGACGAACCTCGGCTCTCTTCGTCGGGCACTTGGCATGTTTGCTTATTACGCAAAATGGATACCACACTTCTCCGATAAAATACAGCCCCTGCTCCATGCGAAGTCTTTTCCATTGGAAGCTACGGCTATTTCTGCCTTCAACCTCCTCAAACGACAGCTGGAGAAAGCCACGCTTCGCTCCATTGACGAAAATCTTCCTTTTGTGGTCGAATGCGATGCATCGGAGGTGGCGATCTCCGCTACCTTGAATCAAGGTGGCCGACCCGTGGCATTCCTATCCAGAACCTTGCAGGGGTAGCGAGCTCCATTACCCCCCCGTCGAGAAGGAGGCTACGGCCATCATCGAGGCTGTACGCCAATGGGGTCATTTTCTTGCTCGGCGTCATTTTACGCTTATAACTGACAAGCGCTCTGTGGCCTTCATGTTGGATAACCGGAGGCGCACGAAAATCAAAAATAATAAAATTCAACTCTGGAGGATGGAGCTGGCTGCCTTTGGATATACTATCTGTTACCGACCCGGCAAACAGAACGTGGCCCCAGATACCTTCACACGGGCATTTTGCTCCTCAATGTCAACGTCGACTCTGGCGGATTTGCATATGGACTTATGCCATCCTGGTGTGACCCGCATGTTGCACTTTGTGCGCTCCAAAAATCTACCATTTTCAACCGAGGACGTAAAGAAAACATGCTCCTCCTGTAGGATTTGTGCAGAATTGAAACCACAATTCTTTCGCCCATCAGATGGCTTACTCATACATGCAATGCAGCCTATGCAGAGGCTCAGCATAGACTTTAAAGGGCCATTGCCTTCGTCGACAAGGAACACCTACCTACTTACGATGGTGGACGAGTATTCACGCTTTCCCTTCGCCTTCCCCTGCCCTAATATGCTTACCTCTACGGTAATTAAATGCCTCGATCAGATCTTTTCCCTTTGCGGGACGGCCAATTTTATCCACACTGATCGGGGTCCCTCCTTTATGTCGAGTGAACTTAAAAGTTATCTCTCCCAACGGGGAATCGCCTCAAGTAGGACGACACCATATCACCCAATCGGTAACGGACAGGTTGAACGATACAATGCCATCATCTGGAACGCTGTCCGTCTGGCACTAAGGTCACGCAACCTGCCGGACCAGCAGTGGGAAACGGTGCTCCCCGACGCGTTACACTCTATCAGGTCTCTTCTCTCCACATCTTCTAATGTCACGCCTCATGAGCGATTCTTCAAATTCCGGCGTCACTCTACACATGGGACGTCTCTACCGTCATGGTTGGTGGCTCCAGGCCCGGTACTACTCCGGAGGTTCGTCCGGTCTGCCAAAAACGACCCTCTCGTTGACGAGGTGGAGTTAACGGAGGTAAACCCCACGTATGCGCACGTACGGTACCCTGATGGCCGGGAGACCACCGTCTCGCTCCGAGATCTGGCTCCCTGCCCAACCGGTCACACGGGCCCGAATGATGAAGGATCCCCCGACAATGATATCAACACTCCGCACCCCTATGAAAATGACGCCCCGCCTGGGACATCGGGGGATCTGCCGGCAACGCTACCGGATCAACTCAGGGAGCTGGACGCTCCCCGTAGGATGGCCACCCGAAACCAGGACGCCGGACAATCTCCAGCCACGACCCGGGATGAGGCCAGCTCAGCACCTGTGGGGACCCGCACCCGGAGTCATGATATTCCCAGTCCTCCACAGGATGATCAAGATGACGCGGACTCTACTGACTTATAGTACGGGCCAAGCGACCCAGGGACCAGGACACGGTCCGGGGAGACGTGCCTTCCAGTCACAAGCAGAGAGCTAAACGTCTGCGGCTATTTCTGGTCCGCCTAGTCCGTTAAAGGAAGACTGGACTTCCAAACCTTTTAGGGAGGAAGAATGTCATAAATCGCAAGTAACAACTCAGGAAGTACTACTGGGTGGCCAGCTGGGGCGCCGTCCAGGGAGTATAAATACTCAGGCATGGGCCCACCTTGGGCAGAGACAATCTGGAAACAGGAAGCTATCCCATTAGCTCCAATACCCAAACTGTTTTTACAGAGGTTGAGACCACCTTCCTTCACAGCCCTTTTCTCCCTTACAAGCCCAGACATGTTTTAAAATACCAAATCTTGGTTTTTGCTCAAAAAGTTCTTCGGTTAGGCCCAATGCACTTCACCACCCTGTAATAGCTAGAAAAGAGTCCAAAGTCTTTTTCCTTAGGGTTTTTCTTAGAGTTAGGGGGATCTGTGAATTTTGAGAATCTTACACCTTTAATAATGTATCTGTGAGAAATACTGCTCATGATTCATGTGTGATCGCTTATGTTACTTATTGAAGCAGGAAGTGTTGATGGTAAATTCATCTTTCAATTTTTGCCATATTTGCTGAATCCTGCACTGTGACATGTCATTTACTGGTAGCTGTGTGCCTGATTTATTGGTTTTGAGAGTGCAGGTGTTTCAGTGGCGACCTCATGTGCATCCAGCTGCAATCTCCCTTCAGGCTGATCAGGAGTTTAGCAACAGAAAAGTGAAATAATATAAGAAAAGTGCTTCCACACCAGTCTTTATTCTATTACAGCGTGGGTTTGTCGACCTTTCAGTATTGAATTCCCCTGACCTTTTACAGGATCATAACACGTTCAGGATATCACACGTTTTATTTAAGGTACTTCTGAATCAAGTAAACAATTAGTTCACAGCAAAGGCTTGCGTGAGTTCAAGTCTTATGTAAAAAGGATGAATGCGTTTGTACTGTCGTGGTCTGAACTCAGGCCACATTTACATTGTCCCTGAATTTGCTGTCAAAATAATAGCGAGGCTAATGGCGCTCACCATTATTTATGCGCAAATTGGGCAGCAAACTTCAGGCGAGGGCAGATGCGGGGTTAAACGCGAAAATCCGAAAGTTGCTGTCCGAGATGTGGCGCTCCTCTGTTAGCTGCACGAAAATAGCATCTCGCTGTCTGACTCACCATTGAAATGCATTGTACGGCATGAAGTTCCTGTACTTGCACTGTAGATGTGAACTAAACCTGCCACAGAAAGTTAGGGCTTGTCCATTTTAGTCTAAGTATCCTTTTAACGGCGTGATAAGTGTTAATTACTGTCAGTCAACCTCACTGGCACTGAAAATGAACTGTTACAAGTGTGGAGTCTCATTTCTTCAGGTTTTAATTTTGTTTGAGTTTTTTAATTAAAAATCAAAAATGTGTTTTTACTTTTTCTTTGTCTCTTTTTTCTGTCTCTCTCAATCCAGTCTTTCTTTTCCTCTTTCTTTCTCTTTCTGTGTCTGATTTGACATTGCATTCACCATTCTAACTTACACTTCCTTGCTCAGACCTTGTGCTGTTAATTTCACAATCCTTCAATTTGATTGGTTAAGGAGATACACAGTTACTTGCCCTGTTGCCACACAGATCCCAGATGCCCTGTAGAGGGCGCCGCACTGTTTCTTCGCACTTCAGCAATTTGCAGGACAAAATATCATGGAGATTAAACGGACAAGGACAAGTCTAACTAACGGCGGACACTGTTCGTTTGCCTGCCACAACACTTTTTGGGCCATTATCTTTAGTTGTGATGCAATTTATCCTGTGTTAAATATCCGCTCAGTTGGTATTGTCTGGTTTTTGGGAGGCAGTGTGTATCTTATGCATCAAGCTGAACAAGGTCTGTGCTGGGAATAGTACATTTTCCATTTTTAGAACTCAGTGTCTATATCATCCAGATCAAGTACAGCATTTGGTTAGATCAGGGGTATCCATCCTTTTGGATTACTGGGCTGGATTGATATCTCACTACTAGTGAGTGAGATGTGCATAATTAAATCACTTTTGAGTCAGGCAGAATAACGATTAATCACCACAACCAACTACCAAACTAAGCTTCACAAAGTCGTTGGCTGACTTCACCTTCACCTCGCATGCTTCTGTCTCTGATTCTTCTTTATGTCTGTCTTTTTCTTCTCTTTCCTTTACTTATTTCTCTGCCTCCCCTTTCACTTTTTCCCCTTCACTCTGTTTCTCCTTCTTTTCACTTCTGTCTCTCTCTTCTACTTTATATGTGTGTCTCTCTCTCCTCCTTCACTCCACTTTCTTCTTCTCCTTTTGCACTTTTATCTCTTGCTCTCTCTCTCTCATACTGCACTTCAGTCAGTTTGGCTCAGTGGTAGCACTTTCCCCTCTGAGATTAGAGGTTGTGGGTTCAAGCCCCATCTAGGGTTTCAGCACACACTCTAGACTGACACTTCAGTGCAGTATTGAAGGAGTGCTGCATTGTCAGAGGTGCCGTCTTTCAGATGAGCTATTAAACCAAGACTGTTCATGTGGGCATAAGAAGAGCAGGGAATTCTGATGTCCCAGCTGACATTCTTCCCTCAGTTAAGACAACCAAAAGAGACTTACTGGTCATTTATCTCACTTGCTATTTGTGGGATCTTGTTGTACACAAATTGGCTGTCAAATTTGCTTATAAAACAACAGTAGCTACATTTTAAAAGTTATTCATTGGCTGTGAAGCACTTTACAATATCTTGAGGATGTGAAAGGCAGTATAAAATGTAAGTTGCCTCTTCATTTCTCTCTCTCTCCTCTCTCTGCTAGTTTACTACCTTTCTCTCTCTCACTTCTTTCCACGTTCCCTTTTCTCTTCCCCTTTCCTTGTTTTAACTCCCTCTGTTGTTTGTTTCTGATACCATGGGTGGAGGGAGGTAATGGCAGCATTGGGACTCACTGAGCGCAGCAGCATTGGTGGCCACTGTGTCTGGAATTTGGTGTGAAGGATGCTGGAGATGCTGGTCTAATCTGGAGGTAGGGAGAGATAGTCTGAAAGACTGCTGGTTATTGGCATGCTGTAATCTGTTGGACAGCAGGGTACTGCATACCCGGCCCAGTGTGAGATGTTTAACGGCAGTTTTGGGTTGCTGCAAGGTGAGCTGGCCTAGCCTTCAGTGTAACCCTCTTTCCCACTTCCAGTAGAGACACACATTTAGTTAGGTGACAACATTAATGAAAGGCACTGAACTCTAGGAACATTTGCTAGCAGAAACAGCTGATCTGCCAATGTGGAATGAAATAGACAGGAAATGTCACAAAGTCTATCTGCCCTGTACCATTGTGATTCCCCCTTCCCAGCATCCCAGTATTAGAGTCTCCCCCTAGGCACGTTTACCCCAGTATAGTCTCCTCCCAGAGAATTCATCCCGGTATTTAGAATCTCTACCTGGCAAATCCATCCACGTACAATCTCCCACCTGGGTGAATCCCCTGTGGGTGAATCCATCCCTGTGCAGAGCCTCTTCCACTCTCCTGAAGATCTTTGGCCTTGATTTCTGATTATCTTAAGCCTCCTTGCCTGGAGATGTAAACTTATCTGAACTGTTAACAAATCAAAGATACATATATCAAAGAGTCACCCAGATACAGATTTTAGATATTGATGGGCACTGGTATGGGCCAGTCAATGAGACCAAATAGAAACCTTTGCTCCAGTGCTGATTCATTGACCATACCTTCCACAGGAACAGTATTTAATTACTTAGCTAGTTACTGAGCTCTCCTTATTTCCTCCTGTCAAAGCAATTTGTGTTCAATTATTTAAGCCAATTGAGTTGCCATGACATCGTATAGATAAATGATGCAATCTATTAACTGGACACCTAGTTCATGTATAAATGCATTGCTCCTGACATTAGTTCCATAACTTCAGTGGGAATGAAGTCATGGGCCATACTTTATATAGGTGCAGTCACTCCACGGGGAGATCATTTAGCAATTATTCTTACCAAGAAAAGGATGGTGGTGTACCCAAGCTAGACTAAAATAAGTGAGTCTTCTGTTCTAGTTAGAGGAGTAAGAAACAGTTGAGAATTGTTGAAATACTAATTTACTGAAGAGAAGGCTAAGTAATGGATTGAAAGGAATGTCTTCACCATAAATGGCTAATATTAATGAAGATTAATGCCAGAAAATCAAAATTTAATTAGACTGAGCCAAACATCAATACCTTGTTATAACAAGGTATGAATACTTTTTTTTAATGCTTTAATAAATTAAAATTTTCTGTGACATAGTTCCCTTAAAAAGTTCTGGCCGTTTTGACATCCAGTCATTGTGACACACAGACTGAAACAAAAGGACAGACCGACAGAGAACAGCTTGGTTGATTGCAGCCCAAACTGGTTCAAATTCACCAAAATGTGAGTCAGATAGGAACAACTAAAATCGGATCATACAAGTAGCAGCAGGGCTCAGCTCGAAGATCCTCTCTATGCTCAGTCTGGTATTGGATTTCATGTTGTTGTGATCTGGAACGCACTGCCTGAAAGCGTGGTGGAAGCAGATTCAATGGTAACTTTCAAAAGGGAATTGGATAAATACTTGAAGGAAAAAAATTTACAGGGCTACGGGGAAAGAGCAGGCGAGTGGGACTAATTGGATAAATCCACCAAAGAGCCGGCGCAGGCATGAAGGGCCGAATGGCCTCCTTCTGTGCTGTATCATTCTGAGATTCTATGATTCAATGTACTCTTATCATCTTATCAAATATCTTCCCAAGCCAAACAGAACAGGCCTACCTCCATGATAGGCTTTGCAAACATTTTACCAAGAGAGCTTATTTGATTGTTTTCCTTTTCAAATTGAAGTATTTTTAAGTCATGTTTCTATGTGTGATATTTGTAACAATTTCATTTAGACAATCCCAAACAAAACAGGAAAGCTTCCGTTTGGTGGCTGAGTTCCTCCTGATTTCAGTTCAGGCACCTTCACCTCTGTGGGAGAAAGCAATGTCATTCTGCAAATTCGTTGCTATGGCAATGTTTTCTCTTGAGTCGTACAAGCACGAAAGTTAACTCCGGCAATGGGCCGCGTTCTGGCTGTTTGTGGGCACACGAATGATGATAGAGTTTCCATACATAGACAGCTGATGTGGAACTGGCTGTTAGAGCCAGGAATGATGCTGTAGACATCCCAACCATTGCATCTCAGCTCCTCTTTATTTGTGTTGGGACTTGCGCAGTGCGGATGCTGTGAGCTTGGACATCAAAGTTATATTGGGCTCCGATGTACGTCGAAGGACCCTGATTCGAATATATTAATGGGGCTCCCAACTATTTCCAGCAGGAGCCCTGGTCACCTATTTTAAGGCCCCCTTCAAAATTGCAGCGGGTGTGTAGACGGCGGGACGTTGGTGTCAGCCATGGCTCAGTGGTAGCACTCTTGCCTCTGAATCAGAAGGTAGTGGGTTCAAGCCCCATTCCAGGGACCAATACTTATCCCTCAACCAACACCTAAAACAGATTATCTGGTCATTTGTTTCATTGCTGTTTATGGGGCCTTGCTGTGCGCAAATTGGTTGCTGCATTTCCTACATTGCAACAGTGACTACACTTCAAAAGGGCTTCATTGGCTGTAAAGCACTTTAGGGCATCTTGAGGTCGTGAAAGGCGCTATATAAATGAAAGTCTTGTTTTTAAAAAATTTTGCAATTTCCATCTCGCTATTGCCCATTTCCTGCTGTAAAATGGGGCAGCAGCGAGATTTAAAATTGGCCCATTGTGTGGAAAAACTATAGTTATTTGAGATTTTAGAAAAAAAATTGGAAAAGAATTAATGTGGTGCAATCAAGCATTGCGATATTGGTAACTATTGGTCAACGTGTTAAGGTGCAATTGCCCCCTTCTGCTGTTTAACAAAGATGTTAACCATTTAAGATAATAAAGGGTTTAATCCCTTCATTAAAATAGTGGACAGGAATTTCACCCCGATGTATTAGAGCACTGCTTCCTAATATCAGACAGTTGATTTCAACAATTAACTAGCTCGATAACTTCCAAGCATGCCCGTATCCTGGTTCTCTTCCCCCACTCCACATATTACCAGGGAGTTATTTAATACCCTAACATAGCCAGTCACAGAATGCTTCCAACAGAGTGGCACTTTGAGAAACAAGCACCTAATAACTCATAGAACTCAAAGATCAGTTAATTAAGTTTACAGAATAGGTGAAAGATGGCCGTGATTTTCTCCTCGGTGTTGGGATGGGGGCGGGTCAGCTGGTTTCCGGCTTCCAGTCCCGCCCCCAACTGCATCCGGCCTACAGACGTGATTTTACGTTGATTGACCTTGTTAAGCCCGCCCTGCGGGTTTACCGGCCAATTAACAGGAAGCCAGTCTGATGACATCATTTGATGACGCGTCATCTGCCGGTTTCCTTAAAGGGACCATGCACAATTTTATTTTGACCGTTGGTTTTTCAGTGTTTGACAGCATTGAGGTGCTGCAAACACTGACAATCACTGCACAAAGGTGAACTCTTGCACCCAGGCTTCTGCAATGACTCCCTCCACATGCTTATGGAGGGAGTCACAGTACACAAGGATGTTCTCTTCCCTTCCAAGGGCGGAAGAGACCTCCCCAGGACACCAACTTACCTTGGTCCTCCACCCAACCCTCTCTATCTACTTTATCACTTCCCCATCTCACTAGGTCTGATTGTTTCATTGGCTCCGATGTTGCTGCAATAGATGGCAGCTGCAGGTGAGATGATAGAAGCGATCTGTCACTGGTGAGAGAGGTTTTCCAATGAGGTGGCACTGGACATACAGTTGGATTAAAAAACTTGTAAGCTAAAGAAATCTGTATATGTATTAAAAATGCAGTAACCAACATTTTCATTGCTCGGAAACTCATCATGTGCAACATTGGATCCTTCACACCACTTCTGCAGCTGTTATCTTTTCACAAACATTACAGCAGACTCACAACACCCACACTTACCTGGCGTGGTGTCTGGACGCTGGGAAACCCGACCCAGAAGCGGAAAATCCAAAAACAGGCTGAAAACTACTGACAAGTACCTGTTAATAGATTGGTAATTGCCTTTAATCCACTTCCCGCCGCTAGGTGTTGGGTCCATTCACAAATCGGGGACCCGACACTTGGGAAAGCTGTTAGGAGGCGGGTTGACGGTGGGATCGAATTTAAACCTCTGACCCGCCTCCAAACCCGCCCTCTGAGCGCCGGCAAAATCGCGGTCAAAATTATGTGGGCATTTTTTTTCCGTGTGATCAATACAGGTTTGCCGCTGACAAGATCAACGTGTGAGTAAATTGAGGTATTTATTTGATAAATTGAAGACCCTGTTATCAGGAGTCAGCTTCCCTTCACTCCCTTCCTCTCCCCCCACCTTTTTCTACTAGCTCCTAGGGTGTGAGGCAGAACTCTCATCAAAACAGATCAATGGCAGAACGTAACAGAAAGAAGGCTCGCTACAGAATTCAAAGCACGCAGGGTAGAGTGCTGCGGCTGCCTGTTACTGAATCAACCTCCAGCCTCGGGCATGACTAGTTCCATTGCCGCTTTTCCAAACTGCTTGGTAAAGCACTTCAAACCTTGAACCTCAGCTAGGGCAGGGGCTCCCAACCTTGTTGCTTCTGAGCCCCCCATCCCCCACCCCTCCTGTGTTATAAAAATTCCATGGACCCCCCCCCCCCACCCTCCTGTAACAGCACAAGTATGTTTTCTGTTTAAAAATTAGTTACACAATTAAGCATATATATTTATTATTATTTTTGTTTTACTTACTTAATGTGAAACTTGTTGCTGGTGCTGAGCAACATTTCTGTCAAGACATAGAGGTATCTTCAACAAGCACACGAGATATATGATCATAAAACATCTCATAATGTATTTAATATAATAAAACTATGGCCCGTAATTTCCGATAGGAGGCTTCCTGGGTGCGGAAGCCTCCTATCGGGAAAAAAAATCTACGCCCTTACCTGAGGGCTCCCGAGGTGCGGCCATTTCCGATCCTGGGCCTCTCCACAGTCGAACTGCGCAGGGCCCACGTATCCCAAGGGCGCAGGCGGTTCGCAAACATCCCTGGTACACGTGGGCCAGGCGAGCCAATGAAAGAAGGGAATCCCCCTTCATACTTTTGACAGATAGACCCGTCAAAAGTATGAATGGAGATCATTGAAAAAAGACACTAAAACATTAAATAAATTTTACAAAACCATCACGTTTTTAAAATGAGATAAAATTACATTAAATTAAATAATTTAAACAAATATTTAATTTTTTGAAAAAAATAATTAAAGTTTTTTACGGGGCTCAAAATAAACTTATCTTTTTAAAAGTATTTTTAAATTATAAATGAGTGAAAAAAAATTATTGTTTTTACTTTTTTTAAACTCTTATGCTTTTACCAGGCGTAAGATTTTTAAGGGTTTTCAGTGGGCGGAGGTTCTGCAGAAAGCGGAACTCTCCACGCACGGAGGCCCTTCTCCAGGGCAGGCAGATCGGAAATGCTGGTTTTCAGCGCTTCGTAGGTACACACCCGTAGGTATCGGAAAATACGGGCCTTTGTATTTTGATACTTTCCTGTAAGTCTTTTCCATTGAAATAGACTTGAACTCATAATTTTCTCCAGAGGTACATCTTTATGAAATACTTTGGCATCAATTTTTTCATTGGAGGCGGGTTGGGTGCGGGTTAGGTGGTTTCCGGCTTCCAGTCCCGCCCTCAACTGCATCCGGCCCACAGACGTGATTTTACGTTGATTGACCTTGTTAAGCCCGCCCTGCGGGCTTGCCAGCCAATTAAGAGAAAGCCGTTTAGATGACGTCATTTGATGACGCATCATCTGCCGGTTTTCTTAAAGGGACCACGCACAATTTTTTTTTTGACCGTGTTTCTCAGTGTTTGACAGCATTGAGGTGCTGCAAACACTGACAATCACTGTACAAAGGTGAGCTTTTGCACCCAGGCTCTCCAATGACTCCCTCCATAGGCTGGAATAGATGGCAGCTGCAGGTGAGGTGGCAGAAGCAATCTGTCACTGGTGAGAGAGGTTCTCCCAATGGGGTGGCACTGGACATGGATTTCAAAACTTGTTACCTAAAGAAATTTGTAAATGCATTAAAAATGAATTTCCCAACATTTTCTTACCTCTGAGACTCACCAGTGCACCATTGGATCCTTCACACCACTTATGCAGCTGTCATCAATCAAGAAACATTACAGCAGACTCACAACATGCCACACTTACCTGGCGTGGTGTCCGGACGTCGGGAAACTTGAGGCAGAAGCGGCAAAATTAAAAAATAGCCTGTCAACTACTATCAACTACCTATTAATAGGCAGGTAATTGGCTTTGATCCTCTTCCCACCGCTAGGTGTCGGGTCATGCACAAATCGGGGATCCGACACTTGGGAAAATTGTTTGGAGGCGGGTTGACGGCGGGATCGCAACCTGCCGTCAATCAAGACGATTTTAACCTTTGACCTGCTTCCAAACCCGCCCTCTCAGTGCCGATAAAATCGCGGCCTTTATAACGAGTTTCCATACATAACTCCATCAAATTCTCTCCCTCGCTCCATGCACACTTCTTCTCATAAGTTTGTAATAAATGTGCTAAAATTCAGTTTGTTTTACATATATGGGAAATGTGAAATGCTCACGGCAGTTAAACTTAAGGAAGACATTAAGAAAGTTTGTGATTTTCAAAGAGACATTTTTAACAACAATCCTTTACAAATTACACACTGATACAACTTGAATACTTGCCTTGGGGGAAAGTTACTTCTAAATCCACAAACTTTCTTTAGTTTAGTCTAACAGTGCAAGTATTCTACATTATTTCACACATTCCTATAATGCTGATTACTCCTCTGTAAACAATCCATCAATCCGGCTCAGGATATACCAGCATGCCCCCAAAAACTGTCTCGCAAGAATCATTACTAAAATTATAAATCATATAGTTTGCACTGCAATTTTACCCACTGCGTAATGCTAACTTTAGTCATTTACGTTACAAAGCTTGCACGTTTCAATGCCAATGTATTGGAACCTATACAATGAATGAATCTTGAAAGAAATCAATAGGGTCACTGCAAAGAACAGATGCATCTTGTGTCTCGGTAGGCGTGGAACTTCATTCTACACATGAACTAATTAGACTGTGATTTTCAATCACACACATTGCACCAATTGTTGCAAATATACTTATTTTTGGCAAGAATTTTTTTTTTAATTAGATTTTGAGACCACCCACCTCCCCCATCAGAGCAAAGAAACCAAATTAATACAACACTGCTTACCAATGGGGATTAAAAAAAACTTTCTCCGTCTAATGTAGGACATGGAAATAAAAACTTTACAATTATTTAAAAACCATCATTTTCCATAGGAGTTTTACGAGCGGTCCTAGAACTGTTGGGCATCAAATAAATTGACAGACACCGAAGTCGGGAGTGTTTTTTCTGTTTCTTCCTCTAATCAGCAGCTTTTCCCCTCCGGTTATTTTTGGCGGACCCCATGAAACCTTGGCGCGGACCCCGAGCTAGACTATTGTGTCCAATTCTGGGCACTGCACTTTAGGAAGGATGGTCAAGGCCTTGGAGAGGGTGCAGAGGAGAGTGACTAGAATGGTACCAGGGTAACCCCCCTTTTCTCAATACTCTTTCGCCCTGGCTCACCAGAAGCACCAGCTTCTGTGGAGTGATCAAAGCTGGTGTAGACTACATGTGCTACCGATAGCCTGACCGTGCAAAAGCTCGGCAACCTCTTGAACCCCGAGGAGAGTTTCAAATCCCACAACTGAGCCATCACCGAGACGACTGATTTCTATCTCTGCAGCATTGCACACTCCCACCCTATCTCTGCTGTTCTGCAACTAAAACCCTTATCCGTGCTTTTGTTATCTCCAGACACAATTACTCCAATGCTCTCCTTGCCAGCCTCACACCTCCATTAAGTCCAATTTGTCCAAACCTCACCTGCCCGTATCCTGTCCCAAACTAAGTCCCACTTACCCAGCACTCCCATCGTCACTAACCTACATTGGCTCCCAGTCCCCTGTACGTTCAATTTAAAATCCAAATCCTTCCATGACCTCATCGCTCCTTCCCCATCTTTACAATCTCTTCAAGCTCTATATCCCCTTCTGCACCCTTCAGGTATCATCAATCCTCAGGCCTTGGCCTTATTTGCATTTCAGCACCCCTCCCCCCCACCCCCCCTTTGCCCCAACATTGGTGGCAAAGCCTTCAACCGCCTCTATTTTGCTCTCTGGAATTCCCTCCCTAAACCCTTCCGCCTTTCCACCTCTCTCCCCACTCTTCTCAAAATCCAACTTTCCAACCAAGCTTTCAATCACCCCTCCGAATCACGCGTATCATGGCTCAGTATCTGTTCCCCCATCTATCTCCATTGTGAGGTCCATGAGATTTTCTTTACGTTGTAGTTGCTATATAAATGCAGGTTGTTGTTGTTGTAGTACTATAAACAAAACCTGGCATATTCCATGAATACAACAGGCTCAATCTGGGAACGGCCTCTTCATTTGTTTTTTGAACCATATCTCTTGCTGGAACACAATGAAATCTGCAGAATTAACCGTGTTCCTATTATGCCTTCAATGCATCCACTCACCTGAGCGTTGGCAAAACAAGAGATAACACTGGGTTTTGGGTTTCTTACGATAATGTTCATATAATAGAATTGTAAAGATTTGATTCCCAATTACACGGCAGAAGGTTCAAGTTTGACAGTAAAAACTGCGCTATTAGTGCAGTTTGTACATTAGTTTGCAATACAGTACAAAGCAAATCAGCTTGGTTCAGCTGGTGATCAAAGGTTGTCAGTTTGAGGACTACACTGAAGTCTGTGTGCATAATCTAGGCTGCATTCCAGTTCTGTACTGAGAGAGCACTGCATTGTTGGAGCTACCGTCCTTTGGGTGAGATATTAAGCTGAGGTCCCATCTGCTGATCTGGTAATTCATGTAGATGTTAAAGATTCCATGGGACTATATGAGGAGGACCAGGCAGTTCTTCCAACGCCTGGCCAATATTCTTCCATCAACCAAGCCCAAAAAACCCAGACTGTCAAACATATCATGGCTGTTTGTGCAATATAATAGCTCAGGGCATGTGTGTACGGACCTAAAATATGTCACGATTCTATGTGTGCGGAACTGGGTTTGATTAGAATTGAAACCGTTCCTTCTGTAAGATCATTGTCTCTGTCTTTATTCCTTCAACAATACATGTTCTAAATTGTTCATCCTCTACATCGCAACTGGTAACCATTACCTCGGCCCTAAGCTCTGGAATTCCCTCCCTAAACCTCTCCGTCTCTCTATCTCTCTATCCTCCTTTAAGACGTGCCTTAAAACCTACCTCTTTGACAAAGCCACTGTCTTAATATCTCCTTATGTGGCTCGGTGTCAAATTTTGTTTGATTACGCTCTTGTGAAACGCCTTGGGACGTTTTGCTACATTAAAGGCGCTATGTGAATGCAAGTTTTTGTTGTTGTTGTTGGCGATAGCATTACCTCCAGGACTAGGCTCCCTCTGCTGGATGCAGATGCAATTACACGCCATAGTTTTACATACGACACAACTACAGGGCCAGTGCCCGGAAATATACCATAGGCCCAGCAGCACCTGAAAGGAGAAAAGAGGGGTTGACATTTCAGTTTGAGACCTGAGCCCTGATACAAGTGATTTGGTGTGAGTGTTTATTACCCTGTACCTGTTGAGCATAAATGCTTCATTCATAGAGATCAGAAAATGTTGCTCATTGCACCAAACTGATGTGCAGAACTAAATATAGGTCAACATCGCCCTGGGGACTTTATGTTCAAATTCAAGCCTATAAATAGCATTGTGTCAAGGAACGAGTTAAGGAAGCGGAGGATTTTCGTTCCTGTTTGGCTCTGAATTTTTGCAGTGGGTAAATGCTTCTGATTGTACGTATCTCCAACTTTAAAGGTTCAAAATAGCAATCCCAGCCTTTCTTTCTGCTGCATCTCATCTATAGTATATATCTACATTTCACAGGAGGGACAATTTTCAGATTAAAGACATTTCCCAGGATTTAACATTTGGTTACTGCCCTTTCCCCGTGCAATTTCAGGCTTACATTAAGCCCAGTTTTATTGCATTTGCTTGTTGCAAAGTGAATTTTGCAATGAGCGGAGATGGGTAATGGGAGAGGACTGTTGTATTTGCAGCAATCCAAAAGCAATTTTATTTCCCATCATAGCACCAGAACTGAGAGCTAGCAGCACAGTGTGTTAGGGGAGGCAGGGCAGCTTGACGTAAGCTGGTCTACTCAGTTCTACCAGTCTCTCGAGCTGGAATTTCATTCATTTGTTGCTACCAGGAATGCAATAGTTTCCACAAAGAAAACCATAAGCACTTGCTGATTTAGCCTAAATCTTGGACGAAAGAGTTGAGAAAGGAAGGCACATCCAACTTGTCCAATGGGTTACAACACTATCCTTTCACCTCTGGAACTTTGATCCAGCCCAAATCTTCTTCTTCTTCTTAGGCAGTCCCTCGGAACCGAAGATGACTTGCTTCCACATTAAAAATGAGTTCTCAGGTGACTGATGAGTCCAATGCGGGACCTACAGTCTCTGTCACAGGTGGGGCAGACGGTGGTTGAAGGGGCGGGTGGATGGGGTGCTTGGGTTGACGTGCGCTCCTTCCTCTGTTTGCGCTTGGCTTCCGCTTGCTCCCGGCGAAGAGACTCAAGGTATTCAGCGCCTTCCCGGATGCTTCTCCTCCACTTTGTACGATCTTGGGCCAGGGATTCCCAGGTGTCAGTGGGGATGTTGCACTTTTTCAAGGAGGCTTTGAGGGTGTCCTTGAAGCGTTTCCTCTGCCCACCTGGGGCTCTCTTGCTGTGTCGGAGCTCCGAGTAGAGTGCTTGTTTTGGGAGTCTCGTATCGGGCATGCGGACGATGTGACGATGTGACCCATCCATCGGAGCTGACCGAGCGTGGTCAAAGCTTCGATGCTGGGGATGTTGGCCTGAGCGAGAACACTGACGTTGGTACGCCTATCCTGCAAGTGGATTTGCAGGATCTTGCGGAGGCAGCATTGGTGGTACCTCTCCAGTGCTTTGAGGTGCCTGCTGTACATGGTCCATGTCTCTGAGGTATACAGGAGGGCGGGTATCACTGCTGCTCTGTAGACCATGAGCTTAGTGCCGGGTCTTCAAACACTCTCTTCCTCAGGCGACCGAAGGCTGTACTGGCACACTGAAGGCAGTGCTGGACTTCGTCATCGACGTCTGCCCTTGTTGACAGTAGGCTCCCGAGGTATGGAAAGTAGTCCATGTTGTCCAAGGCCTTGTTGTGGATTTTGAAAATCGGGGGGCAGTACTGTGTGGCGGGGGCAGGTTGGTAGAGGACCTTTGTCTTACGGATGTTTAGTGTAAGGCCCATGCTCTCGTACGCTTCAGTGAAGGTGTTGACGATGATTTGGAGTTCGACCTCCGAGTATATATATTATATATATATTAACATTTTCACACACATGGTATAAGCACTTGGATTGGCATTTCAGGTTGTGCCAGCACAAACAAACTGTATGGGCTAGAAATGGCACTAAAACACCAGCCACCGCTTTTTCGCCAGCTGCGGGCGGGTCCCGTGGCGGCCGCCATTTTGGTCCTTACCTCTGCACTGCTGGTAACTGGCAGCGCCATGCTGGACAAAATGGCGGCGTTGCGATGTCAATTGGCGTGCAACGCCGACTTAACATCACAAACGCAAACTTCGACCTGGGTCCTAAGCATGCCAGGTTAACCTGACATGCAAGCAGGCTGACAGTCGCGATGTCAGCACCTCTTAAAGGGACACACACATCTTTCAGGTAAGTTTGTATTTAAGCTTTTGGACTGGGTTTGTTTGATATTATTGAAGTAGTGACTTGCTGCAATAGATGTTAAAAGCTTTTTAAGTGTGTAGGGAGTACTGCTGGACACTTGCAAGGGCTCAGATGGTAAATGCTGCAAGACATAAAATGCTGCAAATACTCAGCAGGTCAGGCAACATCCGTGGAGATAAAAACAGAGTTCACATCTCAGGTCGAGACACTGCCTGACCAGCTGAGTATTTCCAACATTTTATGCTGGCATTTCAGATTTACAGCATCCGCTTGCAGAGGGAAGAGGAAGACACAGAAGAGGTTTATCAGATGGAGGATGCAACCCAGACTGCCCCTTTTTGGCTGGGATATCTTGGATGGAATCAACTGCCTGCGGTCCCAGTGACAACAAGGCCAATTTCCCTTTCAATATTAGCCCCACACCTTACCTTCCATCTGTTACTGACCATCACAATATCCTCTTGGCCACAATGCTGAAATAAAAGCCACCACAAAGCAAAGTTTCCAATCCAACTATATACATCTATCCATCCAATGTGACATCAAGAAATCAACTCATCACCCGTATGCATTCTCTGACTGACTGTCTTGTGTTTGCCTTTGCCTATCCTACTGATGTCACACAGTGCTATCCCAGTGGCTGCAGCATGGCTGCTGAAAGGCTGCTGACTTTCAGTGGGGGACACTGCAAATGGCCTTGCTGGTTGACCTTGAGGAGCTGATGGCTGGGCGTGTCAAATCAATCATCTTCTTCTTGTTCTTCTTCACTCTCCTCTCCCTCTTCTTGGTCAACCACAGGCTGGGCAAGCTGCATTTCTTGGGTGTGTGAAAGGAGGAAGGCACAAGGGTGGAGTTGTGGTGACGAGAGTGCGGGAAAGCAAGAGGTGCATGCCAGAAGGAGGATAATGTGTAAGGATACCAGCATCTTGTATCCTTTCAGCCTCGCCGCTGGCCAAGGGCTCGGCCATGCCGCTGCCAAGAATGGCCTGCACCATCTCCTCCAAGGGGGTGAGATGAGGCTAGGAATGGGAGGTGTGCCTCGTGATTGGTGCAGATTGTTGGTAGATGAGTGATTGGGGATCATGCATTGACCAGTATGTGAGGCTAGTGATGCTGTTGGTAGGAGACAGCTTTTGAAGATGCATTCATTGACCTTGACCAGTGGTCTGAGGTCATGAATCTTCTTTGGGCACTGGAGCCAGGTGGTGGGGGCGACACTGCTGCCAGTGATGGTCTCGGTGATGTTGTCCCATATCCTTCTTTCTGGAGGTCCTCCTGGCCCCTGTGGGTAGAGGACCTCTCTTACAGTGTTGACCTCCTGCAAAAACCTGGAGTGCTGTGTGCGAGACCCTGGGTGCCCCTCCCCTGGATTGCTGAGCTATTTGTGTTAGTGCTGAAGCACTTTTCCCATTTCTTGAGGTAAGGAAGGGAATTCAGCTTTAAAAGCTGAATATTCACATTTGGGACTTCTTTTTAATGTTAATTTTGTTTTGAAAGGCAGTAAAGGCTGAAAACTGCATTTTTTCACTGAATTTGAATTTGTATTACTTCTGAGTGCGTGGCCCCTTTAATTCACAGCCCTTTTCATTGTCCACAATTCCTTGTGAGCTCCACAGTCTCGCTTCCAGAGGCTGTGTAAAGCTCGAATGCCGCACCTGGACAGGAACTTCGGATCAGATGCCTTCACTAACGCTGCCAGGACGGCGTTGCATGGAAGGTAAGCGCTTCGCCAACAATCTTGCCCCCCAGACGAATTTTGCCCCGTTAGTGTTGCGGCCATTTTCAGCGGCCGTTAACTCCAGTGGCCGGTGACACTTTTCCTGGTGAACACGAATTTCTCCCCCTATGCCTTAGCGATGGGAAAAGCTGCATAGGCATGGTTAATTAGAGAAGTATGACATGAAAGTGTGGGATCAGGCTTATAAAATAAGACAATGTCAGACAATATAGAGCAAGGTGGTCTGAGATTTCAAATACTAATCTGAGTTAAAAATGGATATTACCTGATAAATCATGATTTTAAGTTCATTTCTAAGTCTGAGTTACAATTCCTGAATATATGAAACATAATCCAGTTATAATTTTAAAGAAAGTAAACTAGCATTTATATAACGCCTTTCACAACATCAGGACGTTCCAATGAAGTACTTTTGCGTACATCAAAGGTACATGTCATAGATAAGACCTCATGACTTATCTATTCCCAAATCTTTTGAAGACAGACTATTCATGTAAACCGTTGTAGTTGTTTATTCCAAAGCTGTTTTGCTTAAACATGACTTCCTGACCTAACAACTTCCAACATCTTTGAAGAACAGGCTTTATCAACTGTTATCTTTCTATACTATAGCTAATGGATACCTCTACCTAGGTTTATTACCCTAGCCCCTAAAGTTACACTATAATCACTCATGGCTGATGTCATTACTGTCATGTATTTCTTTGCACAAGCACTTTTCGTATCTGAAGACAAACTATGCCTTCCTCCCACAAAGCATCTGTTTATATATTTTTTTATTCGTTTATGGGATGTGGGCGTCGTTGGCAAGGCCAGCATTTATTGCCCATCCCTAGTTGCCCTTGAGAAGGTGGTGGTGAGCCATCTTCTTCAACCGCTGCCATCCGTGTGGTGAAGGTACTCCCACAGTGCTGTTAGGTAGGGAGTTCCAGGATTTTGACTCAGCGACGATGAAGGATCAGCGATATACTTCTAAGTCAGGATGATGTGTGACTTGGAGGTGGTGGTGTTCCCATGCGCCTGCTGCCCTTGTCCTTCTAGGTGGAAGAGGCCATGGGTTTGGGAGGTGCTGCCGAAGAAGCCTTGGCAACATGCTGCAGTGCATCTTGTAAATGGTACACACTGCAGCCACGGTACGCCGGTGGTGGAGGGAGTGAATGTTTAAGGTGGTAGATGGGGTGCCAATCAAATGGGTTGCTTTGTCCTGGATGATGTCAAGCTTCTTGAGTGTTGTTGGAGCTGCACTCATCCAGGCAAGTGGAGAGTATTCCATCACACTCCTTACTTGTGCCTTGTCAATGGTGGAAAGGCTTTGGGGAGTCAGGAGGTGAGACACTCGCCACAGAATACCCAGCCTCTGACCTGCTTTTGTTGCCACAGTATTTATGTGGCTGGTTCAGTTAAGTTTCACGTCAATGGTGACCCCCAGGATGTTGATGGTGGGGTATTCGGCGATGGTAATGCCGAATATTGGGATGTCTATTGCTCCATGATATGAAGAAGTTCGACTGTTAATCCTTTAACTCTTCACGATGTCCAACAATTAGATGTAAAGCTCTTTGGGATGACCTGAGATCATGAAAGGCAGTATATAAATGCAAGTCTTTTTTAAAATTCAAAAACACCCTGTTCATAGTGAGTCAGAGGATACACTACTTCATCAGGACAAAAACATTATACTGTGCTAAACACAGTGAGGTAGATTTTCACTTTTGACAGTGGTGGAAAACTGCCTGTTGTGGATCAACCGTCCATTATACACCCCGTCTCATTTTCCTTTCCATTGAACTCAGTGGAAAGAGAAATCAGGTGGGACGTACAGGAACATAGGAGCAGGAGTAGGCCATTCAGCCCCTCGAGCCTGTTCCGCCATTCAATCAGATCATGGCCGATCTGTGTCCTAACCCTATATACCCGCCTGTGGCCCATAT
This sequence comes from Squalus acanthias, assembly GCA_030390025.1. Taxonomy (NCBI): domain Eukaryota; kingdom Metazoa; phylum Chordata; class Chondrichthyes; order Squaliformes; family Squalidae; genus Squalus; species Squalus acanthias. The sequence continues at coordinate 48,254,822 of CM059435.1, forward strand.
CCCTTAATACCTTTGGTTAATAGAAATCTATCAATCTCAGATTTAAAATTAACAATTGACCCAGCATTATGTGCCGCTTGCAGAAAAGAGTTCCAAACTTGTACGACCCTTTGTGTGTAGAAGTGTTTTCTAACTTCACTCCTGAAAGGCCTGGCTCTAATTTTTAGACTATGTCCCCTAGTCGTAGATTCCCCAACCAGCGGAAATAGTTTCTCTCTATCTACACTATCAGTTCCCCTTAATATCGTGAAAACTTTGATCAAGTTACCCCTTAATCTTCTAAATTCCAGGAAATATAGCCCTAGTTTGTGTAATCTCTCCTTGTAATTTAACCCTTGGAGTCCGGGTATCATTCTAGTAAATCTACGCTGCACTCTGTCCAAGAATGAGCATTCTCCAAGCCAGACCATCATTTAAGTTTTCATTCAAGACCCACATGGGCTATTTCTAGTATATTCAACTGGCAGCAAGCTACACACCACTGTATAATGAGTGGCCAATCAGAAACTGCCAGTTATCTACCCGGGACCAAAGTGAAAATTACCCCCTGGATATCATTCTGCTGCCAAAATGAAAGTGAGAAGTCGCACAACACCAGGCTATAGTCCAACAGCTTTATTTGAAATCACAAGCTTTCAGAGCGCTGCTCCTTCGTCAGGACTTCACCTGATGAAGGAGCAGCGCTCCGAAAGCTTGTGATTTCAAATAAAGCTGTTGGACTATAACCTGGTGTTGTGCGACTTCTCACTTTTGTCCACCCCAGTCCAACACCGGCATCTCCGCATCATGGCCAAAATGAAGGGTGTGTTTCTCTTTATATTGCATATGCTAATAAGGGGCCAAACGCCTGTTTTAGATGTCGGCCCAGACGCCTGAAAAAGGCCCGACCCAACTTTGAGATGGACGTTTTTCAGGCATCCTTGGGGCGTCGGACTTTGGTTCCAGAATTTGGGCGTAAAGCGGGGAGCAATGAGGTGGAATTTCTGTCCCAAGAATCTAAGACCCTTTTATGATTTCGCGAATATAGGAAATTTTCCCTGTAAGTTGCCAAGGTTACAATGCACAGATACCAGAGGAAGTCTTCCCCCATTGTCTGAAGCTAGGAAAGGGAGTTGAATTTGTTAACAGAGGGGAGGGGAGACTACAGGAGAGACATGATTTCATTGATGGAGTCAATTTAAAGATGTATTTTGTGCAGAAGCAAGAAAACAGGAAAAGAGAATCGTGCATATGGTTCAACGGTATGAAAGTCTCACGGATAACCTAATTTAAACCGTAGCCCATTAATCACACATTACTACAGTATATTTAAATGTACTTTCGGATTTTTCAGCAAGGTAAATATAATTTAGGAATGCTGCTCCTTCACACGTAGAATTATTAACTCATGAAATAGTTTGGCAGTCAGAGCAGTGAATGATCGCTCAGTCCAGGCATTCAGGAAGTGAATGGGCATCATCTCGATTCAGTGTTGTGTAGCTTGCTGCCAGGTCAAGACACTGGAAATAGCCTGTGTGGGTCTTGAATGAGAACTTAAAACGATGGGCTGAGTTGGGCCAATTTTCCTCTGCTTTGCACTCGGAGGATGCTTATCTCTGAGATGCAAAGCGGAGACTCGTGACGCGGAGTTTCCACCGCCTTTGCGTTGCCCTCGTACTTCTGCGGCTTTCCCCAAGGGGAGGGGTAGAGCACTGAATTTAAATCCCACCTCATTTTCCTGGCTCTCCACTTGGCCTCCTGATGGAGGTGTGTCCACAGGTAGTGGGGCTTTACTCCTTGTGCCCAGCCCCCTCGTATCCAAGAAGGATGTGACAGCAAGGTCCTGGAGATCGGAAATAGGTTGGTTCTTTTTGTCCCTCTAGGTAAAGCACTGGAGAATCTCTGGCTGCTAATTTTGGACAACAGCTGGTGGCCATTACCACTTGTCTCTCAGGTTGCCATCACCGGTTGACTTTCCTCCCCCCGCTTGCAGATGCAAGGCCAGGCATGGGGTGGGCATGGGCCGTGAGAACCTTGGGCCTCGTAAAATGACTTGAGCCCAGAAATGCAGCTGAATTCAGGACAGGTCAGTTGGGGTGCACCTCACTTGGCTTGCACCCAGGCAGAATGGGGTGTGGAACAAATTCGTCCCTTACTAGTCCTGAGATTTAAAGAAATGCGCAACATTGACTGAGTGACGAGCAGGAAATGTTTTTTGTGAGTGGGAGGAATGCAGGGAAATAATTGTTTTTCTATCATTGCGGTATGATGACATTCACAGTGATGGTTCAATGCCAAATATACAGCAGCATTTTGTTTTAGGATTAATTTAATTATTTGGATTATGTTGCGAGATTAATAATAATAATAAAAAGGGTTGGAATCAGCCAAATCAATGGGAGAAGAGGTTGTGGAGAGTACTGAGGGATGCTGTTTGTCAGATTCAGCATGCTTGACGACCAATAATAATTAGTGGCCATAATGACAGTTTGGCTTAATCTAATTTTAGGTCTAATGGATGAGGTGAGTGTCTGCGACCCAATGCTTGTGCAGTCTGCTGAAATTGCCTTTCATTCTTCCACTGAAACTTCAGCATGCTTTTGTTACATGCCTACACAGGGACAAATCAAAAGTGGGGTCGCCAACTCTGGTTGGACATATTCCTGGAGGTTTCATCACATGACCTCTAACTGCCCCGCCCGGTCAAACAGCCTTTTTTCCCCCAACTTAAATATCTTTATAACTAATAAAGAAACGTTTTCAAAGAAAATGACTGAAACGCACATTTTTTTTTTTGAATGCCCTTATGGTTTTTCTCCCAGTTGCTGGCAGCACTGTGCAGGAGATTAATCTTCAATTCCTGGGGACTCCAGGACAACCCAGGAAGGTTGGCAGCCCCCAATCAAAAGTCAAATCTCCTCCGAATACCCACAAGCCAACATTACCTTCATCGCAAATCTCTTTTTCTCAATCTCTTGAAACATGTAAAGGTCAAACAAACAGCAACAGATTGTGAGAGTTTTTTTTTTGGATTGCACTGAATAACATATGTATTTTGATATCTGCAATCTTTGCAGCTCGCTCGTGCAGGAGTCTCAGTGTCGGGCGTGCAACCAGATGGTGAGGGTTCTGATCCCTGTGCTGCCTCTCGCTCAAATGCACGAGCTACCAGTTGTGTCAACCTTCATCGGCCCTTGACTAGGCCACTAAGTGGAGGCTGCCCTTATAATTAATATGTCCACATTGATGGGGGCGAGGAAATTGTCTCTGCCCACAGAGATAATTGACACTGCTTTTCCTGGCCTGCTGCAAGCACATTCTGTTGGTCACTCTCGAAGTGATAATGGAGCCGATCATAGAAAAGCTGGTCCTGTGGAAGCGAACAATCTTTAGGAATATAAATAGAGAACATTTAAAAAGGTGAAAATGTGATTATTATTAATCCTCGATTTTAAAATTCTCATCCTTGTTTTCAAATCCCTCCAGTGGCCTCACTCCATCCTTTCTCCTTATTATCCTCCAGCCCTACAACCCTCCGATTCTGGTCTCCTGTGCATCCCCGATTTTCATTGCTCTAACCCTGCTTCACGTGAAAACTACACTTCGGGCTGGATTTTGTCTTGGGGTCGGGTTGGGGTCGTGTGATCCACATTTCGTGTTGCCCCCCCCCCCCCCGACTCCAGATTAATGTGGATGAATGATGCAATTTTAACTTAATTGGGCATTTGAGTTCCAGCATGTGGGAACCCATGAACCAATTAGTGGTTTGAGTCTGAAAGTCGCCTCTGATGATGTCATCATTGCAGAGACTGCCTGGTCTCAGAGATTGCCTGGCCTTTGCTGTGAGTGGACCTGCCTGGCTTTTGCTGTGGATGCAAAATGAGAGAGAGAGAGAGAGACACTCTCACTCTCACTCTCACTCTCACTCTCACAGCAAGGCCAGGCAGTCTCTGAAGACATTCAATGCAGCAGCAACAACTTTCAGACCTAATACTACTACTACCTTCATCACATCTCCGTTGTAATAGTGGACCTGCAGCTGATAGTCAGCTATCCACTTGTGCTCCCGTCAGGTTTCACTGGCGTGTTTCAGATCAGGCGTGCTTCTCGTCGGAAAAGGGTTAAACTAGCTAAAACGTTTCAAAATGGCATTACAGAGCCAATTTAGGGCTTTAATGGCCAATTTAGGGCTTTAATGGCCTCTCCCGCCTCTTGGAGGCGGGACGGAGTCGGGAACCCCGCGACTGATTTTGTCAAAATTGCGTGGAGGCGGGATGGGGTCGGGACCCCCAACCCCGCAACTTTAACCCCCCACACGCCTCCAAACCCGACTCCACGGGTCATTGAAAATCCAGCCCTTGGTCTGCACATACATTGCCTTTCTTGCTCCTCAACTGAACTCGGCCATATTCATCATAAGAAAGGGATTCCACTCCCTCAACGTGCAGCTGGTGTGCGACCACAGGCAGCGCATCATGCAGGTGAATGCCCGTTATCCTGTCAGTAGTCACGATTCCTTCATTCTGCGACAGTCCTCTGTTCCACCTGTATTTGATCCACCACGGCAAGTCAAAGGCTGGCTACTGGGCGACAAGGGTTATCCACTCATGACGTGGCTCATGACTTGGTCAGGACCCCACATACACGTGCACAGCAGGCCTACAATGAGAGCCATGCTGTCACAAGGAACACTATAGAGCACACCATCGCTGTCCTTGAGCAATGTGTCTGCTGCCTGGACCGCTCTGGAGGAGCCCTGCAGTACTCAGCCGAGTGGGTATCGAGATATGTGGTAGAATGCTGCATGCTGCAGAACCTGGCCATTATGAGGGAACAGCCCTTGCCATCACCTATCAGGCGAGAAGCTGAGGAGCAGGAGCATGAGGAGGAGGAGGAGGAAGTGGATGAAGAGAAAGGGAGGCTACTACATAGACAAGCCCTTTTAGCAAAGGCTCAACATGATCAGATTATTCATGAGCGATACCAGCAACCTCCACCACAACTCCCCGTCCCACACTCCTTCCCTTTCCTCTCTCACTGACCATCACATCATCCTCTTTCTGACAACACTGATTGGTTCCTCCCGCAGTTCACCGTGGAAATAAAAACCAACACCAACTGCAAATTCAAATCCAAATTTATCAATTCAATCATTAAATAATACAAACTAATCACCCTTGTGTATTCCCTTACTGCCTGTCTTCTGTGTGCCTTGGCCTTTCCTCGTGCTCCTACGAGGTGCTTCCCCAGTGGCTGCAGCATGGATGGTGGAAGGCTGCTGACCTTCAATTGAGGAGACTGCAGATGGCCTTGGAGGGCGACCTCGAGCAGCTTTGGGCCTAAAGGGCCCGGCTTCATACTGTACCATCGCGGGCTGGGCAATAGCAGTCTGAGCTGGCTGGCTGACCGGCACCAGCAAGGGCACTGGCGGAGTGGTAGGGGTGGGAGCAGGAATGCTGTCATCCTGAGAGAGGACGGCAGGTCCCTGTTCCATGGAGCCACTACCACTCTCCCGGGACAGTGCCTCAGCAAACCTGGTGATCTTTTTGGAGAACAGATTGCTGGACTGCTGTGAGGCCCTGGAAGCCCCATTGAACAGTGGTATCCAGAGCCATGATGGCAGCAGTCTGAGCTTCCAAGGCAGCACTCAGAGCTTCCACTGTAGCACTCAGACCTTTGATAGAAGCTGCTTGTGCTGCAATGGAAGCTGTGACATCGACCATCAGACGCTGTATCATGGTGGGTTCCACAGATGTGCTGATGGAGGTGAGCACCCGTTCCATGTTGGAAAAGATGGGCTCCAGGCTCTGCGCAAAGCCCTGTGCCAAGTTGGTGCTGGACTCCTCCATGCTCCTTGGCATTGAGCGCAGGCTTTCCAGTGCACCACGCATTTGGGTGTGTACACCCATCAACCTTCTTCTGTAGCCTGGCCCATTGAAGTCCTCATCTGAATCCTCTGCAGCAGAATAGTGTGTGACCTCACCATCTGGCGAGCTGGCACCTGTGCTATCCTTTCCCCACCGCCCTGGCTCCTGCGCACTTGTGCCCGGTGTCTCACCAAGTGCAGGTCCCTCCTCTATCCTAACCTCTAAAGTACGTGCAGTGTCAGTGTCTGAGCTGGTGGCTGTGAATGTAAGATCGATTGATGGTGTCTCTTCATCTTCACTGCCTTCTTCCTCTTCCTCCTAAGACTGGGAAAGTTCCAGTTCTTGGAGATCTAAAATGAAAAAGGGACAAGGATTGGGTTGTGGTGAGGGGTGAGGAGAAAGTAAGAAATGCATGCTTACACCATCTGCAGATTTTGAGTCAGAAGAGATTGAGGGATGGGGAAGAAGTGGGAAGAGAGAAGGTGGATTAGGTATGCAGAGACCCTCATCATTGATCACTTCAGCCCCACCAGTGGCCACGGCCTCAATGATGCCCCTTCCCATGATGGCCAGCACTGTCTCCTCCATGGGGGTTAAACATGAAGGCGCGCTTGTCCTCCTCCAGATCTTTGCTGCTGTCTCCTGCTATGCACCACCTTATCCTGCGAGAAAGAGGGAGGTGGGTCAGTGAGCATCCTGCAATATATATAGCTTCCAGTGTGTGTGACTTGTGGGTGTGAGGCTTGAACAGTACAAAGTGTGTGAGGGCGAGGTAAAGCATATGAATTGGAGGGGCTGTAGTGAAGTTTATCAGTGGATGAGGCTAGTGGTGCAGTTGGTAGGATATGCCATTTGAAGATTGAACTCACCGCACCTTGACAACTCGTGTCAGATCATTAAACTTTTCCCTGCACTGCATCCATGTTCTTGGAGCTAAATTCCTGGCATTGACCGCCACTGCCACTTCCTCCCACTGCGTCCTGAGCATGTGTCTCGAGGGCCTCCTACCCCTTACGGCTGTGGATGTCTCTCCTTCTCTCCACCTTCTGCACAAAGGCCTCCAGTGCATTGTCAGAAAACCTTGGTGCACACTCTCTCGACTGTTGAGCCATCTTGACAAAATTCTTCAAAATCAATTCACTTCCGGACTCCACTTCCAGCAGCCACAATGCACCTCCCCTTTAAGAGGCGCAGGCTGCCTTTAAGTAACGCTAGCCACTCACGCTATTGGGCCTCCTGCTGATGCGCGCATTCAGTGAACAGCGCGGGCAGCGCTGGACACGTGCAGCCATCATGAAATTCAGCAGGCACACAAATTTAATGTGCTGCCTGCACCACAATGAAGGGGCGTGGGTCAATCGCGGATCGCGATCCCCGCACCCGTTTTCGGGGCTTATCCAATTTAACCCACGTGTGTGCTTGGTGGATCCTATTGCGAGAGGATTATTGGCCAGGACAATGGGACACCCCAACCCCTGCTCTTCATTGAATTGTGTCAGGCAATCTTTTACATCCACTAAGCCTAGACGATGAGTCACACCTGAAAGACAGCATCTCTAACGATGCAGGCTCAGCACTACACTGAAGTGCCAGCCAAGGTTTCATGGTCAAGCGCTGGAGTCAGATTTCAACCCATAACCTCCTGACGCAGGGGCAAGAGTGCTACAAACTGAGCCAAGCTGATACTTATGACTAGAAAATAAAATTGGAAGTGAAATGAGATACTGAAAAGAATATTCTTCCCTTACAGAATAATAAATGAGTGGAATTGTCCCCATCACAAATAATTAATGTTACAATGATTCATTCTTTTATGCATGACCATAGATTGAATGCAACAAGGATACATATGATCATCAATGTTTAATACCCTATGGAGAACAATGACTGCATTCCTATTGGGACACAGGAACATTTGGTTAGGGTTGAATAATGTTGATCTCTGTGGAGCTTTTTGTTACTTGATTGCCTTTGGGGATCAGAGAGCAATTTCACATGTTTTTTTTTCCTCTTGCAAGTGTTGCCTGTTAGTTACTTACCTCCCTCAGGAGATTAAAGAGGCCATGACAGCACTGTAGATGTTACAAGAGGAAGCTACAAAAAAACAAAGTCCTGTCTATTGGCTGTTCTATTTATCTACTACAAGTAGTGAGCGAGTCCTTTCAATGAAGCTTTGTTTTAAGTTAACATTGAAGAGCCGATTTTATGACTCAACTCCCGACAGGGTACCTTGCTGTGGGTGTAGTTTTGCAAACTCAGCCCCTTAAGTGTGGATACCAGTGGAAGGATGACCCAATACCCCAGTACTGAGGGAGTGCTGCACTGTCTTTCGTATGAGATGTCTGCCCTCTCAGGTGGACGTAAAAGATCCCACGACACTATTTCAAAGTAAAGCACGGGAGTTCTCCCCGGTGTCCTGGCCAACATTAATCCCTCAACCAACATCACTAAAACAGATTATCTGCTCATTATTGCATTTTAGTTTGTGGGAGCTCGCTGTGCGCAAATTGCCTGCCGCGTTTCCTATATTGCAACAGTAACTACACTTCAAAACGTACTTCATTGGCTGTAAAGCACTTTAGGATGTCCTAAAGTCATGAAAGGCGCTATATAAATGCAGGTTCTTTCCTTACAGGCCAGTGATGTAGTTTAGGAACTTTAATACTTGTGTAACTGCTGGACTCTGTTTCAGGAGCAAGGGCCGGAATTTTCCGGGGTGGTAGCAGGAGCGATCTGTGGTGGGTCAGGTGGGAAAGTTGGTATTTTTGACAGTGGGTTGGGAACCTGCTGTCATCCCGCCCCCTCGCGTCTTTCCCACAGGCGCGTCTGTCATCGCGGAGCCGACCCGACCGGCAGTGGCGGGCGACCCAATTAAAATCATTATCAGGTAGTTTACAGGCACTTAAGATCCTTTTTCCACTTACTTTTTAAATTTCCCTGCATGGCCACGGGATTCACGTAGCTCGGGAACCACGTCTGTCAACCTGAGGCGGGAGTTCAGTGCCCATTGCTCCAGCTGATTACTTGACAGCATCAAATGTACAGTAAAAGCTCCACCTGACAGATTATCACTTTCCTCAGGCAGAAGCTGTCGCTCAGTTCATTTCCAGCACAGATTCTGCAGGCTGCAAGTGTTTCCAGCAAAGTCTCCATCCAGTGTCACCTCATTGGAAGAACTCTCTCACCATCTTCTGTCATCTGTACTTCACCTGCCATCTATTCCATCAACATGGGTGCCCTTTATACTGTCTCACCTTGGTCCTCAGAATCCCACCACAATCAGCCCCAACACCAGCAGCACCAGGCACACCAGCAGCACCAACAACAACACCAACCTTCTCCGCAATCACCTGATGCTGCACAGGACAGAGGGCATCAGCTACCGAGCACATTGCTGCCCGGGAGGCCAGGGATGTACCTCATCATGGCCAGATTCAGTTAACTTTATGCTGTACACCCATATGGCTGCCACATGATAAGCCAGGTTGGCACCACCCCATACCAACACCATAAAGCATCCCTACAATGCCGAAGCCATTCCTTTCACACTCATCACCATTGCGGGGGTACCGTTATGTCTCACCATTCACTGCAACTCACTAAGGCACTTCCAAAGACCGGAAAATGTTGAAAATAAAGATGTTTATGTTTGACACCACATTAACAGAAACTTTACATAAACATTGGATAAAACACCCAAGCAGCTACCCTTGTGTGTTGTCAGTTGATATGATTACAATAGGATGAGGGTGAGTGTGAGGGGTGGCTAGTGAGATGGGGATATGATAATGTAGTTAGAGAGAGAGGGATGGGTGGAGGTGCAACGTATGTTGGTGTGAGTAAGGATGTGCAGGAGTAGGGTAGGGAAGGCAGGACAAGGTTGAGTGTGGCTTTGTACTAACATTTCCTGATCTAATGAGACCATTGAAACGTTTGCGGCACTGCACCCAGGTCCTCCTGACCACATCCCTGCTTGTGACCTCCTCTGCAATCTGCAACCAGGCTGGTTTAGTCTCCTAGGGAGGTCTCTTTCGTCCATTGGAAGGGAAGAGGACCTCCCTGCGTGCTCTGACTCCCTCTATTAGCATAAGAAGGGAGTCATCGGAGAGCCTGGGGGAAGCCCTCTGCCTTTGCGCAGTCATTGTCAGTGTTTGCAGCACTCCAATGCTGTAGTGAACTGACAGCACTATGTTAGATTAAACTTCAAATGTAATATGGCCATGGTCCCTTTAAAGATCCCGGCTGAAAACGCGTCATGAATGATGTCACCAGACCCGCTCCATCTAACTGGGCTGAGTAATGCGCTGTTCAGGCTTAATTAAGGTAAGTTCATTTTCAACAGCGGGATGGAGCCAGCAGCGGGGTCGCGACCCCCCACGGACACCGCCCACACCGGCCCCGCCGAGGTAGGCACAATTCCGGCTGTGACCTGTATGCACCAGTCTCGTATTATTACTCTTGGACTCTGTCAGGCCGGTTAAACCGAGTCCCTGATCCTGACAACAGAATCATAGAGCCACTTTTCCGTGGGCCAATGTTGTTGTCAGTTTCTGAAGCCTAGATCTGTTTCCACGCAGGGGTGCAGCTGATGGAGAGAGACCCATGCATCTGGAGCCGGCTGCACTCCTGCAGCGTAAGAGTGCACCACCAGTACTCACGGGAGGTGCAGCAACACACTGCTGGTATCACACCAGTTGCAGAGCTGATTTATAACTCTTTGGGTCTCAGTGTAACTGAAATCCTTCACATTTATCTATCAAATTTAGACCTACAGTTCTCTGCAATTTTAAAAGCATGCTGCAATAAAACTGTTTTCCTTTAGAAGGTTTCAAAGTTCAGGGTCCCCATTGTTGATTTGGATAGAAATCAACTCTTGTGTTCTGGTTTACCCAATTGTTTTTGCACACTGCAGAGTTCGACTTTAGTCTTGATTTCCTGATCGGCCTTAATTTAACACCAGCATTGACCACTTGAGGCAACAGCGGAATATCACTGATCAGGAACACTAAGCTACATGTTGAAAGGTAAAAGAATCTTCCTGTGAATGATTTTTAAACTTTAGTAGCTGGTGAAAATAGCAAATGTTAAAAGGTTATGACTCTGGTCATCTGTTCCATGTAAATGCGGACAAAGCAGCCCGCTTGATTGGCACCCCATCTACCACCTTAAACATTCACTTCCTCCACCACCGGCGTACCGTGGCTGCAGTGTGTACCATCTACAAGATGCACTGCAGCAACTCGCCAAGGCTTCTTCGGCAGCACCTCCCAAACCCGCGACCTCTTCCACCTAGAAGGACAAGGGCAGCAGGCGCATGGGAACACCACCACCTCCAAATTCCCCTCCAAGTCACACACCATCCTGACTTAGAAGTATATCGCCGATCCTTCATCGTCGCTGGGTCAAAATCCTGGAACTCCCTACCGAACAGCACTATGGGAGTACCTTCACCACACGGACTGCAGCGGTTCAAGAAGGCGGCTCACCACCACCTTCTCAAGGGAAATTAGGGATGGGCAATAAATGCTGGTCTTGCCAGCGATGCCCACATCCCATAAACGAATAAAAAAAAATCTTCATACTCAAGTACTTCCATTCATTATTTGCTGTCAAATTGGATTCCCTAGCTACAAGTTTTCCTACATTCACCATATCTTGAAGGTGAAATGATTTTGTAAAGAAACAGATTCTTACTTTTGGAATACTTTAATTGACCGAGTTGAAAGTCTGATTCATTAGCACTGTATCTACTGGGGCATCCAGCCAGAACTGTTGTTATTCTTTGATTAAAGTATAATGGGTCAATGAAGAGCTTAACCCTTCAGCTTGTTGGAGCCAAAAGCTATGTTAGGAAGTTCTATTTATTTTGCTTCGACGGTCATTTTTCACTATAACACTCTGACAACACAGCCGTGATACTTTAGTACCTAACACTGCAGCTTTACCAAGGCTTGTTCATGGTCAGTTGAAGATTGCACTGTTGCAAGCAAGTCTCTCTATTTCTCTTTTTCAGAATTAGTCACAAGAGTCAGTTGCACATAGTTATAATAATTATTATACTCAGCCGCAGAGATGGTTCCATTAAAGAAAGAAGAAAGAAAGACTTGCATTTATATAGCATCTTTCACAACCTCCGGATGTCCCAAAGCGCTTTACAGCCAATGAAGCACTTTTGAAGTGTAGTTACTGTTGTAATGTGGGAAAAGTGGCAGTTAATTTGCGCACAGCAAGCTCTCACAAACAGCAATGTGATAATGACCAGATAATCTGTTTTAGTGAGGTTCATTGAGGGATAGATATTGGCCAGGACAACGGGGAGAACTCCCCTGCTCTTCTTTGAAATAGTGCCACAGGATCTTTTACGTCCACCTGAGAGAGCAGACGTGGCCCCGGTTTAATGTCTCATTCGAATGATGGCATGTCCGACAGTGCAGCACTCCCTCAGTACTGCACTGAAGTATCAGCCTAGATTTTTGTGCTCAAGTCTCTTGAGTAGGCCAGCCCATCATTGTCAGTTACAATATCAGATCAGTAAATAGTCACAGATATCGAAATTTACATCTATCAGACTAATTACCTAAAGAAGCTAATGAACTGTTTTTCTAAATACAGCTTTAAACATTAATATTTTGCCCTACACTTCCTTCTATGTTCCTTATATGATTAGAAATATAAATGCAATATTTTGAGTTAAAATAATATAAAATATAGTTTATTTCTTCAAAAAAACAGTCATTATCTATAGTATCAGATATGTAGCTCTCTCCCATGCGTTCAGATTGTTAGTTTTTATCGTAAGAACCAAGAAATATGTAACTGAGAAAAAGGTTAAACTAATTTACATCTTTCCTTCTTTGTCAACTACCTTTGGCACAGTACTTATTGTTACTAAAAGGTTTTGCTTAAACCAAATATGTTTAAATTCAATACTTTTATTCAGAACCTCCTTTGAAACTTAAATAATGGTAAAGTCCTTCCAAAGTTGTCATTATTTCTGCTGTTACTTTGAATTCTCAGAAATAATTGCAGTTATTCTAACCATTTAGAATACATCACAAAATATATAACAATTCACAAAGTTTCACTTGTCACACATATAAGCTGCTGCATTTTCTAAATAAACAATCACTTGAATATAAAATAGAAACATTCAGGCTAGTATTTCTGATGTGAGATCTTTTGTTCTCGGGAAAGATCTCACACCCAAGACTTTAACCTAACTTTTCTACTTACCGATGCTGACGCACCGACTATTTCATCTAAATTTAGCACTTACATCAAGTCCCGCTGAAAGCTACCTCAGAGAGAATACTTGCCAACGGTGACTGCATTTCCAAAGGCAGTGATTGTTTTAGAACACTTTGGGATATCCTGAGGATGTGATGAGGTACCACTTAAATACAAGTTCTTTATTTCAAGTTCATGCTTTGCATTGTTTTGATGGCGTTATAGAAAAAGCAAATTCGAATTACTTTAACTGCTTCTCATGCTGACTGTCCTGAAGTGTCAATGCTTCTCCATCAAGGGAAGGAGGAGGCAGGACTTATGGACAGCACACTCTGAATGGACAGTGCTGCTGTCGGTCATTGAAAAAAATATTGGGGGTTGTAGGCACAAATACTATAACGTGTGGGACCTCAAACTTCAGGCTTCTCAGATTGGCACTGGACTCCAAATAGAAAACAATGTTGTATGCATTTTGAACACACATAATGCTACTGTATTGATGAGCTTTATCATTTTCTTATAAAAATATTCAATTTTATTTCATCATCACTTAATAATCTTATTTGCAGCGGTAAGGTTGCAGCTTTGTAGAGATGGTGAGCAAAAAGTTTTTCAGTAAGTTGATCATTTTCCTTTGTGCCCAGATTTGATAGTCACGTTGCCTACCTCTTAAGTATTGATTGGCAAATTTCGTATTCATAAAACAGTGACAAATTAGATACAACATTTATATATTTAAAAGTCTAATGCCCAAAGTGTGACAGTCAAATCTCATGCTACAGGAGGAGAGCAAAGGGATCCAGCCAGGGCATTGGGCCTGCTTTGGGGCAGTGGGGAGCAGGGCAACTTTAGCGTTGCAGGCGGTGGGTGGTCAGTGTAGAAAAAGATCCAGCACAACCAATATTGTCAGAGTCTGCCTCCCCCAGGAGTGCCCTCCCCAGACTTCTCCCTTATTCCAACATCCTGAGAGCCATTCTCAGTGCTCACAAACCCCATGACTGCAATCTCAGTGATTCCTGGTACCAGAACTGACCCATGCTTCCAGACCCAGAGACCTCCCTCCCCAGTGTCCCCAGATCCTAGGATTCATCTTCCAATGTTCCCAGATCCCAGCATCGACCCCGGTTTTCCTAGTATTTCCTTCTCCAGTTTTCCTGGGGCCACGGGGCAGCCTTCCCAGTGCTCCCATATTATGGAAAGTCTCTCAAGGTGCTACTGGACTCTGAGACCCTATCCCAATACTGCCCGAGCCCAAGCCTTCGTCTCAGTGCTCCCAAGCCCCAGGACCTCTTCCAATGCTGATAAGTCAAGAGTCCCTGGTAATATGACTTGGCATATCAACCCGGCTATTATAAATCTCTGACTTGCCATGAGCAATGCCACAAGAGATTTCCTGGAAGATAAGAAACAAGAAGCAAATAGACAACATAAGTGTTTGGCTTTTATTCAGCTTTTGAACTCCTAAAATTCAGCTATTTGTTTTAGGCAATATCCTATTTTATACATCAGGAGGTAGAATGAATGCAAGCCAGTCTGCAAAGTACACTCAACTAAACTGGAGAACTCATTGAGTGTGAAACTAACCCCATCCCACTAAAATAATCTGGTGCACAGTGCAAGGAAAGCAAGAAAAAGAAAATGAGCAAGACAAAAGTACTATATTCCTACTCCCCCACATCTGATTGTCATGTTTCTTGGTGTTAGACTCATTTGTCTTACATATTCTTTCCCATTTCTCTCCCTCCTCTCATTCACTGCTGTTTGTATGCTCTTCCTCTCTCTTCTTTCTCTTAATCTCCGTTCCATTTGTCCCTTTACGTGTGCACATTCTCTTCCTTCTCCCTTGTTCTCCCTCAGCGCTGTTCCTCGCACTCTCCACAATTTTTCACTTTCTTGCACTATTGGCTTTCTTGCTTAGATCCACTTAATCTCCTCTTAGATGTTTGTCTCCTCCTCTTTAACTGTGACTGTCTCTTCCTCTCAGCCCCTCACAATGATAGAGAAAGAAAGAGAAAGAAAGACTTACATTTATAAAGCGCCTTTCACGACCACCGGATGTCTCAAAGCGCTTTTACAGCCAAGGAAGTACTTTTCTGGAGTGTAGTCACTGTTGTAATGTGGGAAACGTGGCAGCCAGTTTGCGCACAGCAAGCTCCCGCAAACAGCAATGTGATAATGACCAGATAATCTGTTTTTGTTATGTTGTTTGAGGGATAAATATTGGCCAGGACACCGGGGATAACTCCCCTGCTCTTCTTCGAAATAGTGCCCTGGTGAATAGAGAACTGATACCAGAACTGCTTTGCCCAATATCAGGCCATATTAACTACATCTCACTTCTACTCAAGAGTCCCTGCTGATCCTGCTGTGCAGTATGTGAGAGATCATCATTACATTGTTCATTTATATTCGTAATCGCAGTCAACATAATACGTGTAGGCGGGGGAATTTGCATTCCACCAAATGCTGCTGCCTTTCTAATGTCTGCCTTGTCTCCTAAATGAATTGACTGTGTAGGAATTCTGCCAGCATTTTTTATTATTAAAAATATTGCCAGTACGAGGAGGCAATAAACACAGGGCAATCTGTCACTCCCTCTCTCACTCCCATTGCTTCAGCGGAAGAACACGAACTGGCATATTGTAAAACTCTATACTGATGCCACTGAAAAGGAATGATGTGGAGACACAAATGTGTTTTGAGGCAGGGGCAGGTGTGATTCTGTGACCCAAAAATACATACAAAAAAATCCCATCAAAATAGAGGGGGGGGGGGCGGGGGCGCGGAGACAGAAAGGCCCGACTTTTAATTAAAAGTGGGAAAGACTTAAAAGACTTAAGCTCATTCCTCCAGAAAGAACTTGCAGTCCCTCGATCACAATATCCTCCTGTTTGTAAAATGATTCCAGGGTTTTGTCTCCAGTATTCTGCCCAGATAACCATTCCATGTGTAGCTCA
This sequence comes from Squalus acanthias, assembly GCA_030390025.1. Taxonomy (NCBI): domain Eukaryota; kingdom Metazoa; phylum Chordata; class Chondrichthyes; order Squaliformes; family Squalidae; genus Squalus; species Squalus acanthias. Next base: position 48,270,852 of record CM059435.1, read on the forward strand.
CTTTTTGTGTGAATAATAACTTCCTAACATCGGTCCTGAACTTGCCTTTCACCAGTTTGAACCTGTGTCGCCTTGCCCTATTATACTGATTGTAATTAAGGGAATGGTAGCATAGTGGTACTGTTACTGGGCTAGTAATCCAGAGACAGAAGTTTAAGTCCCACCACGGCAGCTGGGGAATTTAAATTCAGTTTAATAAATCTGGAATAAAAAGTTGGTATCAGTAATTGTGACCATGAAACTACCAGATTGTTGTAAAAACCCAATGGGTTCACTTATGTCCTTTAGGGAAGGAAATCTGCTGCTCTTGCCCAGTCTGGCCTTTATGTGACTCTGGACCCAGAGCAATGTGGTTCAATTCTTAAATGGCCACTAGCAAGCCACTCTGGTGTATCAAAAAAAAACTGCTACGATGGACTGCAGCAGTTCAAGAAGGCGGCTCACCACCACCTTCTCAAGGGCAATTAGGGATGGGCAATAAATGCTGGCCTTGCAAGCGATGCTCACATCCTGTGAATGACTAAAAAAAAAGCCTTGGGCAGACCCCATCTGGAGTACTGCATTCAGTTTTGGGCACCACACCTCAGGAAGGATATATTGGCCTGCGGGGTTGGGGTGGTTGCAGCACAGATTCACCAAAATGATACCAGAGCTTAGAGGGTTAAATTATGAGGACAGGTTGCATAAACTTGGCTTGTATTCCCTTGAGTATAGAAGATTGAGGGGTGATCTGATCGAGGTGTTTAAAATGTTAAAAAGGTTCGATAAGGTAGGATACAGAGAAATTATTTCCTCTGGTCGGGGAATCAAGAACGAGGCACTAGAGAACCTTTATAAAAGGTGGACTTACTAATGGCATTATTCTCAGACATAGATGAGACCTTTGAGAGGTTGGAACTGTAGTTGCTACAACCTTATTTTGAAAGATAAGAAATTGGCTTAAATTTTAGTAAATAGATCAAACAATCTGTAGCCTGCCTCATCCTTAGTTACTATTGGATGGAAGTCTTTCAAATCAGGTCCTTTTGGAAAGTACAGTATCTAGCTGTTTTCCGCTTCCCCTTTTTGTTTACATGAGTCGGGGAAAGCTTGTAGCAGTGATTAAAGTTTCCTCTGCACGCCATGGAATCAACATGGAGAAAATAATACATGAGCTGTGTTTGTGGATAATGATTTGCTCCTAATTACCTACTCCGAAGAGTCAATGTTGGCTCTACTGGATGCAACTGAATGGAGCAATGCATGGTTATAAGGTTAAAGGAAAACAGCACTGTAGGTGGAAGTATATCCAGTGTAAAGAGTTTTGCCCTTTTATGTATCCCACCTTTTTTAATCTTTTATATGAAATAATAATTTTTAGCACTCCAGGGGAGATTGAAATTTAATGTTGGCCGGTGGCTATAAGACCTGCTCAGTTATGTTGGCTGCAGGGTTAGAAAATAATTGTCTCCACCAGCATAACAGGGATCAGTATCGAATTCATGTTTAATACCATTCAGGAACCGTTGTTCATATCTGACTCAATCTTGTCGGAGTACTTGCTGCAAGGATATATTCCTCAGTGCTTGTTGGAGATTTGAGAAGATGGTGTTAGCTACAGTGGGAGTATTCCAGAAACAGTTTTGGAAAGGCGACAGTAGAAGATTCATCAAAGATCACTAATAGTGGAATTCCTTGTTACTTGGGCATGGTGAACTGTCCAATGTCCTTCAGTACTAAGGGAATATGGAGATAATCAGGAAAGTGGAGTTGAGGTAGAAGATCAGCCATGATCTTATTGAATGGATCAAAGGGCTGAATGGCCTACTCCTGCTCCTATTTCTTATGTTCTTATACTAATTCCTCTGGAAATTAAAAATGAATACCAAGTTGAGCAGTGCCATTGGCTACTGATGTCTGTGGAGCTGTTTGGCAACATGTGTCAGCAGCTTCTGGAGAGGAGATAAAGGGAAGAAACTTTGAAAAATAAAATATTTTTAGTGTAGGGCTACTGGTTTGAAAAAATTTAAAAAACAACTAAAGTCTGGCAATGCTCCAACCACGAGATACATCATCAAAATACGCCTTGCAGTTGATAATAAGCTTCCATTAGTGAAGGAAAGAATCCCTAAAATATGGGCCCACTGGTCTATGTAGACCCAGAACAAGGAGACACTAAGGGGGAAAGATTTGGGGGCGCTAACATCGCCGGGGCGCTAATTTTAATGCCCCGAAAAAGTTAGCGCCCCTCCGCCGGAAATTCAGTAGTAGTGCCTAAGCAGGAGGTGGGGCACTACTGGAAGCGCTCCACCTCCTTCTTGGGGCGCTACAACTGAAGATCGCGGCTGCAGTGCAACAGCGCCACGCACGTCGGCACGTAGCGTTGTGTCATTGCAGGCCTCCTCCCCTGATTAAAGGGGAGGGGCCTAGCACTGCGCGCATCAGGGCCCTGCTAGACCACCGGGGAGCGGGGTGCCGTGAAAACAGACCGGCACTCAAGAGGAGTGGTTTTGCAGCGGTGGCAGCGCTCCTGACCATGTCGGACATATTGTCCGGCGATAGGTCAAGGGGTGCAAGCGAAGTTTGCGGCCGAGGCACTAGCAGGGCGCTGCGCACGGCGATGATGTCATCGATGGCAGTGTAGCGCCGCGGGGCTCTACCGGCTACCGCTGCTGCTAACCTCCCGCTGAATTTTGCGGGAGGTGTTAGCGGCACCGCACCCGGGCGCTAGGGGAGTTGCGTCCCGTGCCTCCCGAGGGCGCTAACGAGAGGCACAAATCAACCCAATTTTTCCCCCTAAGATTCTAACTTTTCTGAGTTTTAGGAACTTGGGTCTGGTGGTCTTCACCTGTAACCTCAGGGCAGGGGGATGGAGAGGTTAAAAAGGTCCAGTTTAACCATATGTCAGAGATTTACAGACATTTGTTTTATGAGCATCTCTAAGTTTTGAGCTTCCCACTATGGTAAGCAATGTGGAGGAGAGACACACTCCCTCCAAGAGTCATGTTTTATGTAACTGTAATTCTGTCTTTCTGAGATAATCAAGAAGCTAAATGTAACATTTTCAAGTCAGGGACTAACTTTTCTATTTCAGAGTTGCCTTTTCATAATCCCCAGTATTGTTCCTCCTGCTGAGTCCTCCCTCGCCCAAGCAAAAAGAATTGCCTGAACCATGATCTTCTGCACAGCCACTATTAAAACTGAACCATGAGTAGCTGACAGGAGGAGCCTTCCCACAGATGGTATTGTCCGCCCCCTCTAAGTTGGAGCTCTGTACAGCGCCCTGACTGAATATACCTCTCTTCGATGAGGATGGGAGGGGACAAATGCCAGTGAAGGCTGGAATTCAACTTCAACACAGAAAATTTGGAAACACTCAGCAGGTCAGACAGCATCTGTGGGGAGAGAAACAGAGTGCACGTTTCAGGTCGATGACCTTTCATCAGATCTACCGAAGGTGCTGTAAGGTCCATCGACCTGAACCGTTAACTCTGTTTTTCTCTCCACAGATGCTGCCTGACCTGTTGAGTATTTTTTCAGCATTTTCTGTTTTTATTTCAAATTTCCAGCATCTGCAGTATTTTGCTTTTGTTCAAATTCAACACTTTATAGTTAGAAATCAAAAGGTCAGCAACATCCGTGTAACCCGAACCCTTGATTTACCTAAGCCTAGAATTTCTGTTGGTGATAATAATGGATGAAGAATGAATGCATTCATATGACATGTCTGCTATTTTAATGCAAGCAATGATCCATTTAAAGTAAATGGGTGACCATCTCTCTTAAAATAACAAACACGTTAAGCCTTCGTCTGCTGTTGTTGCCTTATCGCCACAAGAAATTTCGAGCCTCCAATCTATTTTTATTGGCTTTACACGATATTACAATTTCTCTACTGATCGACCCTTTGTCCACCTTCATGTAATTTAAACGGTATAACTGTAGATGCCAAGAGACCGAATACGATCAGACGTTTAATTATTCTTTTAAACACTTTATTTACATTGAGGTGGATTGCTGCTGTACATGCTATTGATCCAGTGTATTTTGGGAAGGTTATTTTGAGAAGCCGTAAGACTGCCTTTGGGAATCTTAAACTATAGCTGCTCATTCTTGTGGTGACAAAGCCACTGCTATTCCAGAGAACCAAGGAAAACAGCCATCGACACATCTGAAAAATTGATGGGTTATAACCCCATCAAAACTTTAAAGCAAACCTGACACAGATCATTAGGGAACTCTTGCTGCAATATTATTTCAGTATGGATGCAATATGAGGAGGGAATATAAGTCATAGCACCACTTTAAACAACACTTCTCTTGGCCCTTCCAGAGAATGCTACTAACAGAAGGATTAAAATACAACAGGGCCGATTTTCCAACCCCCCAAAGTGCACTCATTGGATGTGACCTGAACCCCTCTGTATTTCTGGGTTCAGGTCATTCAGAAAGGCCAGACATTCCCCCACTGCAGGCCCAACCCCATGGCAGGGCCTTACACCTGGAAGTGGGGTTGGAAGGTCAGCAGCCAGCAGTGAAGCCTTCTGCCTTTTGTCTTGCTACACCTGAAAAAGATTACCTCCTGCTTGGCTGAAGTGGTTGGCGCCCAGGCCCTGCGTAGATTCTTCAATCTGCGCAGGCCTGGGCGTAAGGCCTAGTATCCACTATCAGTCGGCAAACCTCCAAATTGGCTTCTGCCAGCATTCACAGAGTGTCTCCCGGGTACAAAGCAGAGAAAAATCGACACTAACATTTTACTTGCTGTATGCCAAACATTATTAGCCTTACACATTATAGTAGTGACACTGTTCAGCTGCTGCTAAGTGTTCTCTGTCCTTCTTGTACAGAGATGCATGGCTACTATACCTCAGTCCTCTTCCATTAAGATGATTGGGAATGGAACCTCATTGCTATAAACATCCTTGAATGAGAATCATGATTAAATCTAATAAATAGTATAGCATAACCAATCTTGTCTCCGCAAGAATGAGCCAGCATTTATAATTTAAGATTCCCAAAGGCAGTCTTATGGCTTCTCAAAGTAACCTTCCCAAAATATGCTGGATCAATAGCACGTACAGCAGCAATCCACCTCAATGTAAATAAAGGCCGCAAAATTCGGCTCCATAGCGCCCGTTGTTTGGGCGCTACGAGTGCTGTTTTGGTTCCAAAATGGCGTCCGCAGCTCGCGTGCACACTTCTGGTGTGGGCTGCGCCGGTCGCCATCTTGGGTAGGGCCTTAGCGCAGGTGCAGGGAGTGTCCGCCGGAAGTATGCAGAGTAGGCAGAAGAACGTGACGTCAATCGGCGTGTAACGTCGATTTGACACCAACTCTGCCATTTTGGAGCTCAACGTTCCAGCTAACGTCCTCTCTTAATCTCGCACAGCTGAGCGTGTGTTCAGCAGCAGGAAGGACCCCCCACCAGTGCTATTTAAAGGGATCGTCAACTACTTACAGGTTAGTTGCTGATTGATTTATACTGGCTCTTGCTGCATTTGTAGCAGTGTTTGGTGGTTTCTTGAGTTCTTTAAAGTTGCTAAAGTCTAAAAGGAGTGGTGTGGCAGGTGCTGAAGGACTTTGTCCTGACTTCAAGGATTCTGCACAGACCACTTGCTCCAAGACATGGGTGCAGTAGTAGGCATTCCCCTTGGAATACAGCATGACAGGGAGAATGAGCAGAGGCGACGCGGAGAAGGACAAGCTGCTGGAAGAGGGAGGGGAGAAGGGCTCCCAGCAGGAGGCCATATCCACCCAGGGTCTTCAGGGAGCAATACCCCAGACCTGAACCTCAGCGAGGAACAGTGTGCCAGACATCTGTGCTTCACCAAGGACGTCCTCACTGAAATCTGCCACCTGCTGCGGCCACAACTGCAACCTCAGAACAGGACGAGGACCGCATTGCCAGTGACTGTGAAGGTCACGGTGGTCATGAACTTTTATGCGTCGGGCTCCTTCCAGGCTGGAGCAGGAGATATTTGCAACATCTCCCAGTTTGCCGTGCACTGTTGCATAAGGGAAGCTCTGTATTTCAAGAGAGCTGAATACATTTTATTCTCTCTGACCAGAGAGTAGCAAGAGGAGTGAGCACGTGGCTTCATGAGGATTATAGGCTTCCCCATTGACTGCACGCACGTCGCTTTGTGGGCACACATGTAAACTCTGAGATGTACCGCAACTGAAAGGGATTCCACTCCCTCAATGTCCAGCTGGTGTGCGACCATATTCATCGAATCATGCTGGTCAATGCACGGTATCTTGCCAACAGTCATGATGTCTTCATTCTGCGGCAGTCCGCTGTCCCATCAGCATTTGAGCCACCACGACAAATCAGAGGGTGACAAGGGCTATCCGCTGACGACACGGCTCAGGACTCCGGTGCGCAACCCACGCACACATGGGCAGCAATCATACAACAAAAGCCACGCTGCCACATGAAATATCATTGCGCAGACCATTGGCGCGCTGAAGTAACGTTTCTGCTGCCTGGACTGCTCTGGAGGGTCCCTGCAGTACTCGGCAGAGCGGGTGTCGAGATTTGTGGTGGTCTGCTGCATGTTGCACAACCTCGCCATCATGAGGGCACAGTCTTTGGCACCAGCTATACGGCGAGCAGCTCAGGAGGAGGAGGAACAGGAGGAGGAGGAAGAGGAAGTGTCTGCTTGGCCACAATGCAAAAATAAAAGCCAACACAAAATAAACATTCCAAACCAAATTTATAAATCAAACCATGCCATATTGCATATAAGCGTTAACTAATCACCCTTGTGCATTCCCTTAGTGCCTGACTTCCATGCACCTACTAGTCCAGGCCTCTGGATCACCAGTTGAGCAGCATAACCACTACACAACCGTACCCCAATAGTGTAGCTATTTATGCCATATAGAATGTCTTTTATTGCAAAAAATTGTAAAGTTTTGATTATATTGATTTATTAAAAAATTTCAGCATGTGATGGCTGAGGACGGTCATAGGAAATGTAACATATAGAAATGTAAAGACTGTAGTTTTTCTTGCCATATATATGGGTAAATGGCTGCCTTGACACAAAATACTCCCGTGGTAAGGTATGACTTTTGTTTATTGTTATTATTATTTTCTGTGTTTCTTGGGCTTTAAAATTAAATTACCATTAGGATATAAAAAGGTATCCATTTTAGGATCCTATTATGTGCCACACAGTTGTTGTAATGTAGGAAATGCAGCAACCAATTTGTACACAGCAAGATCACACAAACAGCAGTGAAATGCACGACCAGATATTCTGTTTTTTTTTAATGATGTTGGTTGAGGGATAAACATTGGCAGGGCACCAGGAGAGCTCTCCCGATTTAGTAGTTTGATCTCTTTCTGCAGGGACTAATGATGTCACTGAAAGACGAGCGTATGTGGCACAAACCCCATTTTAACCTGCGTTCCCATTTCTGCTCTGTGCCGCCTTTCATCATCGTTTGATCTTGCTAAACCGTCGCATGTATTTCCACCCACAGCGGTGTTCCATTCTTGGAGTAACATCAAGTGAAATGGAGTTCGAGCCAGGATCGGTGCTTTCATCCACGAACGCAAACACTCGCCTCAAAAGCACTGACTGCCCGTGTGAAACGCAGACAGTGGCCGGGTTTATCCAATCTTCATTTGCATTTCAAACACACAGTCCCCAGTCACGCTCCGGATTGAACAGAGGCTTCTGGTTCTGCAGACATCAGTCAGTCAGTTTAAGATTAAAAGGAAGAACAAGGGACCTGTGGACTGCGAAAGCTTTTAAAAATGCACACAAATCTAATGCGACTAACATTACCATATTTATCACAGAAAGCTGGAACTCTGAGGGGAAACCAAGTTTTTCATTTTCTTCGAGAACAAAATCCATTTGCTCACAGGCAATAATAATAATTATGAATGATGAGGGCCTTGAGCACTCTCCCTCCAAACCCGTTTGGAAGGTTTGGTTTTCATCGTCATTCTGTTCCTTTGAAAGCAGAGCTGAAATTGCTGTTATAAATCATTTGGAATTAAAGATTTTTTCCATGTTTATAACTCAGGCACTAAAAAGATTTAAACTTCTCGCCTGTACGTATTTAGAGGGGTCTTAAAAGAAACAGCAATTCTCCTGGCTCTTAAATCACCCAATTATAACGACTCTGGGCAAAGCTCTGCAGAAAATTCTTCACTTCATTTTTGTTTTACCTCCGATTGAAAATAACTATTTAAAGGTACTGCACCCTAGAATCAAGAATCATTCATGAGTTAAGCATTTCGCTGTGCGTTTCCCACCCTGACACAGATTGCAAATGACCTGGTGCCTGAAACACAAAGCTTAGTTCGTCGTGTGTTTCCAACAGATAAAACTGTGCCAGCTGCCTTCACTGCTCCAAAGCGAAGAGCCCAGTGTAATGTGAGCGCTACGACATTTCCTTACTATCTTTCCAATTTTCCTTGCCAATTTTTCTCCCCATCCTTCCTATCCTAAAGGCATTGACTTCTTGTCAGCCGTGGCTCAGTTGGTAGCACTCTCGCCTCTGAGTCAGAAGGTTGCGGGTTTAAGTCCCACTCTATGAGACTCGAGCACAAAAATCCAGGCTGACTTTCCAGTCCAGTACTGAGGGAGTGCTGCACCGTCGGAGGTACCGTCTTTCGGATGAGACGTTAAACCAAGACCCCGTCTGCCCTCTCGGGTAGATGTAAAAGATCCTCCGGCGCTATTTCGAAGAGGAGCAGCGGAGTTCTCCCTGTTGTCCTGGCCAATATTTATCCCTCAATCAACAGCTCAAAACAGATGATCTGGTCATTATCACATTGCTGCTTGTGGGACCTTGCTGTGCGTAAATTGGCTGCCGTGTTTCCTACATGACAATAGTGACTACATTTTAAAAGTACTTCAGTGGCTGTAAAGCACTTTGGGACATCCTGAGGTCATGAAAGGCGCTATATAAATGCAAGTCTTTCTTTCTTAGCGGGGTAGAGGATCATGGGCACTGGGTGGCTTCCAGTGCCTTGCCCAAGAGGCCCTGCTTCACTTGACGAGCCTAGACTGGCGAGCTTATTCAAAGGTGGGTGGAGGGGGGGGGGGTGATCCGATCCTCCCATCGGCTGATGATCACGTGTGTGCAATTCCAGCAGGGGCTGCTGGGGAGTGACCTGGAACAGAGACAACGGGCTGGATTTTGTCAGCCCCGAGGAGGCAGGTATGGAGGCGGGACTGCCGGTAAATTTGCAGAAAGTGGGGGCGGATGGCAAACCCGCCCCCATCCCGCCTCCGTGCCCTTTTGCCAGGAGGTGGGAAGATGTGCTGCTTCGGGTCCCGTCTCCTTGAGGCGGGAAAGGGATTAAATCCTTTTAACTGCCTGTTAACAGGTAATTAACAGGCAGAAAAAAGGATTAGTTCCATTTTACCTTTTCAGGTGAAGGCTTCCCGACCTCGGAGAACCCTGCCGGGTTGGAGGAGATGTGAAGGACGTCTGCGGGGGTCGGAGGGGCCTGAAAGTGAAATGTAGAGGTGAGCGATGGGTGCAAGTGTGGAGTGGTAAGTATGTGAGGTGAGTGTTAAGTGTTAGAAAATGTTCACTTACCTTTGTTTCTGCCTACAGCCTTCAGCCGCAGTGGTTCCGGTGTCCCGACATCTTCGTTGTAGATTTCACAGACTGGCTGTTGGATCATCCGAACCAGCAGTCATCTGCTTTCTACAAAGTTGAAAGGTTTGATGAGTCCTGAACACAAGGACTCATCAAACTACACAGAATGTCATTGTTTGACGGCTTCACAGAGCTGTCAAATGCTGACATTTCTTCTTTTAAGAAGTCTTGACAGATGGCACGTCAGACGTTGACGTGTTCTGTCAGTGACTTCCCCTTAATTGGCCTGCTGAGCCCGCAGGGCGGGCTTAACAAGGTCAATCAGGGGAAAATCCCACTGGTTGGCCAGAACATGATGGAGGCGGGACTGAGACCCGACAAGCAGCAGTCCCGCCTCCAGCATGTCTCCATTCACAAAATCCAGCCTCTTGGGTGAGTTTCTCTTCCATTACCCAGTGGCACTGAGGCCTATTATGACAACCTACTGCTGCCCCAGCTGAGGTGAGAGAACTCAGCACAGATCAGGTATTAAACCTGAGGCATTCCTGCTCTGTGAGGCTGAGTTACTCACTGGATAAATTTGCTGAGCTATTGATGGAGCCTTGCACTCAAAGATTTGTTTCAATTTAGCTACAGATTAATCATCTGTCACGTTTAAAGGGCGAGAGGTGAATTATGACTGAGACTTTCATCCAAAACCATTCTTGCAGACATTTTAAATAAATGCTTTGTGAACTACAAATCCCAGCAGACTGAAGAAAGATTGTTCTCGCTGGTTAATTGTACCGAGTCATTTGCTGTAAAATCATTTCTCAATTTGAAAATAAAGCTTGCAGTGTCAGAACAATCCACCACAAAGGAGATACTTACAGGAGAAGTCAATTCTCACCGTATTCCTCCTCCTGTCAAACAATCATAATGCAGGATTGATGTCAGCTAGGTTAAAGACCGTGACCGAGATAATCTCCCCCAACCCCAAGTGAAGGAGGACAGTGTGGTTGAGGGAGGCAGCAGTGCAGCAAAATTGGGAACAGATCCACGATTTGTGCTCTCCAACCTTTGCAGAATCCACTGTAATTACAAAGGTGTTATTTCTGCCTCTATACTTGGCTGTGTAACAGTATGTATTGCATCCTTTGTAATATCAAGGTGTCCGCCTTGGCTCATTGATAGCACTCTTGCTTCTGTGTCAGGAGGTCGTGGGTTCAAGCCCCATGCCTGAGACTTGAGCATATAATCTAGGCTGACACTTCAGTTCAACACTGAGGGAGTGCGGCCACTGTCGGAAGTGCCGTCTTTCAAATGAAATGTTAAACCGAGGCCTCCTCTGCTCTCTCAGGTGGATGTAAAAGATCCCATTATTCAAAGAAGAGCGGGGGAGTTCTCCCGGTGTCCTGGCCAATGTTTATTCCTCCACCAGTACCTAAACAAAAAACGTGGTGATCTGGTCATTTATTTTATTGCTGTTTGTGGGATCTCACTGTGTGCAATTTGGCTGCCATGCTCCTACATTACAACAGTGGCTTCACTTCAAAAAAAGTACTTAATTGGCTGTAAAACTCTTTGGGACACCCTGAGGTCATAAAAGGCGCTATATAGAATCATAGAATAGTACAGCACTGAAGGAGTCCATTCGGCCCATCGAGTCTCCGCCCACTCTATTGAAGAGCAATCCAGTTAGTCCCATGCCCCTGCTCTTTCCCCGTATCCCTACAATTATTTCTCCTTCAAGTATTTATCCAATTTGCTTTTGAAAGGCACTATTGAATCTTTTTCCACCATCCTATCAGGCAGTGCATTCCAAATCCTAACCACTTGTTGCGTAAAATACTTTTTCCTCATGTCACCTCTGGTTCTTTTGCCAACAATCACCTTAAATCTGTATCCTCTGGTCATTCACCCTTCAGCCATTGGAAACAGTTTCTCTTTACTTACTCTATCTAAACCCTTCATGATTTTAAACACCTCTATCAAATCTCCTCTTAGCCTTCTCTGCTCTAAGGAGAACAACCCCAGCTTCTCCAGTCTTTTTCTAAAGCTGTGTGAATTCACTTGTTTTAAAACACAACACTTAACTATAACTCATTCCCAAACATAATAAGAAATTTCACAACATTGAGAGATGCAGAGAAAGTGAATGAGAAGCGACTGAGAGCGGAAATGATGAGTACAATAGAAATTTCAAATAATCACTTGGAAACAAAGCACATGAAATGTTACAGTGATGGGTTAAGGTTCAATCTTTCTTTCATGGTATTCTCACTGTAACTACAAGTATATCAGGGATTACACTAGTATATGTGGGTTCAAGTCCCACTCCAGGGATTTGAGCACAGAATCTAAGCTGAGGGAGTGCTGCACTGTCAGAGGTGCCGTCTTTCGGATGAGACGTTAAATTAAGGTTCCATCTGCCCTCTCAGGTGGACATAAAAGATCCCATGGCACTATTTCAAGGTGTCCTGGCCAATATTTTCCTTCAACCAACAGCATTAAAAAAAACAGATTATCTTGTCATTATCACTGTTTGTGGGACCTTGCTGTGTATAAATTGGCTGCCGTGTTTCCTACATTACAGCAGTGACTACACTTCAAAAGTACTTAATTGACTGTAAAACGCTTTGGGATGTCCTAAGGTCATGAATGACGCTATATAAATGCAAGTTTTTTTTCTTTCTCATGTACCTTATGGCTCTTTGTCGGATTACAATCTCTTTTCCAGCTCTTGAGCTATGAAGGCTCGGTCACCCCTGAACTAATATGTCAACTCAACTAGTTAGATGCCTCTCCTGAAACTGGTTCATTCATAATAAAAATTTGGACACATCTGCCTCATGTTCCTTTATTCCCCCGGCTACTAGCTCAGGCAAAATAATTTTAGTTCCGATGCTGAGCTGATCTCAGTAGGCACTACAATTGGCCTCTGCATTCCTGGTTTAAGGAAGGGAAAATCAGCCGGAGTTTCCAACCCCTGCCGGAAATATCTGCGTGTCAGATCATCAGGTAAGATAGAATGTGGTTCGGCTGTGATGTGGTTAGGTGGCCAGTCAACACTCACTATCTGGGCTCAAGCAAAGAATAGCCAGTTGGGCAAGGAAGCTGTGATTAACCGGCACTGGTGAGCTGTACCCCAGCAGAAGCCAAAATCTTTATGAGAGGAGAAGGGGAGGAAGAAATTGGCCAGAAAACAAGAGGAGCAAAGTTAAAAATAATTAGAGAGAAAGAGAGAGAGAGAGATGGGCTCAGACAGAATGGCAGAGAACTCAGGCATTCAATAATAGTAGGTGAGTAATTGGAGGAAACAATGAAGAAGAGGTAATAAACCAAATAGCTCTTTCATTCCAGGGTATTTTTATCTTCAGATCTAAGGACTGAGACTGTCAGAACTCATTCCACTCCTAACTCTGGAAAGTCATTGGAGACTGTGGCCTTCTTTCCCCTGTGACAGTTCATTTAAATGAAAAATGAGAATTGTGACGCACAATTCCACTTTGTCTTAATCGGTGAAGGTTTCAGGCGCTCACACTTGTGAAGTTTCTCATTCCACATCCCTCCCCTTGAGCCATCTTTTACTGATTAAACACAATGCATTATCTAAATCAAACACTGTTGGCAGGAAATGTGGTAAGGGTCCCTGTAGAGGACATGAATGATCCAGTTTCTAGATGCTGAGCAGTTTTGTTTTTAAAAAGCTGGTGAACTTGTCTCCTTTAGGAGACCGCATTGCTAATCAAGTAAACTCAACTCAATACTGATTTTTTTTTTAAACTTCCCGAAATGTAAATAATTGCATTTACCGTTCATTTGGCGAAAGAATATTTGGTTCAATTAATTGAACGGATGAACAATTAAGCCCAGGTTCCCCTGGGCAGGAAGTCATCTGAGAAAACAGTTGTCGCCAAGTTTGCATTTGTGTCCAAACCTCATATTTTTCTGTTTGGCCACCGTACGTAAATAGTTGACATTTGAATACAGCAATCCACTTTAAGAAACAATTAAGTCAGGTTACAAGAGAAAAGAGCGTGCAGATTAGACTTCCTTTGGGTGGTCTTGTCTGGATAATGTGTTTAATTCAAGTTGTTTGGAGTACTAAGGAGTTTGAATTCCCCACTGTGCACTGGTTATGGGGGGGAAGGGTGTGTTCTGAGATAGAAAATTGGGAGAAGAAGCTAAATGCCACTAGGTGCCAGTGGTGATTACCCAATATTTGCCATCCCGGCAACGGTGCTGAAGATGGAGGCTCGTTCCACACAAACCTCCTGGGATGTGGTTAGGTGGCCAGTCAACACTCGCTATCTGGGCTCAAGCAAAGAATAGCCAGTTGGGCAAGGAAGCTAACAATTAAGGAGCGTGCATGCTAACCCGGAATTTTACATTTTGTTGCACGTACAGCACATTGCTATAGAAATAAGGGCGCAGTCAGAAGGCGTCACTTCCTGGTCTTCTCAAAGCTGTGTGGCCATTGGTCCGGTGACTGCTTTTTATATTTTTGGATTGTTTGCCTTTTTTGTTTCTTCTTGTTTTTGTTGCTGAAATGCGGTGTCGCGCGTCACGTTTGTAGCTCCACAGATCTGAGTTTCCTCACTGCGAGAAGTAGTTTAAATAGAGATGGTTTCATTGCAACCAGAAGCAATACTGTAGAGATGGTTAAGAGTCACTTAATGTGCCCACAGTTATAACACCAACAAGCACTGATCTCATCTCATCTAGATTAAAAACTCCCTGTCTTATCAACCAATGTGTTAATCGCTGCTTTAGCCTACCCACCTCAAAATGGTATTTAGATATATTGGAATACAAAATCAACTTGATCCATCAAGTTAATTTTGCCAACTAACAGTTAGAAAAGGTAGTTTAAAAATACATTTTATGATTTTTAAATTAAATGTTACCACTTCTATTAACCAATAGTCTTACAGGCCAACAGCCCCAGCATCAAAGCTTTGACCACGCTCGATCAGCTCTGATGGAGGGGTCACATTATCCGCATGCCCGATACGAGACTCCCAAGACAAGCGCTCTACTTGGAGCTCCGACATGGCAAGAGAGCCCCAGGTGGGCAGAGGAAACGCTTCAAGCACACCCTCAAAGCCTCCTTGAAAAAGTGCAACATCCCCACTGCCACCTGGGAATCCCTGGCCCAAGACCGCACAAAGTGGAGGGGAAGCATCTGGGAAGGCGCCGAACACCTCGAGTCTCTTCGCCGGGAGCAAGCGGAAGCCAAGCGCAAGCAGCGCACGTCAACCCAAGCACCCCACCCATCCGCCCCTTCAACCACCGTCTGCCCCTCCTGTGACAGAGACTGTAGGTCCCGCATTGGACTCATCAGTCACCTGAGAACTCATTTTTAATGTGGAAGCAAGTCATCTTCGGTTCCGAGGTACTGCCTAAGAAGAAGAAGAAGAAGAAGTCTTACAGAGGAAGCTTGATACCATGGTGGTCGAGTGGTGAAGTATGTGCCAACCTTTTAGTGGTGACTGTGTTAGGTTGATTGATTCTGAGGTTCACATGAAGTCTGCGGTGGTGTCCAATTGTTGTGTATCCAATTTCCACAGTTATATAATCGAGGAATTGATAGCGATCAGGAGCAGGCCCTCTTTCCCTCCATTAGCCCAGGAATCGGGAAGTGCTGTAACCACCACAGCTGAGGTAAGATAACTCAGGAGAGACCAGGGATTGAACGTGGCTCAGTGTCACAGCACTGACTGGGAGAGTCCTGAGTACTTGAGTTTAATCCATATTCCGACCCATCAATTCCAAACCACTTGTCAATTAAAAATAAAAGCATATGTAATACTGCAAATTCATGGCAAAGGGTAGAATAATGTTAATACTGATGGAGTTTTGATACCTCGATGTTTTGTGAATATTCTACTTGCCGACTAATCAAGAGTGAAGTTGCCCAACAATATCCCAACTTGCAAAGAACTTCAGTGTGTTTAGCTGTTGATCTTTAATCCTTAGTTGTTCTGATTTCTCACGGCATCTGGTTTCTCTGTAACCCACTGCAGTTCTTCTCAACCTTGCTGACTTGCCCTCCCCCTATACCAACAGTTTCTGTATATAGTTTCAAAAAATTGTTTGTGTGACTAGGAGGTAATGTTGGCAGGATTTTTAAAAATCTTGTTGCTAGGGTGGAGTAAATTTCGAAACATCGATTCTGATCCCTCGTGTTTTAGTGGGGAATGTGTGTCCATGTGTGGAGTAAGCAACATTGGGCTGGATTTTGCTGTGAAATTAATACTGAAACTAACAGCGCTCACTGTTATTTATGTGCAAATTGGACAGCAGCTTCAGCTGAGCGCAGATGCACAGTTAAATGCAAACATCTGGAACTTGCTGTCCAAGATGCGCTGCCCCTTTGTAAGCTGCGCGAAAACAGCATTCCACCATCAAATGTACTGAACGGCGTGGAGTTCCTGGACTAACGTCATAGATACGCACTAAACTTGTCGCAAAAAGTTAGGGCTTGTCCATTCAATCTAAGTACCCTTTTTAACAGCATGATAAGTCTTAATTGCTGCCAAACTACCTCTCTGGCACTGAAAATTAACTTTTATAAGTGTAGGATCTCATTCCTTCAGATTTTAGTTGCTGTTGGAGATTTAAGTTTTTTTTAAACTTTTTTTCTCTGTCTTTTTTTTCTCTCTTAATCCAATCTTTCTATCGCTCTTTATTTAGCTTTTTATACCTGATTTAACATTGAATTTACTATTCTAACTGGCACTTCCTATTTCAGACTCTGCTGTTCAATCTTCAATTCTTCAACCTGATTGGTTAAAGAGATACACAGCATAGAATTGAAAAGTAGTGAATAGAATTGAAAAGTAGTGAAGTTATGCTAAACTTGTATCGAACCTTGGTTAGATCACACTTGAGTACTGCGTACAATTCTGGTTGCCATATTATAAAAAGGATAAAGAGGCACTGGAGAGGGTGCAAAAACGATTTACAAGAATGATATCAGAAATGCGATGGTATACCAATCAGGAAAGGATGAACAGACTGGGTCTCTTTTCTCATGAAAAGAGAAGGCTGCGGGGTGACCTAATGGAGGTCTTCAAAATTATGAAAGGTTTTGATAGAGTAGATACAGAGAGAGTGTTCCCACTTGTGGGGAAGAGCAAAACTAGAGGCCATCAATATAAGATAGTCACCAAGAAATCAAACTGGGAATTCAGAAGAAATTTCTTTACCCAGAGACTGGTGAGAATGTGGAACTCGCTACCACAGGGAGCGGTTGAAGCGAATAGTATGGATGCATTTAAGGGGAGGCTAGATAAGCATATGAGGGAGAAGGGAATAGAGGGTTATGCTGATGGAGTTAGATGAGGAAAAACGGGAGGAGGCTTGTGTGGAGCATAAACGCCGGCACGGACAGGTTGGGCTGAATGGTCTGTTTCTGTGCTGTATATCCTATGTAATCCTATGTAAAGTTGCTTGCCCTGTTCACACAGATCCCAGATGCCCTATAGAGGGCACTGCACCTTTTCGATCTCCCACTAACAGCAATATGCTATGCAAAAGCTCATGGAAATTAACCAGGCAAGGTAAGTCTAACGAACGCCAGCCGCTGTTTGTTTGCCGGCTACAGTAAATTCTGGCCCAATAAGTCTGTAATGGGCTAATGGGGAAGAAAATATATTCTTATCCATGGCAGCCTAGAGAAGCTTAGTCATCGGTGTGAGTGATTGGAAGCAGCATTTTCGCTTTTGGTTTTAAATGCACAAATTTCTCATAGGTGTAAATGGTAAACCCTAACCCTTCTTGAGATGAAACATTCCTTCTCCAGAAGCTTTTCCATCTCGTACCTAGCCAAGGCTGACAAAGCTCATTTTGACTGAGGCTAACAGATTGGGATGTCGAGCAGACGTGGGGCCTATGTACTCTGAGACAAATGCTCTTACAAATGGTGTGATTGTACTCAGCTGCCAGCCAGGCTTTATTTAGAAAACTATCGGCAGAGACTGAAAATAATTGCATAGAAACTGCTCTTAATCTGTGGATAAATGCATCACATTTTTTTTAGTTTGATTTTAAAGTGAAGCGGATTCTGGCTGGATTATGCCTACTGACGCATAGAATCCTGTCCTTCACTCCTACACACATTGTCTTCCTACTGGTATCAGCTTGAAAGTATGTTAAATAGCGTCATCCTAAGCAATGAATCAACTCCAGACGAAGTTTAATTAATAAGGGTCAATGGCTAAAACATTATTTAAATTAAGATTGGATTTAAATAATTGATAAAATTGGTTTGTAAAATGTGTCCAATTTATTTTCAAACTCTCCTATTTCAATGACTTTTTGGTTGCAAGTCATCTGGCTCAACCATTGCTTCAAGTATCTTCAATCCTTTTCATGACCTGTAGCTTTAGATAGGTTCGGCTTGGTTATTTGTTCGATGGTCCATTGCACACAATTGAAATTAACTGCTAATGATCTTGTGCATGTTGCCGGTGCATTATTTTCCACTATGCTTCCTTGACCTATAATGTTCAAGGACGTTGTCAGAAAGTTTTAAATTTTCATAGTTTGCAGTTTTATTCAAGTAAATATTCAAGTTTAAACTTACCAACTCTGGACTGCTCTCTGCTGTTGGGTTGGTGGGAGCAGGTTGGTTTAGAACATAATCTGAGAAAGCATGAAATGGCCCATCAAGTTCATTTCTTCCGCTCTATCATGGATTCTATCCAATCCATTTAATCCCAAGAGGAAAGGTGCTACAATGTTTCCCTTTGCAAAAAACAAAAGTGTAGAGAGAAAAAAAATGTTTGATTGCTTGTCTGGTACGTGCCTGTTGAAATCGGTTGCAGATAGATCAGTGCAGCACTAATAGGAAAATAAATTCAATAAGATGATATTTTCATCTCGTCAGACTTGTCCTAGTCCCAGTGCAACACTATTTAGAAGCAGTGTGGGTATGTTGGTGGGATGCAGTGTCATTACCAAACACATTCTTGCTCTTGGATATGGGCTTCACTGTCACACTATCAGTTGTGACCCGTGCGATCAGACATGGCCCCCATTCCGGATGTCAGGCTAACTGCTACTGAAAAAAAGTACGCAGGATACTGTATGGTATTTACCTTGGAAGTCAAATATTCACTCTCAACATAGTAAAGCATATAAATGACATACTATTACAGGGAGCACAAACATTTTTTAAAAAGAGAGCTAGAACAAGTTCAGGGAACTATAGACCAGTTAGCTTAACGTTGGTGGTAGGAAGATGTAATAGAAAAACATCTAGAAACCGAAAATATAGTAAAGAATAGTCAACCCGATTGAATTTTTTGAAGAAGCAACAGAAAGAGTAGATAAAGGTAATGCAGTAGACGTAATATATTTAGATTTTCAAAAAGCCTTTGATAAAGGATCGCATAGTGGACTCATGCCTAAGGTCAGAGCATGTGGAATCAGGGGACAAGTAGCAGATGGATAGCAAGCTAGCTACAAAATAGAAAACAGAGAGTAAGGGTTAAAAGTATTTATTCAGACTGGCAAAAGTTGGGACGTGATATTCCAGAGGGATCGGTGCTGGGACCACTGTTGATCACTATTTACATAAATGATTTGGACACGGGAATTGGAAGTACAATTTCAAAATTTGTAGATGACACCAAATTGGGAGTATAGTTAATACTAAGGAAGACTGCGACAAAATGCAAGAAGATGTTAATAAACTTGCAATATGGGCATGTAAATGGCAAATTAATTTCAATACAGATAAGCATGAGTTGCTGCATTTTGGTAGGAAAAATTAGGAGGCCACATATTCTTGGAAAATAAGAGTTTAAATGGGGTAGAGAAACAAAGAGATCGAGGGGTACAAGTACACAAATCAGTAAAAGTAGCAACACAGGTTAAGAAGGCCATAGAAATGCAAACAAAGCAAAGGGTCATTTCTAGAGGAATAGAATTGAAAAGCAGAGAAGTTATGTTAAACTTGTATAGAACCTTGGTAGACCACATTTAGAGTACAGCGCACAGTTCTGGCCTCCATATTGCAAGCAGGGTATTGAGTTTCTGGAGAAGGTACAAAATAGATTTACAAGGATGATACCAGAACTGAGAGGTTACAACCATCAAGACAAACTGAATAGGCTGGGACTCATTGCTGTAGAAAAGAGAAGGGTGAGGGATGACCTGCTAGAGGTCTTTAAAATTATGACCATGTTTGATAGAGTAGACACAGAGAAAATGTTTCCACTTGTGGGGAATACAAATATAGGGGTTATAATTTTTTTTTTAATGTATTCATTCCTGGGATGTGGGCGTCACTGGCAAGGCCAGCATTTATTGTCCATTCCTAATGGCCCTTGAGAAGGTGGTGGTGAGCCGCCTTCTTGAACCGCTACAGTTCGTGTGGTGAAAGTACTCCCACAGTGCTGTTAGGAAGGGAGTTCCAGGATTTTAACCCAGTGACGATGAAGGAATGGCGATATATTTCCAGGATGGTGTGTAACTTGGAGGGGAACTTGGAGATGGTGGTGTTCCCATGCACCTGCTGCCCATGTCCTTCTAGGTGCTAGAGGTCGCGGGTTTGGGAGGTGCTGCCGAAGAAGCCTTGGTGAGTTGCTGCAGTGCATCTTGTAGATGGCACACACTGCAGCCACGGTATGCCGGTGGTGGAGGGAGTGAATGTTTAAGGTGATAAATGGGGTGCCAATCAAGCAGGCTGCTTTGTCCTGGATGGTGTCGAGCTTCTTGAGTGTTGTTGGAGCTGCACTCATCCAGGCAAGTGGAGAGTATTCCATCACACTCCTGACTTGTGCCTTATAGAATCATAGAATGGTTACAGCACGGAAGAAGGCCATTCGGCCCATCGAGCCCGGGCCGACTCTCAGCTAGTCCCACTCCCCTGCCCTTTCCCCGTAGCCCTGCAAAAAAAAATTCTTCAGATACTTATCCAACTCCCTTTTGAAAGATAACATTGAGTCTGCCTCCACCACCCTTTCATGCAGTGCATTCCACATCTTAACCACTCACTGCGTAAAAAAGTTTTTTCTTATGTTGCCTTTGGTTCTTTTGCCAATCACCTTAAACCTGTGTCCTCTGGTTCTTGACCCTTCTGCCAATGGGAACAGTTTCTCTCTTGTCTACTCTGTCCAGACCCCTCATGATTTTGAACACCTCTATCAAATCTCCTATCTTCTCTGCTCCAAGGAGAACAACCTCAGCTTCTCCAGTCTATCAAGGTAAGTGAAGTCCCTCATTCCTGGAATCATTCTCATAAATCTTTTCTGCAACTTCTCTAAGGCGTTCACATCCTTCCTAAAGTGTGGTGTCCAGAATTGGACACAGTACTCCAGTTGGGGCCGAACCAGTGTTTTATACAGGTTCATCATACTTTCCACACTTTTGTACTCTATACCTCTACTTATGAAGCCTAGGATCTCATAAGCCTTTTTAACTGCTTTCTCAACCTGCCCTGCCACCTTCAACAATTTGTGCACACATTCCCCCAGGTCTCTCTGTTCGTGCACCCCCTTTAAGAACATAAGAACATAAGAAATAGGAGCAGGAATAGGCCACTTGGCCCCTCGAGCCTGCTCCGCCATTCAATAAGATCATGGCTGATCTTGGGCTCAAAGCCACTTCCCTGCCCGCTCCTCATAACCCTTCACTCCCTTATCTTGTGAAAATTTGTCTATCTCTGCCATAAATGTATTTAATGACCCAGCCTCCACGGCTCTCTGGGGCAGAGAATTCCACAGATTTACGACCCTCAGAGAAGAAATTCCTCCTCATCTCAGTTCTAAAATGGTGACCCTTTATTCTGAAACTGTGTCCCCGAGTTCTAGATTTCCCCACGAGGGGAAACATCTGCTCTGCATCTACCTTGTCGAGCCCCCTCAGTATCTTATATGTTTCAATAAGATCACCTCTCATTCTTCTAAATTCCAATGAGTATAGGCCCAACCTGCTCAACCTTTCTTCATAAGTCAACCTCCTCATCTCAGGAATCAACCGTGTGAATCGTCTCTGAACTGCCTCCAATGCAAGTATATCCTTCCTTAAATAAGGAGACCAAAACTGTACGCAGTACTCAAGGTGTGGTCTCACCAATACCCTGTACAGTTGTAGCAGAACTTCCCTGCTTTTATACTCCAACCCCCTTGCAATAAAGGCCAACATTCCATTTGCCTTTTTAATTATTGCTGTACCTGCATGCTAACTTTTTGTGTTTCATGCACAAGGACCCCCAGGTCCCTCTGAACTGTAGCATTTTGTAATCTCTCTCCATTTAAATAATAGTTTGCTTTTTTATTTTTCCTGCCAAACTGGATAACCTCACACTTTCCCACATTATACTCCATCTGCCAAATGTTTGCCCACTCACTTAGCCTGTCTATATCCCTTTGCAGATTCTTTGAGTCCTCTGCACAACTTGCTTTCCCACCCATCTTTGTATCATCTGCAAGCTTGGCTACATTACACTCGGTCCCTTCATCCAAGTCATTAATGTAGATTGTAAATAGTTGAGGCCCCAGCACCGATCCCTGTGGCACTAGGATTGTATCATTTAGTTTATATGTCCTCTCCTCATTCTTTCTACCAAAATGTATCACTTCGCACTTTTCTGTGTTAAATTTCTCTCCTCCTCACTGTTCACTATACTTCCAAGTTTTGTGTCATCTGCAAATTTTGAAATTGTGCCCTGTACACCCACGTCCAAGTCTTGTAGATCGTGGAAAGGCTTTGGGGAGTCAGGAGGTGAGACACTAACCACAAAATACCTAGCCTCTGGCCTGCTCTTGTAGCCACAATATTTATGTGGCTGGTCCAGTAAAGTTTCTGATCAATGGTGACCCCCAGGATACTGATGGTGGGGGATTCGGCGATGATAATGCCGTTGAATGTCAAGGGGCAGTGGTTAGACTCTCATTTGTTGAAAATAGTCATTGCCTGGCATTTATGTGGCGCGAATGTTACTTGTAACTTATCAAACCAAGCCTGAATGTCATCCAGGTCTTGCTGCATTTGGGCATGGACTGCTTCATTATCTGAGGAGTTGCGAATGAAACTGAACACTCTGCAATCATCAGCAAACATCCCCACTTCTGACCTTATGATGGAGGGAAGGTCATTGATGAAGCAGCTGAAGATGGTTGGGCCTAGGACACTGCCCTGAGGAACTCCTGCAGCGATGTCCTGGGGCTGTGATGATTGACCTCCAACCACTACAACCATCTTCCTTTGTGCTAGGTATGACTCCAGCCAGTGGAGAGTTTTCTCCCTGATTCCCATTGACTTCAATTTTACTAGGGCTCCTTGATGCCACACTGAATCAAATGCTGCCTTGATGTCAAGGGCAGTCACTCTCACCTCACCTCTCGAATGCAGCTCCTTTGTCCATGTCAGGAGGAGGCCGAGATGGATCATCCACTTGGCACTTCTGGTTGAAGATGGTTGCAAACGCTTCAGCCTTGTCTTTTGCACTCGCATGCTGGGCTCCGCCATCATCGAGGATGGGGATATTCATGGAGCCCCCTCCTCCTGTTAGTTGTTTAATTGACCACCACCATTTACAACTGGATGTGGCAGGACTGCAGAGCTTTGATCTGATCCATTGATTGTGGGATCACTTAGCCCAGTCTATAGCATGCTGCTTCCGCTTTTTAGCATGCATGTAGTCCTGTGTTGCAGCTTCCCCAGGTTGGCGCTTCATTTTTAGGTACGTCTGGTGCTGCTCCTGGCATGCTCTTCTGCACTCCTCATTGAACCAGGGTTGGTCCCCTGGCTTGATGGTAATGGTAGAGTGAGGGATATGCCGGGCCATGAGGTTACAAATTGTGGTGGAGTACAATTCTGCTGCTGCTGATGGCCCACAGTGCCTCATGGATGCACAGTTTTGAGCTGCTAGATCTGTTCTGAATCTATCCCATTTAGCACGATGGTAGTGCCACACAACACGATGGAGGGTGTCCTCAGTGTGAAGACAGGATTTCGTCTCCACAAGGACTGTGCGGTGGTCACTGCTACCAATGCTGTATTGGACAGATGCATCTGCGACAGGTAGATTGGTGAGGATGAGGTCAAGTAGGTTTCTCCCTCGTGTTGGTGCTCTCACCACTTGCCACAGGCCCAGTCTGGCAGCTATGTCCTTAAGGACTTGGCCAGCTCGGTCAATAGTGGTGCTACCGAGCCACTCTTGGTGATGGACATTGAAGACCCCACCCAGAGTACATTCTGTGCCTTTGCTACCCTCAGTGCTTCTTCCAAGTGGTGTTCAACATGGAGGAGTACTGATTCATCAGCTGAGGGAGGGAGGTAGTTGGTAATCAGCAGGAGGTTTCCTTGCCCATGCTTGCCCTGAAGCCATGAGACTTCATGGGGGTCCGGAGTCAATGTTGAGGACTCCCAGGGCCACTCCCTTATGACTGTATATGACTGTGCCACCTCCTCTGGTGCGCCTGTCCTGCCGGTGGGACAGGACATACCCAGGGATGGTGATGGAGGAGTTTGGGGCATTGCTGAAAGGTATGATTCTATGAGTATGACTATGTCAGGCTGTTGCTTGACTAGTCTGTGGGACAGCTATCCCAATTTTGACACCAGTCCCCAGATGTTAGTGAGGAAGACTTTGCATGGTCAACTGGGCTGGGTGTGCCATTGTTGTGTCCGAAGCCGGTGCCTAGTTCGATGCCGGGTGATCTGTCCGGTTTTATTCTTCTTATTGTTTTTCATAGCGGTTGTGTACAACTGAGTGGCTTGCTGCCATTTCAGAGGGCAGTTAAGAGTCAATCACATTGCTGTGGGTCTGGAGTCACAAATAGGCCAGACCAGGTAAGGACGGCAGATTTCCTTCCCTAAAGGACATTAGTGAACCAGATGGGTTTTTCCAACAATCTGACAGTTTCAGAGTCACCATTACTGATACTAGCTTTCTATTCCAGATTTATTTAATTAACCAAATTAAAATTCCCCAGCTGCCGTGGTGGGATTTGAACTCATGTCTCATGATTTGGATCATTAGTCCAGACCTCTGGATTACTAGCCCAGTGACAGTACCAATGTGCTCCCATTCCCTAATAAATCAATAAGAAATCAATAAGAAATTCAGGATAAACTCCTTTAGCAGAGAGTGGTTAGAATGTGGAACTTGCTACCATATGGAGTGGTTGAGGTGAATATCATAGATGCATTTAAGAGAAAGCTCGATAAGTACATGAGGAAGAAAGGAATAGAAGGTTATGCTGATAGGGTTAGATGAAGTTGCATGGAAGGAGGCTCATGTGGAGCATAAACACCGGCACAGACCAGTTGGGCCAAATGGCTTGTTGCTGTGCTGTATATTCTATGTAATTGTCAATCACGTGAATGAATTGCCATTGCCTGTGTTATGGCTCTTTCTGCACTCTCAGGTGGATGTAAAAGATTCCATGGCACTACTCAAAGAAGGGCAAGGGAGTTCTCCCCATGCCCTCGTTAATATTTATCCCTCAACCAACATCATTAAAACATATTATCTGGTCATTACTTCATGCTGGCTGTGGGACCTTGCTGTGCGCAAATTGGCTGACTTGTTTCCCAACATTACAACAGTGAGTACACTTCAAAAAAAGTACTTAATTGGTTGTAAATCCTGAGGTTATGAAAGGCACTATATAAATGTTTTTTCTTTCTTTCTTCTTAACTTCTATTTAATGCATATAAATCTCCTCCAACCTAGTTCCCAGCATTAGTGCATTTATGTCATTTCATTACGCAGTAAGATCAGGTTTCAAAGCAGATTTTCCATTTACTGAGATCAGCCCCTGATTGCTGCAGAGAAATTGTTAGTGAACTTTTGTCCCCAGACAAGGAGGTCACATTGCATGGCTGAAATGAAATGGAAATTAACATTGTATGTTGCAGCACGAATATGATGAATGTTTGATATAAACTAGTCAATGGCCTTGCAAACTGACACTACCCACACATCTGTCACTGAACGGATGTCACTGAACGGCTGCAGGGCATTCTGAGGGGGGAGGGTGAACAGCCAAAGGTTGTGGTACATATCGGTACCAACGACGTAGGTAGGAAGAGGGATGAGGTCCTGCAGGCAGAGTTTAGGGTGCTAGGAAAGAGGTTAAAAAGCAGGACCTCAAAGGTAGTAACCAGTGCCACATGCTAGTGAGTTCAGAAATAGGAAGATAGAGCAGATGAATGCGTGGCTGGAGAGATGGTGTAGGAGGGAGGGCTTTAGATTCCTGAGGAATTGGAACCGTTTCTGGGGGAGGTGGGACCTCTACAAGCCAGACGGGTTGCACCTCAATGGGAACGGGACCAATATCCTCGCAGGAGGGTTTGCTAGTGCTGTTGGGGAGGGTTTAAACTAGCTTGGCAGGGGGATGGGAGCCTAAGTATAGAGTCAATAGGGAGGGAAGAAAAACTGGAATTGGAAAACAAAAACGTAGAAAGTAAATTGAAAGGACAGGAGGTTTGTCTGTACTAAATGGTATATACTTCAATGCAAGGAGTATAGCGAACAAGGCAGATGAGCTGAGGGCACAGGTAGATACTTGGGACTATGATATTATAGCTATTACAGAGACATGGCTGAAAGAGGGGCAGGTATGGCAGCTCAACATTCCTGGTTGCAGGATTTTCAGACGGGATAGAGAGGGAGGTAAATAGGGAGGGGGTCACGGTATTGATTAAATAAACTATTACAGCTGTGAGGAGGGATGATATGTTGGAGGGATCATCAAACGAGGCCATATGGGTCGAATTGAAAAACAGAAAAGGGACGATCACACTGCTGGGAGTGTACTACAGACCCCCAAACAGTGAGAGGGAGATAGAAGAACAAATATGTGGACAAATTTCTGAGAAGTGCAAAAACTATAGGGCAGTAATAGTAGGGGATTTCAACTACCCCAATATTAACTGGGATAAAATTAGTGTGAAGGGTATAGAAGGTGCGGAATTCCTAAAATGCATCCAGGAGAACTTTTTTAGCCAGTATGTTGCAAGCCCAACAAGGGAGGGGGAGGTTCTAGACTTAGTTTTAGGGAATGAAGCTGGGTAGGTAAAAGACGTATGAGTGGGGGAGCATTTTGGTGCTAGTGACCATAATTCTGTTAGATTTAAGGTAGTTATGGAAAAGGACAAGGATAGACCAGGAATAAAAATTCTAAATTGGGGAAAAGCAAATCTTGCTAAGCTCAGAGGGGATTTAGCCATAGTGGACTGGAAACAGCTACTTGAAGGTAAATCAGTGTCAGAGCAGTGGGAGGCATTCAAGGACGAGATCCGGAGGGTTCAGACCAAACATGTGCCCTTAAAGAAAAAAGGTGGGACTAACAAATCTAGATCCCCCTGGATGTCTAGAGACATGCAGGGTACGATAAAGAAAAAAAGGGAGGCGTATGACAGATACCGAGGGCTAAATACTCCAGAATCTTTAGAGGAGTACAGAAAGTGCAGGGGTGCAATTAAAAATGATATTAGGAAAGCAAAGAGAGAGCATGAAAAATTCTTGGCAAGTAAAATCAAGGAAAACCCAAAGATGTTTGATAAATATATTAAGAGTAAGAGGATAACTAAAGAAAGGGTAGGGTCCATTAGAGATCATGAGGGTGGAGGCAGGAGACGTCGGTAGGGTTTTTAATGAATACTTTGCGTCTGTTTTCACAAAGGAGAGGGGCGAAGCAGACATTGCTATCGGTGGGGGGGAGGAGTGTGAAATATTAGATGAAATAAACATAGTGAGAGAGGAAGTATTCAGGGGTTTAGCAGCTTTAAAAGTGGATAAATCCCCAGGCCCGGATGAAATGTATCCCAGGCTGTTAAGCGAAGCAAAAGAGGAAATAGCAGAGGCCCTGACCATCATTTTTCAATCTTCTCTGGCTTCAGGTGTGGTGCCGGAGGACTGGAGGACTGCTAATGTGGTACCCTTGTTTAAAAAGGGAGAAAAGGGTAGACCGAGTAATTACAGGCCAGTCAGCCTAACCTCGGTGGTGGGAAAATTATTGGAAAGAATTCTGAAGGACAGGATAAATCTTCATTTAGAAAGATACGGATTAATCAAGGATAGTCAGCACGGATTTGTTAAGGGAAGGTCGTGTCTGACAAACTTGATTTAATTTTTTGAGGAGGTAACAAGGAGGGTAGATGAGGGTAGTGCATTTGATGTAGTGTATATGGACTTTAGCAAGGCTTTTGATAAGGTTCCACATAGCAGACTGGTTATGAAGTTAAAAGCCCATGGGATCCAGGGCAAAGTGTCAAGTTGGAACCAAAACTGGCTCGGAGACAGGAAGCAGAGGGTAATGTTTGATGGGTGTTTTTGTGACTGGAAAGCTGTTTCCAGTGGGGTTCCGCAGGGCTCAGTACTAGGTCCCTTGCTTTTTGTGGTCTATATCAATGATCTTGACTTGAATATAGGGGGTATGATTAAGAAGTTTGCAGATGATACTAAAATCGGCTGTGTGGCTGATACTGAAGAAGGAAGCTGTAGACTGCAGGAAGATATCAATAAATTGGTCAGGTGGGCAGAACAGTGGCAAATTGAATTAAATCCGAAGAAGTGTGAGGTAATGCATTTGGGGAGGGCTAACAAGGAAAGGGAATCCACATTAAATGGTAGGACACTGAGTAGTGTAGAGGAACAAAGGGACCTTGGAGTGCATGTCCACAAATCCCTGAAGGTAGCAGGGCAAGTAGATAAGATGGTTAAGAAGGCATACGGAATGCTTGCCTTTATTAGCCGTGGCATATAATACAAGAGCAGGGGGGTTATGCTTCAACTGTATAAAACAATAGTTCGGCCTCAGCTAGAGTACTGCGTGCAGTTCTGGTCACCACATTGCAGGAAGGATGTGATTGCACTAGAGAGGGTACAGAGGAGATTTACAAGGATGTTGCCGGGAGTAGAGAATCTTAGCTATGAGGAAAGACTGGATAGGCTGGGTCTGTTTTCCTTGGAACAGAGAAGGCTGAGGGGAGACCTTATTGAGGTGTATAAAATTATGAGGGGCATAGATAAAATGGATAGAAAGGATCTATTTCCCTTAGCAGAGGGGTCAAAAACCAGGGGGCACAGATTTAGAGTAATTGGTGGAAGGTTTAGAGGGGATTTGAGGGGAAATTTCTTCACCCAGAGGGTTGTGGGAGTCTGGAACTCACTGCCTGAAAGGGTGGTAGATGCAGGAACCCTAACCACATTTAAAAAGTACTTGGATGTGCCCTTGGGATGCTCTAACCTGCAGGGCTACGGACCAAGAGCTGGGAAGTGGGATTAGGCTGGATAGTTCTTTGTTGGCCTATGGGCCGAAATGGCCTGCTTCCGTGCTGTAAATTTCTATAATTCTATGATCTGCAGCACTATAAAAGTTAATGGAAGAGTTCAAGCTCTTAGTTACTGAATTGTATTTGCTATTTTCATCTATTCATTCATCAGGGATCAGGATAGCCATTAATCCAGAAAATTATTTTCTGTTTAATCACTTTTGGGAATCAAATCTCCCTTTTAAGCTACCTTTACTACATGTACATTTGGAATTTCTCTGTATATTTTAGCCAGTACCAAACAGTGTAATGTCATGGTCCGGGGACGAAAGCTACTGTCACTGAGCAAAGTGGCAGTTCCCAGTAAGTGGACCCTGTTTTCCTGTGCAGAGGAAAGGAGGAAAATGATGTATGCAGTGTTTTTGTCATCTCTAAAATAGTACGGAGGACTTGTTGTTACCAAAAGGTTCCTGCTTATATACTAGAAGGCTATTTTATCGAGGCTCTGCTCCACTGGGGAGCCTCACTAGTAGCAAGCACAGATTGGAAAATTAGAGCTACAATATTAGTTCCACATTTGCTACGACACTTGCTACTAGCAAGGTTCCACGCCAGGAGTGGAGCCTCTCAACACTACCCCTTATGTCTATATTCAGTAGCTAAGAGCCTGGGCTCATACTTTAACTTCTACAGTTCTGCAGATGAGTTGGCTCATTGAGCACTGTCAGGTTGCAAGGCCACTGACTAGAAACATAGGAACTGGGGTAGGCCATTCAACCCCTCGAGCCTGTTCTGCCATTCAGTTAGATCATGGCTGATCTATATCTTAACCACATTTACGCGCCTTTGATCCGATCTCTCGATACCTTTGCCCAGAACTGAGCGCAAAATATGGGGTCTGACCAATGCTTTATACAACTGAAGCATAACTTCCTCCCCTTTGAAGATAAAGACCAATGTTCCATTAGCCTTTTTGATTACTTTTGGTAGCTGTCCACCAGCTATTAGTGATTTGCGTACCCGGACACCCAAAACCCTTCGCTTCTCCACAGCTTCTAGCCCCTCGCCATGTAGAAAATATTCTAATTTGTCTTTCTTGGATCCAAAGTGGATTACCTCACACCATGGAATCTGCATATCATCTTGGATAATCCCTGCATTTGTGACATCTGTTCTCTATTGTTAATTGGAACTATCTGGACAATCAAGTATTATGGAGCATCAACCTGAAACGTTAACTCTCTTTCTCTCTCCACGGATGCTGCCTGGCCTGCTGAGTTTTTCCAGCGTTTTCTGTTGTTATTTCGGATTTCCAGCATCCGCAGTATTTTGCTATCGTATTAGTGTTTGGTTCACTGCCACCTCTCTTCTTGGAATGCCTACCTTGAAGAAGTTCTGCTCTTCTCTTCGACGGGATTTCCGTTTGGCTCTTCAACCTTGTTCATCTTCATTGATTTCAGTTTCCCTTCTCGTGTTTGCCTTGCATATCTCTTAATGTCTCTTAATGTCTCTTCATCTCCCCCTTTGTTCCTTTATCCCCTCCCCCTTTTCCCAGCTTTACCCTGGCCTTAAATCTATTTGATTTCCGGCTCTTCCCAGTTCTGATGAAAGGTCATCGACCTGAAACGTTAACTCTCTTTCTCTCTCCACGGATGCTGCCTGGCCTGCTGAGTTTTTCCAGCGTTTTCTGTTGTTATTAAGTATTATGGAGTTTGCCTGGGAATGTCTAGCTCAAGGAAATAGCAGCAGTGTTGTTTTGGATGCCTAAAGCGTTAAAAACTGAGAGTTTGATAAAGTATCGGAGTCCTTTTGAAAACTGCAATGTGATCAAAACAGACAGCCCAATATCTGCTCTTGCTTGAAGGAAAAACTTGAACCAAACGTTTAGGACAGGATGAAAGCGATTGATTTTATCCTCTTATGTTGATATTTATAAAGTGAAGATATTGGTTGTTTTGGTCAGCAAACTTCTGGTATGTGCTGTAACATCCATATCAAAGGGAATTTGGGACAAACCTGCATGACTGGAAGTGGGGTAATTCTTCATCCTGTAGCTCTGTGAAAACAGAGTGTCGAAGAAGTTCAGCTTCCGGGTTGGAGGGTGTAAGGGCCACTTACAGGAGTTGCTGTTCCACTGTTGAGAGTAAAGGCGGTTATAAAACTCCCAAAACAGTAACAGCTGTTGGCAGTGCGGTGGTATGTTTCGTACACATAGCAGACATACTGTTAAAAGGTGGCATTTAGTCCAACCAAAGCAAAAGGCAACACTCGGAGTAGAATGCCAAGAAGCATGGAGCTAACCAAGGAACTAGCTGAACTACATAGAAAATAGGACATTCAGCCTCTCAGCCATTCAATTGGATCATGGCTGATCAGTACCTAACTCCATCTACCCCGCCTAGGCTCCGTAACCCTTTGCCTAACAAAAATCTATCAATCTCAGTTTTGAAATTTTGAATTGACCCCCAACCCCAACAGCATTTTGGGGAAAGAGTTCCAGATTTCCACTACCCTTTGTGTGAAGAAGTGCTTCCTGACATCACCCCAAAACTGCCTAGCTCTAACTTTAAGGTTATGTCCCCTTGTGCTGGACTGCAGCAGAAAACAGATTGGGATTGGTTACGGTGCTGAGCGACGGAAAAGCACAAGCAAGAGGAGGAGAAGGAGCAACCGCATCAGTGGGAAGAACACCAGCATGAAGTGTGGAACCTGGAGGTGGAGGAGAGTTGGTGCAGACATAAGACATGTGCCCAACAGGAGTTAACATTCCTGATACATAAGGAACAGCAGAAGAATGACCAGGAATGGTAGAAAGAGTTGAAACAACAGACCACGTGAGTGGCGATCCATTGGATCTCGCCCAGAATCTGGTCAATAGTAACAACAAAAACAACAACAACTTGCATTTATATAGCGCCTTTAACATAGTAAAACACCCCAAATCGCTTCGCAGGAGCGTTATCAAACAAAATTTGACACCAAATAAATTTGTTAAATCTACCTGTGTTCCAAATAATAATGATGGGGATTGCATTGATGGTTCCTTAAGGGCATTTGAATTGTTAGGGGTCCTACAAAAGTGCACTAAAGAAGTATGGGTAGGGAAACTGATCCCATTGTTCAGCAGTAATGCAATCATTGCATTTCTTTCTAGATCTTACTTCAAGTGCAGATTGCAATGTGGTGATGCAACTGCACTCACTTTAACCTGACTTGAAGTGTATTGGTGTGACTTAAACGGGGCGCCAATGGGTTTGCGATGGGGCACGGCAAATCCAACGCCGCACGCAAAATTCACCCGGGATTTAGCGCTGGCACCAACAGTTAGTGCCTAGGCCTTTAGCCCCTGACAGATCGTGACGTCAGTGAGCTTGGAACGCCCTGTTAATGGCCCAGATGCAAAATTGACTGTCGGCCCCTGTCTTAGCGCCTGGCCTGAACAACAGCAGGAAGAGATGTTATGCAGTCGGATAGCCGCTGTAGGAGCGGTGTTTAAAGGGATCAACATCCGCTTTCATTTTAGTGGCCAATCAATGCGGCCTTCTCAGTTTCACATTGCGAAACAGCTGTTTTCAGTGAGTGAAACGTTTCTTACTTTCAGGATTGTTCTGCCTGCTAAAAATTTGTCACTTTCATTCTGCTAAGTTTTCAAAGTCCTACACTTGGTTACATTAATGGGGGCTGTACTGGCACTCGACCTCACCCTCCAGCATCAACGTCGAAGGCAGAGACAAAGATTGGAAAATGTGGCCAGAGGGAGGAGGGCCAACAGGGCTCGCAACAGGAGGCCTTACCGTCCCAGTGTATTCCAGGAGCACTTCTCCTACATAAACGTAACCGAGGAGCAGTGTCTTAGAAGGCTCCGCTTCAGCAAGGAGGTGGTCACAGAGCTCTGCCACCTCCTACAGCCAGACCTTGAGCCTCAGATCAGGACCACCACGGCTCCCTCAGTGGCAGTCAAGGTCACCGTCACCCTCAATTTCTTCGCCAGCGGATCCTTCCAGTCTGCAGCAGGAGATATAGTGAACATCTCGCAGTTCGCCGTCCATCGCTGCATCCGGGAGGTCACAGAGGCTCTCTACAGAAGGAGAAGGGACTACATTTCCTTCCCCATCACCAGAGAGAAGCAGGACAAGCGTGCATGTGGCTTTGCCAGGACAGCGGGCTTCCCCATGGTGCAGGGCGCTATTGACTGCACCTACATCACTTTGTGGGTACCCCATAACAATCCTGAGGTCTTCCGTAACCGCAAAGGCTACCACTTACTTAATGTCCAGTTGGTGTGTGACCACAGACAGCGAATCCTCACCGTCAATGCCCGCTATCCTGGCAGTAGCCATGATGCCTTCATCCTGCGCCAGACCAGTGTGCCAGCACTCTTCCAGCCACCACATCAAGCTCACGGCTGGCTGGTCGGAGACGAGGGCTATCCGATCGCCACCTGGCTCATGACTCCCCTCCACAACCCCAACACTCCTGCCCAGCATTCATATAATGAGAGCCACGCCGCCATCAGGAACATCATCGAGCAGACCATCAGCGTGCTCAAGCAACGGTTCCGCGGTCTTGACCACTCAGGAGGAGCCCTCCAGTACTCGGCTGAGTGGGTGTCCCTTTTCGTCGTAGTGTGCTGCATACTGCACAACTTCGCCATCATGAGGGCCAAGCCATTGCCACCTCAGCAGGAGGAAGAGGGAGAGGAGGAGGAGGAACAGGAGGAGGCAAAGCAGCGAGGGAGGAGGCAGCCACTCAATCGGCCTTCTGAAAGGGCGGTCCATGACCGCCTCATCAGACTGCGGTTCCAATAAATTCTACCCCACATCCCGCTTGCTCACCACATCCCCATCATTCCATCCATTTCACTTGCTATATCACAGCGCAAAGCTGAAATGAGAGACAGCACAAATTCTGCAAAATTCAATTAATAAATTTATCAACATTCAGTAAACACATATATACAACAACAATATTAACTAATCACCCATGTGCAAACCCTTACTTCCCCTCTTTACAATCCCTTTTCCTAATCTACTGCTCCTACATAGTCTGTTCCCAGTGGCTGCGGCAGGGCTGGTGGAAGGCTGCTGAGTGTCGGTGCGAGAGACTACAGATGGCCTTGCAGGACGCCCTCGACCAGCTCTGGGCCTGGAAGGCCCGGCTGTACACTGCGCCACCTCAGGATAGGCGGCGGCAGTCTGACCTGGCTGGATGGCAGGCAGCAACAAGGGCAATGGCGGAGTGGCAGTGGTGGGAGCAGGAATGCTGTCATCCTGACAGAGGACAGCAGGTTCCTGCTCGACTGACACACTGCCACTCCCCCAGGGCAGCACAGATTGCTGGCCTGCTGTGACACTGTGAGATCCCCGGTGGACTGTGGTGGACTCAGCGACGATGGCAGCAGTCAGAGCTTGCGTGGCATCAAGCTGAGACTGCATGAGAGCAGTCTGAGACTCGATGGCATCAACCATTGACTGCATTACAGCACTGAGATGTTGCGTGGCTTCCGCCTGTGCTGCAATGGATGCTGCCATATCGCCCATGACACGTGGCATGAGGTCTGGGTCCCCACGGTCTCTCAGGGAGTCCACCATCCTTGCAGACTGCCAAGGATGGGCTCCATGTGGTGTGCGCAGAGCTCTGTGCGATGTTGGAGGTGGATTCCTCCACGCTCCTTACCATTGCCGAGAGGTTCTCGGGCACCCTTGCCATTGCACCTATCATCTTGGTGTGCATGCCCATCATCCTTCTTGTGAACGCCTCCCATCGAGGTTCTCTTCTGAGTCGTGTGCAGCAGAACTCTCGCGCGAACTCGTCCTCCGGGGAGCTGGCTCCCGAGCTTACCTTTTCCCCTGGTCTTGCTGCAGCCCGCTCATCCCCAGTGCATCACCCAATGCAGACCCCTCTCCTAAACTTGCCTCTAAAGATCGCGTAGTCCCAGTATCTGAGGTGGTGCCTGCGGGTGAGACATGCAGTGACGCGGTGCTTTCTTCCTCCTCCTCTTCTCCCGCCTCACTCTCACTGGGAGGCTCAGGGACAGGCTGGTCAGCTGGTTGCTGATTACTTGAAAGCATAAAGGCACAAGACTCGTGTTAAGGTGAGGGCAGGGGAACAGGAAGGGAGCAAGGAATGCAAACAGTATAATGAGCTGGAAAGTGGGAAAGGCTTGTGGTGTGAGGGGCAAGTGGGATGAGATTAGGAGAGGGGATTAACATACCGTTGTTGCCCCCAAGGGGGTCGATGTCGGCGACGGTCACGGCGCCCACCACCTGGAGCCCAATGACTCTCAGAACTCGCTCCTCCAGGTCTGTAAGCTGTTGGATGTCCGCTTCACCCCCGCCTGTTCATTCCTGCTTCCTCCTATTGTGGCCCAGCTTGGCCTGCAAGAGAAAGGAAAGTGTGTGACTGAGTGTGCAGCTATGTGTTTGGGAGGTGTGCCTGCCATAGTCGAATAGCTGTGATTGTAGGCAAGGCGTGAGATGTGGATGTGAGTTTGAGTAGGTGGAGATGATTGGTGGGTGAGTGGTGGGGGTGTGGTGGTTTGTGTACAGACTGAGGTTCAGATGCTGCTATGTGGGACTTGTTGAAGCATGTGCTCACCCTGACCACCCGAGTGAGGTCGTTGAAATTTTTACGGCACTGTGTGAGGGTCCTGAAGACCACACTGCTGGCCGAGATGTCTTGGGCCACTTTGCTCCACATTGCCCTGAAGACCTGGGGCAATGGCCCCTGCCAGTGGCCGGGAACAGCACTGCCCTCCTTCTTTCGATTGCTGCGACCAATGCCTCCAATGCCTGGTCGCTGAAATGGTGAGCTCTCTCCCTGGGACCGGGGTCAGCCATGAGGATAAGAGGTGTAGCTGTTTGAGTTGCTTGGAGGTCGCCTTCAGAGCCAGCAATGTATAGAATGAGGTTGTGCAGACTGATTGAACCTCCCCTTTAAGAGCTGGAAGGAGCCAGTGTGAATGATGAGTCCCGATTGGAGTGCACCTGAAATTGGTTATCGCTCTGCGGGTAGCGCCCCGCTCTCTGTGTGTAGCACCCTAAGTTAGGTGAATAGCGCTTGATTTAGTGCTCTAGTTCTTTCTTGGAGCGCTAACAATCAATTTAGCGGGAGGTCAGAAGGATTAGTGTTTGCCGCTAATTCTACAACTTTTTTAAATTTAGCACCTCAACCGGGACGATACCGAATTTCTAGCCCTGTATAGGAACAGGAGTGCACCATTTAGCCCCTCGAGCCTCTTCCGCCATTCAATGAGATCATGGCTGATCTGTGACCTAACTCCACATACCCGCCTTTGCCCCATATCGCTTAATATCATTGGTTAACAAAAATCTATCAATCTCAGATTTAAAATTTAAAATTGATCGAGCATCAATTGCCGTTTGCAGAAGAGAGTTCCAAACTTCTACCATCCTTTACGTAAAGAGCTAGCAGTACAGAAATGTAACAAATTTGGAAAATGTGACTAGGAGAAATGTAATGAATTCTGATCAGCTGAGTGAGTTAATGTTAAAAGCTCGGCTTTTCGATGTTGTTTCGAAAGACATGTTGGTGCAGGATCAGGATAAGTTTTAAAGAGTGTGCAGGGACAGAGGGACCTGGGAGTTGATGTGCATAGGTCCCTGAATGTGGCAGGACATATTGAGAGAGTGGTTAGCAAAGCATATGGGATCTTGGGTTTCATAAATAGAGGTATTGAGTACAAAAGTAGAGAAGTTATGCTGAATCTTTATAAAGCGCTGGTTAGGCCATAACTGGAGTATTGCGTCCAGTTCTGGACACCACACTTTAGGAAGGATGTGAAGGCCCTTGAGAGGGTGCAGAGGAGATTTACCAGAATGGTTCTGGGGATGGGGGCTCTTAGCTACAAGGACAGGTTGGAGAAGCTGGATTTGTTTTCATTAGAGCAAAGGAGGTTGAGGGGTGATTTGATAGAGGTGTACAAGATTATGACGGATTTGGATAGGCTAGATGGGGAAAGGCTGTTGATGGCACAAGGACTAGGGGACACAGATTTAAGGTTTTGGGCAAGAGATTCAGGGGGGATGTGAGGAAAAACTTTTTTACACAGTGAGTGGTGAGGACCTGGAATTCGCTGCCGACGGAAGTGGTGGAAGCGGAGACACTTAATGTTTTCCTGGCGAGACTGGATAGGCACTTGAGGGAAATAAACTTGCAGGGCTACAGGGATAGAATGGGGGAATGGGAGTGACTGGATTGCTCTGCAGAGAGCCAGCATGAACTCGGTGGGCTGAATGGCCTCCTTCTGTGCCTCTATGACTATGACTCTAAGTTGAAGGAGCCCAGCCTTATGCAATAACCTACAAATGCAAAACCATGGCTGACTTCTCATACCAAACCAGCAGTAACCAATTCCCCAAAGTAAGCCGTAACACCATGGGCCGGGACTACATAGCCCGACAGATCTCAAAGTATATTATTCAATTTGATAAGGTGGGATACCAAGTGGGCAATTGATGATCTCAGAGGAAGCCTGGGGCATATTTGGGAAGACGGAGTCCTGCTAAAAGACCAAAGCATATCACACTGCAATGTTCAAGCTTCACAGAATAAGGTGCTGTACTTATATTCGACTATAAGGGACAGTCAGGCTATGCCTAGCTTACATAATATGGGACGTAGTCACACATTAGTATTTTGGCATCTGCTCCGGTATATTCAGTACCGGGGAGGCAAGGAATGCCATGTTTTTGGTAGTTTAGGTCAAACTCAATCCAGCATTTTGAATGCATCACAGGAGTTATAGCACGTTCTCACATAATGAGTTATTTGGAAATAGTAGAGTCTCTGGGATTATAAGTGGCAAGACTAGTGTGACAAAAATGTACTCTTTTTAACTTATTTTCAGTGTGGCTAGATTTGCTGTACAAAGGGCGAAAACAGTATCGCACAGGCTATTTCTCAAAGGAAAACACATTAGTCGAGCTCCAGTTGAACTGGCTGAAGTGTTCTTCATAAATGCGAATTGATAAAACTGACAATAATAAGTTCCAAGGGTTCGATTGTAATCCGGCATGGATGCTGGGCAGGTGGACGGTTAAAAGCAAGGGGGTTGCTTGCCCACTTGTAACTTGACCCTTTCCTTACATTACTGATTGTAACCCGCAGGGTCCGGCAGGGGGACAAAGTGCCCACCTAAAACAGGCGAGGACGCCATGAATTTATACAAATCAGGGTCCTATTACACCGTAGGGACCCCGATTGGATTTTATCCCCAGCCTGAGTGGGGAACCTGCTGCGACTTTCCCGTCAGGAAGGATGAACAGGTCCTCCACGGTAAGTGAAAAACTTTCCTTATGGCAGCAAGAGAACTCCTCCAGGCCCTGTAAGAAAAGTCTACGGCCACCCTGCACCGGACCCCTCCCCACCCCCCACCTTTCCTTCTTCACTCCCTCCCAAAGCCCCCTCTACGTGACTTACCTGCTTTCTCGCGAGCTTTCCTTTGGTGCAGGCCGGAGACATCTAGCTGCCAAAACTTCCTCTGCAGCCTGCTGACCAGCCGCCACACACCACCCGTTTTGGGCGTACAGGTGACCAACGGCAAGTAGATGAGGCCTGCCCGTTAAAATGGTCGAAGGTCTCCTCCTTCCCCTGGCGGGCAGAATATTAACTCGCTGGGGCAGTTTCCCCACCAGAAATCCGCTCCAAGTTACAATCTCTCCCCAGGTGTCAAGTAACCAGAGCTGACGCATTCAATGAGAAGCTTCCTTGCCATTGCCAAATGTTGTCTTGTTTCAATAGCAATATTAATAATATATTCCAGTGTATTTATAAGAGATGCAGTTGTCTGTTGCTTTTGTGTCAGAGCCATCTGCGAGAGTGTTCAGATGCCACCTTGTATCAGATTAAGGACAGGCCCAGCCCAGGGTAGTGACTTGGATTGACAGCTGTTTCTAAAACCACTGAGAAGTGAAGGGTTGCTGGCTGGCTGGACCCTCATTGATTTATAGCTTGGTATCACAGCCGTCCTCTCGCAGAATCATATTGTCAGTCCACAGCCAGTACTTCAGCGAGTGCGCCAATCTTTCAGCCAGCAGCCAGAGGGCTATATATGGTTTAAAATGTCAGTGCCGGTAAAGCAAAGGGAAGATCAGCAAGATTGTGGTGATGACAAGTAAACCTCTGTTCAGATTCTATGGGAGTAATTTTCACCTTCACTGCCTGGGTAGTAAATTAATGGAGAGGATCACCCACATTTCAATGGGTCTGAAAATTGGATGGGTTCTGGAACAAGCAGACGATCTGCTCTGCCAGTTTAATGCCCAAATGCTATCATAGAATCATGCAGCACAGAAGGAAGCCATTCGGCCCATCGTGCCTGTGCCAGCTCTTTGAAGGAGCTATCCAATTAATCCCACTCCCCTATTCGATCCCCGTAGTCCTGCAAATTTTTCATTTTTAAGTATATATCCATCTCCCTTTTGCAAGTTACTGTTGAATCCGCTTCCACCGGCCTTTCAAGCAGTGCATTCCAGATCATAACAACTCTCTGAGTATAACAAAAATTTTCCTCATCTCCCCGTTGACTTTTTTGGCAATTATCTTAAAAGTAAAAATTATCCCCTATGTTTAAAAAAAAATGAGTTGCGTCTTTATTATGTTTACATTTTCAAGGAGTGTAGATAGCGTATATTTCACATTGTAATGGACTTCTTTTCAAACTCCATCTCAACTCATCATGCTCTCTATCTCCTCTGAGTTCACTGCCCTCCTATCCTCCTTTAATCTCTCCCTTCATATAAACTCACCTGCCCATATTCATGACCACCCCCTTGACCTTGCCATCTCACGTGGCCTTACATAGGATTACATAGGATTAAACAGAATATACAGCACAGAAACAGACCATTCAGCCCATCTAGTCCATGCTGGCGTTTATGCTCCACTCGAGCCTCCTCCCGTTTTTCCTCATCAGCATAACCCTCTATTCCCATCTCCCTCATATGCGAATCCAGCCTCCCCTTAAATGCATCTATACTATTCGCTTCAACCACTCCCTGTGGTAGCGAGTTCCACATTCTCACCACTCTCTGGGTAAAGAAGTTTCTTCTGAATTCCCTATTTAATATCTTGGTGACTATCTTATATTGATGGCCTCTAGTTTTGCTCTTCCCCACAAGCAGAAACATTCTCTCTGTATCCACTCTATCAAAACCTTTCATAATTTTAAAGACCTCTATTAGGTCACCCCTCAGCCTTCTCTTTTCAAGAGAAAAGAGACCCAGTCTGTTCATCCTTTCCTGATAGGTAGAACCTCGCAATTCTGGTATCATCCTTGTAAATCTTTTTGCACCCTCTCCAGTGCCTCTATCTTCTTCTTAGGCAGTCCCTCGGAACCGAGGATGACTTGCTTCCACACTAAAAATGAGTTCTCAGGTGACTGAGGAGTCCAATGCGGGACCCACAGTCTCTGTCACAGGTGGGGCAGACAGTGGTTGAAGGGGCGGGTGGGTGTGGTGCTTGGGTTGACGTGCGCTCCTTCCGCTGTTTGTGCTTGGCTTCCGCTTGCTCCCGGCGAAGAGACTCGAGGTGTTCGGCGCCTTACCGGATGCTTCTCCACTTTGTGCGGTCTTGGGCCAGAGATTCCCAGGTGTCAGTGGGGATGTTGCACTTTTTCAAGGAGGCTTTGAGGGTGTCCTTGAAGTGCCCAATCTGCAAAATTTATTGTCATCACCTACCTTAGTGCCTGGAGAAAACAGCGACAGGGAGAGCTGGTGTGAAGCAGCAGGCAGGCGGCTCCAGGGACGTTATTTAAAGGGATCATCAGTAATGACTCGCAACTGTCAGATTAGGGAATTTCAGTGGTTTCTTAAATAACAGAAAATGCTGGAAACACTCAGCAGGCCAGGCAGCATCCGTGGAGAGAGAAACAGAGTCAACGTTTCAGGTCTGAAGGGTCCCAGACCTGAAACGTTGACTCTGTTTCTCTCTCCATGGATGCTGCCTGGCCTGCTGAGTGTTTCCAGCATTTTCTGTTGTTATTTCAGATTTCCAGCATCCGCAGTATTTTGCTATTGTTTCAGTGGTTTCTTGTCAGTTTCACATAATGTAACAGTTTAATTCAGTAAGTTCAAGGTTATTTAGTATCAGGAGTGTTGTGGCAACTAAAAAGTAGCTACATTTATTCTTAAAAAATTCAAAATGCCTCACTTGGTTACATTAATGGAGGTTGTACTGGCAGTCGACCTCGCCCTCCAGGATCAACGGTGGAGGGAGCGGAGGCAGCGAGAAAGACTGGAACATGTGGCCAGAGGGAGGAGGAGGGCCATCAGGGCTCTCAACAGGAGGTGGCCTTACCCTCTGAGGGTATTCTGAGAGCACTTCTCCTACCTCCAATTAAGCGAGGAGCAGTGTATTAGAAGGCTCCGCTTCAGCAAGGATGTGGTCACAAAATTCTGCCACCTCCTGCAACCAGACCTCCAGCCTCAGATCAGGGTGACCACGGCTCTCTCAGTGGCAGTCAAGATCACCGACGCCTTCAATTTCTTCGCCAGCGGATCCTTCCAGTCAGCAACAGGAGATATCACAGAATCACAGAATCCCCACAGTGCAGAAAGAGGCCATTTCGGCCCATCGAGCCTGCACCGACACATATCCCACCCTATCCCCGTAACCCCACGTATTTAATCCCCCTAACACTAAGGGTCAATTTATCATAGCCAAATCAACCTAACCCGCACATCTTTGGACTATAGCGAACATCTCGCAGTTCGCCATCCATTGCTGCATACGGGAGGTCACAGAGGCTCTCTATAGTAGGAGAAGGGATGACATTTCCTTCCCCATCACCAGAGAGAAGCAGGACGAGCATGCATGTGGCTTTGCCAGGATAGCGGGAGTCCCCATGGTGCAGGGCGCCATCGGCTGCACCCACGTCGCTTTGCAGGCACCTCACAACAATCCTGAGATCTTCCGTAACCGCAAAGGCTACCACTCACTTAATGTGTAGTTGGTAATCAACCACACACAGCACATCCTCGCCGTCAGTGCCCATTATCCTGGCAGCAGCCACGATGCCTTTATCCTGCACCAAACCGGTGTGCCAGCACTCTTCCAGCCACCACATCAAGCTAGCGGATGACTGTTTGGGAGACAAGGGCTATCCGCTGAGGTTCAGATGCTGGTATGTAGGACCTGTTGAATCATGTACTCACCTTGACCACCCGAGTGTGGTTGTTGAATTTCTTCCGGCACTGTGTCAGGCTGCATACGACCACACTACTGGCCAAGACCTCCTGGGCCACTTCCCTCCACATTGCTCTGAATACCTGGGGCAATAGCTTCATTCCAGTGTCCGGTAACAGCACTGCCCTCCTTCGCTCCACTCCTGTGACCAATGCATCCAATGCCTTGTCCGTGAAATGACGAGCTCTCTCCCTGGGAGTGGGATCAGCCATCACGATCAGGGGATTGAGTTCCTTGCAGGTCGCCTTCACAGCCAGCATGCTGATAATGAGGACCTGCACAATGATGTATCCTCCCCTTTAAGAGCTGGAAGAGGCCAGTGTGAAGGATCATTCCCGATTGCACAGCACCTGAAATTCATTATCGCTCTGCTGGTAGCGCCCCTGTAGCACCCTGCTTAGGTCATTAGTGCTTGATTTAGCGCTCCAGCTCTTTCTAGGAGCGCTAAAAGCCAATTTAGGGAAACCTCAGACTCATTAGCACCTGCCGCTAATTTTTCACGATTTCAAAATTTACACCCCAAATGGGATAATACCAAATTTCTCCCCCTTGATTTAGCGCTCCAATCATTTCTTTGAGCAGTGAGAATGAATTTTGCGTGCAGTCTAAAGCATTAGCACCTGGCACTAATTCTCCAACTTTTCTAATGATA
Organism: Squalus acanthias; assembly: GCA_030390025.1. Taxonomy (NCBI): domain Eukaryota; kingdom Metazoa; phylum Chordata; class Chondrichthyes; order Squaliformes; family Squalidae; genus Squalus; species Squalus acanthias. The sequence continues at coordinate 48,313,481 of CM059435.1, forward strand.
CTGCCCATTCCTGGGCTATAATGAATTTCTCGCCCTTTCAATCAAATTAGTGCCCCTATTTTATTACATCCATCTATGTGTCTATGTGTCAGCTGTGGCTCTGTGGGTACCATACTCACCTTTGAGTCAGAAGGTTGTGGGTTCAAGTCCCACCCCAAAGACTTGAGCACATAAATCTAGGCTGACACTCCAGTACAGTGCTGAGGGAGTGCTGCACTGTCAGATGAGACGTTAAACCGAGGCCCTGTCTGCTCTCTCAGGTGGACGTAAAAGATCCCATGGCACTATTTCGAAGAAGAGCAGGGGAGTTATCCCCGGTGTCCTGGTCAATATTTATCCCTCAATCAACGTAACAAAAACAGATAATCTGGGCATTATCACATTGCTGTTTGTGGGAGCTTGCTGTGTGCAATTTGGCTGCTGCATTTCCCACATTACAACAGTGATTACACTCCAAAAGTACTTCATTGGCTGTAAAGCACTTTCAGACATCTTTTATGTGACCAAAACGTATGTGTATACATATGGGGTCTGAATTTCTGATCGGAGGCTTCCTGCGGGCAGATGCCTCTGATCTGAAAAAATCTACCTGCTGGCTCCGTAGGTCCCGAGACTTGCGATCCTGGGCTTCTGCTCTACGAAATGCGCAGAGGCCCAGGTATCCCAGCGGCGCTTGCAAACCGCATGCGCCCCTGGGATCACGTAGGCCATGGGGAACCAATGAAAGGGAATCCCCCTTCACACTTTTGACACGGATCTGTCAAAAGTATGAATGGGGATCACTTAAAAAACACAGTAAAACATTAAATAACTTTTTTTAAATCACATATTTAAAATTGATTAAAATTACATTAAATTAAATATTTTAAACAAAAATTTAATTTTTTGAAAAACATAATTAAAGTTTTTTACGGGGCTAAAAATAAACTTACCTTTTTTAAAAGTATTTTTAAATTATAAATGTGAAAATTTTTTATTTTTTTATTTTTTTAACCTCTTATGCTGGTAAAATCAGGCCTTACACATGCTTTTACCAGGCGTAAGATTTTTAAAGGTTTTCAGCGGGAGGAGGTTGTGCAGAAAGCGGAACTCTCCCCCCGCAGAGGCCCTTCTCCCAGGCAGGCGGATGATCTGTCAAGAGGATTCTTGACAGATCGCAAGTGCTGGGTTTTAGCGCAGGCACTTCGCATGCCTAAACCCGGCACTTGCGCGGCCCCTATGGGTGCGCACAAACCTCGGACGCACCCGTAGGGGTCGCAAAATACGGCCCATGTATTTGTAGTGATGAAGTGTACATCCACTTCTGAAGTTATAGGGCACTGGGACCATGGGGAGTGGATGCTGGCAGCCATCTAGGCTCCAAAATAAGTGGTCATAGGTGTCCATCATTAAACAAATAGGCAAGGGAGCTTATATAAACCAAGGGGGAGAATGGCGCTAAAGTGCCGTTGACAGCTGTAACAGCTCCTGATACTGGTTCCAACGCCGCACGCCATATCGGTGTTGCCGGTAGCGCTGCCGGTAACCTCGATCGACAGGGAGCTTGCCATGATGGAGATTGTAATGTCAGTGAGTGTGCAACGACAGCTTCAGGTGGCGTGCAGTAGCAGGAAGCCGGCTCCAGTGATGATATTTAAAGGGATCCTCACCAATCACTCGCACCTGTCAGGGTTTTTGCAGTTTGAGTGGCTGTGTGCTATTTCCTGCTACTGGAAGAGTTTTCCATAGTCATTTCAAAGTTCTTTGGTATCAGGGAGTGTTCTGGCAAGTACAGAACTCCTTCATTATTTTTGAAAGACTTGAAAGTGCAACACTTGCTAAAAATCACTCACTCACTTAATGTGCAGTTGGTGTGCAACCACAGACAGCGAATCCTCAATGCCAATGCCCGCTATCCTGGCAGCAGCCACAATGCCTTCATCCTGCGCCATCCTGCACCTGCACATCAAGCTTGAGGGTGGCTGCTCGGAGACAAGGGCTATCCGCAAGGACTCCCTTCCGCAACCACATCACTTGTGCCCAGCACTCATATAATGGGAGTTATGCTGCCACAAGGAACATCATCGATCAGACCATCAGCTTATTGAAGCAACAGTTCCGCTGCCTGGACTGCTCGGGAGGAGCCCTCCAGTACTCACCAGCGCGGGTGTCCCATTTCGTGCTGGTCTGCTGCACGCTCCACAACTTGGCCATCATGAGGGCACAGCCCTTGCCAGCAGGGATTGTGGGACCACCCCAGGAGGAGGACGAGGCAGAGGAGGAGGAGGAGGAACAGGAGGGTGGGAGCAGGCAGCGAGACAACCGGCCTTCCGGATGGGCTGTCCGTGACCGACTCATCAGGCTGCGACTCGAATGAATGAAACCCGAGATCCCCGTAGCTCACCACATCCCCATCATACCATCCCTGTCTCATAGCGTATCACAGCGTCCTCCTGGACTCAAAGGTGAAATGAGAGAGACCACAAAATATTCCAAACACCATTAATAAATGTATCTATAAACATATGACACATGTCACATGAATTCTAATAACTAATGACCCTCGTGCCTGCCATAGTTGAATAGCTGTCATTGTGTGCAAGGTGTGAGATGTAGGTGTGAGTGTTGCTAGGTAGAGATTGTTGGTGGGTGAGCGCTGGGGGTGTGGTGCATTGAGCAGTGTGTGAAGCTTGTGGTACAGATGGTGGTATGTAGCATTTGTTGAAGCCTTCACTCACCCTGACCACCCGTGTGAGCTCATTAAACTTCCTCCTGCATTGGGTGTGGGTCCTGGGGACCACAGTGCTGCCTGTGACGTGGTGTGCCACCTCCCTCCACATAGTCCAGCAGACTTGTGGCGAGGGCCTCTGCCAGTTGGTGCAAGACCGCCCGCCTTCTTGCCACCGCTAAAACCAATGCTTCCAAAACTTCATGGGAAAACCTCCGGGCGCTCGCCTTGGGGCGGCAATCTGCCATCAGCATTTGTAAATAAGTGTTCCTTCTCTTTGTCCATCTTCTTATGGTTGTTGAGGCAGCAGCACACCCAACAATGCTGAGAATGAGGTGCTACTGCATCAATTGACCTCCCCTTTAAGTTGTGAAACACGACTGTGGCAATTATTACTTGCGTTTAGACTACACCTGATATTGGTCCATTTTTTCAGTGTAATGCCAATGAGCTTGGGTTTTTAGACAAGAATCATGACTGCAATCTTTTTAATGAGGAGTGAGGAAGAATTTTGCGTGCAGTCTAGATGATATTCAACTGGCGCTGCTTAACCATTTTTAGTCTAAACACTGCCCATTCCTTGGCTATAATGAATTTCTATCCCCAAATGTTTTAGATTTGGGACAGTCTGTCATGGTGGAAAGGCATAGCTTTGTGACAAGTTTGAAGTGAGTGTATTTTTTTTTGTGCTGAATCTAACAATAAAAGTGCTCAGGAATGCTGAACAGCCTCTGGTTGACGGAACTGAATTGGTATTGAGAACACAAAGGAGTGATACAAGTGCTGGCCATCCTGAGACAAGAGACACTTGATCCCCTTCTCCAATTGTAGTGCCACTATTGCTGCTCTAACTGACATCAGCTAGCTGAGCACAGTTAAGTGATCAAATCTGGAACCTTCCTCATCTCAGCACCACACCATTTTACACTGAACTTGCAACGTGGATACAGCACCCCATACAAAATTTCAGTTGTCCCTAATTAACCAGGTACTCTCAGTTTCTATAGCAGATGGAGAATAGCGAGCACATTTGAATTAATTCTGTATAACCTTCAGGTATTGCTGTTTAAGAGTCCTTGGGAGCCCAGTGATTCAGGTTTGCACTCTCATATCACCTAAGGAAACCTGCATTATAAATGGCTTAATGACTTCAGTTCATGGGCACTTACATGACCTATTACTGTCAATATGGATCTGAGCCAATTGCACATTTGTAACCATGTTTGGCTAATGATGCTGAAGGCAACATTTTACAGACAACATGGGTTATTTCCATTAAAGCTTCTGTTGTATAAATAGATCAGATGTGAGTTGCAGTGGAATTCAACTTTAGGGAAGGAAACCTGCCATATGCATCTGGTCTGGCTTATATGTGACTCTAGTCCCGCACCAATTTGGTTGAATCTTAACTAACCCCTAAAGTGGCCCAGCAAGCCACTTAGTTGTGCCAACCCGCAATGGAAACTAGGAATGGGCATCAAATGTTAGACTTGCCTGCGATGCCCACATGCCAATAGTGAATTAAAACAGGTAGTCAAAGGAGGGGTGGACCACTCGGAGACGAAGGGTGTCATCTTATACTTGAACTGCATGTATGATGTCCTGGATCTGTAAACTCCAGGCGGGTAAGGTTTTCTGTGAGCTCTCCTCCTTCTGCCTCCAGTTCTGTGTGCCCCTTCCTGGTGCTGCTCCTCCTCCTCCTCCGGCCATAGTGGAATTCCCAGCAGGACCACAAATGAAAGCAAAAGTGGGTTGTCAGTGGTGTAGAGGCAGTACCAGCAGCTGCAAAATTTCTAAGTAGACAAAAACCACAATGTTTTACAAGCCAAAAGCCTGCAAAGACTTTCCGGTGATTTACCCAAGAGGAGCGGAGGAACCTTTCAAATATCGCTGAAAATGGCGTCCTCCTCACTTGTACCATCCATGCTTTGTGGGCGGCCTGTAGAACTGTCAATAGCAATGGGGAGGGCAAACAAAATAGCATTTGGGTCCTGAAACTGGAGGAAGGCCTCTATTTGCATATGGTTATCATGCTTCCACTGGTTTCAGGCAAGAGCGCGGGCTGCCTAAGTTGAGGCCTTCTCGAAAATCGATCGGGCGGGCCCCAGGTGCGAATTCAGTGTGAACTTCAAAACAAAAAATTGTGTTGCTTTTGCTCCGTTCATGCTGAAAAATGAAGTGGTAGGCAGATGAAAATCGCCCCCATGGAACGAAGTGAAGTGTAGTCACATATCTAGAGATGGCTAGAGGACAAAGAGCAAGTGTAGGAATAAATGGATATTTTCCGATGTGGGTAGTGGTGTGCCACAGGGACCTCATTTGATTTCCATTTATGTAAATTATTCAGACAGAAACACGAGAGAAATGATACTGAAATTTTCTAATGATACCAAGTGAGGGGGCATGGGCAACTGTGAGAAAGAGTATGGGAGGACATAGATAGGTTAGAAGAAATATGCAGACAAATTAGGGAAATGAGTAAAAAACATAGAATAATAATCATGGGTGATTTCAACTACTCCGAAATTAATTGGACAGAAGAGGTAGGTAAAGGGGATAAGGGAATGGAGTTCCTACAATGTGTACAGGACTCCTTTCTAACCCAATATGTAAAAAGCCCAACCAAGGTGGATTCGCTGTTGGATCTAGTAATGGGGAATGAACCAGAGCAGACAAGAGAAGTAAAAGTAGGGGACCATCAAGGCAATAGTGACCATAATATAATACGCTTTAAGATGATAATTGAGAAGGACATAAGTATGACGAAAACCAGGGTAATAGATTGGAGAAAAGCTGATTTTGAGGTGCTGAGAAGAGAACTTGGAAAAATAAAATGGGCAAACAATGATGTAGAACAGCAATGGGAAACATTTAAAATGGTGTTCAACAGACTGCAGGAACAATATATTCCACTAAAAGGAAAGAACAAACTAAATACTAATGAGACTCCATGGATGAATAAAGCCATAAGGGAACAATTGAGGGTAAGGAAAGAGGCATACATTAAGTACATGGACAGCAGGGGAGTGCATGATAAGGGAGAATATGAAGAGATTAGGAGAGAAGTCAAAAAAACAATTAGGGAGGCAAAGAGGAACTATGAAATTATATTATCAAGGAACATAAAACAAAATAGTAAAATATTTTATAGACACATCAATTAAAAAGGAAGGTTGGGATGGGAATAGGGCCATTATGGGATAGTCAGGATAATACCACAGGTAACGATAGAGAGATGGCAGAAATATTAAATAATTATTTTGCTTCAGTATTTACCAGGGAGATAGAACAGGTGGACATGACATTGGATGATGAGATAAGTGCATTTAAAATAAAAACAGGGGATATATTAAATAAGCTAATCAAACTCAAAGAGGATAATAACCCTGGTCCGGATGGATTGCATCCATGTATTTTAAAAGAATCTAGGGAAGAGATAGCAAAGCCATTACTACACATATTTAATAATTCATTAGAAAAAGGTTCAGTGCCAGAGGACTGGCAGATAGCTAACGTAATACCGATATTTAATAAGGGGGATAGAACATGTTCAGAGAATTACAGACCAGTCAGCTTTGCATCGCTGGTAGGAAAAATAATGGAATCCCTACTAAAGGAGAAAATAAAAGAACATCTGGAAACCAAACACATACATAATGAATAGTCAGCATGGATTTCAAAAGGGAAAGTCTTGCCTGACCAACCTCATTGAATTTTTTGAAGAGGTTGAGAGAGTAGACAATGGTAATACAGTAGATGTAATTTATCTAAATTTTCAAAAGGCCTTCAATAAGGTACCCCATAATAGACTGATGAACAAGATCAGAGAATGCGGAGTCAGGGGTCAAGTAGCAGAATGGATAGCTAGCTGGCTTCAAGACAGAAAGCAGAGATGGGGTAAAAGGTAGCTATTCACAGTGGCAGAAGGAAGGTAGTAGTGTTTCACAAGGATCAGTGCTGGGACCACTGTTGTTCACAATTTATATTAACGATTCAGACTTTGGAATCAAAAACACAATTTCTAAATTTGTGGATGACATCAAATTTGGGGGGATAGTCAATACTGAGAAGGACTGCAACAAATTACAGGAGGACATTAATAAACTTGCAGAATGGGCATATAATTGGCAAATGAAGTTCAACACAGATAAATGTGAGGTATTACATTTTGGTAGGAAGAATAGGGAGGTCACTTATTACTTGGAGGGTGCAAGTCTAGGTGGGGTAGAGGAACAAAGGGATCTCGGAGTACAAATACACAAATCACTAAAAGTTGTGACACAGGTGAGCAAGGCCATTAAAAAAAAGCAAATCAAGCACTCGGGTTTATTTCTAGAGGTATAGAATTGAAAAGTAGGGAAGTTATGCTAAACCTGTATCGAACCTTGGTTAGACCACACTTAGAGTACTGCGTACAGTTTTGGTCGCCATATTATAAAAAGGATATAGAGGCACTGGAGAGGGTGCAGAGAAGATTTACAAGAATGATCCAGAAATGTGAGGGTATACATATCAGGAAAGGATGAACAGGCTGGGTCTCTTTTCTCTTGAAAAAATAAGGCTGAGGGGTGACCTAATAGAGGTCTTTAAAATTATGAAAAGTTTTGATAGAGTAGATACAGAGAGAATGTTTCCACTTGTGGGGAAGAGCATAACTAGTGGCCATCAATATAAGATAGTCACCAAGAAATCCAATAGGGAATTCAGAAGAAACTTCTTTACCCAAAGAGTGGTGAGAATGTGGAACTCGCTACCACAGGGAGTGGTTGAAGCGAAAAGTATAGATGCATTTAAGGGGAGGCTAGACAAACATATGAGGGAGAAGGGAATAGAGGGTTATGCTGATAGATTTAGATGAGGAAAGATGGGAGGAGGCTCGAGTGGAGCATAAACACCAGCATGGACTGGTTGGGCCGAATGGCCTGTTTCTGTGCCATATATCCTATGTAATTCTATGTAATGGGTAGATAGGTGGCAGGTGCAGTTCAATGAGAGAAACGTGAAGCAGTACATTTTGGGAAAAAGAATAGTGAAAGAATACCTAAAAAGCTAAGATCCTTAATAGAGAGAGATCTGTATGCCGATGACACCCGATGACTACTTCTCCACCACTTCACTTAACTTCATGACCACCTCCTTGCTGTCAGACTGCTGTCTGACATGAAATCATGAATGAGCCAGAATTTCCTCCAATGGAACATCAGGAGAGCCCAGGGTTTTGTTCACAGGCCCCACCAGAAGCACTGCACCCTTGCTGTCAACTCCAACCGCTTTGCTGGCTGATCACTTAAGCTGAACCAGACTGCATGCAATCTGGGTCCCTCATTATAGGAAAGGTATTAGAGCCCTGGAAAGGTATCTTTGTTTTCAGTTGCAATACTGACGTCTTATTGGTTTTACAATACCAGTGGAACTTTTTTTCTTGATAGTTTATATTTCTTGAAATAAAGCCATTCTGTTTCACACTGATGCATCCAGTGTCATCACTCCCCCCACTCAGCTCAGCCTTTCAGTCTCATCTCACATATAAATGGAAGGGACGTTTTTCCTTTCGTTTGAACTGAAAGATATCAACAGGGTCTGCCGCATAAGATTTGAAATTCACAGTGTGGCTTACACAAATCAGAACTGTTGACCCATTTCCCTACACACACTTGATTAAATTGATATTTCCATTCCACCAGCATAAAAGGTTCACCACAGGGTGAAAGCTACATTGGAATTGTGGACTAGCGAATTCTAGCACATGTCCAGACTTCCATTTATTACATGTTGTAAATTGGCACAAAGATTACTAAGAGTTAGAACATTACCCTACCTGTGTGTCCCTCATTCTCTATAATCAGAAGGCATGTGCATTGAAAGGTTTCCTCAAACTGGATTTTTCAATGACAACCCAGTTATAAAGGATAGAAACAGCAAAGCCATTTAACCTGACATTAAGTATAATAGATATTCTGCCTGACACGGGAGATGATACAGTTATTCCGCATGGCATAGAGTATGATGCAATTATTCCACCTGATGTACACTATAATATAATTATTTTACCCGATTTGGAGACTATAGCATTGCCATTTCACCTCACAGAAAGACAAATGCAATCATTCGATCTGACATAGCCATTCTGCCTGACCTAGACTATGAAATGTGGTATTCTAGTCAGCATAGAGGCTTTAAAGAGGCAAAGTAAGTAAATGGCTCAGACTGTGGAGTAACTTGTATACAGCACACCCCGTGAGCAGCATCATCCAAGTCTTGCGCCAGGTTTCTCTGGCAGGTTTGCCAATGTCTGGGCCTCCCGATTTTCTGTTCAGTTAAAATAACGTTGCGACGCGATGACATCATTGGGCTGCGACCGTTGAATGTTATGTCGGCCCCCGCCTGCTGGAATGAATAGCGAAAGCAGCGCGAAACCCCTGGCCGCCATTTTACCTTCCCGCCTGCCCCGCTCGCATTGGATGGGCTGGGTTAAAATCAGGCCTATAAAGTGGGGAGTTAGAGGAAATGTTTTCACACAGAGGATTATTAGAACTTGGAATGCTTTACAACAAGTGGCTTTTGCGGTAGAGACCATAACAACATTTAAAATGAATTTGTTACGTATTTGAAAAGGCAGAAGATAAAGCACATGGGGAAAGATCAGGGAAATGGGATTAGAGTAGACAGCTTCAGTTGGATTCCCCGGTGCAGCATATCTTCCTGTTTGGTAATGATATGTAAAATCAATTTAATATATAAAATATATTTAATGTAATCGGAAGATGTTTGTGTAATAGTTAAAACATCTTTTAAAAGGAGCTAACTTCTTGAAAAGTGAAGTCAAGAATATCAAGTTTCACTGATTTGAAAAGTCTCCTGAATTGCTCTCCATGGGAACAAATTGTATTTAAAAATGGATTTTCAAAACAGTCACCTCAGGAAAAAAAATGATTCCTTCTATTGGATTCTGCCTCACTAACTGGATTGATTTCTTGGAGGAAGTGATGTTGCGAATCTTTACTTCCAAAAGGCATTTGACAAAGCATCGCATAGACAGGTGTTGGAAAAAGTAGAGGGCAGATTTTCCTCTTTTGCACTTGGGTGCTAAACAAGCAACTGGAGGGACCATGTGTGGAATTTATAGGCCTCTAAAATCCACAGGTAACGAGTTTGTTAGATACCAGGAAGTATTTTGTTTCATAGCCATCGGCCTCTGGAGCAATCTGGTGATTTTTGAATCACTACAACCTTTCCATAGAGAACTTGACATGTTCCTGAGAGAAGAGGACATTTCCAGTTATAATGACGTCAGTTGCTGGTTTGCTGTGACTATGATGAGTCATGGGCACCTGACATCTCCAGGAGCTTGCTGGTTTGCCTCAGGGAGTCGGACAGAAATTTCCCGGAGTTTTTCCTGAAATTGGCCGCAGGTTTTTATGCTCGCCGTTCTTTGCCTTTCCCAGGAGATAGCATGGTTAGAGGGTGCAAGACTCTGCCATTGACCAGATGGGGTGGAGTTGCCCTTCGCTTTGTATTTTCGCAGTGAAATTCCCCAGCTGATCTTGGGCAGTGCCTCCCACTCCTGAAACTCCATGCCGCAACATATCATTTTGACATGTGGCTACACAAATCAGGAAGGTCCCAGGGTTCGATCCCTTGTCGGTTTAGCTGATTTCGACTACATTTATCCTTAGTTCCCTGGGCTAGGGAAGGGGGGGAACAATTCAGCCAGCGTTCTTGCTCTTGATCACCACCCAGTGGCTTCTGCTGGAAAGTGCACATGTGTGGACATCAAGTGAAGACTGGATCAAGCTGGTCTATGATGCCCTCTCCAGGGCTGCCAAACCTTACTGTCTATGCTACTGTTACTCACCAACCTTTTTGTTCCAGCCAATGTTGGGCTGAAGGGTCATTCAGGAATACTGCCCCAACAGGTGGAATGTACGTTTACACCTATGATTCCCCACACAGTTTACAATCATGCTACTGCAGACAGTTAAGTGGAAGCCAAGCACTTCCCCACAAGAAGAGAGTGGGATCAAAACTGTAGAGCCAATAGTTCTATTTTAATATGGCCATTTCACTTGCTGTGTAAACAATGGAACAGCTCTCAAAATAGTTCCTTGCCTTCTTTTACTGGAGAACAAGAAAAAAAAAGGAAGACTTGCATTTATATAGCGCCTTTCACGACCTCAGGACATCCCAAAGCGCTTTACAGCCAATTAACTACTTTTGGAGTGTAGTCACTGTTGTAAAGTAGGAAACGCGGCAGCCAATTTGCACACAGCAAGCTCCCACAAACAGCAATGTGATAATGACCAGATAATCTGTTTTAGTGATGTTGGTTAAGGGATAACTATTTGGTCAGGACACCAGAGAGAACACCCCTGCTCTTCTTCAAATAGTGCCATGGGATCTTTTAAGAACATAAGAAATAGGAGCAGGAGTAACCCATTCGGCCCCTTGAGCCTCCGCCATTCAATAAGATCATGGCTGATCTGCCACCTCATCTCCACCTTCCCGCACTATCCCCATATCCCTTGATTCCCTTAGTATCCAAAAATCTATCGATCTCTGTTTTGAATATACTCAACTACTGAGCATCCACAGCTCTCTGAGGTAGAGAATTTCAAAGATTCACAACCCTTTGAATGAAGAAACTTTTCCTCATCTCAGTCCTAAACGGCCGACCCCTTATTCTGAGACTGTGACCCCTAGTTCTAGACTCACCAGCCAGGGGAAACATCCTCCCTGCATCTACCCTGTCAAGCTCCTTAAGAATTTTATACCTTTCAATGAGATCACCTCTCATTCTTCTAAACTCTAGAGAATATAGGCCTAGTCTGCTCAGTCTCTCCTCATAGGACAATCCCCTTATCTCAGCAGTCTAGTAAACCTACATTGCATTCCCTCTAAGGCAGGTATATCGTTCCTCAGGTAAGGAGACCAAAACTGTACACAGTACTCCAAGTGTGGTCTGACCAAGGCCCGATATAAAGACTTCTTTACTCTTATACTCTAATCCCTTTGTATTAAAAGCCAACATACCATTTGCTTTCCTAATTGCTTGCTGTACCTGCATGTTAATGTTCTGTGATTTGTGTACAAGGACACCCAGGTCCCTCTGAATACTAAAATTTCCCAGTCTCTCACCTTTTAAAAAATATTCTGCTTTTTCCGACCAAAGTGGATAACTTCACACTTCTCCACATTATATTTCATCTGCCATGTTCTTGCCCAATCACTTAACCCGTCTAAATCCCCTTGAAGCATCCTTGCATCCTCACAAATTACTTTCCCACCTAACTTTGTATCGTCAGCAAACTTGGATACATTACACTCGGTCCCCTCATCTAAGTCATTGATATAGATTGTGAATAGCTGAGGCCCAAGCACTGATCCTTGTGGTACCCCTCTAGTCACAGCCCGCCAACCTGAAAATGACCCATTTATTCCTACTATCTGTTTTCTGTCCATTAACCAATCCTTAATCCATGCTAATATATTACCCCCAATCCCATGAGCCCTAATCTTGTGTAATGACCTCTTGTGTGGCACCTTATCAAGTGCTTTTTGAAAATCCAAATACACCACATTCACTGGTTCCCCCTTATCCACCCAAGATGGCAGACTGGGCCTTGATTTAACGTCTCATCTGAAAGATGGCACCTCCGACAGTCAGCCTGGATTATGTGCTCAAGTCTCTGGAGTGGGACTTGAACCCACAACCTTTTGACTCAGAGATGAGAGTGCTACCCACTGAGCCATGGCTGATACAAAGGAGAGCAAACAGCACTGAGTCCTCAGTCAATTGACATCTGACAGCCGATGAATGGAAGAACAGAGGTAAATGCAACAACAATGTTGAAGAGAACCAGGGATGAATGGCTATGTGGGGCACAAATGGCCCCTGGCTGTGTTATGAGTAGCACTGATCTAAACTCACATATAAAGAATGGACACTTGGGGAAGGTACTGCAGGGTAGCTGGCACACATGGAACTTTAACCAATGTGAGTTGGCACCTTTAGGAAACCTTTTTAAAAATTAGAGAACTTTTACTGTCATTCTCCTTAGTGCAGGGAGTGGCGTTGGGGCTGTCCTATGCAGTTACTGAGTGTGAATGCTCCAACTCGGGTTTCTGAATCATGGGTTGGTAGTCTCTCTTTACGATCAAATTGGAACAATATGAAACCTATAATTTCATATCGGTTACAGATAGAAAGAAAAATGTTACTGTTTAGTCAATAAATATAAGTTCTTCTGATAGCAGAATCATACGAAGACATTAATGGTCATAAGTTTTACATTAACATCCCCAATCTCTAATTCTGTTTTGAAACCCAATTACAATCAAACCCTATTTTTAGTTCCTGCACTCGTTATATTTAAAAAAAATACTTAAACCACAAATCACAGCAAATTGAATAATGGTAAAATACAAAATATAAATACATTGCTATTCAAACATTGTTTGACATCAACCATATAAAAAAAAGTACAGAATATAATTAATTGTTCAAGAAATAGCTAATTTCTCATCTCTAAAGCTCTGAAAAGAACTTTCAGATCCAGAACTCTCCACAGATTGAGGGAGAAAATTCCTCCCTCTCACAGCCTGAATGAGGAGAGATGTATCATAGTTGGACAGTTGACGCCTTTAGGGTGAGGGATCACTAATTCATGCTCAAGTATTCATTGGGAATGCTCACGTTAGGACTCCGGCCTTCACTGAGACGGGGCTGAACCAACCTGTATTCCACTCCTTGATGATAATGACAATTTAAATAAAACATGGGAAGCAGTTGCTGGTGAAGTGCGTAATATTACAACACACAGATGAGAAGGAGGATCCAGCGAGGGGAGATTCTTTACAAGGCGTTCAAAGAAAATACCAGACAGCGCAAGAAGCCTAGGAATGTTGAGGAGTCTCTGAGGTCCAGGCAGTCTAAGGAAGGTGGTGAGAGCGGTGAGCAGCACTGGCGTGGATTAAGGATTCCAGTAAGGGCAAAAGGTGATCTGGAGATCATCATTATTTTTATTTTTAAACAAATGTATATTGTGCTCTTATCCTTCAGGAGATAAATATTATTATTTAAATTACCCTGAGTCACCTCTGAACCAGCTGCTCTCACCCCAGGATGATAGGTTATTTTGATAACGTCCTTCATGTCTGTCATTTGGCCAACCTGAAACATTACAGATATGGTGCTATTCTGCTAATTAAAAGTAAATCCTGTGCGTCAAATGTTTTACAACTTGTAATTATTTATAGCCTATGTACAAGAAAACTTAGAACATTGTGAGGTTCAGAATTAGAGTTACAACCTGTCAATTTTCTTTTGTAGATTTTTTTAGTATATATTAATTATCAGTTGTGGAATACCCAACACCATTTTCTTCGAGCAAAATTGCACCATAAGTGCAAGGTTTTCATAACTTTCGCTTTTAATAGTTCACAAAATGATACTTAAAACTGCACAGAAAGAGTCTGGAAAAAGATAAATTGTGAATGTTGGCAGTGGGAAATATAAATGTCAAATGCTGGAAATGCAAAGAGTTAGTCAGCATCCAATCCCAAATGACAAGTTATGGATGGAACCCTTCGTCTACTTGGAGCTTTGAAAATGATCGATCTGATGCTCGGAGCCCCAAACCTTGTCTCCTTTGGAATTCTCAAGAGTCACACTCTGACATCACATGCAGTTAATTCCATGATATGTTCCCACACGATTGGCATTATATTGTGTGTTGGCAAACTAATTTAATCAGAATTCCCAAATCCATTTTTTTATTATTCTCGGAATGTGGGCATCGCTGGCAAGGCCAGCATTTATTGCCCATCCCTAATTGCCCTTGAGAAGGTGGTGGTGAGCCGCCTTCTTGAACCGCTGCAGTTCGTGTGGTGAAGGTACTCCCACGGTGCTGTTAGGGAGGGAGTTCCAGGATTTTGACTCAGCAACGATGACGGAACGGCGATATATTTCTAAGTCAAGATGGTGTGTGACTTGTAGGGGAACTTGGAGGTGGTGGTGTTCCCATGCGCCTGCTACCCTTGTCCTTCTAGGTGGAAGAGGTCGCGGGTTTGGGAAGTGCTGTCGAAGAAGATCCTTTAGTAATACATGCACGTGCACACATGCACACACATGCCCACGTGTCCATCAAGCCTGTCCCAAACAGATGTATCTAAGCATCATGACCTCAGTATTCCCTCCCACCAACAGCCATGTAGTATTCTGGGAGAGAAAAAAAAACAGAAACGAAATCCTTGGCCAACTGAAGGTAAAGTAAATCTGGGAAATTCTTCTCCAACCCCAAAAGGTGATCCAAACGCGTTTAGAATATCACAGTGACCGTGAGGTACATGCCCAATATCCCACCCACCTTTTGCATACTGTGATATTCGCCACAGCAAGGAACTCATCCAGCTTCTTTTTGAACTGTTGTAGTGAATCAAGACTCACCCCATGAATCAGTAACTTATTCCATCTGCATAAAGATAAACCTGACATCTAACTTAGTTCTATGCTTAGCTAACTTCTATTCATCTGTTAAAGCGCTGTGGTAAGGTTCTGTAAGGTTTAATCTAGTAGGGGTTGTATTAATCTTCTCAAGGCTTTGTAGAGCCTAGATGCAGTAGCTGAATTACTGGTGAAAATCTGATAAATCCCAAGGCCCAGACGAGATGTATCCCAGGCTGCTGTGTGAGGCAAGGGAGAAGATTGCAGTGGCTCTGACACAAATTTTCAGAACCTCTCTGGCCACAGGGGAGGTGCCAGAGGACTGGAGGACAGCTAACGTAGTACCATTATTCAAGAAGGGTAGTAGGGATAAACCAGGGAATTACAGGCCAGTGAGCCTAACATCAGTAGTAGGGAAATTATTGGAAAAAATTCTGAGGGACAGAATTAGTCTCCACTTGGAGAGACAAGGATTAATCAAGGATAGTCAGCAGAGCTTTGTCAGGGGGAGATCATGTCTAACCAATTTGATGAATTTTTCAAGGGGGTGACTAGATGTGTGGATGAGGGTAGTGCAGTTGATGTAGTCTACATGGACTTCAGTAAGGCTTTTGACAAAGTCCCACATGGGAGACTGGTCAAGAAGGTAAGAGCCCATGGGATCCAGGGCAATTTGGCACATTGGATCCAAAATTGGCTTAGTGACAGGAGGCAGAGGGTGATGGTCGAAGGTTGTTTTTGTGACTGGAAGCCTGTGTCCAGTGGTGTACCGCAGGGATCGGTGCTGGGTCCTTTGCTGTTTGTAGTGTACATTCATGATTTAGATATGAATGTAGGAGGTATGATCAGTAAGTTTGCAGATGACACGAAAATTGGTGGAGTGGTAAATAGCGAGGAGGGAAGCCTCAGGCTACAGGACGATATAGACGGGTTGGTCAGATGGGCAGAACAGTGGCAAATGGAATTTAACCCTGAAAAGTGTGACGTGATGCATTTTGGGAGGACTAACAAGGCAAGGTAGGACCCTAGGAAGGACAGAGGATCAGAGGGACCTTGGTGTGCATGTACATAGATCCCTGAAGACAGCAGGACAGGTAGATAATGTGGTTAAAAAGGCATATGGGATACTTGCCTTCATTAGCCGAGGCATAGAATATAAAAGCAGGGAGGTTATGATGGAGCTGTACAAAATGCTAGTTAGGCCACAGCTGGAATACTGTGTGCAGATCTGGTCGCCAAACTATCGGAAGGATGTGATTGCATTGGAGACGGTGCAGAGGAGATTCACCAGGATGTTACCTGGGCTGGAGTGCTTCAGCTATGAGGCGAGACTGGACAGGCTGGGGGTTGGTTTCCTTAGAGCAGAGAAGGCTGAGGGGGGACCTGATTGAGGTGTACAAAATTATGAGGGGCAAAGATAGGGTAGATAGAAAGGAACTTTTCCCCTTAGTAGAGGGGTCAATAACCAGGGGGCATAGTTTCAAGGTAAGGGGCAGGAGGTTTAGAGGGGATTTGAGGAAAAACCTTTTCACCCAGAGGGTGGTTGGAATCTGGAACTCACTGCCTGAAAAGATGGTAGAGGCAGGAACCCTCACAACATTCAAGAAGCATTTAGATGAGCACTTGAAACGCCATAGCATACAAGGCTATGGACCAAGTGCTGGAAAATGGGATTAGAATAGACAGGGCTTGATGGCTGACGCAGACACGATGGGCCGAAAGGCCTCTTTCTGTGCTGTATAACTCTGACTCTATGAATTATAACCGCCAAAATCGGGTGTGTTTGGGTCAGGTGGCAATTAAAAATGTAAAAAATCTGAAACCCGCCTCCAACCCGCCCACTTCCGGTTTTAATGGAGGCGGGATGGGGTAACCAAACCACTCCCAGCCTTATTATGATATTAAATATCATAATAAGGCTGCGTGATTCAGAATTAACCACCATTTTAAATTGAACCCTGGCTGGCCGGGTTTCCCGTCGGCTAAAGGGAGGCGAGGACTGCCGGATCCAGGAGGTATCTGCTTCACCGACCCCTCACAGTCAAACAACCTCCCTGACCCTTCCCATCTCCCCCCCACCCCGACCCTTCCCATCTCCCCTCCCCAACCCTTCCGATCTCCCCCCCCGACCCTTCCGATCTCCCCCCCCGACCCTTCCGATCTTCCCCCGACCCTTCCGATCTTCCCTCCCCAACCCTTCTGATCTCCCCACCCCGACCCTTCTGATCTCCCCCCCCCCAACCAATTCTTCCGATCTCCCCCCGACCCTGGCCGATCTCCCTCCCGAGGCTCTTTCGATCTCCACCCCCACCAGGAGGCCCCCTATCTCCCCCACCCCCACCCCCCGATCTACCCACCTGACAGCCTCTCAATCTGGCTGGCTGCAGCTGGGAAACGGAGGCAAAAAATGGTAATCTGGTCCTGCCGTTAAACTCGGCAGGACCACAGGAAAAGCCGTTTCTCCGGGTTTCCCGACCTCAAAACAACCTCCCACTCCCTCCCCGCCTCCGAGCTAATGTCGAGGCCAATGTTTCGGCCTCGGTTTTAACTCAGGGTGGGACTAGTGCGTGGGGGAGGGTCCAGGGCGAGCGACAAGCTCGTATGCTGAGGCCCGGAGAAACTTTAGCCCCCGAGCCTCATTCGCATATGCAAGATTGGACTCCCGTCCGAACCCAGCAGGAATCACTGCCTGGCCAGCTGGCGGAAGCGAGAATTCTGAGTGCCAGGAGGTCGCCACCAGGGACCCGCGGGAATGGTCCACGGCGCAAGGTGAGTCCATCAGAAGGCTCCGGGAGTGGAATTCCCGTCAGGAGAGAGGGGTTAGGAGAGTGGCAAGGGTGGCCCAATGTTTTCCTTCTCCTCCTAGCCCACAGGGAAGCTTAATTTTTTTTGAAGACTTAACTCGCAGCAGAGGTTCCTGACAGCTTTGGCCTGGAGGGGAAGCTATCACTGCTCCCCCACTCAGGCCTGAGGTTAAAATGGCAGATCAGGATTCTGATGATGCCATCGGAGCCTAACCTGCCTATTTAAAGAGGACCCGGCCTGCTTGGGGCGGCTGTCCTTGCTGCCTGCAATTTAAATTTGCAGTCAGCCAGATTGGGCAGGAAAGGAGTGGTTAAGGCCTCCGTTCCATTTTAACTGCCTACCCTATACTTTATGTCACAAAAGAAAACAGTGGGGCTTACAGCTCTGACTTACCATTAACCTCATGACCATATTTAATTAAAAGACAGTTCATCAATATATTGAGCCTTTATCTTTTTCATAAAATGTTCAGAAAGACACTTTTTGATTTAGAAGGGAAACCTGTTTCCAAAACCTGTGACTGAATTTACATATGTAAATCAGATCCAATTACTATTAGGAGCAGAGGAACATTAGGATCAGGAGCAGCCCATTCAGTCCTTTTGGTCTGCTCCACCATTCAATTAGATCATGGCTGATTTGCACCTCCAGTCCATTTACCTGCCTTTGTTCCCATCCTTGATACCCTGATCTAACAAAAATCTATTCACCTCAGTCTTGAAAGCTCCAATTGTCCTCCAGCATCCACAGCCTTCTGGGGGAGAGAGTTCCAAATTTCTACTGCCCTCTGTGTGAAGAAGTGCTTCCTGATTTTGCTCCTGAAAGGCCTGGCTCTAATTTTAAGGCTATGTCCCCTTGTTCTTGATGCCCTCACCAGAGGCAATAGCTTTTCCATATCTACCCTATCAAATCCTTTTAACATTTTCAATCAGATCACCCCTCAATCTCCTATACTCAAGGGAATACAAGCCTAGTCTATGCAACCTGCCCTTATAATTTAACCCTTTAAGCCTCGGTATCATTCTGGTGAATCTGCGCTGCACCCCCTCCAAGACCAATATATCCTTCCTGAGGTGCGGTGCCCAACACTGAACGCAGTACTCTGCATGGGGTCTGACCAAGGCTCTATACAACAGAAACATCACTTCCTCCCCTTTGTATTCCAGCCCTCTTGAGAGAAAAGCCCAACAGTCCATTAGCTTTTCTGATTGCTTTTCGTACCTGTCCACTAGTTTTAATGATTTTGTACTTGGATTCCCAAATCTCTTCTCCCCTGCAGTTCCTATTTTCTCTCCATTTAGAAAATTCTCTGATTTATCTTTCTTGAGTCCACAGTGCCTGACCTCACACATTAATATTAATGGGGTGGGTCTAACCAAAGGCAGGCTGATTTGTTTTTCAGAAAATTGGTTGGTCAGCGACCTCAAATATTGACCTCGATATTAACCCCCCCACCGCGGCGGGCGGGAGGAGGTCAAAGGGTGGTGGTGATGGTGGGGGGGGTTTAGCAGGAGCGCTCCTCCCAGCCCCTCAAGGAAACTGTCAGCCTCCCTTCTGCGATTGGGGCCTCTCTCCAGCCCCTGCCACAATCGGCGACCTGACCCCAACTCCCGAGCTGCAGCCTGCTCCGAGATCGCGATTGCCGGGAAACGTACCCATGGATCCATGGCTGCGGCCTCCTGCCGTCAGTTTTCTCTCTCAGCCGCCGGCCAGCCTGTCGATTGAGCTGGCTGCCGAGTAAGAAACGGAAGAAAGAAATTAACGCCAGGACCTCTGCGCCCCTGGGCTCAGTGGTTTCCCCCACTCCCCCTCCCCGCTACCACACTGCCCCATACATATCCGGGGCCGTTAACCCTGTTTCTTGCTCATAAAAACATAAGAACATAAGAAATAGGAGCAGGAGTAGGCCAAACAGCCCCTCGAGCCTGCTCCGCCATTCAATAAGATCATGGCTGATCATCGACCTCAACTCCACTTCCCCACCCGATCTCCATATCCCTTGATTCCCCTAGAGTCCAAAAATCTATCTATCTCAGCCTTGAGACTCAGACTGAGCATCTACAGTCCTTTGGGGCAGAGAATTCCAAAGATTCACAACCCTCTGAGTGAAGAAATTCCTCCTCATCTCAGTCTTAAATGGCCGACCCCTTATCCTGAGACTATGCCCCCTAGTTCTAGACTCTCCAGCCAGGGGAAATATCCTCTCAGCATCAACCCTGTCAATCCCCCTCAGAATCTTATATGTTTCAGTGAGATAGGTGCTACCTGATCTGCGAAGTGTTTTCCGGCATTCTCTGTTTTTACTTAATAGGCTGTGTTCAATATCATAGAAATTGCACTCATGTTTCAGAAAGATAGGACTTCTGATTTGTTTTTAGTTATTAATGAAAATTTGAAAAGGTTTGCATTGAATTCAATGCCATTGATGCCACTTCGTGCCCTACTAGACTTCACCCAGTTACGTATGCCATCAATGCCAACAGTGCCAACTGGCTTCGCTGCCCAGTTGCACAAAAGTGGTGAAAATTCTGGTCCGGCACATACCCATGAAACAGATTTCACTCTTCACCTCTTGTGGCACTGACGTGTCGTCCTGTTCAGCACAGTAATGGTTAAAGATTGGATTATCCTCCTGTGAAGCACAGCATTCTGAATGTTGCACTTTCGCACTGCATTGAAGGTATCATTACATGACTTGAGGGGGCATCTCCCAAGAGCAGTCACACTGGACACACCTCCACACACTGTTGTTGCAATCCCTGTTGAGGCAGAGATCTCTGCGGGTAGAAAGACTCATTACTACTGTATTTCAAGGTTTGCTCAAATACGCTTCGATATTACAATTGAGCAACAATAATGTGCCCGTTTGCATAATATTCCAGAGAAACCGAAGACTGGCAGATTGATTGAAGGAGTTGAGGAGTATTTTCTCATCTTCCTATTGGGTCTTTTCCCTCTGTTAGTCCGCCTTCCCTCAATTACCTAGCACAGTCCTGGCATGTGAATATTATAGCTTAATTTGTGAGCTGCGCTTTTGTAAATAAACACATGAAAAATCCTAAACTTAGTATTTTTTTTAAGGTTAATTTTGGTGCCAGTGAATGAACTGCAGCAGCAGTCTGGAGAGGGTTAATGGTCTATTTTCAATTCTGCAGCATGTTCTGTGGAACCCTATTTGTACACATTGTACATGCAAATATATATATATATATATATATATATATATTGCAGTTTCCTAAGGATGCTGTTAATCATGGACCAGTTTTCTGAAAAACAAATCAAGCTGCCTTTTGTTAGACCCACTCCATTTGATATAAATATAAATCCTGCTATTTTCTTAGAACTGATTTTTTTCTCCCTATTTTTCATTTGTATTTCATTCTGCTGTGCAGTGTGCAACACTGCTGGCTAGGAATGTGAAGAAAGGTGCCCAAGGGCTTTTGTGGAAAGCCCTGCCTCTCCATCCACCTCCCACCCCCCCTCACTCTGACCCCCACTCCCCCCCCCCCCCTACACATACACACACAGATAATGCCTTGTGCATACATGATGACTTCAGTCAGGTTGAGCTTGCTGCTGTCGTGTGTGCTGAGACACTCCGCAGTGCAGCCTCCTCTTCTGTTTTGTGGATAGAGAGAGGGACCTGACTGCAAGCTGAAGGCTCTGGTCCTCTTCCCCATTCGACAGCCACCCCCTCATCCAGGACCCACAACCAGCAGGGAAAACAATGATCAATAATTTGAATGAATGTGATGATGGAGATGGTGGTCCAAACCAGGGTAAGTGCTGGCATTCTGTCTTGTTGCTTCATGTCAAACATTGCTCTGTGTGTGCATATGTGTCAGAAGCTAGGCTTGCACAGAGAGAGAGAGAGAGAGAGAGAGCCTGCAAGCTGGTGATGTGCTTCAGCACTGTATACATGGTTACCATGTTGAGGTCTGTCTCCAGTGCTGGAATGTGTAGCTGTGTCTGAATGTGACTGAGGGTGCCATCGAATGTCCTTTCGACTTGCTGTCACTATTTAGGATTAAGCAGATTGGTGTATAGTGCGGATACACTACAGCGGAGGGTGACAGCTATGATTCTTTGATGTGAAAGATTCAGAGGGGCTGACTACACGACTCCTGCTGATCGTTTACAACCTTTGCCTTTCTCTCTCTCTGTCTCTTAAGGTTCGTGATTGTGGAGCACTCTTAAAGGGCCACACGAGAGCCCTCCAGACCCAGGTGACAGCTTCCTTAAAACAAAATCTTGAAGTTGTCCCTTAATACTAAATTGGAGGTGCGGGGGGTGGGGGTTGGGGGGGGGGGGGTGGGTGGGAGGGCGCTGTAGAGGATAACTACGTAAAGCTTAAGAGTGTATTGCGGATTTCAATGGCTTAATAATAAATCTGCCGTTTGGTTTCTGAGAGGAGAAATGGTACAGAAATCTGCTTTGTGTTAAGCTGCTAAATGCTTAAAATAAATGACTGGACAGGGGTCTGCAAAATGTGCTTTTTTTTTGAGCTGGGCATTGTGTGGAAGTGCTGCGATGTTTTTAAATGCGGGCTCTGCTGCGTGGGATTGGTAATACCAATAACACAGGAACACACCAAACTAAAAGCCAAACATAAACATCCAATTGTGTCTCGTTGTGTTGGTCGGTTAGACAGCAGATGTCTAACAATTGAACATTGAACTAGTTTCTGAATTGTCCCCTCCACCAAAACAAAAAAAAAATCAGGCACCACTCGCAGCCTGTTCCTTTAAAGGGTCTCATTAGCTGTTATCAGATGTAGTAAAAATCCTGCAGCATTTCAGTGTTTCCTATAGGATGCTGTAACGTGCGAGGTCTTATTATAAAAATGGGTTACTGATTGTTCTATGGAGTCGCGAGTCAGATTCTGAATACCGCCATGAGAATTCAGTAGATTTTGAACAGGGTCCCCTGGAGGATATCTCCAAGAGTCCTTTGATTACCTGCCGTAGGAAATCCCCTATTGATGCATCATACAACAAGGTGACTATCTTTATGTAACTAGGTTCTGGTATTATGTAATATAGATTTGTGACTCTGAGGCTATGTGTGACACTTGATGATAGATCATAGTGTCAATATTAATATTTCCTGATATGACATCTGATGCGAAATGCCATGACCTGCCTGTATTTCATAAGCTGCCTCTACATTTACTGTCTGTTTTAATTTATTTGTGTAACAAATTTTTGTATTAAAATCATATTTATAATAAAAGCTTCTTTGGAGACTGCGTATTGTCATGATATTAAGTTGTGTAATATTTATGTGAAACTGGGTCGCTGATCTCGGAGTTTCAAATTTGTGGATTAGGGATGAATATTCAGTTAAATTAGGATGTTGGGTTCAAAATTCAGTCTTCCGAATCCTTAAGTTCGATTAAGAAGGTAAATGTCTGAACAGGAGAAGGGTGCACTTGATCAGCAAGGACTGTGACGTATAGACAGTGTCAGACCAGATTGCTGGGGCACGCAGACACATCCTCCTATTAGACAGTCTGGGACTGGTCACATACCTGCGACTGCACCCAACGTGCTGGGTATGTAAGTCCATACACACACACACCCTGTTATCACCAGAAACACAGACACACAAAAGGCCATTCAGCCACAGTGGTGGCAAACACGTGGTCACTATGCCTAGTCACCTTGGGTAATGCGCTTCCTCGCAGTCAAATCAAGAGGCTTGGCAGCAAGTTGCCGGTCTGCTATCCTGGCCCGTGGTATGGAGTGCGACACAAGGACTCTTAAAGCAACAAATGTGGAGGAAATCAAAAAGAATTTGCAAAGTAGGCAAAAAAAAACCTGGAGAGTTCGGTTGGCACTGAAAAACCAATCGGGTTTTGCACTCTCAGGTTAGGTCCTGATCAACATGGCTTGAAGGAGTCACTCTTTTGCCTCCCATGCAGTCTGTGTGTACATGTTCCCAGTCAATGCTGATTAAATTACAAACTGTCGCAGCACATTTCAGCGAGAGAACTGAGCGTGGCGCTGTCAGAGATTTGGCATAAAGAACAAATTAAATGTTCACCAATTACTTAACATAAACTTGAATGTCATGGGAAAATTTTTAAGAACTGTTTGCTTGCTGGGTGCGCAGCTATTTTCCTTAGTAGTAAAGTGACGATTATGCATTTGGCATCCTGCCAATTCGGTAATAGGGAAGTGTCTTTCTTTTACTGTCCACCACCTTCTACGACCAGACTGAGATCAGGAACTCACTCTGAAGGAATCGTAAGTGGGTTCAGTCCCACAATTGAATTAATAGCTAAAACTCACTGCTACCTTTTTTTTTGAACCTTCTGTAACCTTTTGTTTTGCAAGAAAACATTTCTTCTCAGTTTTTATCACCCTCGGGCAGTCTGTAGACTAAATGCGACAGAGACGCCATGTTGCAGCTCAAAGAGGCATCAGGGCCAAATTTCCTCAGAGCTTCTGTCAGACTTTTGCCGTAACTCCATCGAAGTCAGGAGTAACCGCTTGGATAAAGGTCAAGACCTGGATTTGCGGGGTCCTGACCATACTTGGGAAATCCCAGTAGGCCTTGTCAGGGGGCGGAGCCTCCAACCGTCCTTTTACAAAGCCAGCCCTGTCAGTGGTTTTTCCCATTTTCCTGGCCCATGGGGACTGGGCGTAACACTAGAAGCTGGTATGCTGAGTGAGATGAGGCATACAGGCCTCCAGAAGGATAAAGTGGGCACCACCAGTGGGATCCAGCCCAGGAAAGTAGCCTGGACCACGATTTTTTAATTTCTTTTAAGATTGGCCCCATTATACAGGGCAACCCCCTCCTACTCCCCTCCCCCACTGATGGTGACTGGACACCGTGACAAAACTAAACATTCAACTGAACCTGAGGTTTTATTTGTCTGTGTTATTCAGTCACTTACTAACACAGTGTGCTAACCCACTCAGCTATTATGTATAATAGTTAACAATCAATGTTCAATTTAAAGGCTTGCTGTCAGCCATCTGAGGAGCTTTGAGGAATATTCAAGTCTTGGAATAATCTGCTCCATTGTTGACACCATATTGTCTATTGGAAATCTCTGCCTTGCAGCAGGGGTCACATCTGACAAAGTTCAAACTTTTGCAAGTTA
Source organism: Squalus acanthias (assembly GCA_030390025.1). Classification (NCBI taxonomy): domain Eukaryota; kingdom Metazoa; phylum Chordata; class Chondrichthyes; order Squaliformes; family Squalidae; genus Squalus; species Squalus acanthias. The sequence continues at coordinate 48,338,549 of CM059435.1, forward strand.
TTTTTATGAGGGGGGAGGGCAGTATGTTCTAAATGTACTGTAAAAAGATATTTAATAGTGATGCAATTAGTGATGTGGATGGCCTTGTGTTGTGGCGGATGTTATATACATTGAATAGCTGTCTGACTCCTGCATTAATTTATATATAAGTCTACACTTCTCCAATCTTTCCTCATAACTCAAACCTCAAACATAAAACAAAGGATCACCTTTGTGGCTCTTTTCCCTTGTGTCTCAGTGACCAGAACTGGGCACAGTACTCAGAGCACTCGACCATTTGAGCGTGACTTCCTATTACTCGACTGCTTTGGCTATATAATTCAGCATCCTTGTTTGCTTTGTTGACTGCACTGGCTGGACATGTTGAGCATCATGTCTAGTAGGACCCTAAGGATCTCTGTCAACTTCCTTCTTAGCTATTATGACACCATTCATGGAGTACCTGTGTTGGCCATTTTTCATCATATATTCTTCCATGTTAAATTTCACCTGCCATTATTTCATCAACTTACATTACCAGGGACTTGAGCACATAAAGTTTGGCTGACACTCCAGTGCAGTGCTGAGGGAGCGTCGCACTGTCGGAGGTGCCGTCTTTCAGATGAGACATTAAACCGAGGCCCTGTCTGCTCTCTCAGGTGAACGTAAAAGATCCCATGGCACTATTTCGAAGAAGAGCTGGGGAGTTATCCCCGGTGTCCTGGTCAATATTTATCCCTCAACCAACATAACAAAAACAGATTATCTGGTCATTATCACATTGCTATGTGTGGGACCTTGCTGTGCGCAAATTGGCTGCCACGTTTCCCACATTACAACAGTGACTCCACTTCAAAAAGTACTTCATTTGCTGTAAAGCGCTTTGGGACGTCCGGTGGTTGTGAAAGACGCTATAGAAATGCAAGTCTTTCTTTTACATATTTTGCCCAACTCATTCTGCTGCTTCCTCAGAATCAACTGTCCCTCCCAATTCGGTTTCATCTGCAATATGGACCAATTTCCATTAAGTTTCTGTATCCAAGTTATTGTCAAGTAGAACCAGTAGTGGTCTCATTACTAATCCTTGGGGCACCCCACTTGGCACTCCACGCACCCTCCCCACCCTAGCATAACACCTTCAACTATTACCTGAGGTTTTCTACCCATCAGCCAAGGTCTTATCCATTCTCAAGATTTACGCTGAATCCCCATTACTTTGACCTTTGACCGTAACCTTTCCTCTGAAACTTCATCCAATGTGTTTTGGAATTTGAAGTTTAACCATGTAGTAAGGCTTTCTATCTGGCATGTCACTTTCTCAAAGTCAAGGAGGTTAGTCAGGCAGAATCTTCCCCTTCTGAGTCTATGTTGATTGGTGTTAACTAGGTTATTGTTATACAGATAATCGTGAAGTTTATTCCTGATAATTGATTCCATTATTTTACATGGGATTGAAGTGAGACTAATGGGTCTGTAGCTGTTTGTGCCTGCTTTGTTACTGTTCTTGATAATGGGCAAAGTTAGCCAGTTTCCAATCTACTGATACACCCCTAGTGTTCATCAACTCCCTCAGGATAACTATCAGTGTTTCACAAATCTCATCCCTGTCTCTCTTAGCACTCTGGAACAAATACCAGATATCCCTGGGGATTTATTTGCCCTGAATCAATTTTGCCAATCTTGGACTTCAATCTCACTTATTTGCTCTGTAAGTGACAGGAGCTGGCTCATGGACACTGGTCTCTTGGAGCCAGAACGAAAATAAGGATCAACTTGAAAATAGTTTAAAAAGATAAAGCGTTCAATACTTATTTCATGAAGTGTGTGATCCACGTGAAAAAAAAACTCCTCGTGAAAGGTCTCAACAGCTTTTAAAGCACACACACCCTTAGTTAATATCTCCAATACAGATACCCCTGCACTTTCGGATTGGGAAATTGTACTGATGATTACGTTGCATGGCAATTTTATAAATGTATTCTGGTCTCATGTTATAAGATGTGAAAGCTCCTCCTTGTCACATGACATGAACTGTGTGGAAAAACTAGGCCATATAACAGTGGTAATAGCTCTCCTAGGGAATATAAAACAGGATAGTTTCAACATAAAAAACCATGGGGAAATTATATTATTCATAATTGTACTTGGGAGTATGTTTAATGCTGTAACACATTCGAAAGGTTTGGGTGGCTATGTAAATCATTCAAGCTTCATCACTGAAGATATACAATCATGCTATTTCTCTATATTCACTACAGACTATAGAGAATACACACTGCAAACTGCAGGAGGAGATAAAGTGATTGTTATACTGCAGTGAAAGCCATTTGACAAAGACTGTCCTTCTGGTCAAATGTCACTGTAATTGACTATACCTTTCCTCCTGTGCTATTCTCTCCTACTTTATGCTCACATATATAACATTTGAATACAGCCAAATGCTATCAGGGAGTGACAGTGATTAAGTGCTTATTTTTACTGTCCTTTGTCTGCAGTGGCTAGCGTTCCGCGTGTTTTTGTCTTCTGTCCTGTTCATCAGCTGTTACGAGGTGAGAAGCAGTATAGTTCTGTGAAAAGTCTCCTTCTAAAATTACTCCTTGACGTTTACTGTCAATTATCTTTGATATTTAAATTTTACCAGTGGCATCAGAAAGACAAAATTAGTACGGAGTGATGTGGGAGCATAGCTATTATCAAGTGCAATGATATTTGGCCTGATCATGTGACTAGTACTGCAGTATAGTTGTAATCACAGTACTGCAGTTTACTGTTATCCACCTCCTGTCTCTTTAAGTCCATCTATCTATATAATTAAAGGTTTGTGCATCGGGTGTGTGTTCAAAGCACACACTGCATGCTGATTGGTTGCCATGAAATTTGAGCCGATCAAAAAATGCTTATATTATTTTCTCAAAAATTCCTATTCAGAAAAAGAATCAATCAAGTTGATGAAAAAAAAATCCCTTCAGCAACCATGTTGGTTCCCCCAGCCACCCCACTATACACCCCCTAAACAATCAAGAGCTTAACAGCAAACTCACTCGTTCATGTTCCTATTTTAAAAAAAATACTTCTCCCTCCACAGGTCTTCTGTTTCTCCGTAGGTTTGGCTTGCCTTCTGCTCCCTTCCTTAAACTTTGCCTCCACATTCACCTTAGGTTCCAACGCAGCTGGGTAATCCTGTGGAGCCTGCTCACCTCCGCACCCAAATACCAGATGTATGCTCCCAGTGGCCAAAGCACTACACATTAAATCTAATAAAAGAAGAAAGACTTGTATTTATATAGCACCTTTCACAACCTCAGGACATCCCAAAGTGCTTTACAGCCAATGAAGTACTTTTGAAGTGAAGTCACTGTTGTAATGTAGGAAACGCGGCAGCCAATTTACGCACTGCAAGTTCCCACAAACAGCAATGAGATAAATTACCAGATACTCTGTTTTAGGGATGTTGATTGAGGGATAAATGTTGGACAGGACATTGGGGAGAACTCCCCTGTTATCGTTTGAATAGTGCTGTAGGTTCTTTTACGTCCACCCACGGAAGACGAGGCCTCGATTTAACGTCTCATCCGAAAGACGACACTTCCAACAGTGCAACATTCCCTCAGTACTGCACTGAAGTGTCAGCCTAGATTTTGTGCTCAAGTTTCTGAATTGGGACTTGAACCCACAACCTTCTGACTCAGAGGTGAGAGTGTTACCCACTGAACCATGGCTACCACTTCATGCAGAAAATAATGCAGAAAAAAGTCATGAGCAACACTTTTCTGATTGCTTTGAATGAGGAACTTGATCATTCTAATTGGATAAAATATGGTTTGAAAATGATGTAAATTGAAAGTAACCAATTTGGATGCTGTAATTTTAACCTAGCTTCATTATTCAGTTTATTTGTCAAAGTGCTTCGAGGGGCTATCTTAATTTGATCCAGTTGAATTTGTAGCTGTCCCAATCTAATTTAGAACATAATAAACACACAAATATTAAATAATTCATGCTAAAAGCTTTAAACGTGTTGCATTGATCAAGGTGTTTCCCCCACATGGGGCAAGCCCCTCTCTCTGGTGCCTGGGTCTTGATTTGTTTTCCTCTGTTTTTACCCATTCGCTCTGATTTTCTCCACCTGTTACCTACTCTTGTGCTGAGGCCAATTGTAAGAGCCACACTGCAGCTAAAATTTCAAAGGAAAGTTATATAACAGAAAGCTCACATGCAAACAGGTTGGAGTCTCCTGCCATTTATGCAGTACATTTTTCACACATCCCTTTTGCTCTGATAAAGTTCAAATTTTGACTTTGGATCAAATAATGGAATTAAAATTTAAAAGGGACCTTTAATTTCAGCCATTTTATGTTCTTTCTTACCTTTTTAATTTCAGCCATTTTATGTTCTTTCTTATCCACTTTTCGTTCCCTCCTCTCAGTCCTCTATTGTCTTTCCTTCTACTCTTTCTTGCTCCTTTGTCTGTTATTTGCTAGATCCCCCCTTTTCTCTATTGCCTTCGACATGGCCGCCAGCATTTCAGCACAGAGTCAGACACTCGATATGAACCTAGAGCCAAGGCTTCCATGTATTTGTAATATATTTAGTAAATATTTAGTTTTTTTTTAAATTAGTAAGTAAAACGAGACAAAAAATTGGACAGCAACTTTCTTGGACATCAGGACGCCCCCTGTACTGCAAGCTGTTCCTCCTGATGTTTCTGCTTTGTCCCTCTCTTTATAATGTAGCATTAATGATATCGCAATCTGCTGTAGCTGCTCTCCCGAATGCTCGTTCCTCGCAGCAGGTAACGCTTTTGTTTGAAGAGCAGCTAAATGCGAGTAAGAAGCATTTCTTTTTTAACGTGAGATCATTAGAAATCAACCTTAGTTTTCACACTTCTCTCCAAGACAACGCTCACATGCAAACCCTGTCCCTCCCCCCCCACAGATTTATGTCATTTGAGCAACTCGACTCGTCCAACCCCACGCACATAAACCATGCCGGCATCTCACATCTCAGAGTGGCCCAAACAGTCGTTTTTTGGACTACATTGTGCCATTTGATGAGCCCTGCGCTATAATACATTGTAAATCACTGTAGGGGCAACACGGTGGCATAGTGGTTAGCACTGTTGCCTCACAGCGCCAAGGGACCCGGGTTCGAATCCGGCCTCGGGTGACTGTCTGTGTGGAGTTTGCACATTCTCCCCGTGTCTGCGTGGGTTTCCTCCGGGTGCTCCGGTTTCTTCCCACAGTCCAAAGATGTGCGGGTTAGGTTGATTTGGCTATGATAAATTGACCCTTAGTGTTAGGGGGATGAATACGTGGGGTTACGGGGATAGGGTGGGATATGTGTCGGTGCAGGCTCGATGGGCCGAAATGGCCTCTATCTGCACTGTGGGGATTCTGTGATTCTGTGATAATGCGTCCGTTGTTATAAGCGACATCTCCGCTGACTCATCAATTCCACAGAAGAGGCACTAATAAAATAGCAATGTTTTAATTTAGTTCAAGAGTACTATAAATGAAAACGCCACTTGGTTCTGTGTGCTTTTCTAATCTATGGCATCGATGATCAGAAATCTATGGAGAATCAGTTTCCAAATATCACCAAAGATATAAATTGGTGTGTATTTTTAACACTTCATCTCTCCCCATTTTTATTTCCACTGCAGTCAATGGGGTGTGATGTAAAATAGGCTGCCAATTTGCTATCGCCCATTTTACACTATCACGCAAAGTCAAAATCTACCCTGAAGTCTGAATACCTTAGCAGTCCCTGTGCAAAATCCAATATGAGGTGTTGCATTAAGAGTTAATTTAAATTCCTTTGTACAGTATACTATCTCCTGGATGAATTGATTAGTGTCATTAATTGAACACATGCTAATGCTGGATAATTATTCCTAAAAACCTGCTATATTCTGAATACAGATGGATGAGATTTGATTAAAGAGGAAGATTCCACTGAGATACACCAGAATGATACACATTGCCAGGCATAATCAAAAGAACCAAACGTTTGTTTTTTTTAAATTCGGGAATCTAAGTTTTGTAGTGAAGGGCATCACTAAAAGTGAAAAGAATGGGAGAGGAGGAGAATTAATCAAGAAATAATGTTTAGGTGACACCTGTAGATTGTAAGAGGGAGGGAATGCTGAGTGAGATGAGTACTTCCACTGTTTAAAGATCCTGGGACACAATTGGAGAGAAATTGATCTCGCACCAGTGCCCAACGCAAAGTGGTTGTTGTGCCTGGAACACCACAGTTGTCGGCGCGAGGCTCACTGAAAATTGGGCCTCAGGCCTCATCTACATAAAATCGGCAAGCTGCAGAAGTAAATCGGGCATCCCGATGTAGCTCTCCGGTCAGGTCCTTGGAAAATTCGGCTGGCCCTGAGGCAGAGCCGGCCTCCAGGTAAGTCCTGGGGGTGGAGTGGGGGTGAGGGTGCGGTTAATGACAGCAGCTCGCAGTGTTGCCGTGGAGCTGGGAGGAGCACCTCTGTTCTTCCTGGCTCCACACTAAGCAAAAATGATTTTACTTACCTTTTCGTCGGCAGCAGCCAGCGGTCCCTTTAAGGACTGCTGGTTAGACCAGAAAAACTGAGCAGAGCGTGTGCAGTGCATCTTCCGCCCAGTTTATGTCGAGTTTGGCAGCGGGATTCCTAAAACAGGCAGAAGGACCCTGATTAACATATTCGAGGAGCCTACCTTTAGGCGGCCATCCTGGACACTTAGAAAATGCCAGCTACCAATCCGGTGCACTTTTGTGCGAGATTGCACATGGAAATTGGTCCAAAAAATGCACTAATTGCTGCCGCAGTGAGTCTGAATGATGATTTGAGTCTTCTCATTCTCTTTCTGAGCTGCAGTGCTCATAGTTGTTAGTTTGGTCTGAGTGGTAACGAGGTCCAGCAAGTCTCCTCTGAGCTAGAGGGAGACGGTGGAAGACCAAATCAAATATGTAACGCCTTGATTCATTTGCATAGCTGTCCCTAATAACTTGTTTGCCAAAGCAGGAGTCAAATCTGGGTTCCTTATAGAAAATACATTTCTTCCTAATGCTATTTGTTTTGAAGATATTCAAGTTTCTTTTCCAGTAGGAATCATTTTTGAGAAAGGTCATCGTCTTGGAATCAGAATTCAGGGCAAAGATCAGCTGAATGAACGTTCACAGACAACACAAACTGTTATACATTCTACCATGTCCATTTTTAGCTAAAGCTGACACAGTTCTATTTTAGACCATCGACAGATGGAGTTTAGAAGAGTACGTTGGCCTGACTGAACTGATAGTAGACAGTCACATCACTCCATTCACAAACCACATTTCATTGGATTAGATTAATGAGGGGACATAACCTTAAAATTAGAGCTAGGCCATTTAGGAGGGAAATTAGGAAGCACTTTTCACACACAGGTTGGTAAGAATCTGGAACTCTCCCTCAAAAGGCTGTGCTTGCTGGGGGACAATTGGAGCTTTCAAGACTGAGATTGATAGATTTTTGTTAGGTAAGGGTTTCAAGGGATATGGAGCAAAGGTGGATAAATGAAGTTGAGGTACAGTTCAGCCTTGATCTAATTGAATGGCGGAGCAGACCCGAGGGGCTGAATGGCCTTCTCCTGTTCCTATAAGCATTTTGAGCCTAAACATTTTGATGAAATTCTTGAAGACCCAACTCCTTAATAATGATCCAGCCAACCAACTAACTAGAAGAGAAAATCTTTCATGGGGTGAAAAGAACAGAATATTTATTAAAATTAAACCTTGGTCAGAAACTCTCCTCGTTAATGAGTGAAATGAGTACTTATAGTTATAAGCTGTTCACAATTTAGCCTCTGGTCTGGTGTGGTGTGTATAAGTTAACTTGATTAGACTTCATGATTGAGGCTCCATTATCACAGCGAACTCCTCTCACCTGATCAGGTCAATGGTAGCCTTGAGTGAACATATTTTTATTCCAGCTTGCCAGAGGAAGAAAGTGCTATTTTTTGCATTTTTATTTTTTAAACCATATTGTGACAGCCACTGCAGACTTCTAACTACAAATCCAATTTATTGATTTTACCTGCACTAATAAAGTAATTTATCTCTTGCCATTTCAAGATTGCATTTCTGCTTCTCTCACACATTTTTGAGTTAATTTTCTGCCCATTTATTAGGAGTCTTCCCCTCCCCTCACCCCCGCCCCCCACTCCCTATTTCTTTGGGCAAGCCTAATTCAGCAAGTCACCATCCAGGCTCCTGTGTATGCTCAGGGTGATACAGGAGATGGAAGAATGAAGCCCCAGAAAGACGGATGTAGAAGTAATATAAATATATCAAAGAACTAGTTGATCTCCTGTGTATTACTCATAGACTTTTATTGATTAAGTTGTCTCTCCCTTTCCTTGTGACTGCCTCTTTGCTTCATTGGTGCCACTGGATGTTCCTTTTGATTTTCTCACTCTCAATGATAATATTTACAAAGGGGGTTATATTCCTGTATATCAGTACTGCAGTACAACAGAGTCCTACTCAGAAAGCTGGATATTCCATATTCAGTGCATACTATATAGAGAATGAAAGATGACTGAGAGTTTGCTCCAAGGCATTTGACACATCTGAGGCCATCAGATGGCATGTCAACCCAAGACCAACAGTTTATGAATATTAATCAAACTCTAAGGGGGAGAAATTCCCCTAGAGGGCCATTTGGGGCGCTAAGTCAAAAATGTTTGAAAAGTTAGCGCCAGGCGCTAACCTTTTGAAACATTTGAGAAATCCCCATTTTTTGCTCCAAGAAGGAAGTGGAGCGCTAAATCAAGAGCTCCACTTGCCTCTTGGAGCGCAAGAGGCCGGGGAATGTCCCGATCCAGGGCGATGTGCTCAGCAGCGCCACGTGTGGCCATGCGTGGCACTGCCGTGTTGCAGGGGCTCTTCCCTCAACTAAATGCAAGGGCTCCCCGCTGCAAGCTCTGCATTTTTTTGGGGCATCTGCTGGAGCAACCGGGGTGCGGGAGTGCCGCGCGATCAGCCGCGGAGATGTCGTCATGGTCTCCGGGCGCAGAAGATCGGGGTGATACCCGGTAGCGCCACCGCTAACCTCCCACGGAATTTCACGGGAGGCGCGGCCTCGGGTGGGGGGGGGCGAAAACCCATTTGCGCTCCGTTAGCGCCTCCCACTGGAGGCGCGAACAATGGGAATTTCGTCCCCTAAGCATCTTTAAACATATGCAGCCTTCCATTTTACTCGCGAGCTCTTCCATTGAATTTAGTCCATTCTATTATTCTGGCAATTTATCCCTTGTGTCACTAATTGTCATTTTTTTATGGCTGCTGAGGTTTGCCAAGTCGTTTCACAATCATACGTCAGGAAATGGATTAAAACTGTGACGCTGGACTGGGATTGCAGTAGCTTGTAGGAAACAAATGCTTTACTTGCAAACTTGTGCGATCTATCTTGATGGGCCATAATCCTGAGCGCCTGTAAAAATTGCATATCGGATGATTGTTAGCGTGAAGCGGCAAGTGTTGTAACACAAAATAAGGCTTCAAATCACGAGGAAGATCGGAGCTGTTTTTCTTTGTAATAAACAGACTGTTTAGATTAATTTCTTCCACCATTACTGTGAGTTTGCAACTGTTACAGCTGTTGTAATACAAGCACTGATTGTGGGATAACATCGCATTACAGAGGAATAGGTGAGACGGGTCATCTTTACAGAAAATTGCTAGAATATAATTATAATATTATAAAAATAAGCATGTTGAATTGTTCAACTACATCTTATTTAATACGTCCTTCATTCACGAAATGACACATAATTAAGAAATCACTATGGTCACAGAAAAAGAAGCATATTAGGAACCTAAATATATGTTTATGGTATTCTGCATCTATGTTATTATATGTTGTCCAATGAAGCCCACTTATATTGTGTAATGCATAATGAAAAAAAGAAAATGCTACACAACTGTAATGACAGTCCTCTGGTATAGTAAAATTATTCATTCACTCACAGTGAAAAAGGAACAATATCTTCAATTAAAGAGCAGTGGAAGTTTTTACAGAAGTAAGTGAAAAGCATTCTCTGTGGTCATAGAATTAATCCAGCTCTACACATTGGCTGAAGTACACTTTTTTTGTTCCAAGTTCCGCTGTGGGGAAAATATCCAACTTCTAATTGCAATCTTTGTTGTGAAGCATACAGTCAATGCGAGGTCAAGCTCAAAACCCGAAGAAGCAAAAGATTCAGTCAGTTCTTTGGAGTAGAGAATCTCCAACTCAGCCTTTAAATTACTGTTGAAACTGCAGCCAGGATGAGCTGTTCTGGTTTTGTACATTATCTCAGCCTGCATCAGGCCAGTGAAATTCAACCAGCTGGCTCTTGCGAAAGAAATGTTTTATTGTGCCGCACAAGAGTTAACTGTAAAAGCATTCTACTGCATATAAACGCATGCCACTGAAAGATTGACATCTTTGAAATTGACAAAATTGTCAGTTTCTAAAGGATATAATGCAAAAATTCTCCACTGCTATCCATATCTATCTATCAAGATGTATATGGCTTGCAACTCTAATTTACAAAGGGAAATGAGAGGCTGCTATTGGTGAGAATTAGTAAAACCTGGAAGCAGTTATATTAATAAAGGACAGATTAGTAATTTAGCACTGTGTTGTATTGAATTTTAATATATTGCAATATATTACTTTCTTTTTCCAAAGGGGTAGATCTGAAGAAAACATATTATAAATCTTTGATTGCAGTGCACTTGTGGTGCTTGAAATGCTGTATCGAATGAGAAGCCTATTATCTTTTAATTGGTGTTTAATGAAAGTTACTTGAAGACTGGGCCACATGCCCTCTGTGCCAGTGTTCTTCCTCAGTAGCTCGGTGAGGGTGGCCTGCTAATGTTGTAACTCTATGCTTTGACATAAATCTGTTGTGCCACAGCTAACTGCCCATGGACGATTAATGAATATGCAATCTTCTGGAGTTAGCTAACAGTCAGCTGCAGCACTGCGCTACACACCCTATTGTTAAAGAAAGAAAGACTTGCATTTATATAGCGTCTTTCACAACCTCAGGAAGTCTCAAAGCGCTTTACAGCCAATGAAGTGCTTTTTGAAGTGTACGGGGAGGATTTTTCAGGGGGTCAGCGGATGCGATCGGTGGCGAGTCAGGTGGGGAAATTTTTTTTTTGAGAGGGTAGGGAACCCGCTGTCAACCCGCCTCCAAATTAGTCTCCCAGATGTCGGGTCTGTCAGTGCTGAACAGACCTGACACCAAGTGGCGGCGGAGGCAATTTACATCATTAAGAGATTGCTAAGAGGCACTTAAATACTATTTTAAGCTTAACTTTCAATTTTACAAGTTCCCCCACGGTTTACACGCTGCTCGGGGAACACGTCAGCTCAGCGGGTCGTGAGTAGATTCAGCATTGAATTATCTGATTACTTGACAGCTGCAAATGTGCTATAAAAGCTCCCAGCTCACAGCTGTTCGCTTTCCAAGCTCAGAAACTGTTGCTTACTGCATTTGGAAGACAGATTTAGCTTCATGCAGCTTGCAAGTGTTTGGAGCCAACTCTCTATCCAGTGCCACCTCATTGGAACAACCTCTCCCACCATTGACAGATTTGCTTCTGTCATCTCAACTTCACCTGCCATCTATTACATCAGCATTGGTGTCCTTGAAACTATCTCACCTTGGTCCTCAGAATCCCACCACGATCAGACCCAACACCAGTAGCACCAGGCACACCAGCGCACCGACAACAACACCAACCTTCTCCGCAATCAACTGATGCTGCACAGGACACAGGGCATCATTACCCGACCACATTGATGCCCGGGACTCCAGGGATGGCCTCACCATAACCAGATTTACTTCACTTGACGCTGTACACCCTGGCTGCCACATGATGCGCCAGGTTGGCACCACCCCACACCAACACCTAAAGCATCTCTACAATGCCCAAGCCATTCCTTTCACACTCATCGCCATTGCAGGGGGTACCGTTATGTCTCACCATTCACTGCAACTCACTAAGCCACTTCCAAAGGTGCACACAAATCTGTCCAAGAACGCAAAGTGTTGAAAATAAAGATTTCAATGTTTGACAGCACATTAACAGAAACTTCACATGAACATTGGCTAAAACACACAAGTGCCTACCCTTGTGTGTTGTTAGTTGGTATGATTGGACTAGGATGAGGGTGAGTGTGAGGGATGGCTCGTGAGATGGGGAAGTGATAATGTCGATAGAGAGGGATGGGTGGAGGTGCAAGGTAAGTTGGTGTGAGTAAGGGTGTGCAGGTGTAGGGTAGGGAAGGCAGAGTGATGGTCTCTTCCACCCATGGGAAGGGAAGAGGACCTCCCTGCGTGCTGTGACTCCTCCATAAGCATATGGAGGGAGTCATGGGAGAGCCTGGGTGCAGCCGTGCACCTCTGTGCAGTGCTTGTCAGTGTTTGCAGCACCTCAGTGCTGTAGAACACTGACAGCAGAACTGTCAAAATCAATTTGCACACGGTCCCTTGAAGGAAACCGGCTGATGACGTCATCAGACCCGCTAAGGAGAAAGTCAGGATAAAGGGTAGCTATTCACAGTGGCAGAAGGTGGGTAGTGGTGTTCCACAAGGATCAGTCCTGGGACCACTGTTGTTCACAATTTATATTAACAATTTAGACTTTGGAATCAAAAACACAATTTCTAAATTTAAAATTAAGGGGATGGTCAATACTGAGGAGGACTGCAACAAATTACAGGAGGACATTAATAAACTTGCAGAATGGGCATATAATTGGCAAATGAAGTTCAACACAGATGGATGTGAGATATTACATTTTGGTAGGGAGAATAGGGAGGTCACTTATTACTTGGAGGGTGCAAGTCTAGGTGGGGTAGAGGAGCAAAGGGATCTAGGAGTACAAATACACAAATCACTAAAAGTTGCGACACACAGGCAAGGCCATAAAAAAAAGCAAACCAAGGACTAGGGTTTATTTCTAGAGGTATAGAATTGAAAAGTAGGGAAGTTATGCTAAACCTGTATCGAACCTTGGTTAGACCACACTTAGAGTACTGCGTACAGTTCTGGTCGCCATATTATAAAAAGGATATAGAGGCACTGGAGAGGGTGAAGAAAAGATTTACAAGGATGATACCAGAAATGCGAGGGTACACATATCAGGAAAGGATGAACAGGCTGGGTCTCTTTTCTCTTGAAAAAAGAAGGCTCGAGTGGAGCATAAACGTCGGCATGAACTGGTTGGGCCGAATGGCCTTTTTCTGTGCCATATATCCTATGCAATCCTTCAATTGGCCAGGTAACGCGCTGGGCGGGCTGAGCTAGCCCAATCAATGTGACATCGCTCTACAGAGCGGGCTGGAGCCAGCAACGGTGTTGCACCCCGGCCGCTCCAGACCCGCCTCGGTAGGCGAAATTGCGGCCGTAGTCACTGAGGTAATGTAGGAAACTGAAATGGATTTAGACCTCGCAGCTCTCAAGGAGTTCTTCTTTGAAGTGTGAGGTAACTCTTTGCTGCGTGGAGTAAATAAACGTTCTTCATGTTTTACATTGGTGTTCCAGGATTTCAGTGGTGTGTTGGGGAGGAAGTAGATGTGACCTGGCCATTTTCCCCAGAGTTAGAGGTCTGAAAAAAAGCATTTAGGATTTTTTTTTAAATTGAGATACCTAAAATAAACTTATTCCAGTTTTTTCCTCTTCTTTCCTACCAGCAGCCTCCTTAGAACTACACCTGAGTGTTTAATTTTTATATATGAACATAGCCAGTGATTGTCAGCAGGCTATTTGACTATTACACAAACTAGGGTCGTATTTCCTGGAATTTAGAAGGTTAAGGGGTGATTTGATTGAAGTTTTCAAGATATTAAGGGGAACTGATAGAGTAAATAGAGAGAAACTATTTCTGCTGGTTGGGGAATCTAGGATTGGGGACATAGTCTAAAAATTAGAGCCAGGCCTTTCAGGAGTGAATTTAGGAAACACTTCTACACACAAAGGGTGGGAGAAGTTTGGAACTCTCTTCCATAAACGACAATTAATGCTGGGTCAGTTGTTAATTTTAAATCTGAGATTGATAGATTTTTGTAAACCAAAGATATTAAGGGATATGGGGCAAAGGCGGCTATATGGAGTTAGGCCACAGATCAGCCATGATCTCATTGAATGGTGGAGGAGGCTCGAGTGGCTAAATGGCCTACTTCTGTTCCTATGTTCCTGTTGGAACCATTGGGGCCAAGCCTCACCCTCTCCTTTCCTGACATCAACTACCTTGCACAATCCAAATGGATTCACTGGGAAGTATTGGAAATGCTAACCCTTGCTCATTCCCTCCGCCCCCCACCCCCCATGCACCCCCCCCCCCCACCCCACTCCTCCCCACCTCGCCCCTGCCCCCCAAACCACCTTCCTGGTCTGGTGATCCTGAGATCAGTTGCAGCCTCCCTCCCTATTATTGGCCTCAGTAAAATCAGCTTCGTCAGCAAAGACCAGGGACTTGAACACAAAAACTAGGCTAACACTCCAGTGCAGTGCTGAGGGAGTGCTGCACTGATGGAGGTGCCATCTTTCGGATGAGACTTTAAACTGAGGTCCCGTCTGCCCTCTCAGGTGGACGTAAAAGATCCCATGGCAATTTTTCGAAGAACCTTGTATCTTCCCAATGAATATGACTTATGTCCAGGCTGGATGATACATTTACACACTCAGCCGTCAGGAACGGTGTATAAATCAAATTTATATTGAATCTACTACCAATATTCCATGGAGGAGTCGGCACTTTGTATTTTATGTTGAAAAAAACCCTTCAGTGCTACGTGGGCAATGCATTATATCATTTTGTGTCTCCACCCCTTAGCAACACACAACAAATGAGATGAACAGTGGAAAATAGAGGTGACAGAATGTCCAAAGATATTTGCCTCGGACAAAATCATTTGCATATTTTCAGAAGACACAGAGAATTGAATTTTGCCTTAAGGGGCCATTGTCATTAACTTTGGGAGCTTTGTAAGCAAGTTCCTTTACTGGAATGGACAAGAGAAACCTGCAGCAAGATTTCATATTCCTATCTCGCGAATGGATCATTCTTTTGCTCTTTATATCTGGGACAAAGTGATTTTAGCAAAACTTAGTTTAAATATTACTGTTTATTTTTAAATTATCTTAACATGTGTCATTGATTCTGTGTCACATCTGCAAAGGAAGTGGTCATGGACAAAGATTTTTTATAAAAATGAAAATTTGGGGAATTTTGTGGTGATGCAAATGAAGGATATCGGCACTGGGGATTGGAACACTTTCTTAGGTCACTTTGGGGGAAGAATTTCTCTGTGCGTTATGTAGAACAGAAATCACAAACCTGTTTATTAACAACATATTTAGAATTTATTTACTAATACTGCACAAGGGAAATCTACCCAGCCTCCTGATATCGAGTATAGATTGGGTTTGATGCAGAATAAAATTTCCTCCAGCCTGCTCCAACAATGTGCCTTTGTTCTAAGCCTTGAAGAATCCTCCCTCCTGGATCATTATGATGTTTTCCACTTCCCACACAAACCATCCTTATCATCTCTGATTGAGATTTGTCCATTAATGTTGATTTAGGGGCAATTGTTTTGTGAAACCACACCCACTAGGAACTGGTTGAGACTGCCCTTCCTCACTTCACGTACAGCAAGCAGAGCCCATTAGTCTGGGTTGGATTTGAAACCATGCTACCACCCCATCTGAGCCTCTTTCCCTCCCCCATTTAGGGGACACCTCCACCCCTCCAGGCTCCGATTGTTGGCTGGCTATGCCCATTTCTCACTCTCCCACACCCAGCAAGCTACAGCAGGTCTATACTTGGCACCTACAGCTCACCAGCAGCGTGTAAATGGGCCACAGACCTCAAACTGGCTCGGGACTCACGGCCGCAACAATGGGTACGCGATGGGTGTGCGTCTCCTGCCGCCTGCCCGTTACTCACCTCAAATTAAAATTGTCCCTGCTATGTCAACACTGCCTTTAACTCCTCTCATACAGCTCACGGCACTAATAAGGTCATCTTTTAAAAAGTAGTGCAGGAAGGAGAAGCACAACATAATGCATAGTATTCAATTATGCTTCATTTGAATATTGGAAACAGACTGACCAATGGATAATTTTCTTTTGTGACAAGGATGGTTAGACTAAATTAAGAATGATGCCATAATTGTGTTCTAATGCCAGACTAGAGTTAACTATATACAGCAGGAGACTCAGTAATTTAATGTGCTTTGAAATTAATGAGTACTTTATTTTGAGAGGTCACTTGTGTTGATGGAAGTTCTTACTCCTAATTTGTTCCAATGGCCTAATAGGTACAGGCACTGCCTGGTGTAGTATTAAGCCATACAGATCAGAAAGTGATAGTTTCCCCTACGTCTGTGCGGAGTTGGCCTGAAGGGAGTGTGGGTCAAAAGATCAGTGCTACATCTCTGACCTGCTCGCCCTTCCTGCACCGCTCCCTGATGGGAACATGAGATCAGTGAATAAGCCCTATGGAGCCCACTTAAGATAATTTCTTCTTTCTCAATGGTAAAAATAAAGTACTGTTTAGAGAATCAGAAGGGATTATTTCTTGTAGTTGATGTCCCTGCTCCAGCTGGTGTCCTTCCTCTGATCGGTGTTCCCTCTCTGGCTGGTATCCCTCCTCTGGCTGGTGTTCCTCCTCTGGCTGGTGTTCCTCCTCTGGCTTGAGTCCCTCCTCTGGCTGGTGTCCCTCCTCTGGCTGGTGTCCCTCCTCTGGCTGGTGTTCCCCCACTGGCTGGTGTTCCTCATCTGGCTGGTCTTCCCCCTCTGGCTGGTGTCCCTCCACTGGCTGGTGTCCCTCCACTGGCTGTTGTCCCTCCTCTGGCTGTTGTCCCTCCTCTGGCTGGTGTTCCCCCTCTGGCTGGTGTCCCTCCACTGGCTGGTGTCCCTCCTCTGGCTAGTGTTCCTCATCTGGCTGGTCTTCTCCCTCTGGCTGTTGTCCCTCCTCTGGCTGGTGTTCCCCCTCTGGCTGGTGTCCCTCCTCTGGCTGGTGTTCCCCCACTGGCTGGTGTCCCTCCACTGGCTGGTGTTCCCCCTCTGGCTGGTGTCCCTCCACTGGCTGGTGTTCCTCCACTGGCTGGTGTCCCCCCTCTGGCTGGTGTTCCCCCTCTGGCTGGTGTCCCTCCACTGGCTGGTGTTCCTCCTCTGGTTGGTGTCCCTCCACTGGCTGGTGTTCCTCCTCTGGCTGGTGTTCCCCCACTGGCTGGTTTCCCTCCTCTGGCTGGTGTTGCTACTGTGGCTGGCGTTCTTTCTCTGGCTGGTGTTCCTCCTCTGGCTGGTTTCCCTCCACTGGCTGGTGCCCCTCCTCTGGCTGACGCCCCTCCTTCGGTCAGTGTTGCTAGTGCAATTGTAAACTTGAATATTGTTTAAGCTAGAAGGGAAGCCAGTTAGAAGGGAACTTCCCTGAATTTGTTTACACTGTTGCTACACAGAGTGACCAGAGGAAACCATCCCCAATGACCTTAACAGGTCTCCTTTGGATTTTACTGCATAACAATAAAGTTTAATGCTGAATCTATTACTGAAGCTTCATGTCACTCCTTTATTGCATAAATACTTTGCTATGGAAGATTTTGAAGGTGCTAAAAATGAAATGGCAGTTGAAGGACACAACAACAGCTTTTATTAAATCACTGTGCAGACATGGTAATAATGATTACTAAGCATTAAATACACAATATTCAATAAATTTTGGTGACAGCACACTTCAGATATTAATGGCTGTTACTGGGATTGTGCAGTAAATTTAATTTATAACCTGATTCAATTTGAGTTCAGTTATTTTGGACCAATTTACAAGGTTCCAAATTTAGCTTAGTTTGCGCCATTGCTTTTATTAAATATGTGAACAGAGCCACAATGTCCATCTTTGAAATACTCTTTTTGATTTCTTCTTATTGTAGCTTGAGCTACAAGAGGAAGTATTAAAATTATAGGGAGAGACATGCATCTGATTCTTAGCACATGGACTTTAATTGCATTAGTGTGAGAGGGGAATGGTAGTGCAGTGGTTCTGGGACTGGGCTAATAACTTAGAGGTTATGAATTCAGGTCCCACTATTTGAGAAATCAAATTCAATAAATTGCAGTATTTGTGGGCTGGCACGAGATAGAAACTCATCATTGTGTCATTTAAAAAACAATCTAACTGGGAAGGGAATTTGCCAGCCCGGCCGTAACTGGTCTACTACACATGTCTCCAGTCCACATTATGTGGCTGACTTTTAATGTCATCAGGGCTACTAAGGATGGACAATAAATTCTGCCTTCCCATATCTCAAGAACAAATTAAAATAAAAGTCTGGGATGCATTTGAAACAATATCCCAGCAACGAAAGGACAGTGTCTAATCTCTAATACCACTCAGTGTCAAATCTCGAATACTGCCCAGTGTCCAATCTCTAATACACCCAGTGTCTAATCTCTAATACCATCCAGTGTCCAATCTCTAATACTGCTCAGTGTCTAATCTCTAATACCACCCAGTGTCCAATCTCTAATACTGCCCAGGGTCCAATCTCGAATACTGCCCAGTGTCTAATCTCTAATACTGCCCAGTGTCGAATCTCTAACACCACCCAGTGTCAAATCTCTAATACCACCCAGTGTCTAATCTCAAACACCACCCAGTGTCCAACCTCTAATACCACCCAGTGTCCAATCTCTAACACCACCCAGTGTCAAATCTCGAATACTGTCCAGTGTCCAATTTCTAATACCACCCAGTGTCCAATCTCTAATACCACCCAGTGTCCAATCTCTAATACCACCCAGTGTCCAATCTCTAATACCACCCAGTGTCCAATCTCTAACCCCACCCAGTGTCCAATCTCTAATACCACCCAGTGTCCAATCTCTAATACTGCCCAGTGTCTAATCTCTAATACCACCCAGTGTACAATCTCTAATACCACTCAGTGTCAAATCTCGAATACTGCCCAGTGACCAATCTCTAATACCACCCAGTGTCCAATCTCTAATACCACTCAGTGTCCAATCTGTAACACCACTCAGTGTCCAATCTCTAATACCACCCAGTATC
The DNA here is from genome assembly GCA_030390025.1 of Squalus acanthias. Lineage (NCBI taxonomy): Eukaryota > Metazoa > Chordata > Chondrichthyes > Squaliformes > Squalidae > Squalus > Squalus acanthias. The sequence continues at coordinate 48,357,626 of CM059435.1, forward strand.
CAATCTCCAATACCACTCAGTGTCCAATCTGTAACACCACCCAGTGTCCAATCCCTAATACCGCTCAGTGTCTAATCTCTAATACTGCCCAGTGTCGAATCTGTAACACCACCCAGTGTCCAATCTCTAATACCACCCAGTGTCCAATCTCTAATACCACCCAGTGTCCAATCTCTAATACCACTCAGTGTCCAAACTGTAACACCACTCAGTGTCCAATCTCTAATACCACCCAATGTCCAATCTCTAATACCACCCAATGTCCAATCTGTAATACCACCCAGTGTCCAATCTCGAATACCACCCAGTGTCCAATCTCTAATACCACCCAGTGTCCAATCTCTAAAACCACCCAGTGTCCAATCTCTAATACCACTCAGTGTCCACTCTCTAACACCACTCAGTGTCCAATCTCCAATACCACCCAGTGTCCAATCTCTAATACCACCCAATGTCCAATGTCTAATACCACCCAGTGTCCAATCTGTAATATCACCCAGTGTCCAATCTCTAATACCACCCAGTGTCCAATCTCTAATACCACCCAGTGTCCAATCTCTAATACCACCCAGTGTCCAATCTCTAAAACCACCCAGTGTCCAATCTCTAATACCACTCAGTGTCCAATCTCTAACACCACTCAGTGTCCAATCTCTAATACCACCCAGTGTCCAATCTCTAATACCACCCAGTGTCCAATCTCTAATACCACCCAGTGTCCAATCTCTAATACCACCCAGTGTCCAATCTCTAATACCACCCAGTGTCCAATCTCTAATACCACCCAGTGTCCAATCTCTAATACCGCCCAGTTTCCAATCTCTAAACCACCCAGTGTCCAATCCCTAATACCACCCAGTGTCCAATCCCTAATACCACCCAGTGTCCAATCTCTAATACTGCCCAGTGTCCAATCACTAACACCACACAGTGTCCAATCTCTAACACCACCCAGTGTCCAATCTCTAACACCACCCAGTGTCCAATCTCTAATACCACCCAGTGTCCAATCTCTAATACCACCCAGTGTCCAATCTCTAACACCACCCAGTGTCCAATCTCTAATACTGGCCAGTGTCTAATCTCTAATACCGCCCAGTGTCCAATCTCTAATACCACCCAGTGTCCAATCTCTAATACCACCCAGTGTCCAATTTCTAATACCACCCAGTGTCCAATCTCTAATACCACCCAGTGTCCAATCTCTAATACCACCCAGTGTCCAATCTCTAATACCACCCAGTGTCCAATCTCTAATACCACCCAGTGTCCAATCTCTAATACCACCCAGTGTCCAATCTCTAATACCACCCAGTGTCCAATCTCTAACCCCACCCAGTGTCCAATCTCTAATACCACCCAGTGTCCAATCTCTAATACCGCCCAGTGTCTAATCTCTAATACCACCCAGTGTACAATCTCTAATACCACTCAGTGTCAAATCTCGAATACTGCCCAGCGACCAATCTCTAATACCACCCAGTATCCAATCTCTAATACCACCCAGTGTCCAATCTCTAATACCACCCAGTGTCCAATCTCTAATACCACCCAGTGTCCAATCTCTAATACCACCCAGTGTCCAATCTCTAATACCACCCATTGTCCAATCTCTAATACCACCCAGTGTCCAATCTCTAATGCCACCCAGTGTCCAATCTCTAACACCAACCAGTGTCCAATCTCTATTACTGCCCAGTGTCCAATCCCTAATACCGCTCAGTGTCTAATCTCTAATACTGCCCAGTGTCGAATCTGTAACACCACCCAGTGTCCAATCTCTAATACCACCCAGTGTCCAATCTCTAATACCACCCAATGTCCAATCTCTAATACCACTCAGTGTCAAATCTCGAATACTGCCCAGCGACCAATCTCTAATACCACCCAGTATCCAATCTCTAATACCACTCAGTGTCCAATCTGTAACACCACTCAGTGTCCAATCTCTAATACCACCCAGTATCCAATCTCCAATACCACTCAGTGTCCAATCTGTAACACCACCCAGTGTCCAATCCCTAATACCGCTCAGTGTCTAATCTCTAATACTGCCCAGTGTCGAATCTGTAACACCACCCAGTGTCCAATCTCTAATACCACCCAGTGTCCAATCTCTAATACCACCCAGTGTCCAATCTCTAATACCACTCAGTGTCCAATCTGTAACACCACTCAGTGTCCAATCTCTAATACCACCCAATGTCCAATCTCTAATACCACCCAAAGTCCAATCTGTAATACCACCCAGTGTCCAATCTCGAATACCACCCAGTGTCCAATCTCTAATACCACCCAGTGTCCAATCTCTAATACCACCCAGTGTCCAATCTCTAATACCACCCAGTGTCCAATCTCTAAAACCACCCAGTTTCCAATCTCTAATACCACTCAGTGTCCACTCTCTAACACCACTCAGTGTCCAATCTCCAATACCACCCAGTGTCCAATCTCTAATACCACCCAATGTCCAATGTCTAATACCACCCAGTGTCCAATCTGTAATACCACTCAGTGTCCAATCTCCAATACCACCCAGTGTCCAATCTCTAATACCACCCAATGTCCAATGTCTAATACCACCCAGTGTCCAATCTGTAATACCACCCAGTGTCCAATCTCTAATACCACCCAGTGTCCAATCTCTAATACCACCCAGTGTCCAATCTCTAATACCACCCAGTGTCCAATCTCTAAAACGACCCAGTGTCCAATCTCTAATACCACTCAGTGTCCAATCTCTAACACCACTCAGTGTCCAATCTCTAATACCACCCAGTATCCAATCTCTAATACCACACAGTGTCCAATCTGTAATACCACCCAGTGTCCAATCTCTAATACCACCCAGTGTCCAATCTCTAATACCACCCAGTGTCCAATCTCTAATACCACCCAGTGTCCAATCTCTAATACCACCCAGTGTCCAATCTCTAATACCACCCAGTGTCCAATCTCTAATACCACCCAGTGTCCAATCTCTAATACCACCCAGTGTCCAATCTCTAATACCACCCAGTGTCCAATCTCTAATACCACCCAGTGTCCAATCTCTAATACCGCCCAGTGTCCAATCTCTAAACCACCCAGTGTCCAATCCCTAATACCACCCAGTGTCCAATCCCTAATACCACCCAGTGTCCAATCTCTAATACCGCCCAGTGTCCAATCACTAACACCACCCAGTGTCCAATCTCTAACACCACCCAGTGTCCAATCTCTAACACCACCCAGTGTCCAATCTCTAATACCACCCAGTGTCCAATCTCTAATAACACCCAGTGTCCAATCTCTAACACCACCCAGTGTCCAATCTCTAATACTGCCCAGTGTCTAATCTCTAATACCGCCCAGTGTCCAATCTCTAATACCACTCAGTGTCCAATCTCTAATACCACCCAGTGTCCAATTTCTAACACCACCCAGTGTCCAATCTCTAATACCACCCATTGTCCAATCTCTAATACCACCCAGTGTCCAATCTCTAATGCCACCCAGTGTCCAATCTCTAACACCAACCAGTGTCCAATCTCTATTACTGCCCAGTGTCCAATCCCTAATACCACCCAATGTCCAATCTCTAATACCACTCAGTGTCAAATCTCGAATACTGCCCAGCGACCAATCTCTAATACCACCCAGTATCCAATCTCTAATACCACTCAGTGTCCAATCTGTAACACCACTCAGTGTCCAATCTCTAATACCACCCAGTATCCAATCTCCAATACCACTCAGTGTCCAATCTGTAACACCACCCAGTGTCCAATCCCTAATACCGCTCAGTGTCTGATCTCTAATACTGCCCAGTGTCGAATCTGTAACACCACCCAGTGTCCAATCTCTAATACCACCCAGTGTCCAATCTCTAATACCACCCAGTGTCCAATCTCTAATACCACTCAGTGTCCAATCTGTAACACCACTCAGTGTCCAATCTCTAATACCACCCAATGTCCAATCTCTAATACCACCCAAAGTCCAATCTGTAATACCACCCAGTGTCCAATCTCGAATACCACCCAGTGTCCAATCTCTAATACCACCCAGTGTCCAATCTCTAATACCACCCAGTGTCCAATCTCTAATACCACCCAGTGTCCAATCTCTAAAACCACCCAGTTTCCAATCTCTAATACCACTCAGTGTCCACTCTCTAACACCACTCAGTGTCCAATCTCCAATACCACCCAGTGTCCAATCTCTAATACCACCCAATGTCCAATGTCTAATACCACCCAGTGTCCAATCTGTAATACCACCCAGTGTCCAATCTCTAATACCACCCAGTGTCCAATCTCTAATACCACCCAGTGTCCAATCTCTAATACCACCCAGTGTCCAATCTCTAAAACCACCCAGTGTCCAATCTCTAATACCACTCAGTGTCCAATCTCTAACACCACTCAGTGTCCAATCTCTAATACCACCCAGTATCCAATCTCTAATACCACACAGTGTCCAATCTGTAATACCACCCAGTGTCCAATCTCTAATACCACCCAGTGTCCAATCTCTAATACCACCCAGTGTCCAATCTCTAATACCACCCAGTGTCCAATCTCTAATACCACCCAGTGTCCAATCTCTAATACCACCCAGTGTCCAATCTCTAATACCACCCAGTGTCCAATCTCTAATACCACCCAGTGTCCAATCTCTAATACCACCCAGTGTCCAATCTCTAATACCACCCAGTGTCCAATCTCTAATACCGCCCAGTGTCCAATCTCTAAACCACCCAGTGTCCAATCCCTAATACCACCCAGTGTCCAATCCCTAATACCACCCAGTGTCCAATCTCTAATACCGCCCAGTGTCCAATCACTAACACCACCCAGTGTCCAATCTCTAACACCACCCAGTGTCCAATCTCTAACACCACCCAGTGTCCAATCTCTAATACCACCCAGTGTCCAATCTCTAATACCACCCAGTGTCCAATCTCTAACACCACCCAGTGTCCAATCTCTAATACTGCCCAGTGTCTAATCTCTAATACCGCCCAGTGTCCAATCTCTAATACCACCCAGTGTCCAATCTCTAATACCACCCAGTGTCCAATTTCTAATACCACCCAGTGTCCAATCTCTAATACCACCCATTGTCCAATCTCTAATACCACCCAGTGTCCAATCTCTAATGCCACCCAGTGTCCAATCTCTAACACCAACCAGTGTCCAATCTCTATTACTGCCCAGTGTCCAATCTCTAATAATGCCCAGTGTCTAATCTCTAATACCACTCAGTGTCCAATCTCTAATACTGCCCAGTGTCCAATCTCTAATACCACCCAGTGTCCAATCTCTAATACCACCCATTGTCCAATCTCTGACATCACCCAGTGTCGATTCTCTAATACCACCCAGTGTCCAATCTCTAATACCACCCAGTGTCCAATCTGTAATACCACCCAGTGTCCAATCTCTAATACCACCCAGTGTCCAATCTCTAATACCACCCATTGTCCAATCTCTAATACCACCCAGTGTCCAATCTCTAATGCCACCCAGTGTCCAATCTCTAACACCAACCAGTGTCCAATCTCTATTACTGCCCAGTGTCCAATCCCTAATACCACCCAATGTCCAATCTCTAATACCACTCAGTGTCAAATCTCGAATACTGCCCAGCGACCAATCTCTAATACCACCCAGTATCCAATCTCTAATACCACTCAGTGTCCAATCTGTAACACCACTCAGTGTCCAATCTCTAATACCACCCAGTATCCAATCTCCAATACCACTCAGTGTCCAATCTGTAACACCACCCAGTGTCCAATCCCTAATACCGCTCAGTGTCTAATCTCTAATACTGCCCAGTGTCGAATCTGTAACACCACCCAGTGTCCAATCTCTAATACCACCCAGTGTCCAATCTCTAATACCACTCAGTGTCCAATCTGTAACACCACTCAGTGTCCAATCTCTAATACCACCCAATGTCCAATCTCTAATACCACCCAAAGTCCAATCTGTAATACCACCCAGTGTCCAATCTCGAATACCACCCAGTGTCCAATCTCTAATACCACCCAGTGTCCAATCTCTAATACCACCCAGTGTCCAATCTCTAATACCACCCAGTGTCCAATCTCTAAAACCACCCAGTTTCCAATCTCTAATACCACTCAGTGTCCACTCTCTAACACCACTCAGTGTCCAATCTCCAATACCACCCAGTGTCCAATCTCTAATACCACCCAATGTCCAATGTCTAATACCACCCAGTGTCCAATCTGTAATACCACCCAGTGTCCAATCTCTAATACCACCCAGTGTCCAATCTCTAATACCACCCAGTGTCCAATCTCTAATACCACCCAGTGTCCAATCTCTAAAACCACCCAGTGTCCAATCTCTAATACCACTCAGTGTCCAATCTCTAACACCACTCAGTGTCCAATCTCTAATACCACCCAGTATCCAATCTCTAATACCACACAGTGTCCAATCTGTAATACCACCCAGTGTCCAATCTCTAATACCACCCAGTGTCCAATCTCTAATACCACCCAGTGTCCAATCTCTAATACCACCCAGTGTCCAATCTCTAATACCACCCAGTGTCCAATCTCTAATACCACCCAGTGTCCAATCTCTAATACCACCCAGTGTCCAATCTCTAATACCACCCAGTGTCCAATCTCTAATACCACCCAGTGTCCAATCTCTAATACCACCCAGTGTCCAATCTCTAATACCGCCCAGTGTCCAATCTCTAAACCACCCAGTGTCCAATCCCTAATACCACCCAGTGTCCAATCCCTAATACCACCCAGTGTCCAATCTCTAATACCGCCCAGTGTCCAATCACTAACACCACCCAGTGTCCAATCTCTAACACCACCCAGTGTCCAATCTCTAACACCACCCAGTGTCCAATCTCTAATACCACCCAGTTTCCAATCTCTAATACCACCCAGTGTCCAATCTCTAACACCACCCAGTGTCCAATCTCTAATACTGCCCAGTGTCTAATCTCTAATACCGCCCAGTGTCCAATCTCTAATACCACCTAGTGTCCAATCTCTAATACCACCCAGTGTCCAATTTCTAATACCACCCAGTGTCCAATCTCTAATACCACCCATTGTCCAATCTCTAATACCACCCAGTGTCCAATCTCTAATGCCACCCAGTGTCCAATCTCTAACACCAACCAGTGTCCAATCTCTATTACTGCCCAGTGTCCAATCCCTAATACCACCCAATGTCCAATCTCTAATACCACTCAGTGTCAAATCTCGAATACTGCCCAGTTTCCAATCTCTAAACCACCCAGTGTCCAATCCCTAATACCACCCAGTGTCCAATCCCTAATACCACCCAGTGTCCAATCTCTAATACTGCCCAGTGTCCAATCACTAACACCACCCAGTGTCCAATCTATAACACCACCCAGTGTCCAATCTCTAACACCACCCAGTGTCCAATCTCTAATACCACCCAGTGTCCAATCTCTAATACCACCCAGTGTCCAATCTCTAACACCACCCAGTGTCCAATCTCTTTTACTGGCCAGTGTCTAATCTCTAATACCGCCCAGTGTCCAATCTCTAATACCACCCAGTGTCCAATCTCTAATACCACCCAGTGTCCAATTTCTAATACCACCCAGTGTCCAATCTCTAATACCACCCAGTGTCCAATCTCTAATACCACCCAGTGTCCAATCTCTAATACCACCCAGTGTCCAATCTCTAATACCACCCAGTGTCCAATCTCTAATACCACCCAGTGTCCAATCTCTAATACCACCCAGTGTCCAATCTCTAACCCCACCCAGTGTCCAATCTCTAATACCACCCAGTGTCCAATCTCTAATACCGCCCAGTGTCTAATCTCTAATACCACCCAGTGTACAATCTCTAATACCACTCAGTGTCAAATCTCGAATACTGCCCAGCGACCAATCTCTAATACCACCCAGTATCCGATCTCTAATACCACTCAGTGTCCAATCTGTAACACCACTCAGTGTCCAATCTCTAATACCACCCAGTATCCAATCTCCAATACCACTCAGTGTCCAATCTGTAACACCACCCAGTGTCCAATCCCTAATACCGCTCAGTGTCTAATCTCTAATACTGCCCAGTGTCGAATCTGTAACACCACCCAGTGTCCAATCTCTAATACCACCCAGTGTCCAATCTCTAATACCACCCAGTGTCCAATCTCTAATACCACTCAGTGTCCAATCTGTAACACCACTCAGTGTCCAATCTCTAATACCACCCAATGTCCAATCTCTAATACCACCCAAAGTCCAATCTGTAATACCACCCAGTGTCCAATCTCGAATACCACCCAGTGTCCAATCTCTAATACCACCCAGTGTCCAATCTCTAATACCACCCAGTGTCCAATCTCTAATACCACCCAGTGTCCAATCTCTAAAACCACCCAGTTTCCAATCTCTAATACCACTCAGTGTCCACTCTCTAACACCACTCAGTGTCCAATCTCCAATACCACCCAGTGTCCAATCTCTAATACCACCCAATGTCCAATGTCTAATACCACCCAGTGTCCAATCTGTAATACCACCCAGTGTCCAATCTCTAATACCACCCAGTGTCCAATCTCTAATACCACCCAGTGTCCAATCTCTAATACCACCCAGTGTCCAATCTCTAAAACCACCCAGTGTCCAATCTCTAATACCACTCAGTGTCCAATCTCTAACACCACTCAGTGTCCAATCTCTAATACCACCCAGTATCCAATCTCTAATACCACACAGTGTCCAATCTGTAATACCACCCAGTGTCCAATCTCTAATACCACCCAGTGTCCAATCTCTAATACCACCCAGTGTCCAATCTCTAATACCACCCAGTGTCCAATCTCTAATACCACCCAGTGTCCAATCTCTAATACCACCCAGTGTCCAATCTCTAATACCACCCAGTGTCCAATCTCAAATACCACCCAGTGTCCAATCTCTAATACCACCCAGTGTCCAATCTCTAATACCACCCAGTGTCCAATCTCTAATACCGCCCAGTGTCCAATCTCTAAACCACCCAGTGTCCAATCCCTAATACCACCCAGTGTCCAATCCCTAATACCACCCAGTGTCCAATCTCTAATACCGCCCAGTGTCCAATCACTAACACCACCCAGTGTCCAATCTCTAACACCACCCAGTGTCCAATCTCTAACACCACCCAGTGTCCAATCCCTAATACCACCCAGTGTCCAATCTCTAATACCACCCAGTGACCAATCTCTAATACCACCTAGTGTCCAATCTCTAATACCACCCAGTGTCCAATCTCTAATATCACTCAGTGTCCAATCTCTAACACCACCCAGTGTCCAATCTCTAATACTGCCCTGTGTCCAATCCCTAATACCACTCAGTGTCCAATCTCTAATACTGCCCAGTGTCCAATCCCTAATACCACCCAGTGCCCAATCTCTAATACTGCCCAGTGTCTAATCTCTAATACCGCCCAGTGTCCAATCTCTAACACCACTCAGTGTCCAATCTCTAATACCGCCCAGTGTCCAATCTCTAATACCACCCAGTTTCCAATCTCTAATACCACCCAGTGTCAAATCTCCAATACCATCCAGTGTCCAATCTCTAATACAACCCAGTGTCCAATCTCTAATACCACCCAGTGTCCAATCTCTAATACCACCCAGTGTCCAATCTCTAATACCACCCAGTGTCCAATGTCTAATACCACCCAGTGTCCAAGCTCTAATACCACCCAGTGTCCAATCTCTAATACCACCCAGTGTCCAATCTCTAATACCACCCAGTGTCCAATCTCTAATGCCACCCAGTGTCCAATCTCTAACACCACCCAGTGTCCAATCTCTATTACTGCCCAGTGTCCAATCCCTAATACCACCCAATGTCCAATCTGTAATACCACTCAGTGTCAAATCTCGAATACTGCCCAGTGTCCAATCTCTAACACCACCCAGTGTCCAATCTCTAATACCACCCAGTGTCCAATCTCTAATACCACCCAGTGTCCAATCTCTAACACCACCCAGTGTCCAATCTCTATTACTGCCCAGTGTCCAATCCCTAATACCACCCAGTGTCCAATCTCTAATACCACCCAGTGACCAATCTCTAATACCACCTAGTGTCCAATTAAAATACCACCCAGTGTCCAATCTCTAATAGCACTCAGTGTCCAATCTCTAACACCACCCAGTGTCCAATCTCTAATACTGCCCAGTGTCCAATCCCTAATACCACTCAGTGTCCAATCTCTAATACTGCCCAGTGTCTAATCTCTAATACCGCCCAGTGTCCAATCTCTAATACCACCCAGTGTCCAATCTCTAATACCACCCAGTGTCCAATCTCTAATACCACTCAGTGTCAAATCTCGAATACTGCCCAGTGTCCAATCTCTAATACCACCCAGTGTCCAATCTCTAATACCACCCAGTGTCCAATCTCTAACACCACCCAGTGTCCAATCTCTATTACTGCCCAGTGTCCAATCCCTAATACCACCCAGTGTCCAATCTCTAATACCACCCAGGGACCAATCTCTAATACCACCTAGTGTCCAATCAAAATACCACCCAGTGTCCAATCTCTAATACCACTCAGTGTCCAATCTCTAACACCACCCAGTATCCAATCTCTAATACTGCCCAGTGTCCAATCCCTAATACCACTCAGTGTCAAATGTCTAATACTGCCCAGTGTCCAGTCCCTAATACCACCCAGTGCCCAATCTCTAATACTGCCCAGTGTCCAATCTCTAATACCACCCAGTGACCAATCTCTAACACCACCCAGTGTCCAATCTCTAACACCACCCATGTTCCACTCTCTAATACTGCCCAGTATCCAATCTCGAATACTGCCCAGTGTCCAATCTCTAACACCACCCAGTGTCCAATCTCCAATACCACCCAGTGTCCAATCTTTATTACCACCCAGTGTCCAATCTCGAATACTGCCCAGTGTCTAATCTCTAACACCACCCAGTGTCCAATCTCTAACACCACCCAGTGTACAATCTCTAATACCACCCAGTGTCCAACCTCTAACACCACCCAGTGTCCAATCCCTAATACCACCCAGTGTCCAATCTCTAATACTGCCCAGTGTCCAATTCCTAATACCACCCTGTGTCCAATCTCGAATACTGCCCAGTGTCCAATCTCTAATACCACCCAGTGTCCAATCTCTAATACCACCCAGTGTCCAATCTCTAATACCACCCAGTGTCCAATCTCTAATACCACTCAGTGTCCAATCCCTAATACCACCCAGTGTCCAATCTCTAATACCACCCAGTGTCCAATCTCTAATACCACTCAGTGTCCAATCTCTAATACCGCCCAGTGTCCAATCTCTAATACTGCCCAGTGTCCAATCCCTAAAACCACCCAGTGTCCAATCTCTAATACCACCCAGTTTCCAATCTCTAATACCACTCAGTGTCCAATCTCTAATACCGCCCAGTGTCCAATCTCTAATACTGCCCAGTGTCCAACCTCTAACACCACCCAGTGTCCAATCTCTAATACCACCCAGTGTCTAATCTCTAATACCACCCAGTGACCAATCTCTAACACCGCCCAGTGTCCAATCTCTAATACCACCCAGTGTCCAATCTCTAATGCTGCCCAGTGTCCAATCTCTAATACCACCCATTGTCCAATCTCTGACACCACCCAGTGTCGATTCTCTAATACCACCCAGTGTCCAATCTCTAATACCACCCAGTGTCCAATCTCTAATAGCACTCAGTGTCCAATCTCTAACACCACCCAGTGTCCAATCTCTAATACTGCCCAGTGTCCAATCCCTAATACCACTCAGTGTCCAATCTCTAATACTGCCCAGTGTCTAATCTCTAATACCGCCCAGTGTCCAATCTCTAATACCACCCAGTGTCCAATCTCTAATACCACCCAGTGTCCAATCTCTAATACCACTCAGTGTCAAATCTCGAATACTGCCCAGTGTCCAATCTCTAATACCACCCAGTGTCCAATCTCTAATACCACCCAGTGTCCAATCTCTAACACCACCCAGTGTCCAATCTCTATTACTGCCCAGTGTCCAATCCCTAATACCACCCAGTGTCCAATCTCTAATACCACCCAGGGACCAATCTCTAATACCACCTAGTGTCCAATCAAAATACCACCCAGTGTCCAATCTCTAATACCACTCAGTGTCCAATCTCTAACACCACCCAGTGTCCAATCTCTAATACTGCCCAGTGTCCAATCCCTAATACCACTCAGTGTCAAATGTCTAATACTGCCCAGTGTCCTGTCCCTAATACCACCCAGTGCCCAATCTCTAATACTGCCCAGTGTCCAATTCCTAATACCACCCAGTGTCCAATCTCGAATACTGCCCAGTGTCCAATCTCTAATACCACCCAGTGTCCAATCTCTAATACCACCCAGTGTCCAATCTCTAATACCACCCAGTGTCCAATCTCTAATACCACTCAGTGTCCAATCCCTAATACCACCCAGTGTCCAATCTCTAATACCACCCAGTGTCCAATCTCTAATACCACTCAGTGTCCAATCTCTAATACCGCCCAGTGTCCAATCTCTAATACTGCCCAGTGTCCAATCCCTAAAACCACCCAGTGTCCAATCTCTAATACCACCCAGTTTCCAATCTCTAATACCACTCAGTGTCCAATCTCTAATACCGCCCAGTGTCCAATCTCTAATACTGCCCAGTGTCCAATCTCTAACACCACCCAGTGTCCAATCTCTAATACCACCCAGTGTCTAATCTCTAATACCACCCAGTGACCAATCTCTAACACCGCCCAGTGTCCAATCTCTAATACCACCCAGTGTCCAATCTCTAATGCTGCCCAGTGTCCAATCTCTAATACCACCCATTGTCCAATCTCTGACACCACCCAGTGTCGATTCTCTAATACCACCCAGTGTCCAATCTCTAATACCACCCAGTGTCCAATCTCTAACACCACCCAGTGTCCAATCTCTAATACCACCCAGTGTCCAATCTCTAATACCATCCAGTGTCCAATCTCTAATACCACCCAGTATCCAATCTCTAACACCACCCAGTGTCCAATCTCTAATACCACTCAGTGTCCAATCTCTAATACCACTCAGTGTCCAATCTCTAATACCACCCAGTGTCCAATCTCTATTACCACCCAGTGTCCAATCTCTAACACCACCCAGTGTCCAATCTCTAATACCACCCAGTGTCCAATCTCTAATACCACCCAGTGTCTAATCTCTAATACTCCCCAGTGTCCAATCTCTAATACCACCCAGTGTCCAATCTCTAATACCACCCAGTGTCCAATCTCTAATACCACCCAGTGTCCAATCTCTAATACAACCCAGTGTCCAATCTCTAATACTGCCCAGTGTCCAATCACTTATACCACCCAGTGTCCAATCTCTAATACCATCCAGTGCCCTAAAATAATGCAAAGTTAGATTCAAATATTCAAAAGCTAAATTGGCTTTGGTATTTTTATGAGGGAATTACATTGGAGATGATATGCCATGTTTATGCCACCCCTGTTGTGAAATGCTTTAATGCACATTAGCAATTTGCAGATTCAAAATTTGTTAATCAGTGGTATTTTTGCAACCAATCAACATTTGTCACATGTCCAGTGTACTAAAGGGAATTGAAGTTTTCAAAATAGCTCAGTAATGGAAATGGCACAATCATGCCTCTACCAACCCAAGTTAAATATCAACAGATTTGTTTTTTTTTACTTTGGCTTTGACATCTGATAATCAGAAGCATTAAATGCCATCTACAGCTAGTGACTGGGAATGTTATGGGAAGAGGGGCAAACAGTAAGGGGTTGAATTTCCGCTGCGGCTCTCCCGGTCGCCTGCTGTAACTCCAGTGGAAGAGCCGCAGAAACCCTGGAGAAATGCAGTTGGTGCCATTTCTCCAGGGTTTCCGCAGGTCTTCCACCTGCCAAATGATTGGGAGGACCTTTGTGGAAATTCAACCCCTAAGTGTCAAATCAGCACAGTCTGAAATGGCTGAGAGGTTTTGTTCTTAATAGGATTGATCCGTAAAGTGCATTTCGAAAAATTCCATCAGTGTAGCACTTCTCTAACAGTTGAATCACAAACATGGTCAATACCTGTGTGAAACTTTGACAACAGGGGAAAGAGAATGGAGAAGTGATATAGAGGCTCATAGAACATTAGGGCTATCAAGTCCTGATGCATACAGTTGTAGCCTGTATTCATCACCTCCACTTTATGCTATCAAACAATTTTAAACCAAGTAAGTCACTGTCAGTGATCTGGAAGTGTACTTCCCAATACACTTATTTTAATGATTAACTTTAAAGTAAATAGTACAGGTTTTCAGCAATGTTCTGACATTAATATTTTTATCAACGATTTCTAATTAGTTCCATAGCATTTTCTTCCCGATTTAATTGCAGTATTTTTCAAGGTCTTTATTACAGATTGGGCTTTCTCTCAACTTTTTTGTCTTGTGTTTCCAGTCAAATGGCAGCTCCCATAAGTATCCACAGTCTTCACCCGCTCCCCTTCCCCACCCTCCATCCCCCGCACCCCCATGAACGAAAACCTATTCCCTTTTATGTTCTGTGGTAAAAATAGCATACCCAGC